>JAESUZ010002578.1:0-600000 GCA_017311185.1 Proteles cristata cristata
GAGCTGTACGCCTCGGGTCCCGGGCCGGCCTCGGCGCTCTGCGCCCCGGAGCGCCGCTGCTCCCCGCTCTGCGGCCTGGACCTGTCCAAGAAAAGCCCGCCGGGTTCCGCGCCTCCAGAGCGGCCGCCGGGCGAGCGCGAACTGCCCCCGCGCCCAGACAGTCCTCCCAGTGCCGGCCCCGCAGCCTACAAGGAGCCACCGCTCGCCCTGCCTCCGCTGCCGCCGCTGCCCTTCCAGAAGCTGGAGGAGGCTGTACCGCCTCCGGACCCGTTCCGTGGCGGCGGCGGCAGCCCGGGACCCGAGCCCCCCGGCCGCCCCGACGGGCCCAGCCTTCTCTACCGCTGGATGAAGCACGAGCCAGGCCTGGGCAGCTACGGCGACGAGCTGGGCCGGGAGCGCGGCTCCCCCAGCGAGCGCTGCGAGGAGCGCGGCGGGGACCCGGCCGCTTCGCCCGGGGTGCCCCCACTGGGCCTGGCGCCGCCGCGCTACCAGGGCAGCCTGGACGGGCCAGGCGCGGGCGGCGACGGCGACGACTACAAGAGCAGCAGCGAGGAGACGGGCAGCAGCGAGGACCCCAGCCCGCCCGGCGGCCACCTCGAGGGCTACCCGTGCCCGCACCTGGCTTATGGCGAGCCTGAGAGCTTCGGCGACAACCTGTACGTGTGCATTCCGTGCGGCAAGGGCTTCCCCAGCTCGGAGCAGCTGAACGCGCACGTGGAAGCTCACGTGGAGGAGGAGGAGGCGCTGTACGGCAGGGCCGAGGCGGCTGAGGTAGCGGCGGGGGCCGCCGGCTTGGGGCCCCCTTTTGGAGGCAGTGGGGACAAGGTCGCTGGGGCTCCGGGCGGCCTGGGCGAGCTGCTGCGGCCGTACCGCTGCGCGTCGTGCGACAAGAGCTACAAGGACCCGGCCACGCTGCGGCAGCACGAGAAGACGCACTGGCTGACCCGGCCCTATCCTTGCACCATCTGCGGGAAGAAGTTCACGCAGCGCGGGACCATGACGCGCCACATGCGAAGCCACCTGGGCCTCAAACCCTTCGCGTGCGACGCGTGCGGCATGCGCTTCACGCGCCAGTACCGCCTGACCGAGCACATGCGCATCCACTCGGGCGAGAAGCCCTACGAGTGCCAGGTGTGCGGCGGCAAGTTCGCACAGCAACGCAACCTCATCAGCCACATGAAGATGCATGCCGTGGGTGGCGCGGCAGGCGCAGCCGGGGCGCTGGCGGGCCTGGGGGGGCTACCCGGCGTCCCCGGCCCCGACGGCAAGGGCAAGCTCGACTTCCCCGAGGGCGTCTTTGCTGTGGCCCGCCTCACGGCTGAACAGCTGAGCCTGAAGCAGGCAGCCGCGGCCGAGCTGCTGGCGCAGACCACGCACTTCCTGCACGACCCCAAGGTGGCGCTGGAGAGCCTCTACCCGCTGGCCAAGTTCACCGCGGAGCTGGGCCTCAGCCCGGACAAGGCGGCCGAGGTGCTGAGCCAGGGAGCGCACCTGGCCGCCGGACCCGACGGCCGGACCATCGACCGTTTTTCCCCGACCTAGAGCGCCTCTTGCCGGCGCGACTTGTCGCCGCCGCGTGGCCCC
This sequence comes from Proteles cristata cristata, assembly GCA_017311185.1. NCBI lineage: Eukaryota > Metazoa > Chordata > Mammalia > Carnivora > Hyaenidae > Proteles > Proteles cristata. The sequence continues at coordinate 1,585 of JAESUZ010002578.1, forward strand.
GGCCCGTGTCCCGCAGGGAGCGGCGGTGGCGGCAGCCGCGAGCAGGCACACCGCGCACGGACAACTGTAGTAGCATCGGCAGCGTCGCCGCGGTGGCGGCGGCCCCACCTGGCCTCACTGCTTTGTGCCTTAGCCCCGGGGTGGGGGTGGGGGGTGAAACCCCGGGACAGGGGTGGGATGGGGGAAGGGAGATTTATATTTTTGATATCAGCTTTGACCAAAGGAGACCCCCGGCCCTTCTCCGCCTCTTCCTGTGGTTCGTTGGCCCCCTCCCCCGGCTCCGTGCTGCTCTTGGAGGGAGGGGTGTCACTGATGGGGCGCTCCCAGCCCTACCTCCGGCCCTTGCGACCACACCCATTCTCACTGTGAATCTCCCTGCTGGGGTCGGAGCGTCGGGCAGAGTTGGGGAGTGGGGAGGGGACTGAGCCGGCCGGAGGGCCCCCCCGCCCCCCCGCTCCCGCCCGCCCCGGGACTGATAATGTGAAGTTCCTCATTTTGCACAAGTGGCACTAGCCCCAGGGCCAACCCTTCCCTCCCTCTGGGGTCCGAGGGCTGAGGCAGCCCTAGCCTACCGGTCTCCCACTCCCGCGGTGTCCTCCCCCTTCCCCTGGGGCCCCGGACCATATTTATTGCATGCGCCCCGGGCAGCCCCCCACCTCGAGCCCAGGCTGGGCTGGGCTGGAACGTGGTCTCTTTAGCTCCCTCCTCCCCAGTTTGTATATTTCCTACTTTGTACACAGGCTCTTCCAGAGCCGCTTCCATTTTCTATACTCGAACCAAACAGCAATAAAGCAGTAACCAAGGACCCTGGACCCCGCTCCTCTCTTCTGCCCTGCACAAGGCCTGGGTGGGTGGAGGGGCCAGACTTGTACCCTCATACAGGTGCAGAGAGCAGCTCAGGCTTTCTTCCCTCCCCGATCCCAGAGACAGATGGGCAAGAGCTCAGGCATGTTCGTAACTAAAAATTTATTGAGGGAAACAAAACCAGTGCTGCAAATGGGACAGAAAGGAGAGACAGGTCTCCCACCCACCCAGTCATTGGCCTTCATCCAGGGGAGAGGATCTCAAAGGAGAGGCTGGGACCCTGTACCCCAAAGAGCCAGTCTTCTGAGGCCCTGAACCACTGGTGGCTCTCCTCCACAGTACCCCCTCCTTCTGGTATAATCCTGGGCCTCAGGGAGGGTACAGCTTCACTCCTGTCCTCTGGACAGGCTGTACAGTCCAGACAGGGAGCTCTGGGGGATTCCCCCTCGGGTCCCATCAAAATTTGCTCCTGGCTCCTCCTCAAAGCCCTGTCTTCCTCCAAGTTCCTCTCACCCCAGGCCCTGGCTTGGGAGAACTCATTCCCCAGTAGGAAGCCTCTGAGTGAGGCGTTGGACACAGGTGCCAGCTAAAGACGCAACAAAAACCTCAAAGGCCAAAAGGCCCCTGTGTCAACTTCTGCTAGGGCAAAGCTAGAAACGGTGCAAGCTGCAGGCTAGGCAATGCCCCTCTCAGGCACTGGCCCATCTTACCCTCAGGTGGTACTGCAGGAGCCTGGAAGTTTCTCAGAGCTCAGCGGCCTGAGAAAAGTGGTTTGGGCAGGAACGCTTTATTAGGTTCCTGCCACAGAGAAGGACGAGGTACCAGAGGAGGAAAATTAAGAGGGGGATCCCCCATGGCAAGGACCCGGGGTGAAGAATTTGAGGGGATCAGGGAGGTGAGAGGCATCACCAGAAAGGGAAGAGGGGCAAGGGGAGGATTCAGGAGAGAGAGAGGGAGAAGAGAGGAGGGGGAACTGAGAAAAGTGTGAAGAAATTTCATGAAATGGGAACTAGAGCAAAAGGAAGGCCAATGAGCGAGAGGGAGCAGGCAAAGGCCACCCAGGAAGCACGAGCCTGAGCCCAGATGTCCCTTCCCTCTAGACCCACGACCATCCAAGGGGAAATGAGTGGCAAAGTGTAATGGACCCAGATGGATAAGGGCAGGGTGGGTGTGTGTTTAGAATCGGGGGGTAGGAAAGGTGGGGCCTAGGGCTGCTGTTTGGGATCTAGTGTTCAGAACCCAACCTGGGTCCATGGGGAAATCCAGGCCTCCGAGAGAGACACGCAGCTGGGGACTCTCTTCGCGGCATGACCAAAGCCTCTTGGGACACATTCAGGACAGGGGTCTGAACATTTGAAGGGACCCGTCATTTCACCTGCACCTGATGGAAATGCAACCCCTACCCTATCTCCAGCTGAGAAAGTGGCTGAGTCCCTGCGCTGAGAAGGCCTTTCCCGAGCCTTTGAACTAGTCAGGAGGAGGGAGAAAGGCTGAGACCGTGGGTGGCCGATCTGGCTCACCCACCTGCTGTCACTGCAGCCAGACACCTCCCTGCTAAATCTTGGCAGCCCAGCAGGCTCCCAGCAGCTTCCGCCCGACCCTCAGGAGGGGCTCTGTGAGGAGCAGCTCCCCCACAGCACGGCCACGGCGTGGGTTGGAAGAGGATGGTTTATTGTCTGGGTGGATTGGTGGCTCAGGCACGTGGGCATCTTCGTTGCTACACTGGGCGCCTGGTGGCCTCTCAGGAATGGTTCCGGGGGGGACCCCGATGCGGCCCCCTCAGCCCACCTGGGCCCACGTGAGGAAGGCTGGGATGTCCCGCACAGGCACATTCCTCGTCAGTGCCTTCACACGCAGGTTGCGGTCATCCGTCAGCAGCACCACCTCCCGCAGTAGCCGGATTGGCTCCTCTGTAGGCACAAGAGAGCAGAAGGACTTCAGTGAGGGCAGGCGGCAGAGGCACATGCTGCCTCTCCTCTCTCTTGGGGGTTGGGGTGGGGGTGTGGGGATGTGGTCCTGTAGGGGTCAGGGCTGGTCATTTCCTGGCCCTTCTGTACGTCTTTCCCTCACGCAATCAGCCGAGGCTACCCTCCCCTATCGGCTTAGAGAGGACCGTGCTGGGCCAGGGCTGGCCTTGTCCTTCAGACCCCCGCCTCCAGCACAGGGCTGTGTTGCCTGGTGCCCAGAGACCTCCCCAAGCCACTTGCCTCCACATACCCCTCTCCTGGGACGCTGGACTGAGGGGACAGAAGGGGCCCCTTTCCTTCTACTCCTTCCAACTGTATGGCTGGTCCTGGACTCACAATTACTCCTCTCTCTTTGTACATCCTCTCCCTCCAAGGTTAGCAGGCCAATGTTTTAGGTATTAAAAGGGAGAAAGTTCAAGATGGAGTCCACAGTGTATCCAGGCTCCCAGAGGTGAGAAGAGGGGTTAGTTTAGGGGAGCTCTAAGGAAAGGAGGGCCAGGGTCCCTGGCAGAGCTGCGCCAAGGTGGCCCCGAGCTACAGTCCAATGATTTCCTCCGTTACATGAAAGTAATCCATGTAAATGGTGAGAACCTTGAACAGCAGAGAAGAGGACAAAGGAAAGGAAAAGTCACAGCCATCCACCCGGCTCTCTCCCTTCGTGTGTCTTGCTCCTGAGGGCATGCTTTTCGATTTCTACACACACGTGTATGAGTACACACACTTGTTACATAAGCTTCTTTCCTACATTATGATCATACTAGCCATATTTACTTTATTCAGATTTTACATATTTTAAAGCTCTATATCAGCACAGGCAGCCTTTGTTCTTTTTAGATGACCTCTTAGCAAGATGTCTTCCACTACCTCTCTTCCCCTAATTCCTCAACCTCTTAATGTACCGGGGAGAAATTAAACCAGGGCCAAGTACCCACGCAAGTGACATCCCACCCCTGGGCAGACCGCTTGGTGGCAGGCCCACCCCTCACTCCCAGGCTGGGTATTTCCTGACGGAGGTCCATCCGGCAGACAGTGAGGCACAGGAAATGTCCTGCGGGGCTTGCTGACTGCGGGGGGCTGGCGGGGCTGGGCAATTGCAAATGTCCAGGTCAGACCTGAGCGGTTTTAGGCTCGCCAGCTCCAGGCAGGGAGGCTGAGAACTGGCTGTCAGCCTGGGAGGAGTTTGGGGGCAGAGGGAGGGGGAGGCTGCCGCCACCGCTGGTGAGCAGAGGGGAGAGGTAGAAGGAGGAGGGGTGGGAGGTGAGGGGCTGCGGTGGGCAGACGGGGAGAGGATGGCAGCCGAGCAGACAGGATGCACGGAGCCGGAGCCAGCTCCACTGCCTGGGCCTGGGCCTGGGCCCTCTGGCGTGGTGGTGCTGGGCTGTGCTATGTGGGGTTCCCGGCTGGCTGCTCAAGGCAGCCCCGTCGCTCCTGCCCTGGGGCTCGGACCAAGAGAGTCCCAGGCCTTAGGTCAGTTGACTAAGGCCCTGCATTGCTGGCAGGGGTCTGCAGGGGTTTCTGTGGATACTTTCAGACATTTTTAACAATAAACATCCTCTGTTTTGACACTGGTAACTTCACTTTGTTAGAAACCAGAGACTGTCATCTTGTCAGGCCCCATCCGCCATAATCCACATGATTTTAAAATTCAACATCGTTTACACATAAACATTTAGTGACGGTTTCTCTGTGAATCTGACAAGTTAATCTGCTAAGAATTCACACTGACAAATGGGGTTTGATTACACTAGCCGTTGCTGATGTAATTCTGATAGGGGCGGTCCCCAGGACGGCAATGGGTTCCTGTAGGGCTGTTTGGGGTGAAGTGGGGGGTGGTGGTGGTGGAGAGACTAGTGAGGCGAGAGCCAAAATGTGTCTCTGCTGAGAAAGAAACAGCTCTGCGGCTGGGTGGGGCCGCAGCAGGACCCGCACTACACTTGCCAAGAAGGCCTGCAGTCCTGCCTGCCTCTCTCTCAGAAGGTGCCCTCTAGGAAGCTGCCTGGGAGCGGAGCACACGCTCCCTGACTGGTTCAGCCGGTGTGGCTCTGAGGGACAGAACGTAGGAGCCACATGGCGGGACCCCCATGAAGAACACTGGGTTCATTACCAGCTCCTGGTGCAGAGACTCTGGCAGGCGCGGCGGGGGGGAAGACAGTGCCCCGACTAGTCTGAAAGCCAGGGCTAGGACACTGAGCAGGGAAGGGAGATAGGTGACCACAGCTAAAGGAAAAGAACAAGACGTAGTCCCCTATACGTAGAGAGAGACCCAGTGGTAAGGATGACCGAGTCTGTGGATGACACGGAGCTAGGACATCCTAGGAAGAAACAGCAGAGTCGCGGGAGCCAGGAGCAGAAAACACCTGAGCCTGGCGGGCTCTGAGGGGCCACGTGCGAAAGCATTCTGGGTTGAGGATGAGGCACTCAAGCCCCTGGAAGAGAGGCCCAGGGTGGGCCTTTGGGCTAAAAGACAGGACTCTGATCACCAAAAAGGGCTTGAAAACTGGGCTGAAGGCTTGGTCCCCATGCTGTCACCTGCCCCCAAAGTGTGGCATTATATGACGCAGAGACAGGAAGAGAAGGCCCACTATTCGCTGGGGAAGTACCTCCGCCACCGGCCTGACAGAGGGCAAATATTCAGGGATGAACTGAGAGTGTGAGCACGGCCACAAAAGGGAGGTGGGCCCCAGGGACCACTGGGGACTGTCCTCTCAGAGCTACAGAGGGCTGGGTTTGGAGACCATGGCCAGAATAAGCTCCTGAATCATAAAGACATTCTTGCTGTCAGAGAACTCACTGAGGACCCAAGAAAGAAAATGGATCCCTGCTGAGTGGGAAAGCTCACTGCCTAGAGCCTGGCTTCCTGGGCTAGGTCCACCCCTAGTCGTCCCAGCGTCCACCTGGGAGTGGGGGGAAGCTGTCACAGGGAAGCTGGATTTCCAGAGGCTGGCCTGAGGCTTGCATCAAACCTGACCTAGGCTTCTTCAAACTTCCCAGACCTAGGGCTGAGGACAGTAGGGCGTGGGGATGGATGATCCTGAGGCGGAGGCAAAGCTGTACCTTTGTTGGTGGGCATGAAGTCCTTGGCCTTGTCTTTACAGTAGTGGAGGCAGCAGGAGAGGATCAGGTCATCGTTGTTACCCTGGAGGAAGAAAGTGTGAGAAGTGCCACTGGGCAGGAGGGGGCGCCATTCGGAGGCGGCACAGGTATACTTTTGCCTCTGGGGTCCTAGGGAATATCACATCCCAGAGTCCCTCCCAGACATGTTTTGGCCCTGCCTGGTTGGCTCCAACTGTGCCAAGAATGAGCTACGGGACACAGAACTGCCCTTCCTGGGCCTCGATGGTGGCTGTCCCGCTCAGCTGCCTAGGCTGCCTGAGCTGCCCGACTTCCTAGAGACCCTGTTCTGAGGTTGTCTGTGGGCTCTCCCTTTCTGCCACAGGTCTTACCAGTTGGCCAGTAATGTCCTCGCTGCGGAAGGCGATGGATTCAAGTTCATTGCCACGGCTGGTCAGGGCCCGTAGGCAAGAGTCCCGACTCTCAAATCGCCGCTCGAGGAACTCGATGGACTTCCGGGCCTTTTCCTGTACCACACGGGCATAGCCCCCAGCCCGGTGGTCTGTCTCCTGCCCCTTGGCCAGGCCGTCCAGCTCATTGATCACTGTGAGGGGACAAAGTCCCACAAGGCTATCAGCCCCTCTGGCTCACTTTCCCAGCCAGCCCCTTCCCAGACCATAGAATCCATCTCGCCCAAAGGAGTCTTCCAGTGATGCTAGGAGAGCTTGGGAGGCAAGAAGTGTCCCAGACTTTGCACAGAATTCTATCTTTCCCCACCCTCCTCCAAGAAAGAACTTACATGGATTTTCTGGAGCTGCTGTATTCAGAAGAAACCTGGCCCCTCCATCACATTCCTTAGTTATAGGATCAAATTGAAAGAGTTTCTCAAGAGAAGCAAGGGTAGCTGCTATAGGGCAAGAGGCACCCCCTGCCTCCAAATCAACCTGGGCCCCCAACCACAGCAGCTCACAAGGGGCAAAGTTCTATGCCCTATCCCCTGGCACAGTGCGGGCAGGTCACCAAGTGGGAAGTGACAGTCATGGCCTTCCTTGCAAGCGACGTGGTATTCCCTCAAACCATGCCCTTGGCACATACACTCCGCTGATACTGCACGTGTTTGTGTGTGTGCGTGTGTGTGTGTGTGTGTGTGTCTGCCTGCCTGCCTGCCTGCCTATGTGTCTGGGACACGGCTTCATTTTCTGGTGAAGATTCTTTCCAAAATTCCAGCCAAAAGCCTGAGGTCAAGTGGGAAATATGCACTCCTTGGGGGCTCCGGGAGAGTTTGGGGTCTGAGGCCTCTCCTCAGTGCAATGATTCATGGCTCGGGGAGTCGGTGTGAGCATGCTGTTCCATGGGGAGCCTGGCACTCACTGTCTGCGTATTCAGAGACACTTTCTGGAAAGGGCCCACGTGGGAACACACATACACACACACACACACACACACACGTACACACACAATGCCCATGCTGTCAGCAACCTGAGGCCGCTGCATGTCCACACAATGTATGGTTCAGGCTGGGAAGTAGTGGTGGACGGGGGGATGGTACAGCAAACAGAACATCAAACACGCAAAACTGGTATTCCATCCCCAAATCTCCTTCCTGCTTCCAAACTAAACAGGCTTCAAAGGGGAAGCTTGTTTGTGCTTCTGCACCAGGCGGGGCTTCTCAATGCTAGGGTCAGGCCTAAGGAGCAGGAGCAGGTTAAAGAGCACAAGAAACAAGCAGGGAAAGCTGTCGGTTTAACCCTTTGTGCTCTGGTCACAGAGCGGGAATCCACCGAGGGAGCCTCACTGAACAGGAGTCTCCTTACAGCTCCGGAGACTCGAGGGCGCTGCCCAGCCGAAGGAGGTTCAACGAGGCTGGCCCGCGCTGCTGCAGGGGGGCTGCAGTCTCCCAGCACTCATGGGGTGGGTCTTCTCCCGTGGATCTTCTCATAGATCTGCTCCCTTCCTACAGTATCTGGCTTTCCCTACTGAACCACAAGCTCCTCAAGGCCAAGGGCTTGCAGCTCTGCCTCCCAGGAGGTCCCTCAGGGACAAGGAACTTGAGCACAGCAAGGGGCACAAATGGTGCCCGTGACCCAGACCCCTGCTAGCCTCAGACAGTGCTTGAGGCTCCTTCCAAGTCTTAGGGGGCCCGAGATGTCAGCACCGTCTCTCAGTTATACCATTTCCTGATCATTAGCAAAAAAGTGACCACGCACTCAGTTTCTTGCCCCTAAACCTCTCCTGGGTAGGAAAGCACGCGGACACAGCATCCTGAGCGCCGCCCCGCCCCGCCCCAGGACACTGTGAGGGAAGAGGGGAAGCTGGGACAACTTGACGGCCTTGCTGCTCTACTTTTGAAGAACAGACAGCCTTCCCTTAGGTCTAAAGGCTTGGCTTTAAGAGGTTCTGGCCAGGCCACATGGGGAGGGGGAAGGAAGACAGGGAGGGTGGAGGCGGGACGAGGGCTGCTTCAGTGCCAACATTCTCAGGTGGTGCTAACGTGTTTCCCACAACCCCCCAGGGTTCTGTAGCCTCTGCAGGGGCGGATGTTTCCTGCCCTTTGTTTCCACCCTCATCTGGCACTAAGACACTTGGGACTAGGAGGGGAGGCCCAGTGGAACATCTTGGCATGGATGTCAGAGGTGGCTTGGCAGGCAGACTGCCAGTCTGGCAGCTTTTCCAGAGGACAAGGATCACGAACTGGCTCCTAAGAAGGGGACACTGAAAAGCCAGTCACCTCCCAGGCCCTCTCCCTCCACAGGATGGCCATCAGCTATATGAGCTCTATTGGTGATATCAGGAGCCCAGAGCCCACAGCCCATCCTCGGGCTGACCCACCACAGAGCCCCAAGAACTAAGACAGTGCCTAGACAGTCCCCTGGAGACAGCCCAGCTGGGCTCTTCTGGCCTGAGGGTGGACGTAAGCTAGCTGGGTCCTGAGATGCTGACCCTACACCAGCACTAGTGACCAGACAGCGGTAAGGGCCCAAGTGGCAGGAATCCACAGGCATGAGCCAAGGGCTTGCTCTGGAGGGTTTCCGTCAGCCTGGCCTTAGGGTGACACCGGCCAGAAGAATGCTACCTCGAACCAACAGAATGATCATGAAAAGCTACAAGACAATCAGACCAAAGGCATCTAACCACTTCAAAATCCTCCCAGCCTCCCTGCCAGACCACCCAGCAGCACTGCCGTTATCTGCCAGGGCTGAGTGTTTACCAATAACGGGAACCAGCTTTGCTGTTTTACTGCAAGCTTTATAAGGATAAAAACAAGGGCTGGGCTCATGCAGCCTCTGGTTGCCGGGACACAGGAGTCCATTTGCTCAAGCAGTTTAAGCCATGGATCAGCCATAATAATTTGAACTGCTTTGATTATTAAACAATTTTCCTTGCCCCACGCATACCCCACTTCCTTGCAAATCCTGTCACACACATGCCACGGGGCTCCGTCGCCCACGTGGCCCCTGGGCCGTGGGGCATGTGTGTAGAGGGGGCTGCTGCACACGTGCGGGTTGCTCAGGCCTGACTCACCGATGAGGGGCACCACCAGGATGTACTTCCTGCTCTCCAGCAGCCGTGCCAGACTGGCCAGGTGGTCAATGAAGCCGTTGGTGTCTGGTACAAGGAACAAGGGTCTGATCTCGAGCTCCATCTGCCTCATCTGACTCTGGTCCTCCAGGACGGCCTACAGGGACACAGAATGGTGAGTGAGCCAAAGTGAGGAGGCAAGTGGGTGGATGAGCCAGGGCCCTGACTACACAGTGTGTCAGCATCCTGCCCCCTGAAACTCTCCCCGCTCCAGAGGGACAGCCAGCCCCTGTCAGGCCTGAGGGACGGGCCCAAGGGCTGGGCAAAGTACCGCGATAACAATTAACACAGACTGGATGGTCTGGAGAACAGCGTGTGACTAAAACCCTGCCTTGAACAGAGAGAGCGCTGATGGTATTAAAAATTAAAGGTTTCTGAAAGACAGACACAGGGCTAAAAATCACCATGGGGGAGTCGGCTTCCCTGGATAGGAAAGTGGTTTCACACACATGATTTAGTCAGCATACAGAGGGGGTACTGCTCAGCACAAACTCTTTATATAGAGCACATTTGTTACCTCGGTTTATTTCACTGGGTCGTCAGAAAACAAAGGTTAAACTCAAAGGCTATGCAAGAACAGTGATGCTGACAATGAGTTATTAATACCCGCAGCACCAGGGGTCCAGACGGTGTGATGGATTTGGACCCAACTCACATGCTCGCAGAGAGCAACACCCAGGCTGATGAGATGGCCCCCCCAATCCGCCCCCAGCAGCAGTGCTTCTCCAACATCGGTCCTGTGTTCTACCTGTGCTCCTTTGCCGCTGCTCTGCGCAACCTGTAGGATTATTTACATCCCCCCCATGAAACAAGACTTTAAGGCAACTGTTTTTGGCTTAGCTTCGTCTTAAGTAATGATGATCACGGTATCAAGTTTACTAGTGCAAGCTGTACTTCCACACAAAAAAGCCAGCGCGTCTCCCGTACACCTCACGCAGCACCCGCGGTCTGGCCACCATGACTCCAAGAGCACATGGTCTGGGGTTCGTCTGTCTGATGGACGTTGCCATCCTTCAGGGACGCTCCATGCCCATCTGTGAAAGCCTGACTTTCTCAACTCTGACAGAGGCCCGGGTGGCAGCGGCCCTCTGAGACAGGCTCTGGGTCTGTCCCTAAAGAACATGGTAGCTTCTGTGCCGCTTCCTCTTGTGGGGACCATGGCCAAAAAGCAAAATGATCTGCTGGCATCTGCCCAGACGGTGTGCTCCCTGTGTGCAGAGCAGGAGAGCACGACACAAACCTGGCAGGGACCAGGCTGGCAGGCCCCAGCCCTGTCCCGTCCTCTCTCATGATCTTCTGCCACACGTCAACCAGAAAGGACGCCAACACAGGCTCAGGGCAGGGGGATAGGTGTGCGTGCCAACGGAGACGGGTCCCACACTGCTGGGCCCCGGCCGCCAACAGTCAGGGAGGAAGGTGCTCGGGTTTCACTGGCAACGACAGTAAAACTGAAAGGGCATGCCTCTGAATGCTGGGGGTGGCTTCTCTGTGACCTACTGGGGACCTCTTCCTATGAGTAAGTCGTTGCTGCCACTGCCACCACAGCTGGTGGAAGGCACAGGCCACAGGCCACAGGCAGGCATGAGAAACACGGCTGAGAGGCCCAGTCTGACGAGGTCATTCTGCTGCTGTCACCTCAGCGGGGGAAAGCACCCCTGCTACCGGCAATCTTCCCCGGGGGACTTGGGTGGCAGTCCCTCCCTGTGGGACTACCAATTGCACGATGACACCCAGTCCACTAAACTCCCCTTGTGGCATTTTAAAAACTTTTTATTTTTTCTTCAAATCAAATTGACCCCAGCCACTGTTTAGCGGCTTGGGTGTTCTGTAAGAACCGGCGCTCTCACGGGGGCACCTGGGTGGCTCAGCTGGTTAGGTGTCCCGACTTCAGCTCAGGTCATGAACTCATGGTTCATGGGTTCGAGCCCCATGTTGGGCTCTGTGCAGACGGCTCGGAGCCTGGAGCCTGGTTTGGATTCTGTGTCTCCCTCTCCTGCCCCTCCCCCACTCGTGCCCTCTTTTTCTCTCAAAAAAGAATAAATGTTAAAAAAAAAAAATTAAAAAGGAAAAAAAGAAAAAGAACAGGGGCTCTACTCTTCTTCCTCATGGGGAGCGGCAGCAGTCCAGCTGCTGGTTTCCCCAGGTCCTGCTGTTCTCTATCCAGCTTTTCCACTGCTGGGAACATTCTTCCTGGTATCACAAGCCCCCAAATCTCTGTGTTTCTGGGGGAGAAGGAACAGAACAGCAACGACAATGGCTGGGAGAGGACAGGGGCTCGGGGACCGGTGCACTAGATCTCTGCCACTGCTCCACCGAGACGCTTCACTTGTTTTCCTAGCTCCAGAAATGGAAGGCCAGCTCTGCTTTGATTCTAAAGAGGAGGACCTGGCTGCCATTCTTCGCCCTGCATGAACACAGGTGAGCTCCGGAGACCCTGAACCATCCCACCTTTGGAGTGCTGGCCTTTTAAGCCAGGTGACCAAGGGAGGCTGGGGGCTGACAGCCTGCTGTGTGTTCTGATGACAGCACAGAAGAAACACCCAGAAGCAGGGTACAGGGAAGCTCTAACCATCTGAGTTCTCAAACCTCTGGCTCCGGGCCAGAAAGGTGAACAAAGGCGATGGGCTCTCAGGGAGGTGGCAACCTCGTTGGTTCCCCAGGGGTGGGGTGGGGTCAAGCTGTAGGAGGGTGGTTGGAGCTGTGCTGCCATCATCCGGTCCCAGGGACGCCCGCAGACAACTTCCCTTAACCTGGCTTTGCCTAGTGAGTCACCACACAACTGCTTCCTGTTCCCCACATGCCCTCACAGAGTCTCAGGAGGTTAAATGAAGCTGCTCCCCCTTCTCCTGGCGTACCTGTGGGTCTCTGGGGGGTGTCATGCCTGAGTGATGAGACTGGCCCAGTCCCTTCAAAAAGAATGGCAGACGGATGAGGGACCGGGAGTCTGCAGGCCTTCTTCTGTGGGTGTCTGTGTTTCCGGCCCTCTCTGAGCAGTGCTGTGTGTGTGTGTGTGTGTGTGTGTGTGTGTGTGTGTTTAGCATTTGCCCTCCCAACTTTTCCAGATTTTACCCGTCAGATTCCTGGCAGCTGTGCACGGCGCCTGTGCCGGCCGTCACGTCCCATTCCGATCTCTGGGTCGCACGGTGAGAGAAGGACACAGGATGCGCAGGGAGTGAAAAAGTGATGTCGGTGGGGAGAGTGCCAAGTCCCCACTCACAGCCATGGGACGCTTGGGGAGATGGGGGAAGCAAGCTGCTGTGGAGTTCAGAGGCCGGTAGTGAGATTTATTTTTGTTTGTATGAGTAAAAAGCTGGAGAAGCCTCTGGTGGGGGCGAGGGGGGCTCAACTGGAATGCTGTGATTCAGACAGACTGGCCCTGGCCTGGAGTCAAGTGTGCTGACCCGGAAGGAGAGGTCCACAGGAACCCTTCTCGCTGCAGCTAAGGTTGGGCCACGACGGTCCTTGGAGAATGAACTGGGAACCCAAGGAAAGCATGGACACTTGGAATCACAACGCTGGTAGTAAGGACCAAGTTGTCATCAAGTGTGGAAGGAAAAAAAGAACTCAGTTCTGTTTCTGGAAGGTGCTAAGTAGCCAACTTTCTCTGAAATATGAGGGCATCCTTGAACAAGGTGGTGGGGAACTGGGAAAGAGATAATCCACAGTAACATCTAATGAGGAAGCTAACAGGCTTGGGAGAAGGGCTCTTTATAGATTAAGTTCCTTCTAGACTGTGGGGATGGTTTGGGGATGCTGACCCACTGAAAACTGGGACACTGAGAATTAATAAAGAAAGGTATTGCAATTAGCTCACACAGGAGCTGTGGAACTTGAAGCACCCAGGTCACGAAGCAGAGTCACATTGAGAGAAGGCCTTCTTAAGTCTTCCTTCCGCTTAGGGCTTCACAGGGAGTGTGGCTGCTTCCGTCCCTCTACTGGGTGATGGAATTATTTATCCTTGGGTCTCTCTGGCCAGAGCAATGTCTTCACCAAAAACAAGAAGTTCTGGACCACAGCAAATTTCTATGCTCATTTTGTATGTGAAAGTATCTAGGAAAATGCTTGAAACATGAATTAATACCCTCACAAGTGTCGGTTTCCCTTCCTCCTGCCCAGCTCCATTTTTCACCTTCTATATTATCCAGGAGGGTTACTATCTGGGGAAACCACTCGGGAGCAGAGCTGGAGATGGGGAGGGGAGAGAGAAAGAACTGCTGACTTCTATGATAAGATGATAAGATGATAAGACTCATGGTACTCATATTGTCTGTTTTTTCTTTAATGACAAAGAAGGCTTTTTAAAAATGAAAAATAGAAAAATGGAAATGAAATAAAAAATAGGAATAGCTGCTGAGATAACCACTGACAGTGCAGGCAGGCAGTTCCTTCTCGAGCCACAGAAAGCAAAGGGAGCAGGTACTGTATTTGCTATCAAGAGAGAGCAGGCAGTGCCATGGGCCACCCTTGGGAACGGCACGGTAAGTATCTTCATGTAGGGTGGGTGTTTATGGGGAAGTTTCCGTTTAGGATCCCTTCTCTGGATGTTCAAAGTCAGTACTACAGAACTTAATGTGTGCTTGCTTGCTTTTTCAAAGTTACAATCAGAACACAAAACAAAAAAAAACCAAGTTACAATCAGGATGACTTGCTTGCTACTTCTAATAGTTTTATGAGGACAGATTTTTATTTTTTGTAATTACAAAATTTTAAAAATGTTTTATTTATTTTTGAGAGAGAGACAGAGACAGCATGAGCAGGGGAAGGTCAGAGAGAGAGGGAGACACAGAATCTGAAGACAGGCTCCAGGCTCTGAGCTGGCAGTCAGCACAGAGCCCGATATGGGGCTCGAACCCACGAACCGTGAGATCATGACCTGAGCTGGAGTCGGACCCACAACAGACTGAGCCACTCAGGTACCCTGTGATTTTATTTTCAAACTCGACTATAAAGAGCTCAAGGAGAATGGTCTTCTTTTCCTGTAGTTTAACAATACCTCGCTCGATGAGCTCAATCAGTCTCAGAGTTGGAGGTCATTTTACAGATAATCTGCCTTGAATTTTATCCTGGTACTCTTGTTCTGAGAATGCCCAGGAAGTGGGCCTTTTCCTGACGGAGAGGGAGTGGCAGGGTGAGCGTTACACCTCTGGGCTTGCTCTAAGCCATACCGGCCTAAGGGTGCGGCTCTAGCCAACAGCCAGACCGGTCATTCTGTAGGAAGATGGGACCTTGCGGATGCCACAGGAGCCAGGGAGGTGAGAGCGGCTGGAGCAAACTGGAGACCCAGCGCCACAGTCTGTGGAGAAGCTGGAGTGGGCTCTGGAATGGCTCGAGGAGGGCGGGCAGCTGCCCGGCCCTGCAGGCCAATGTGCTTTCCTGCCCTGGCGTGAACGTGCCCCTGGCCTGGTAGCGCAGGGGCTCCCGCCCTGCCTCCGACAGCTAGGAGCCAGGGCTGAGTGTCTGCCTTCCGCTAGCTTCCATACAGGTGTGGGGGGCTCTGTGTGTGCCCCATTGTTCCACAGCACCACCCTCCCCCAGCTGGGTGGCAGTGTGAATGGGCCGCAGCTATATTTAGAGTGAAACTCCTGGGGCCACCACAAAGGAGTGACTGCATCTTCAGGAGGGTGGGTGGGCGGGAAGGGGACAGGGGAGCCAAGCTATTTTCAGAACACATGTCATTGCTGGCTACAGAGCAAGACTGTGGCCATAATGCAGAGGGAAACAATAGCTGTGGCCAGAGGAAGAGCCTGTTATGTTTCAGGTGGGATGTTTGCAACTGCTCAGGAAACCCGACCCCGCCCGACAGCAGCACAAATCACAGCAAAGCCTCGTGGAAGCAGAGAGGAGGCGGGGGTGGGGGGTGGGGGGGGATTCACAGGGCCGGGATGAGGTGCCAAGAGGCCACGCCTCATGCCTAGAGGCGGATTTTCAGTGACCGCTTAGCCCTAAGGGCCTGATTAGGGCTGAAACACATCGGACCAACTGCCAGACACACCACGTACCCTGCGCTCTGGTCTCTGGACACATCCCAAGATGGCAGTGGGAATGAAAAGGACTCAGTCAGAAAGCAACAAGGTGGGCAGGACCAACCTAATGTGAAGAGGTGTCTCAGGCAACAGGCAAAGCCTGGGGTGAGCCAGAGAACGTGGCCTCAAAGCCCCAGGTGGGCGGTCTTGGCCCCCCAGTATTCAGGGACTTGCCTGGGTGCCGTGGCTCCAGCTGCACAGGCCCCGAGAGCTGCCCACACCCCTTTCCTGACCTCCAGTCGGCCCTACTCACCAGCCTCTGTGCAAGGCCGGAAGCAGGGAGGGACAGGCTGCGGGGGGAGGCCAGGCCTCACCTCCCCCATCCCACAGATGAGCTTGGGCCCAGGGGTCTAGGTGGGAGAAGGGAAGTGGGGGTGTGGCTACAACCCCAGATCTCAGTTGGACTTTATAGCCATCATGGGGGCCAGGAGGAATTTTTTCGACTTCATCTTCATATCCCCTTCCCCAAACATGTGTGGTTCCTGTTTTGCTGCATCTGTAAAAGGCGCCGGGAGCTGGGGACTTGCCTTACACCTCTCGGTTAACACCCCTGGAGACTGATGGAGTTCAGAACAGTGTAATTTACAGCCCATCTCTCCAATCTTAATTCACCCGATGCTCCTCTCTTCCTTATTGTATTAGTGTGACCTAGGTACCTGCCAACAATAATGGCCTCTCCAGCTAGGAGCCTCTCCCCCACTCCCAGGACAATTTATACCTTTTCCCTGGGATTTTCCCCCCTTAAATTAAACAAAAAGAGGAAAAATAAGAAAAGGTTAACATGGGTTTGGAGTGCTGCAGCCCCGTGGTTCTGGGCAGGGAGCCAATGGCCCGAGGGCACACACATGTGTGTGCTCTCCCAGAAGGGCCTTCACCGGCCCTGTTTTACAGCCACCTCGGCACAGACTCCAGGGTTCACGCATATGGCCAGACAGATGTGTCTGGCTTACGTTCAAGGCTGGAAAATGAAGAATTATGGAAGTGAAGGGCCCCGGGCATTAAAAGGGGGGGGGGAGGAAGGGGGGAATTTTTCCTCTGCTGAGAAATCCTCCTGTGGCTGTGAGGCTGGAGGAAGAAGGCTGACAGGAGGCAGGGCCGCCAGCAGTGGTGCATGTGGGGCCTGTTCTTAAAGGAGCCACAGCAATCCAAGCCCCAGATGGCCCTGTGGTGCCCAGGCCCGAGCGGCGTGCTCTGAAGGAGGTGACGGGGGGAACAAAGTTCCCGAGCAAAGGCAGCCCCGGGCACTGGACATGGAGCCTCACACAATACCTCTGGTTTGCAAGGAACTGCCTGTTGCTGCAGAGGCCAAGCTGAGCAAGGCGCGCTTGACAAGGCTGTGCCCCATGGCGTGTGCTCCCACAGCATCCTGTACTTCCCTGTGGCCACAGTGCATGCTCACGCCTCAGGTCACTGGTTCCTCCATTCACTGTACACCCTGCACCTTCTGGTGCGGGACTTTTTTGGTTCACTTCTGTGTCCCCTGGCTACCAGCCTAGCAGATGCTCACTACCACTTACTACACTGAGATGGAGACACGGTACTTGCTTCTAAGGAGTTCACAGTACAGTGGGGGTGGGGCTGGGTGGGGAACAAGTCCAGAAATAACTGTAATACGAGACATGATAACAAGTTTCAGAAATGAAGTATAAATCAGTGCCACAGGAACACTGATCAGAGAGGGATGAATTCCTCCTGAGGGGTATCAGGGAAGGCTTCACTGGGGAGATTTAGTTTCATCTGAGGACTGAAGGAAGACTAGAGTTTCAATAGGTAACAGAAAATGTGGAGCAGGAAAAGGCTATTTTGGTCTGAGGAACAGCATGGACTGAGACCCAGGAGTGGGAGAGGGTAGAGCAGGTCAGGGGACAGTGAGAGGGGAGGACGGTTAGTATTGGTGTCCGGACAGAAGGGCGCGAGTGTCTGGACAGGCACTTTACACGCACTGTTTTTCTGAGGGAGGTGTTGTTACCACTTTCATTTCATAGATGAGGAAACAGTTTTAGAGAAGTTCAATAATTCGCCCAATGCCACACAGCTCGTAAGGCTCATGGGGGAGAGGAGACGAGGCTCGGAAAACACTGGAAACAGACAAGAAAACCTGAAATGCCATGATAAGGAATTAGACTTTACCAGTGAAGCAGAGGCACGGACAACTTCTGGGCAGGGGAGTGGTCTTTTTGGGACGAGAAGGATGACCACAGGTGAGGTGCCCTGGAGGCAGTGAGGCGGAGAGGATCCCAGTGTGCAGGCTGCACATTGCAGACTATCAAGTAAACAGCATCCCCTGGAGTCCTGGAGTTGTGCAATTAAAGCTCTGACTGCTCTAATCCAAGTCAGAAGGTGGCCTAGCAGCAGGTGTGGCAATGGGAACAGACAGGAGAGAAGGAATAAGTGAGTGAATAGACGGTCTGATAAGTAATCAGACAGAAGGGGTTAAAAGCCAGTTAGGAATTTAAGAGGATTCTCTAGTTGCTACTGTCTATTAGGTCACTGAACAAATATTTGCTGAGGCCAACTCTGCACACTGGGACTAAGAAGTGACAGAAAGGAAGGAGACCAAGAAGAGAATGGTGGTGAGGAAGCCTAGGAGGGAGGTGTGGCCAACAGAGGGAGAAGACAGGGCTCGCTTGTGCTCGACTGCAGCTGCAAGAAAGGGGCTTCAGGGCCCAAAGCTACAGGGACGTCAACTACAGCAGTGATCGAGACTCAGTGAAGACAGGTACTTAGTGACCTCGGACATCACAGTTTCCATAACTGCTGGGTTGAGGGTCAAGACATGGAGGTGGCGAGTATAGACAGAACCTTTGGGAAGTCTGATAGTGAGGAAGAAAATAACCACAGGATAGGGAGAAAGACAGCCTGAGGATGAAGGTGCTTTGCAGGCCACAGCAGAGGGTTACACACAGAGCCCAGAAGGGCTGAGGAGGCGGCCACACCATGACAGTGACCTGGCAGGAGGTATCACACACTTGATTCCCACTGGCAAGGGGACATGAATATCTCAAGAACAATGGATCCCAACTGGTATTCATTCCCCTTCCAAGGGCAGAGTTCTGGTTGGTGTTTAGACAAGTATCAGACCACACTGACCACTTACGGAGCACACACTGTATGCCATTCACTGTGTTACGTGCTTTTATATGCACTGGTTCCTGTAGGCCTCACAGCAATTCTAGGAGGTAGGCGTTATTACTGCTTACATTTTACAGATGGGGAAACAAGCTCTGAGAAGTAAAATAATGTCCCCAAAGTCACAGAGCTAGTAAGTGGTGGAGCCCAGAATGTGATCAGGTCTGCCTGGCCACAAAGCATTAAGCCCTATGCCAAAGGCAAGGGCAGCTGAAGAGAGGACTGGAAATGAGACATTCCTAAAGAGGTCCGATGCTTCCCCTCGCTCACAGTCTTTAAAGGGATGAACATTGGGGGCGCCTGGGTGGCTTAGTCGGTTAAGAGTCCGGCTTTTGCTTAGGTCATGATCTCGCAGTTCGTGGGTTCGAGCCCCGTGTCAGGCTCTGTGCTGACTCCAGGCTCAGAGCCTGGAGCCTATTTCAGAGTCTGTATCTCCCTCTCTCTCTGACCCTGCCCTGCTCACATTCTCCCTCTCTCCTAGAAAAAAAAAAAAAAAAAAAAAAAAAAGAATGGGACATTGCCTTAGCCCGTTAAAAAAATAAATAAATAAATA
This sequence comes from Proteles cristata cristata, assembly GCA_017311185.1. Taxonomy (NCBI): domain Eukaryota; kingdom Metazoa; phylum Chordata; class Mammalia; order Carnivora; family Hyaenidae; genus Proteles; species Proteles cristata. Next base: position 20,691 of record JAESUZ010002578.1, read on the forward strand.
AAGGGAGGAACATGACTGGCTCTTCTCTGTCTGTCCTGAGCCCTAGGTAAGAGGAAGTGAGCTTATACAGTGTAAAAGGACAGACTTGTGAGAGCCATTGAGAAAAAGCTGCTGCAAGTGGAGGTATGGGTAAACAGGAGAGCTGATGGTGGAGGAACTGTGTATGGAGATGAAGTAGTTTCTCTCTGCGAGGGTTTAGAGTGTCCTGTCCAGAGGGGGTCAGCCATTACACTGAGAATCCAGATAACCAGACTGTGGCTATGAAAAGTGTTCTCAAGTGTTCTTCCCTGAGAAGAAGTGTTCTCAACAGAGCATCTATGAACTCTTCAGGAGTGTCTGGATAAGGTTCAGGGGGACTCTGAAACCCCTGAAATTGGGCGGAAGATCATATATGTGTGGGTGTGTAGTCACAGGTCATCAGTGGGGAAGAAGCTTTCATCAGATTCTCTGAGAAGAACCTGCTTCTGCCTTGAGTTCACGAGGAGGGAAACTCCAGGCACCAAAAATGCTACCAGAATTTGGTGATGGAGAAAGAAAATGGGTGGAACCAGGAAGGACACTGCAAGACAGTCTCTTCCTGAGAGGGTCCTTCTTATTCCTACTCGTGACTCACACGGCCCCTCATGCCCTACACAGTCACGGTCCTAATGGGAATCACCCTCCCCAGGCCCCCCAGGCCCCACCTGGATCTTCTCTTGGCGACGCTGCTGCTCGGCTATCTTCCTGGCCAGAGCCAGCTTCTTGGCCCGAAGTTCCCTGATGTCATCCTCACCCCCGCTGCCTTCGGCCTCTGAATCTTCCTCAAAGTCTTCAATCACCACGTCCTCCTCCTTTGGGCAGTGGAGTGGGCCAGGGGAGAGAGGAGACTGTGAGTCCACGGCCCTTACCAGCCCCACCCTCCTGTCCTTCCAGCACGCCCAAGTCCATGGCAAGAATGGACTTTCCTTACAAAGGACCCCAAGGTGTGTGCTTCCCTCAGCTCCGGAACAGAGGGAGCAGACAGAAGCCGCCACCTCTCCCCTCAGCAACTGCACTCCAGGCTCTTTCCCCTTGGAGAGTCGTTATGTCCACAGCAGAGGTGACTCACACACACACATTCACGCCCATGCTTATACACACAGCTCTCCATTCTCCTATGTGCACACTCACCAAGTCTTGCTTAGAACCTATTTTCCTTTTGAAATCACCAAAGGGGAAAACAACAGAGAAAGCTGAACCACTCAATTTAGATCTAATTCCTGCCAATGATCTGATAGGGATCAATTCTGGCCAAGACCTGGGAGTTAGGTATGGAAGCTCCCCTGCCCCCCAGATAGCTTCAGGGAACAGATCCTGTAGCTCAGCAGACCTTGCCCTGGTTTCTTTTTAAGACCACAGCCTGGGGCTGTTGGGGTTGCTGAGACCCATTACAGGAATTCACATGACATGACCTTGCTCGGCTGCCCTCTCAGGGTCTGGGCAGGCTAGGAGATGGCTGGCTAGCTTCAGGAGCTTCCTGCCAGGCTGGTGGAGCCTTCCCCAGGGACGGCTCCTCCCTGCCTGCAGCCTCAGCTCTGAGGAGCCCCCACTCCCCGGGTGGTCCCAGGCTCCATTCCTCACCCTCTCACTTCTGACCTTGGTCAGCAGAGAACATGCAGCTGCCCAAGGGAACATCCTCTGAGGGACAGCATTAGCGTGGGTAACAGGGAGTGATTTAGTAGAAGATTCCTGTGTTTCTAACTAGATGATAATAATGACAATGATTATGACAATAACAACTGCCATTTACTGAATGCTTATCATTGGTCAGATAACTGTGCTAAGTGTTTGTCATGTATCAACTCATTTAATACTCACCATGGTCTGTAAAATAGATGCCATTATCGTCCCTACTTTATAAATGAACACACTGAGGTTTAGAGAGTTTAAACAATTTGCTCAAGGTCAAAGGTAGTAAGTGGCAGATCAGAGATTCAAATGCCAGTGGGTTCGACTCTAAAGTGTGTGCTCTTACTAACAAGGTTGCGGTCTTGTATCTAGAGAGTAAGGCCAGACCAGCCCTGAGGGGCTCAGCTTTGCCAGTCTTCCAGTAAGCCTACCTGGGACCTGTTCAGGAGAGTCTTGCTCTCTCCACTAACTGTCCATCTCAACATGATATTCTGATGGATTCTCCGGGAATCTCTCAGAAAGTGGGAGGGATAGTGTGTGGGTGGGTAGGTGATGCTTTGTCTTGGGAGCAGAATCTAGGGGTAGGAAGACAGGTGTTTTGGGAGCATCCCTAAGGAATGGGACTCTCTTCTGCTCATGAAGAATGATATCTGAGGAAATAAGGAATCACCATCCCCTTATTCCTCCCTCAAGCAGCTTAAGTGACTCAGTCTTGCAGTTTAGGGAGAGATGGGGGCTGGGGGGAGGGGGTGTCTCAGGATGGGGCTAGAACTGCCACTATCCAAGAAGTCTCAGAGGTCCGGGATGCTGTCCACAGTCACCATGCATCTGACGACCCACAGGCTATTCATTTCCAGGAGGCCCGGCCATGAGGAGGAAGGCTCTGTCTACACATTTGCTTCCTTGTTTGTGAGGTTAACCTGGACCAGAGTCAGTGGGACAGAATGGCTGACTAGCCTGTCGGGGGAACACTGCCTCTTGCCTGCTATGATCAGAGATCCACAGGGTTATCACGGGGCTTGGAGTAAGCTTGACTGAGGTCAAAAGGGGGTCAGTGAGGCTTGTCTGAGGTTCACTCAGCTCTCACAGCAAACGAGGAAGTGGGGGGTTATGAAATTACACAGACCAGGGTAAGCAGGGTTTCCCAGGGGCCACTAACATAAAGGAACCCAGGAGGCTCGTGGGAAAAGGAAGAAGTGGGCAGCACGGTGTGGGTCACAACCTTTGTCTGGTCAATAAGCCTTAGAAGGAGTGAGAGAATGGCACAGCCAAACTCTGGGCCTGGAGACCTGGTCTGCTCCTCGTAAGTGTGGAGGCGGCCCTCTTTGGCTTCTCCTGGGCCTCCCCTGCCTCGCTGGATTTGGTACTGTGGGCTCCACCGCCCGGAAGACATCTCTCACGGCAGTCAGGACAGCCGGCCCTGCTCACTTTCCACTGCTGGCCTCGGCCTGGGAGTGTGGCTGAGACAGCCGGCTGAGGCGCCGCCCCACCCACGCTGCCCTGCACGGAACCTGGGGCTTGGGTGGCATGCTCTGTCCCGCCTCGGGCCTGGGCACCTTGACCGCTTTAGCAACTGCACCACTTCCTCCCGTACCGACAGCTCATTCCTTCCCATTATTCCCTGCCCAGGTTTCATCTGGAATCTGGAATCATGGGCTCAGCTTTACCCCTGGAACCACCTCTGTCCTGGAAGCCGAGCCCTGTGTCATCAGGGGTGGGGTGGGGTTCTCCAGCTATTCTAATGAAGCCAGTCCAAGGCTCCGCTGCTCTGAAGACTCTGAACCAAAGGTGGCCACTCTATCACTGCTTCAGATCACAAACGACAGCTTCCAGCTGACATCTGGCTTCCCTGGCCTGTTGCTGATTTCATCCCTGCACCCCACCCTGCTCCACCAGGCGCTTGAGACTGCTGTGGGCCAAATGACTGTGTTGGCCTACGGGTGACCTGGCCTCTGGCTAGAATCACTTCCGTCCCTTCTTGAAGTCCCACGTTCCTTCCCACCTAAGTCTCCTCTGTCTTTAACGCTGTAGGGTAAAAAAGGAGAGTCAACCTTCAGGCAAAAGTGGGCTGTGTGTGCGTATACACCCAGACAGAGTTCCCCACACCCAGACACGGAGCAGGGCAGCTGGCAGTGATAGGAAACGCATGCATGTGCCGGCACCATCACACACTCACACTGACTCAGAACCCACAGCCTACAGGGCAGCCAGCGGCAGAGTTCCATTTAAACTGACACACAAACCTAGCACACACAGACCCGTGACAACAATCACCCTCAAGAAGATACATCGTGGATAGGAGGGCAACTGGTGGGGGACTTAGCAGGGGTGCGTACACAGTCTCGTGCGCACACGCATACACACACATATACACATGGTCTGGAGTGAAGCAAGGGCTACAGGAACAACCAAGGGCAAACAAACAAGAGGAGAATTCCTTAATCACATCAGGATGTGCAGGAGGGAGGGAGCGAGTGAGCGAGTGAGCGAGGGAGGGAGAGTAGGCCGGGGGAGGGGGTGATTTTCCACACGGGGCCAGCAATGTCAGCTCTTCCTGTATGTGTGCTGGAGACTGGAGCTCAGGCCTGTGCTGCGCTGAGCTCCGCACATCTATAAACTTGATCCTCAGCCTGAACCCTAACACCCCCCACCCCACTCCCTTTCCTAAGCCTCCTGAGCTGCACATTATTAAACTCTTTCTTTCCCTCCCTTCTCCTCCAATGCAACATTAAAAAGAAGCATCTGGAACTCGTAGCAGAGTGAGATGGAGACACTGGGGTGGGACTGGCAGGAAGGGGCACCAGCAGAGTGCACTCTTGAGAAGCTGGCTGGTCACGTCCACATCCATACTGCTCTGAGCGGTTATAAATAACCAGGATAGGAGCAGCAGCCTGGGCAGAGCAGGGCTGGGGGTGGGGAGGGGAGCCTTCCCTCTGCCACAGCGGGCTCTCCCTGCACAGTACCTCATCTTCCAGTTGTTTTCCCTCTTGGCTTCCCATTTCCTTTCCCATGGTGTCTGGGACGGGTGCCACTGACACATATTTTCCACCCTTGAATGCCAGCAGAGGCTCTTCTTGTCCACAAAGGGCTTCCAGAAAATACTTCAGCACTGTGACCCTTTTGCAGTCGGCTGCAATAACCTACAGGGCGAGAGGGAGAGAAGCAAAACAGCATTTTCTGAAAGGGAAGATGGAGATGACAGGCACTGTTTGCTGGCAGAGGGGCACGTGAGAAGTGTGTCACAGTTACTGGACAAGGCTGTGGGGCGACTGAGCGGGACTTCGAGCATGTATGGGACTGTGAAGGAGGGCCAGGGCAAGGGGGTTGAGGGCCAAGATCCTCTGAAGGAAGAGATCACCACCACATCTCTTTAGGTCATCTCTGGGAAACAGACAACCTCATGATCAATGACAAGGCCTTCTAGGCTTTTGCCTTTCTTCTAGTGAGGTGCTGATATAAAAAAAGAATAAACTGAATTCTTCTAAGTTTAGTATTTAATCGATAGAAGGAAGGGTGGAGCACAAAACACTGGCTTTCACAGAATACAGCTTCCTGGTACCCTCGCTGCCACTCCACTCTCCTCCCAGCTTCCCCTCTCTCTCGGCTCCCAAGAGGAGCACTTCTAGCCGGAGTGCAAAATGAATGATGAGGGCTTTCTTGGCTGTTTCATTTCAGCTAGATCACTTCAGGCTTCCCCTGACAGGTTCCTGCTCCACCTAAGAGCTTCTCATGCTCAAGAGACTGGGGTCAGGCAGGAAATTGTTGTCAGGAGAAGGGAGACAGGCAAAGCAGGTAGGGGGTGTTTCACCAAAGCTCTGCTCCTCCAGCGGTTCACGCCATCCTGCTCCCATGTGGCCACATCAGCACATAAGCCAGTGCTGTCAGAGAAGCTGGGGCTGATTTAGCTGAAATGAAATTCAATACCTTGAGCAATCGTCAAATTTGTAAGTGTCTCAGATGAAGTTTCCATAGTCACTCTGTCTGGGGTCCTTCTCCTGTGAGACCACACAGGTGTGTCCTCACCTGTACACAAACCTGTTTGCATTGCTGGCACCCTTGCATGCCCTTCTCTTCATCTCTGGCCTCTGGGGTCCTTTCCTCCTTATTGGTAGGGCGCTTACCAAGGAAGAGGAGGCACCCGGCTTGATCCGAGCTTGGAAACTGGTCATCACTGCTCATGAGCACTCACCCTAGCCCCTGGAGAGTGTCCCCCACCATGCTTTCCCATATTCCAGACTGTGAAAGGGACTTACTTCTACGTGGGTATCACATAGTAAAGTGCAAGCTTGGAGACTGGCTTTGGTTGTTTGCTCATTGTTTTACAGGTGCATAGGCCCCTCTCTGGTCAGCTACCCCACTGGTAGCAAAGGACACATCTTGCACTTTTCGTGCTTCTCTACCAAGGGGCACTGAGGGCAAGTGGGGCACACAGAAGGTTTGCGGCAGGAGGCTCGCAGAAAGGACTGATAGGCACAGGGGAGCATGAGGCAGGTGTGATCCAAGTCTTCTAGGACACTGTGGAGCTGAGCACTACTGTGCCAGCTGGTGGGCCAGGGCAAGTGCAGCCACACCAGTCAGCTGTGACTCCAGCTCTGGGACTCTATCCTCTACTGCCTCTCCCAGCCAAACCTGCTATTCTCCCTGCCTAGGGGTGCCCCCTGCTCACCCTCACCAATGGCCCTGCTAGCATTATAGGCCTGAATCTCAGGGTAAACACCTTGATCACCTCCACCTGAGAAGCTGAGCTAACAGGTGCTCAGCTACTCAGAGAAAGCTTAGCAAAAGACAGCCATCTTGAGCCTGGGGTGGGGGTTCCTGGGCTTGGGCCGGGGCAGGTAACCATAGGTGCCATTGCGTGTGTTTGTTCAAAGATGTCATGGGAAAGGCTAGGAATACAGAAGCAGGGGCTAAAAAGCATTAGAGAACAGAGCTGCAATGAGTAATGGCCTGGCAGGCAGCACGCACAGTGGCCTCCCTGCATCCCCAGCCTCTCACTTGCAGAGGAAACTTCTGCATTTCCACAAGACTGCCAGTTTCCTCTCTGTGGTCTAATTTTAACCACCTTGTCGTTACTGTGTGTGTCAGCCACCTGACCCCACTATGACCTCTGACCTTATGCCCCAGCTACTGCTTGCACTATGGAGAATTATGTAATGGGCCCAGGACTTTCCTTTTCAGTGTGAGGCTGCTACCAGTGAATGGAGGGGAGGTGGGGATTAAGGGGTGAGAGCAAGACAGAGGAAAAGCTTGCCATGGTCCTTGGTATCACCTGGATGGTAAGAAGTATGCCGGCACCCTCGCTGAGTGTGCAGTAGAAATGTGCCCAGAAGTGTGTCCATGGCTGCATGTGCCTGCTGATAGGCAGCGTGGAGAGTTCCTGCTGTTTACAGCATGGGCTCGGTGGCATGCTCAAAGGCTCAGGAAGAGGTGTGATTCATGGCCAAGAGGGAGAAAGGGCACATTGGGGGTGTAGGACTCCCGAGATGGGGATTTCCAGGGCACAGTGAGGGCCCCAGGGATGCAGACATCCTGAGCCTGCCTGCAGCATATCCTTTGGGATCAGTTGGGGATCTTCACACGGACACAAAAGCAAAAAGGAGTGTCCCTCTTTTTGATTGTCACTCTAATGTTTAGACGGAACAAGGCTTCTTTAGGGATTTCATCTGCTGTGGCTGTTAGTTCCTTCCCTAGGGCAAGGGTACTCCTGGCTGATTCTCTTTTTTTTTTTAACGTTTTATTTATTTCTGAGAGAGAGAGAGAGAGAGAGAGAGAGAGAGAGAGAGAGAGAGAGAGAGAGAGAGAGAGAGAGAACGTGAGCAGGGGAGGGTCAGAGAGAGGGAGACACAGAATCTGAAACAGGCTCCAGGCTCTGAGCTAGCTGTCAGCACAGAGCCCGACGCGGGGCTCAAATCCACGAACCGTGAGATCATGACCTGAACTGAAGTCGGACGCTTAACTGACTGAGCCACCCAGGCGTCCCATGGCTGATTCTCAAAAGGGCTGATCCAGTGGTGTCTCTGAGCTGCCACTAAGAGATCTAAAGAGAATTCTAGGTGTTTGCAGAGAGAAAAGCCACCCAGCCTTTAGGAATTGCGAACTCCCTCCTTTGCAATCCAACTAGCAGGGAGGACAGCCAAGGTTGTGCCATCTCCTTAGGTTTCCAAAGTAAGAAAGAAATGGGCTTCTAGCTATTTAGTAGATGGGGGAACTGAGAGAGAAAGTCTAGGGCTTGCCCAGGGGCATAGAGAAACATCTGGCCTATTTGGTAAAGCATTCTGCTTTAAGGCAGGAGGAATGAGCCCCGCAGATGAGGCCATTTTTCTTGGTCCTGTAGTCTACAAGAGGCTTATGGGAATGTTCTCCCAAAGACTCCAGCACTTGAGTTGGGAAAAAAGTTTAAATATGGTTAATAAGGGACACCATGATGGAACCACCCATAAAGAGCCAACTCCAAGATGATCTTTGGCTGGCCAAGGACTTCCTGGTAGGACAGGGGTTAAAGCTGGGCTCCCTGCTTGGAGAGGAAGGAGTCCAGCTGAAGTCTATGACATAATCCTCACAACAGCTCTGTTCATGAGTACATTTTTCCATTCTATATCAATGAAAAACACAGAATGTAAGTGGCCTGTACGTTGCAGCTCTGGGCAAACTTTAGATTCTCTAGAGGAGATAGAGCTGGGCAGGAGAGGCCTCCTTCCTGGGCTGTTAACAGGCTAGAGGTAAGTAAAAGGGCTGCTGGCCAGGGATTACCCCAGGGAACTGGGGACCCAGCACCTTCTCAGTAGCGGTCCTGACCTTTCTGGATGGAGACTCACTGTGTAGGAGATTACCAGGAACTCCAACGTTGATGGACAGAGTGTCTCACACAAATCACTAGTCAGCTTTGAAAAGAAAACTGGGGCTTTAGGTCAGGGAACTGCTAAAAGAAAGGCGCCCAGAGAAAGCCCCTTTCCGTTCCCCTGAAAACCATCTGAGGCAGCGTGCCCCACCAGTGGGAACTGAAACCTCTAGCTTCAGGGCTCCAGTTATCACTGGATCAGGTCCACACGCAAAGAACCAAGAAGAAAGGAGGACTGAAAGCGAGATGTGGCAAGGCCACACAGGATCCTGGCCTGTCCCAGGCTCAGTTCCTTAGAGGTATAATGTAAGCATGTATGGGGTAAGTGGAGCTCGGAGCTGTGTGGAAAGTTAGCTCGTGTGGAAAGCAAGAAGAAACCTCTAGATCAAGAGAGAAAAGGGAAGGCAGACCGAGCTACTGGTCTGGGGACTTTAGGTGGGGCGGTTGATAAGCAAGGAATGGAGTTCTCTGGAAACTCTCTACAGCCACGCGGCAGGAGACAAGCCCAGCCTGGGCAGAGATGCCCTGGAAGGAACAGAAAAAGAGATCTAAGCTGTCTTATGGATGGTGGGGGAGGGCAAGAGGCAGAGAAAAGGAACTGAGCACCAGGTACCACAGACTGATGTACTCTGAGTTGCAAGACTTAACACCTCAGAGCTGCCACGGAAAAGGGAGAACACTCCCTCCCTTCCCTGCACCCATGTAGCCAACAGAGCTCTGAGAACCAGGCCTCTGGACGCAAGTTCTAGGGAGTGAGGCATTCACTCCATCCTTATTGGGGTCCCTGTTATCTGCAAACAGGCCTCTTGGAAGGCACAAGCACTACAGTGGCTGGTTAGATTTTGTAAAATTTCTTTTTCTGAACTTTTGGTTTAGGGGAATCAGATTTTAAACCTGTACTATCAGCCGGTTCTATTTTTTTCTGGTCTTAAAAAATCCTGCCTGCTACTGCTCCTCTGGTTAAAGAGAAAAAAATCACATGGGTTTTCCTCTACAAACTGAAGTTTACAGGTTGTTTTTCTTGTTTCTCTAAATGGAGGCAATTATTCTCACATTTGTTGAAACCTTCAATCAAATTTTATAGGTTGTTAATTTTACAGAATGTCCTTAGAGCAAATAAGATGCAGACAGGAAAGTGAAGTCTTGCAGAGATTATTAAGAAAGCTTAAAATAGCCTGCAAATCCACCACCAAGGCTGGTGAATATAGGCTGCTCGGCTGGCTTCTGAGGTCAATTAGCAATGGGTTAATTATCATCTTTAATAAGCCAAGCCTACAGAATTGGCTACAAGAAGCTAAAGTCAGACTAAAGCGTTTTCACAAACTGGGAACCTCACAGGAGACTGCAGGGTGGGAAGCACAATTCTGTAGTGGCCAAGGGTGGGTCAGCCTAAGAGGAGGCCTGCCAATGAAAGTTCAGACATAGCGAATCCTCTGGAGCCAGGAGGACAGAGGAAGTGGTTCATTCACACTCCTAGAGGGAGGGGTTTCCAGCAGGGAGCAGACTCCAGAGGCAGGAGGCAACTGGCCATAAGGATGCTCATTCACTTTGAAGACACAGGGAGTGGCTTATGATGGGGAGAAAGACGTTCACAGCCGAACTGAATCAGAAGGAAGTGGTCCCGGACTAGGAGAGATGGTGGCAGGTCAGAGGGGAAAGAAAGGAAGAAGCTGTGCAGGTGCTGAATGACAAAGGGGACAGGACAGAGGGAGAAGAGGCATGGTCCCTGTGCTAGACGCATAACCTGACAACCCCTGGGCCTCCTGTCAAGGGAATCATTCAGCACTCTGCTGTCTCCTATCCCTGCTGCAGCGGGGCCCCATTTCTAAGCGATGCAACTAAACATGGGTCTCTCCTGCAGTCCCTTTCGATCCCAGTGTCCAGACCCTGCACTCCTTACTCCTGTATGGTGAGTCCGTGTTAGTGGAGAGGTCAGTGAATCACAAGATGAGATGTTAACATCGTCGACCAACCACAGTAGTCGCGCCATTCCACACGCCTGGTCCCAGCAGCTGTGTTGTTTTCACAGTGGAGGCAATGGGAGGGGTGCTGACAACACGCAGATGCCTGTTCAGGGTGGTATGGCGGCTGCTCGCCTCACCACATCTGTGTGTGCATGCACCTGCACCCCCGCACTGCCCCTCCTAGAGAGGGGTGGGTGGGAGCTGCAAAACGGTTAGGTAGAAGACTTTGGGGAGAGGGAAGGGGCTACCCTAATAGTTTTAATGTGTATTCCAAAAGGTACAGGTACTTGGCTACTGGGGGTGGGGTGGGAATTATGTTCACCCTGGAGGGAGAGTCGAGGTAACAGAATTATGGAGCACATAGTGGCATGGAGAAGGTAAGCACAGTAGAAACAACGGGTCCATTCTGGAAAGAGGCAAGTTGAGGCAATAAAGGGGGTTGATCAAGAGCCTGGGCTTCACAGTCAGACAGACTCGTCTTAACTACAACTTCCCAGCAGTATGTCTGCAGACAAGTTACTGAGCATCTCTGAGCCTCTTTGCTCAAGTTGTTCTGAGGTTTAAAAGGGATAATGCATATCAAACATTTAGCAAGGTGCCTGGGCCAAGTACTCAACTATGAATGGCTGTTCTTTTCTTTCTTCCTTACTGCCTCACTCTGCTCAGAGGTGCGTGAAAGCCAGACTCCGAGGTAATGAAGAAGGAAGCATGGGGCTGGCACTCCTCTGGAATGCTCACCTGGCTGTTGAGGCTGCTGGAATATCTTATTCAGAACTAAGGTGCTGGATCCAGGCTGCTAGGTAGGCCACTTGGTGGAGGCAAGGCCTGGCCTCTTTCTAGCTGTCCCTCCTCCTATTCTACAAAAAGATTCCTAGGCCTAACCATAGACATGCATTCTGTGGGACTGTCTACAGAGAGGCCTCAAGGACCTGGGCTTCAGGACAAACATGCCATTCATGCACACAACAGAAGTAAAATCCTGTACTGAAGGCCATGGCCACCTTGCCTGTCTAGCCCCTTCATACTGGGATTGTGGGGCGGCCTGGTCTCTGTGGCGATATCCTCCTTAAATGAGACCCAGCTGGATCCTTGCTCCAGGTTCCTCAATACAAAAGAAATGATGCAAAAACCTCAATGTGGCATTTTCTACCCACCTGAATTTCCTGAGCTTGGAATTCTGAACAAAGTCAGAGAAAGGAATCTGGATTTTCCTGTGTAAAGTACAGCTTGCTCTTCTTGAATGGTTCTCTCGTGGAAAGAAACTATTGTCTTCTACTAGAGCTCTGAGCTCCGGCTGTATGAGCAAGGTGCACTCTCAACATGAGCCCGTCGCAGACAGCAAACTATAGGCAGCAGTAGCTTGGGCTGCAGTCCAATCCGCTTCCCCTGCACAGTGCTCTGAGAGCAGCCACCCACACTGGCAGGAGTCAGGGGCGGATACTGGCACTGCCAACACAAGCCTTTCAGGTCTGGCTGGCTTCAGCTGGTCTGAAACCTGGAACACAGGCGCTAGGCCCTCACTTACTGAACCAGCAGGGGAGGCTACAAGCTCAGCCCCTGGGGATGAAAGTCCTCATGTCTGTCTCAGTCTGCAAATATCCGCATGCAGTCTGTTTCTACATTGCTAGTTAGTCCTGGGCTAGGAGCACTGTATGTTGGGGTCTAGTTACCCTGAGCTACATTCTTATTTGCTTCCAAACGGCCAGATTCAGGAGACCACCCTTTAGGTTTGTGTTCAGGCTCCTTCACCAAATTTGTTCCTAGTTTTACTTTACGTGTGTGGGGGAGAATACCTTCTTTGAGACATCTGCAGCGTTCGACACAATTCGCCAACAGTCAATTCAACAAATATTTACTAAATGCCTACTGTGTGCATTAGGCACTATTCCAGGCCCTGAGGATACAGTAGAAAACAAAGTCCCAGGTGGCTCCTATGGGCGGTGGGTCACATTCAGATCAGGTGTATGGAAGACTCCCTCTACCAAGAGAGAAATACATCACGCTGGCCCTATGACCTAGAGCAGGCAGGATGGCAGAATTCTTACTCCTCTTCCCTTGAGGAGGAAGAAACAGCCCCAGGAGAAGAGCTCCTTGTAGGGACCTGGCACACTGCTCCTTTACCCCTTTTAGGCGACGGGTCCTCAGGAAGTCAGGATGGAGAATTAATTCCCTTGGGCTCAGCCTCACTACAACATGAAATCGCCATCTCTCTTAATGCTTTCCATGACTTGTCTGAGTCTTTTACCCCCCACCCACCCTTCCCAGCTGTAAATCACCATTCTCCCTTCTTGCTATTATTCCCTAATCCTCAATTCAAGGCCCCAGGCAACCCTGACTGATATTCCCCCCACATGCTATTTGCTCCCTTTTGCACCTCTGAGGCTTTGCCTTTATCCAATCAGCTCATTCCCTCACCTTCCTGTATGTTTAATAAAAAGTCTTTCTTAAGAAGTCTTATCCAATGTGCCAGCCCACTGCCCACAAATTTTTCCTAAGGCTCTGCTATGTGACAGGGACTATGTTAGACATCTTGGGCACATAAGAGAGAACAAGGCAGATCCCATCCTTGACTTCACGGCACTTTCAGTCTAGAGAGGGATTCCACAGTAACCTACACTAACTCTTCCAAGTCCACAGGTCTCCCTTCAGTACCTGCAGCCTAGGCCAACACTCCATTCACCTTCTCTGACCTCATCAGCAGCCTTCAGCACGTGTACTGCTTCCACAAAGAAGTTATCAGGCATTCAGAGCCACACCACCACTTCTAGAAACTCCTCCATATCATCTCCCGGTGATCCAACCCTCTCCTGAATATTTCAAATGGAGAGGATTCAAGACCGTGGGGAAACTTTTAAAACCATTAACTGCTTAAAAAACGTGTAAGTAATTTTTATTGTTACCTATCAAAAGGATTTCTTTGTTTTTCCTGTTATCTTCCAGTCCTGACCACACTGTATGAGAGGTCTGTTCCTATTCTGACTCTACATGGGGCTTCCTTTTCTACTAGGGAGCCCATTCCATTTCTGGACTTTTCTAACTGGTAGAAACCTCTATCCCTTTTAAACCCAACTCTGCCTCCCAGTGCTTCTAAATCTGATCTTGGGGCCACACAAAAAGCCCACATTCTGCTTCTACCTGACTGGCCTCGAATGATTTGAGGTCGACTGTATTATGCCTTCCCCAGGCTGAACAGCCCCACTTCCTTCAACTGCTCCTCACCATCCTGCTTATTCTTTCACTGAGACTGATGTGTCTCTGAGAGCGAGTGCCCACGTGTGAACCGGCAGCCGAGAACGGACGGAACATCTCCTCCTTGTTCCGTTCGTTTTGGATTCCTTGGTTCTATGAATTGAGGCCAAAACTGTGCTGGTTGTGCTGTTGACCACCTTGTGCTAAGGACACATTGTGAGCTTTTTAATCAACAAGTGTTCCACATAAATGGCTAAATAATCTCTCCCCCCACTAAGTGTAAGCCTTCCACGATTCCCTTCTAAGCATTCCTTCACGGAGGCCTCCCCGCGCTATAAAACCCTTTATTTACGACTGTGCTGCATGCTACTCACTATGGGCAGCTGACTTTTTGGATAACGTAGGGTTCTGCCTTTATTCCTATTTGATTTCACCTTGTTATTTACTTCTTTCGTTGTAACCTATCAAGTTTTATTTGGATCCTACATTTGTCACCTGAGAACGTATTCCCTCTCAAATTCATGACATCTCCAAGCGTGTGTGACCTGTTGATTTGCTAATGCTTCTCAATATCTTTCTCCCATTAGTCTGTCCTGTTTTCTCTCCTAAGTAAAATTCTTGAAGGTAGGCACCGTAATTTGTGTACACACACACATACACATGTATGTGTGCATCCACAGCATCCAATACACACTGGGTACGAGGACAGTGTGGAGGACACGGTCACGGAGGGGGCCAGCCACACTGTATACTATGTGAGTCATGCTCCCCCGTGTTGTGCAACACAAACACTCTGGACAGACTCAGAGATGCTATTTTCTGCTTTGGGTAGTGCTCCCTGGGGAGGTTTGGGCTCAATAAAAGACAGGTACTCTTTTGACAGGCTGCCTACTGAGTTTTGGGTTTGAAATAAGATACCACAACAAGCCAACCTCTGGGCACATTTTGCCTGGTCTTAACTGGAGGCTAATGCCCCAGGACAAGGTATAACACACCTCAGCAAGACGTAAGCCTTAAATTCTTCAAAGCACCAATGTTGAACCCTAAAAAAACACAAAAACAAAAAAACCCTGCAGCCATATCTCAAGAATCCTCATGGCATATTAAAAATATGGCACACAGATGGGGTGCCTGGGTGGCTCAGTTGGTTAAGCGTCCGACTTCGGCTCAGGTCTTGATCTTACGGTTCGTGGGTTCGAGCCCTGCGTCGGGCTCTGTGCTGACAGCCAGCTCAGAGCCTGGAGCCTGCTTTGGATTCTGTATCTCCCTCTCTCTCTGACCCCTTCCCTGCTCATGCTGCCTCTTTCTCCCTCTTTCAGAAATAAATAAAACATTAAAAAAAATTTAAAAATATGACACACAGAAATTCTGAGATTAGAGCTGAGCTAGGACACTTTAAGTTGTATTTTCAGATTTTACACCCAGAGTACTGAATCGTACATGTGGCTTAGCCTATGTCTCATAGCTGGAGATAAGACAAGCTTAGCTAACTAAAGCTAACTAATGAAAATCCAGCCACAGTTTGAGACAAGGTGTAAGTAAGGTAAATGTCTGGGATGCAGGAGAAATTCAATAAATATCCGTTCCCTTTTCTATACCTCTAAACAGTAAAAAACATTTTTTTTTTTTTGGAGAGAAAGAGGGAGAAAGTGAATGAGGGGCAGGGAGACAGAAAGTGTGAGAAAGAGAGAGAAGTGGGGCTCACTGGAAGTGGGGCTAAAGCTCACCAGATGTGAGACTCGAACTCATGAACTGTGAGATAACAATCTGAGCCACCCAGGCACCCAACACTAAAAGCATTTTTAAAAACCACCTGTATCTTGGGCGCCTGGGTAGTTCAGTCGGTTAAGGGTCTGACTGGCTGAGGTCATGATCCCATGGTTCGTAGGTTCAAGCCCCATGTTGGGCTCTGTGCTGATAGGCTGGAGCTTGGAACGTGCTTCAGATCCTGTGTCTCCCTCTCTAGCCCCTCCCCAGCTCCTGCTCTGTCTTATCTCAAGAATAAATAAACATAAAAAAACAAAACAAAACAGCTCCATCAGGAACACATAGTGAGTTTGTTAAAAATGCATACTCCCAGAGGTGCCTGGGTGGCTTAGTCGGTTAAGCGTCCGACTTTCGCTTAGGTCATGATCTTGCGGTTCGTGGGTTCGAGCCCCGCGTCGGGCTCTGTGTTGACTGCCAGCTCAGAGCCTGGAGCCTGTTTCAGTCTGTGACTCCCTCTATCTCTGACCCTCCCCTGCTCACGCTGTCTCTCTCTCTCTCCTAGAAATAAAAATATAAAAAAAAAGAAAAAAAATGCATACTCCTGGATTCCACTTTGGACTAAATTAGTGTTTTTACGGATAGGGCCTTGGAAGGCATTACTCTAAATAGGTGTTCCACGTACTTATTGAACACTGAAGTTTGAGAATCAGTGCTTTAAAGGATGGAAGACTACATGAAGTTCCCATGAACCATGAGACCATGACCTGAGCCAAAATCAAGAGTCGGATGATTAACTGACTGAGCCTCCCAGGTGTCCCTGAAGCAGCTGTTGTTGTTGTTGTTATTGATATTATTGCTGCTGTTATGATTATTACACTTTAAAGATTTTACTTTCAAGTAATTTCTACATTCACAACCCCGAGATCAAGAGTTGCATGCTCCTCCAAGTGAGCCAGGCAGGTGCCCCTGAGGCAGTTACTATTACATTCAGGTAACGATTATAGAGAAGAAGAAACTGAAAGGAGTGAATTAAATGAGACCTGAAGCCAGATGCACAGAGTTCCTAGCCTTGTGTTCATGCCACCTCACCAGAGCCACTTCCCGGGACGGCTTTATGCCACAGGGCTTTAGCCATAACAACAAAACCCACTGTGTGCTTCGCTCACCCTTAACAGCTACAGCGAACCCTTAGTGAATGGCTGCTACATGCCAGGCACTGTGCCAAATGCCTTACATGCACAATTCCTCTGATCCCCACAGCCCCATGAAGTACGTCCTGTCATCATCTCAATTTCACAGATGAGGAAACCAAGGCAAAGAGAAGTAACCTGTCCAGGTTACACAACTAGTAAATGGAGGAGAAAAATGTGCCTCTGATTTTTTTTTTTTAATTAAGGTTTTAATTTTAATTACCATATAGTTAACATACAGTGTTACATTAGCTTTAGGTGTACAATACAGTAATTCAGCAACACTATGTGTGTTATTCAGGGCTCCTCAGGGTAAGTGTCTTTTTTAGTCCCCATCCCCTATTTACTCCACACTCCCCCACCCATGTGCCTCTGCTCTTAACCAATGTTCCAACTGCCCACAGCTCTCCATGAATCCGGAACATTTACCTGTGCTTCCGGCAGAGATTCTCAGAGTCCCCGCGAGGGGAAAAGTCTGATTTAGTAAAGACACTCAAAGTGGGCAGCCTCCTGCTGCTCACTGCTTGAAGACTGACCTCCTTTGGGCATGGCACTCTTCCCATGGGCGGCAGACATGGCATGAGTCTGGGGAGAGCAGGCTCTAGAGGAAAGTTCACTTCATGCTTTCCTAACTCATGTGATCTTGGCTAAATTACTGAACCTTGTTTGCAAAATGCAGATGATTCTGAAGGTGTCTTTCCATTCTTAAACGTTTCTATGATTCTGGGCAGTCATCTCGGAAAGGACGAGAGGAAAGACAGTTCTGCCACTGACCGTGATGCTGGAGTTCAGCTCTGTCACAGGGGTCAGTGCCAAGAGCTGGGCTTGGCCTTCTCAGAAGGGCTGAGGCTTCAGAACTGAACTAACCGTGAGACACTAGAGACAATTCATGATGGAAAAAGGTGGTATCGGTTCTCCTCATATGATAAGCCACTCAGGAAGACTTGGAGGGTTTTATGGAATCATTAGCACAGAGCTCCCCTCTGGCCACAAAGCAGAGGAAGAAACAGCAGACCAGTTTATAAAGCTCCAGAGCGGAAAATTTCTGTTGGTGTCCAAACTAAGTTTTTGGCTTTCTGTGAAGTTTGGAAAGACTTATACTGATGTTTTAATCACCTGTTTAGTGTTCTGAAGACTCTTGTCAGCGGCCTCACTGAGCTTGCTCCAGCAGGCAGTGGGGAGCTGCTGGCTCACACACCGTGATCTTTTCGTGAGCCATTTCTTTCCCATGGCCATCTCCGACACCCTGTAGCTCTCTCCAGGCCACTTGGAGGGTATGAGCCAAAACTGTGAGCCTCCCCATAGGAGGCTAAGGGCAAGCTTTCTGGCTAACTTCTTGCCAGACCCAAAGCCAAGAAGGGCCCCTTAAGAAAAGCCAAGGGGCAAAGAGGTAAGAAGTGGTCTCCAGAGATCAGAATACAAACTCAGGGCAGGGCACATTCTAGAAACAAAAACTCATGAGCATGCAAGAAACCCATTAGGGAGGTTCAGGGCAGCAGCATGTAGAACAAGTCAGCATTTTACTTCCTCTGCAATTTTCACTGCCCACAGCTTCTCAGCGGCTGAAATATCCCATTGTACTGGGAAAGCTGTGGTGGAGATGAACTGGTAACTGCTGGTTGCCAGGCATTCTGTTATTTCATTTGACTATCACAGTAAACCTTTGAAACAGAAAGAGGAAGAGGAAACTGAAGCTCAGCGGAATCAAACATCTAGTAAGTGGTGAAGCTAGGATTTGAACTCAGATTCGTGTTACTCCAAAGTCTGTGTTCGTTATACTTTATAGGCTCTTAGGAAGGAAATGGTACTTTTGGGAAAGAGGACTTAAGTTCAAGTCCTTTTTACTAAAGGATGCCCCCTACCCCCAACCCTGGTCAGCAGCAACCCAAAGGCCCAACACCAGGACAAAATAAGCAGTTCTAATGAGGCTGCATTCAGATGAACACAAACCAAACGGATGCTTAGCTAAGTCATGGGCAAGAACAAAGGCAATGAAATTTAAAATTTCTCAGCATGTGTCCTAAAAGGAATTCTATCTTTCAGATTAATGTCATTTCTCTGGACACAGTAGGGGCAAGACCTTAGCTATTCAGTTGATGAAATGAATGGATATGGGAAATTAGTCACTGCTGGGTGCTGAGTTAAGACCTATATATGAGCGTCCCCAAGTTCTCTGCAGTACACAGTCCTGAACTCTGGATGTACTAAAAAGAGGCAAGTCCACCAGGGAGCAGGGGGACAAGAAAAAGGAAATCAAAGTCGTCTCCTTCCACCTGGCACCCCCTGGTTCCGCAAATCCATTAGTCTGAGACACTTTTACTGTGCAAGCAACAGGGTATGCAGTTCATCTGGCAGTTCTGGATCTTGGAGCCAGACATGAAGGCAGAGAAGAGGAAGAACAAGTTTGGTTCTCAGTAGAAAGATCAGGGTTCGGAAGGAGATGCGATTTCTGATTGAGTTCTCAGGGAATACCTCCCTGCCACAGAATTTTGTCTTTCCTTGACTTCTCTCTTCTTTTCAGGGGAGGCTTCCTCAACTGTCTGCTCTCTGGCTAAGAGTTAACTTCCCTTTGTCTAGCCAGGACCCTCCACACATGCCATTGTTCTCTGCCCCATTATGCCTGAGTTCAGGCAGAGAAGCCGGCAACATGGCTTTCAGGGGAGGAAGGGAAGGGGTCTCTCAAGGGAACTCTGCTTACCAAGGAAAAAGAGGACTCCTATAGTGGCAAACAGCACAGGCTGCCCTTCCTCAGTGACCTCAGAGGAACTGAGTTACAAAGAGTACAGTTAGAGGGGGAGAGAGAAGGAAGGGAAAAGAGAGGGAGGCAATGATCAGAGAGCTCTTAAGTCCCACAGGGATAACTGTGAGGATGAGGAAAAGGCCATCTTGTCATGAGGGCAAAATTAACCAGACCCATCTGATTAGGACAGAGGGGAAGAGGGTGCTGGGATAATGAATGGGGGCAGAAGCTTACAGACTACTGCATGCATGAGGGGATGTAGGAGAACAGTTTTCCAAAGCTGATGACAAGGCAGACAGGAAACTTACATGTCCTTGCTGACAGGAAAGAAATAGTGAGATTCTGGGTCTCCTCTCATCTGCAGGATTTCTAATAGGCGTCTGAAGTTCACCCTCTTCCCAAGGATGTGCTGACAGCTGGGAATACTGCCCTTCAGGTCAGGCAGGGCAGGGGTCTAGACCTCTCCAGGAGTTCACAAAGAGGTTCAGTAAGGACTCAAACCACGATCCAAAACACAAATGGGACTGCCATTTCCTGTTGGGTTTCCATGCTGTAAAAAAGTGGGGGAGAAATGCCAGCTACAAAGTGCTCTGTCTTCTGTGGAAAATGGAGTATGCAATGTATCCAGCTCCAGGTTCTGACTTGTAAATCTAAGTGAGAACTAGTTGCTAGCTGCTAGAGGATTATACTGTTAAAGAGATATTCCACCACCCAACCTGCCAGCCTTTCTGCTCTCTGCCCATGGACTTCTAAGGAGCTGATGACAAAAGTTGTCTTGGACCTCTGTAGGAAGGGCAGCCTTGGGCTCTGGCAGTTCCTTCTGGACCCCAGTTCACTGTCCTGTGTTCTTAAACAGCTCTGATGGAACAAGCCATCTGTGAGGGTTATTTAGCTTGGAACTGGAAGAGGGTGAGGATGTGGAAAAAATAAACTGAGCAGCCAAAGGATGGGGCCAGAGAGAGAGAGAGAGAGAGAGAGAGAGAGAGAAATGGGGAGAGAGAGGCAGGTGGCATGTTTGTGAGACTATGTGCCAGGGCGGAGAGTGGGGTGGGATGCAGAAAGGAATGGTGCCGGAAGGGGGCCAGCCAGTATGGGAAGCTCTGGAACGCCCCAGGCAGCATGATTTTCTTTTCAAAGTGTTTTGCTGTTCTCTGAAGGGCTCACATACTTGGGGGTTTCCATTATAGGAGGATCCTGCGATAACGGAACCGCAACCGTAAGCACACGTGCCTTGCCTTCGGAATCCTAATTTCGCAAGATAATGGCAACGGCTGAAAGGGTAGAAAATGGAGACAGTGGAGGGTCTGAGGGAATCTTTATGAATTACAGAAAGCAGCAACAGAGACTGCAAGATGATCTGGAAGTCATATGGGAATCGGGTGTGGGACTAAAGTGTAACCGGTTGTTCGTTTGGAGTCTTCTTAATTGCCTCTCCACTCACTATGAAGAACATACAAATCGAGAGAATTTTATTTTCAAAATCTAGACATTTTCATTTACGATATTTCATTTAATCTAATCCGTAATGAGGTATCATGAAGGGACAGACTACTGTCACCCCCATTCTACAGAGAGTAAACTTAAGCCCGGACAAAATGAATAACTTATAGTCACCAGACCCAGAACAGGCTTGGAGATCACAAGCCAGTCACTATGAATGCTGCGTATCCTGCTTCTAAAGCACACACACAGAAAGACATGCAATCACAGATTGCAGCTGACCCTTGAACAACACCAATTGCACGGGGTCCACTTATATGTAGATGTTTTTCTGATAAATACAGCACACTACTGTATTTTCTCTTACTTATGTCTTTTTCTTACTTATTTCAAGTTTTTATTTAAATTCTACTTAGTTAACATATATGGTATATACGGTTCCTTATGATTTTCTTAACATTTTCTTCTCTAGCTGACTTTATCATCAGAATATGGTATATAATACACATAACAATGTTAATCGGCTGTTTTATATTATTGGTAAGGCTTCTGATCAACAGTGAGCTACTAGTAAAGTTTCTGAGGAACCAAGAGGTTTTGTTTGTTTGTTTGTTTTTGAGAGAGACAGAGACAAAGTGTGAGCAGAGGAGGGGCAGAGAGAGAGGGAGACACAGAATCTGAAGCAGTCTCCAGGCTCTGAGCTAGCTGTCAGCACAGAGACCGACACTGGGCTCAAACTCACTCACAAACTGTGAGATCATGACCTGAGCCGAAGTCAGATGCTTAACTGACTGAGCCACCCAGGTGCCCCTGGGAGCCAAGTTTTATGCCTATTCTCAACTGTGCAGGGGGTCAGCACCCTAAGGCCTGTGTTGTTCAACCGTCAACTGAACTCTGAGGTACAGTTTCACTGCTTCACACTGGTAAGCCAGACAAAAGTTCTGTACCAACCTGTACTAGGGAAGCCCCCACACAGCTTCAACTTTTTAAAAACTGACAACACAGAATTAGGGGTGCCTGGGTGGCTCAGTTGGTTAAGCATCCGACTTTGGCTCAGGTCATGATCACATGGTTCATGGGTGCGAGCCCTGCGTCAGGCTCTGTGCTGACAGCTAGTTCAGAGCCTGGATCCTGCTTCCAATTCTGTATCTCCTTCTCTCTCTGACGCCCCCTGCTCATGCTGTCTCTCTCTCTTCCAGAAATAAATAAAACATTAAAAAATTTTTTTTAAATTAAAAAAAGAATTAAAAGCTGTCAATGAATTCTGTTATTTAGACTAAAGCCACTCCAGCTGCTGACAAAGCAGAAGAGAAATTCAATGAGAGCATCTCCTAGGAGGCACTGGGACACGGTGGCACCTCGGCTCCAAGGACCAGGCCAAACTGAAGCTGCTGAGTGATGTGTAGCTTAAACACATGGCATATGGTAAAAACAAACAAATAGTACAAAAGGCTGAATTTTAAAAACAAAATCTTCTCGTTTTGATATCTAGAGCCTCTGTTCCCTAGCCCTGTGCCAGCTTCTGGCACGTCCTTCAGACATATGTATGCGGACACTGCCATATGATTAACTGTGGGCACTCCTGATACTTCTTATGAATATTTATATAAATGGTGATGTTCTTTGCCATTTTTAAAAACTTAACAGCACATATCAGAGATCATCAACATCATTTGTGAAACACATTTCATACCAAATGCTAAAGATCATCAATAATAAAGTTCTGGAACACATCCAGAAAACTTAACATGTTTATTGTGACAGAGTTTCTCTGTGTTGGGAGGACTAAAAAAATAGAAAAGGAAGCAAAACAAAGCAGACTGGAGAAAATAGCTGTTTGTTAGTTAAGTCTATCAGGCCTGGGAGTGGTCAGCAATAAGAGACCCCTCAACCAGGCATGGTCTCAAATGACAAAAGGGCTGGGCAATAGAAGCTGCATTTACTATCACAGAGGATTATGAAGCGTAGTATGTGCTCCAGTCTGCACACTGCCCAGAAACAGTGCTATTTCTGTAGCACACACATAGACACGCAAACAATCATAAACTATAATCTCTGAATGATACAGGTTTGAGCTATACGGGTCCACTTATGTGCAGATTTTTTCCAATAAATATAGTATACGGTATACTGTAAGTATACTTTCTCTTCTCTTATGATTTTTTTTAAGTTCATTTATTTTGACAGAGAGAGAGAAAGAAAGAGAGAAAGCATGCAACCAGGGGAGGGACAGAGAGAGGATTTCAAACAGGCTCCATGGTCAGCGCAGAGCCCAACATGGGACTTGAACTCACAAACCTCCATATCATGACCTGAGCCGAAATGAAGAGTCAGACGTTTAACCGACTGAGCCACTTGGGCACCTCTGATTTTCTTAACAGTATTTTCTCTAGCTTACTTTACCAGAGTAAATTAACATCAGGAGGGTCTTCAACAAATGTGAAGGCCAGAAACAAATACTCTTAACATTTTTTATGGAAACAGTAAATTGTGTTAATTTCATCTCTAAGGGTAACCCAGATGTTATGGCAAGAGGCACTTGTACATCTGAAGGATCAGCCATCGCCTGCAAGTACCAGTCTCTGTTAAGGACAATATGCAGCTACTGACGAAGAGAAAGATTTGAGGTGTTTCAGGCTGGTCTCACAGTGTGAGGTTCTGATGTGTAAAAGTACCCTCTACTAGGGCAGGGATAAGATATTCCACTGAATTCATTCAATAAATATTAATTAAGCACCTGCTATGTATGCCAGCCTTATTCAAGACATAAGGAATATAGCAATGAATAAAACAATTTCTTATTGTTCCTGCTGTCATGGAGCTTAACGTTGTGAGACTGAGAAACAAATAAGCAATTAAACTAACAGGACAAGTAAGTGGGAAGTCCTACAGGAAAAATTAAGTAGGGGAAGAGGGACAGAGAGTAATAGGGTGGGAGAGGACTGCTATTTTATAGAAGATGAACAGGGAAAGGCTCCCGGAAAAAGTGCCATTACAGCAGATGTGGAGGGGTGAGCCACAAGGCAGAGACGCTTTAGAAGGGTTTGCCAGCCATGCAGGGTAGAGAGAGGAGAACAGGCTCTTCCAGCTCAGACGCGTGAGAGAGGAGAGGTCTTTGCGAGTTTATGCAACTTCCACGCTCTCCATGCAGTTTCTGGATGGTTTCCATCACAGATGAGAGTTTTATGTTGAATTTTAAGTTGACCACAAATATTTAACTTCCCTGGACCACAAATGCAGTATCTTCTCTGCGGTTTAGCTGGCACCAAGCACATATTTACGAATCTCTATATGTCTGCCTGTTATTTAAATTTCTTATGGAAGTGCCAAGGTTTTTAGTTGTGATTTACCCCCTCTCACTCTGTAATGGTGGATGTGAACTAATCAGGCCTAATTCTTGGAGAAAGATGATATCTGCATTTGAAGTATAGGGTCTTCCTAGTTAAATATCCTATTACTGCTTTCCTTTTCAAAAAATATCACTGGAGGGTCAGTTCCGAGTTCTTGTATTTGAATTACAGTGTAAAAATTTAAAAAACTTCTGTGTTTTCCCCCACTAGAGCATACAAAATAAAACTCAGTAACTATCTACATACCTTTGCTACATTAAAAAGCAAGATGAATAAACAAAAGAAGCGAGGTGTAATGAGCCCCAAGCTTCTAGCTGTGTGTCCCTATTTACATACCAATTCCTGAGAATTCTAACCAGTGCCTGAGTTACAGAGGAACTGCTCCCCAGCTGCATCTTCACTAGCTGGCTTAGGCAAGGGCTCTGACTCTCCAAGGACACAAGATTCTGGATTATCCCTCATCCCAGGGCCAGTGTCTTTTACCCAGCTGGCAAGAGATCCATGAAGACTTTTTATCAGACAAAGGCACACAGGCAGATCATCTGAAACTCTTGAGTTTCAAAACAACCATTCCTATTCCATTCTGGATATCTGACATTGCCTTTATCTTTCTCAGTGCAGTTTATTAAATCTTTGGGCTACTCACATGCAGGCTGGGGGGATGGAGGACCCAACACAGAAAGACTTAAAGAGACATCTTCATGAATCACTGGATTGTTTCTTCCTGAATTTTACAGGAGAGTAATACAGCTACTTGTCATGAAGTACGAAGTCTCTCTCTCTCTTTCTCTCTCTCTCTCTCTCACACACACACACACACACACACACACACACACACACACACACACACACAAATACATGCAAGTACATTTTAAGAACAATGCTCACCTTAATAAAATGAACATGATTTTCAAAGTATTCAACTTAGAAGGCCAAAAACGTATTAAAAAAAAAAAAATCAAAAACTAGCACTGGCTTGTAATTAGAATGGCTTTAAGTACATGCTTCTAAATATTTTGTACATCCTTCCAGACTTCCACTGACATGCATATATCAGACCTAGGCAATCACATACCAGAAAGTATGAAGAATTTTCTGCAAGACAAACTACAGATGGGACTGGAATGAGGAAAAGCATAGCTGATGTTCAATCCTCTGCCTGTTTGATAAGTACGCAGATGAGACCTTGGCTGCAGTGCCCCGTTAAATGCCCTCATCTGGAGCAACTGGGACCAGAGCCAAGGTGAGCTGTGGTACACTTAGAAGGGCACAACTGGATCCCACCGGGGTATCAGAAGAACTTAGCAGTTGCCGGCTTATAATTGCTGTGGGTGCCCACATAAAGCAGAAGAAAGGCAAAGCTGAGGTTGGCTTCTAAAAGAGGCAAACAACCCAAAACAAGAACGCTAAGTTAAGAAACCTTGTCTACCACAGAAAACAAGGATTTAGCTCTGAGCTGTAACTATCTCTGCCTCTAGTTTCCCTTCTCTACTCTAGCTGAGTTCCACACCAGAAAATGTTTATCTTTTCCCTTTATCTGTACCTGAAAATCTTGAAGAGACCTGTCAAAGTTCCCAATAAGAGACTGCTCCCCAATAAGGATGAAAAAAAAATCACCTAACGTATGAGAAGGTGTTATAGTTGGGGGCGCCTGGCTGGCTTAGTCAGTAGAGCATGTCACTCTTGATCTCAGGGTTTTGAGTTTGAGCCCCACACTGGGTGTAGAGATTACTTAAAAATAAAAAAAATAATAAAAAAAGAAAAGGTATTACAGTTGAACAGAAGGATACAAAAATAAGGAATAAGTAAATATCTCTCTAGGAGAGTTACTGAGAAAATTTTGCATACTTATAAATTAATACTATTTAAGAGTTAACAGTAACTGCACAAGGACAGATAAATAGACCACTAGAGCAGAACAGAAAATTAGAAAAAGACCCAAAACATGTACAATCACCCAACTTATAACAAAACACTACTGCCGTTTGGATGGGAAAATGGAACTTTCAATAAATGGTGCTGGATCAACCGGGTATCTGGGAAAAAAGTAACCTTCCTTCTACCTCATGCCTTAACACAAAGATTTGAGATGGACTACAGACCTAAATGTTAAAGATAAAATAACTTCTAGAAGAAAATACAGAATATCTTCATGATTTTGGAGTAGACAAACATTTCTTAAATAGGACATAAAAAAGGGGCGCCTGGGTGGCTCAATCGGTTAAATGTCTGACTCTTGGTTTCAGCTCAGGTCATGATTTAATGGTTTCATGAGTTCAAGCCCCACATTAGGTTCTGTGTTTTCAGCATGGAGCCTGCCTGGGATTCTTTCTGCCTCTTCCTCACTCATGCTGTCTCTGTGTCTCTCAAATAAATAAATACACTTAAAAAAAAAAAAGACATAAAAAGCATTAACCACAAAAGAAAAAATTTTGACTTTATTAAAATTAAGAACTTGTGTTCATCAAAAGACACCACTGAGAGTAAAAATATGAGCTACAGACTGAGAGAAGATATTTTTTAAAGTTTCCTTTATTTTTTGAGAGAGACAGAGAGAGAGAGAAAAAGAGAGAGAGAATCCCAAGCAGGCTCCATGCTGTCAGTGCAGAGCCAGATGCGGGGCTCAATTTCATAAACAGTGAGATCATGACCTGAGTTGAAATCAAGAATTGGACACTTAACCAACTGAGCCACCCAGGTGCCCCATATTTTCAATATAAACATTCAACATAAGACTTAATATTCTGAGTATTAAAAAAATAATCCTATAAATCAATTAAAAAAAGACAAACCACCCAAGAAAAAGAATGGGTAAAAGTCAAGAACAGGCACTCCACAGAAGAGGATATCCAAATGGCCTACAGCGGAAGAAAAGGTACTCAACATCATTATTTACCAGCAAAATGCAAATTAAAATTACAATGAGAGAGGGGCACCTGGGTGGCTCAGTCGGTTGAGCGTCTGACTTCGGCTCAGGTCATGATCTCACGGTTCATGTGTTCGAGCCCCGCATTGGTCTCTGTGCTGACAGCTAGCTCAGAGCCTGGAGCCTGTTTCAGATTCTGTGCCTCCCTCTCTCTCTGATCCTCCCCTGCTCATGCTGTCTCTCTCTCTCTCAAAAATAAATATTTAAAAAAAAACTTTAATAAAATTACAATGAGAGAAAAAAATACGATTAAATATTTCTACACACCCACCAGAATAGCTAAAATAACCAAAACCAAAATCAAAACCAGTGTTGCCAAAGATGTAGAACAACTGAGACTCTCATATACTGTAGATGGTCCTGTGTATTGCTATAACCACACTGGAAATCTGTCTGGTAGTATCTACTAAAGCAACATACACCTATCTTATGGCCTAACAATTCTACTCCTAGGTATATACCAAAGAGAAATAAATAAAAAGCGTATGTCCACCAAAAGACATACATAAAAATATTCATGGTAGCTTTAGTCATAATAGCCAAGACTGGTAAAAGAAACACATTTTCATCAATAGTAGAACAAACAGGGGCGCCTGCGTGGCTCAGTCGGTTAAGCGTCCAACTTCAGCTCAGGTCATGATCTCACATTTCATCAGTCTGAGCCCTGCATTGGGCTCTGTGCTGACAGCTCAGAGTCAGGACCTTCTTCTGATTCTGTGTCTCCCTCTCTCTCTCTCTCTCTCTCTCAAAAATAAATAAACATTAAAAAATAGTATAATACTATAAAGCTGTATCATCAAGACAGTATGGTTTTGACACAAAAACAAACATATAGACCAGTGCAAGAGAATAAAGAACCCAGAATTGGACCCACAAATGTATGGCCAACTAATCTTCAACAAGGCCGGAAAGAGTATCCGATGGAAGAAAACCAGTCTCTTTGGGGCAAATGGTGCTGGGAGAACTGGACAGCTACAGACAGAAGAATGAAACTGGACCACTCTCTTACACTATACACAAAAATAAATTCAAAATGGATGAAAGACCTAAATGTGAGACAGGAAACTATCAAAATCCTATAAGAGAAAGCAAGCAACAACCTCTGTGACATCAGCCACAGCATCTTCTTACTTGACATGTCTCCAAAGGCAAGGGAAATAAAAGCAAAAATGAACTACTTGGACCTCACCAAGATAAAAACCTTCTGCACAGCAAAAGAAACTATCAACAAAACTAAAAGGCAACCAATGGAATGGGAGAAGATATCTGCAAATGATACATTGGATAAAGGATTAATATCCAAAATCTATAAAGAACTTACTAAACTCAACACCCGAAAAACAAATAATTCAGTGAAGAAATGGGCAAAAGACATGAATAGATACATTTCCAAAGAAGACATCCAAATGGCTAACAGACACCTGAAAAGATTCTCAACATCCCTCACCATCGGGGAAATACAAATCAAAACTACATTGAGATACCAACTCACACCAGTCATAATGGCTAAAATTAACAGTTCAGGGAACAACAGCTATTGGTGAAGATGTGGAGAAAGGGGAACTCTCTTAGATTGCTGGTGGGAATGCAAACTGGTGTAGCCACTCTGGAAAATAGCGTGGAGGCTCCTCAAAAAAGTTAAAGATAGAATTATCCTATGACCCAGCAATAGCACTGGTAGGAACTTATGTAAAGGATATAGGAGTGCTGATTCATAGGGGCACATGTACCCCCAATGTTTATAGCAGCGCTATCAACAGTCACCAAATTGTGGAAAGAGTCCAAATGTCTATCAACTGATGAATGGATAAAGAAGATGTGTATATATATATACACACACAATGAAATACTACTCAGCAGTGAAAAAGAATGAAATCTTGCCATTTGCAACAACGAGGGTATTATGCTAAATGAAATAAGCCAGTCAGAGAAAGACAGGTATCATATGTTTTCACTCATATGTGGAAGTTGAGAAACTTAACAAAAGACCATGGGGAAAGGGAAAGAAAAAGTTATAAAGAGGGAGACTTTAATCATAAGAGACTTTTAAATACAAACTGAGGGTGGAAGGGGGTGAGGGGCAGGAAAAAACAGGTGATGGGTATTGAGGAGGGCACTTGTTGGGATGCGCACTGGGTGTGGTTTGTAAGTGATGAATCGTTGGAATCTACTCCTGAAGCCAAGAGCAAACTGTATATACTGTATATTAGTTAACTTGACAATAAATTATATTAAAAAATAGAATAAACAAATTGTGGTATATTTATATGAGAAAATATACTACACAGCAATCATGAAGAATGAACTACTTATAGGCAGCAACATGAATGAATCTTTCACGGGCTGTGTTGAACAAAAGAAGCCAGACACAAAGGGTATATACTATATGATTCCATTTATACAGTTCAAAAACAGGCAAAACAAACTGCTAGTGAACGAGGTCAGAATAATGGTTACCTGTGTGAGGGAGAGTATTAACAAGCAGGGGCATAAAGGACCCTATTGGGATGCCAGAAATATTCTGTATCTTGATCTAGGCGGCAGTTAGTACGATATAAGCACATATAAAAATGTGCTGAGCTTAAACTTTAAGAATTGTGTGGGGCGCTTGGGTGGCTTAGTCAGTTAAGCATCTGACTTCAGCTCAGGTCATGACTTCATGGTTTGGGAGTTCGAGTCCTGCATCGGGCTCTGTGCTGACGGTGCGGAGCCTGCTTGGGATTTTCTCTCTCTGCCCCTCCCCACTTTTGCTCTCTCTCTCAAAATAAATAAATTAACTTAAAAAAAACACAACAACCCTTAAGAGTAGTGTACATTACTTTATGATGGTTAAATCTCTCAAAATAAATAAATTAACTTAAAAAAAAAAACCTTAAGAGTAGTGTACATTACTTTATGACGGTTAAATCTCAATCAAAAAAGTAAAAAAACCACACATACTAAATTGCATTAGATAGTCATATGAGAAAATTATGAGGAAAAACTATAGGTAAGGCAGTAAGTAGCAGTTAAATATAACAGA
Source organism: Proteles cristata cristata (assembly GCA_017311185.1). Classification (NCBI taxonomy): domain Eukaryota; kingdom Metazoa; phylum Chordata; class Mammalia; order Carnivora; family Hyaenidae; genus Proteles; species Proteles cristata. The sequence goes on from JAESUZ010002578.1 coordinate 50,704, forward strand.
AAACCAAAACAATGAAATAGAACATTTGCTTGAGCCTCTTCTATAATACAGAATTAGAGATGAAAGTCAAGTAATGTGGAGACAGATCCCTAATCTTTGTTATTTATTATTTATTTATAAAAAAAAATTTATTGTTTATTTTTGGCAGAGAGAGAGCGTGAGCAGGGGAGGGGCAGAGAGAGAGGGAGACACAGAATCAGAAGTAGGTTCCAGGCTCTGAGCTGACAGCACAGAGCCTGATGTGGGGCTTGAACTCACCAACCATTAGATCATGACCTGAGCCAAAGTCAGACGCTTAACTGAATAAGTCACCCAGGTATCCCACATTTACTTACTTTTTAAGTAGGCTTCATGCCCAGCGCAGAGCCCAACACAGGGCTTGAACTCACGACCCTGAGATCAAGATGTGGCTGAGACAGAGTTAGATGCTTAACTGACTGAGACAACCAAGTACCCCAGATCCCTTATCTTTAAAAGATACTCCAGAGAGGGGCACCTGGGTGGTTCAGTCGGTTAAGCCTCCGATTTTTTTTTGTTTTTACTTTTTTAATGTTTTTATTTATTTCTGAGAGAGAGAGAGACAGACAGACAGATAGACAGACAGTGTGAGCAGGGGAGGGTCTGAGAGAGAGGGAGACACAGAATCCAAAGCAGGCTCCAGGCTCTGAGCTGGCTGTCAGCACAGAGCCCAACGTAGGGCTCGAACCCACGAACTGTGAGATCATGACCTGAGCTGAAGTCGGACGCTTAACCGACTGAGCCACTCAGGAGCCCCAAGCCTCCACCTCTTAATTTCAGCTTGGGTCATGATCCCGCAGTTCATGGGACGGAGCCCCATGTTGTTCTGCGCTGGGCTGGAAGACTGTTTAGATTCTCTCTCTCCCTCTTCCTCTGTGGGCCCCCCTTGCTCAAGACCAAAAAAAAGCTACTCCAGAGAGATCAAGACAGACAGGAGTAGAGCATAATTTCAAAAAATGAGAGAGAAGGGGCGCCTGAGTGGCTCAGTTGGTTAAGCAGCTGACTTTGGCTCAGGTCACGATCTCAGGGTTCATGAGTTCATCATGAGTTCAAGCCCTACACAGGGCTTTCTGCTGTCAGCATGGAGCCCTCTTCAATCCTCTGTCCCCTTCTCTCTCTGCCCCTCCCCTGCTTGTGCGCTCACTCTGTCTCAAAAATAAACATTTAAAAAATTATTTTTAAAAAATGAGAAAGGATTAAAAGAGAAAGAGAGAACGAAAGTCTCCTGAGTGAAAACATTTAGAGCCTGAACATTCTAAGGGCATGTTAAAAAATTTAACAAGAGACCAACACCTTCATTAAGGATGGCAAATCTGCAGCTTCATTTGTGTTGAGTGGGAAAGAGTGCCGTGATCAATTTGTAATGCCTGTCTTTGGCACAGAATGAAAGGCCACCTATCAGACATTTGCCAGGCATATCTTGGTTCAGTCTTTAATTTCCAAGGATAATGAGAAAAAAATAATCCTATAAGCATTTAAAAAAAATAACACACACAAACCCGATTGGCCTTAGACTTTTCTGCCTGAATGCTAGTTAGCCATGCATGTAGAAGGGCAAAGGAAAACACATTCTCAGATAAACTAAGACTTTGAAAGATGATAAACATTTTTCTTTCAGAAAAAAATTTTTAGTTAAATATGTATACCACTAAAACAAGATATCAGTAAAAACTCAAGAACACTGTGGAAAAAGAAATTAAGAATATCTCCAACAAATAGCATTAAATGGCATTTTAAAAAGGGACGTATGGAAACTGTTCCACATTAAAAGAGCCTTGATATCATATCACCCAAATACAAAGGCATGGAACTTGTCTAAAGGGTCTTAATTCTGATGAAGCCCCTGTGAAATGGCATTTAAAAATAATTAATTCCAGTATAGTTAACAGATTAGCTATATTAGTTTACATATAAGTTACACATTAGTTACATATAAGTAACATCTCTTAGCATTTGTCTTTCTTTGACTTACTTCACTCACCCTATATATCCATCCATGTTGTTGCAAATGTCAAGATTTCATTCTTTTTTATGGCTGAGAAATATTCCATTATATATATGTATATATACATACATATATATATATACACACACACACACACACATACACCCTCTTCTTTATCTATCCTTCATCTATCAATGGACACCTGAGTTGGTTCCATAATCTGGCTATTATAAATAATGCTGCTACAAACACAGAGGTGCATGTATCTTTTTCTAATTGAGTGTCTTCATATTCTATGGGTAAATACCCAGCGGTGGAATTACTTGATTGGATGGTAGTTCTATTTTTAATTTTTAGAGGCAACTCTTTACTGTTTTCCAGAGTGGTCTCACAGTTTGCATTCTTACCAACAGTGCATGAGGGGTCCTTTTTCTCCACACCCTCACCAACACTTGTTTCTTGTGTTTTTTATTTTAGCCAGTGAATGGCAATGTTTGAGATAATCTGGAGAATCTGAAAATGGACTTAAAAATGATTAATTTTGATATGTATAATAATGTTATAGAAGTTATGTTAGGGGAAAAAAGCCTTATAAATGAGAGATATCGACTCAAGTATTTTAAATGAATAGGGTTTGATTTAAAACTTCCAAGAATAAAAATTTGGCAGGGGGACAAGAGAATGATTGAAAAAAAATACTGGATGGGGCGCCTGGGTGGCTTAGTCGGTTAAGCGTCTGACTTTCGCTTGGGTCATGATCTCGCGGTTCGTGGGTTCGAGCCCCGCGTTGGGCTCTGTGCTGACTGCCAGCTCAGAGCCTGGAGGCTGTTACAGAGTCTGTGACTCCTCTCTCTCTGACCCTCCCCTGCTCACGCTGTCTCTCTCTCTCTCTCTCCTAGAAAAAAAAAAAAAAAATACTGGCAAAATGTTGACACCTGCTCAAGCTACATGATGATTCATTATATTATTCACTCTTCTTGTATGTTTGAAAATTTCAACAACAAAAACCAACAAAAAATAAAACCCAAGAACAAAAATAAACTGCTTTAAAAAACAAATGGCAAAAAAAGTAAAAGATATTTCATTTTATATTAGAGATGTTAACAGGATTCTAAAAACAGTACAAGTGTTAAAACTATTCTTTAAAGAGATGATACACAGTGTACACAGTATAAAAACATTTAACAACAATAGGATTGAAAGTGGAAAATGGTTAATCTGAACACTACAGCATGAGTTTGAATTACTAGATGTATGCCCTTAGGTAAAGTGCTTAATTTTAGTCTTAGTTTTTTTACCTGTAAAATGGGGGATATAACAGGTATATACCTGTTATATCCACAGGTAAGACTTGTGAAGACTAAATACTGACACAATGTAAGCTTAAATAAATAGCTATCTATTATCTAAAATCTCACTGACATCTATAAAAACTAGGAAGTAGAGGAGTGGTGAGAGAAAGAGGATGTAGGAAGTCCTACATTTATTTTATTTTATTTTAAAATGTTGAGAGAGAGAAAGAGAGCGAGCGAGCATGCATGGAGGGGAGAGGCAGAGAGAGAGCATCCCAGGCAGGCTCCACGGCTAGCACAACACGGAACCTGATATGGCTCCATCTCATGACTTCAAGATCATGATCTGAGCTGAAATCAAGAGCAGGTCCCTTAACTGACTGAGCCACTCAGGTGTCCCGAGTAAGTCCTACATTTTTTTAAAAGGTTTTATTTATTTTTGAGAGAGACAGACAGCGTGAGCAGGGGTGGGTCAGAGAGAGGGGGAGATACAGAATCCAAAGACGGGCTCCAGGGTCTGAGCTGGCTGTCAGCACAGAACCCAACACGGGGCTCGAACCCATGAACTGTGAGATCATGACCTGAGCTGAAGTCGGACGCTTAACCAACTGAGCCACCCAGGAGCCTTGAAGTCCTACATTTAAGCATGGGGAGGTGGGACATAAACAGCAAGTTATTTCCCATGATTTTGTCTCCTACTCTTCCTCTGTAATAGGACTCCTGATTTTCAGCTATGCATATAGCTGCCTAGAATAAAATTCTTTCCCAGTCTACTGCAAATAGGTTTGGCCATGTGACTCAGTTTTGGCCAACAGAATTAGGCAGAAGTGAGTATGCTCTCAGGATAGGTACTTAAAAGGAGAGGCATCTTTAAAATTTGTTTTTTAGAATTACATTCCTTCTTTTAACAGTTTCTACTTCCCACAGATTTGTATGCAGATGAAGTGGCTGGCATTCCAATAGCCACCTTAGATTCAGGGGACTTGGGAAATGAAAGCCATGTACAGCAGAGGAATGAAATAGAAAGAGCCTTGGTCCATGACACTAGGAAGAGCCAAACCAGAAAACTTCTGGGCTTCTTTCACTTGAGGGGAAAATCTGCTATCTTATTTAAGTTACTATTACTATATTTTGGAATTTTCTGTTTCTTGCAGCTGAACATAATCCTAACTAAAATGACAGACTGTTATATCCTGTTTACTTCTTCTACTTGATAAGTAGAGAAACATTGTTTAAAGCATTTTATTTTAAAAATTAAATAGATCGAAATAAAATGCAATGAATATAGAGATGGTGGTTGCACTAAACTGTAAATGTTCTAAATGTCAGTGAATTATTCACATAAATGGCTAATTTTATGTTATATAAATATATGAATTTCATCTTAATAATTTTTTAATGCAATGTTGTAAATACAGTTTAGGAGAGACATATGTAAACAATGAAATTTAGAGGGGCACCTCAGTGGCTCAGTTGGTTAAGCATCTGACTCTTGAATTCAGCTCAGATCTTAGTCTAGCGGTTCGTGAGATCAAGCCCTGCACTGGGCTCTGTCTGGCTCAGAGCAGAGCCTGCTTGTGATTCATTCTTTCTCTCTCCCCCTCCCCCTGCTCACTCTCTCTCTTTCAAAATAAACAAACTTAAAAAAAGAACAATGAGATTTAGACAAAAGGGGGTGAAGGGTAAGGTAGGACAAAATCTATTAGGCAAAGACAAATACCAAAACAAAATAAAGCATCAAAGTAGGATTCAAGGTAAGAATGAACTGAAATGAAAATATAGAAATAAAAACTTTGAAATACAAGGAGAAACTGACAAAAACACAACTGCAGTGGTAGACTAATACCACTTTCCTTCTTTAACATAGTAAGCAGGCAAAAATAATACAATTAGAATAGTGTAATTAATAATGGTAATTTAATAGCTATATACTGAATTTTGTATGCTACAAAAATACATTCTTCTTAAAATACATAAAACTTCAAAGAAAAAAAATTTTAATGTTTATTTTTGAGAGACAGAATGTGAGTGGAGGAGGGGCAGAAAGAGAGGGAGACACAGAATCTGAAGCAGGCTCCAGGTCCAAGCTATCAGTATAGGGCCTGATGTGGGGTTTGAACCCACAAATGAGTCACAGAAAATTTTAACTTTTTACATGTTTATTTTTGAGAGAAAAAGAACATGAGTGGGGGAGGGCGAGAGAAAAAGGGGAAACACAGAATCAGAAGCAGGTTTCAGGCTCTGAGATGTCAGCACAGAGCCTAACGTGGGGCTTGAATCCATGAACCAAGAGATCATGACCTGAGCCGAAGTCGGACGCTTAACTGACTGAGCCACCCAGGCACCTCAAAGAAATTTTTAAAAACATTCTGAAGTAGCAATTAATGACAAAAGTTTAAGAAATACAACTCAAAAAACCCTAACATTCTTACAAATAACTTTAGAGTTAGAGACAAAAAATCAAAATGATAAAGCCTATTTAGAAAATTATTATTAGAATACTACACATCTAAATGGATTAGAATGTGGCCAAAGTATTAGTAACGGTATATTCAAAGCCATAAGGATTTAAGTAAACTAATAATAAACAAACAAACATAAGAGAGTCAACAAAAGTAGAACCATGCCTAAGACAAATAAACAAAAATAAAGATAAAAATAAAAATTATAAAATAATAAATATAAAAGCTAGTTTTGAAAACTAAGAAATGCATACTGCTAATGAATTTAAGAAAAAAAAAGAGAACATAAATTAGCAATAGAACGTAGATATAACAATGCAGCCTTAATTTTTTTGTTAGTAGGACATTTAAACAAAAATTTTTTAAATGTTTTATTTATTTCTGTGTGAGAGAGAGACAGCTTGAGCAGGGGAGGGTCAGTGAGAGAGGGAGACACAGAATCTGAAACAGGCTCCAGGCTCTGAGCTGTCAGCACAGAGCCCAACATGGGGCTCAACCCCACGAGTTGTGAGATCATGACCTGAGCCGAAGCTGGACGCTCAACCGACTTAGCCACCCAGGCGCCCCAAGACATTTTTTTAAAAATGTGAAGATCTTAGGCAAATGGATGCTTCTCTGAATAAAGCAGGTTAACAAAATTGATACAAGAAGTGATAACAATGTTCCATATCACAACTGTGGTGATGTTTACAGTAATGTATATTTTGCCAAACTCATCTAACTGAACATTTTAAAGCTAGTACATTACCAGGGCGCCTGGGTGGCTCAATCCATTAAGCCTCTGACTTTAGCTCAGGTCATGATCTCACAGTTCATGAGTTTGAGTCCCACGTCAGGTGCCTGCTGTCAGCACAGAGTCCCCTTTGGATCCTCTGTCCCCTTCTCTCTCTGCTCCTCCCCCATGCTCTCTATCTCTCAAAATAAATAAACATTAAAAAAAAACCCTAGTGAATTACTTATTCTATGTATTTGTTATATCTCAATAATTCTGCCTAAAAATTTGACACAAGAGCTAAAAAACCTTTTGAAAAGAATAAGAGAAGAAACAGAAAAAGGAGGGAGGTGTCAAAGTTTTTCTTTCCCAAACAACTATAAGCTGAGTTCCTTCAATTCATTCATGTGTTCAGTCAATAAATATTTTTTTTAAATCATTTTAAAAAAATTTTTTTTAATGTTTTATTTATTTCTAGGAGAGAGACAGCGTGAGCAGGGGAGGGTCAGAGAGAGAGGGAGTCACAGACTGAAAGAGGCTCCAGGCTCTGAGCCGGCAGTCAGCACAGAGCCCGATGCGGGGCTCGAACCCACGAATCGCGAGATCATGACCTAAGCGAAAGTCGTACGCTTAACCGACTAAGCCACCCAGGCGCCCCATCAGTCAATAAATATTTTTATTAGTGGTATGGGAAGGGGTCTACTCTCCAAGAACTGTTTTAAGTGCTGGAGATGAACACAGTAAATATAAAAATAATTTTTTTACATCCTAGTGGGGGACAAAAGATAAGCAAAGCAAAGGCAAAAGCAAAAGCCTGTTGTCAGGTGATGTTAAGTGTTAAGAAATAAAATAAAGTAGGGAACAGAGAATCCCTGGGGTAGTGTGTTCACTTCTACAGATCACCGGTAAAGAACTCTCTGATAAGGCTGACTCTTGAATAGAGACCTGAAGGATACAGAAAGTAAGCTACGCAGTGGGGCAGCAGTGAATGCAGCACAAGTGCAAAGGCCCAGAGCCTGACTTGTTTGGCATGGCTGAAGAATGAGTAGGCGGGTCTGGCCAGTGAGGAGTCTGTGAAAGAGTGTGGTAGGAGGTGAGGTCAGAAAGGAAGCAGGCCCCAGTCAAGACTTGATATTTCTTTCTGAGTGAGAGGAACCCTCTGGAGGGGCTTGGAACAGTGGTGTTAGGTAATCCAACTTACATCTTAAAAGATCACTGTGGCTGCTGTGCTGTGACTCAATGGAATAGGGCAAAGATCAGAATAAGCTTACAGTAATACACTAAGTAAGAGAAAGGAACATTTTAGACTAGGGTAGTGCTGGTGGAAATGGATTCTGCATGTATTTTAAAGGTAGAATGATAGGACTGCTAAGAGCCTGAATGTAAAATCTGAGAGTCAAGAATGACTCTTAAAGTAATGTGTACCTTCCAGGTCACAGAAAAAGCAAAGCTGCTTCCCATTCTTTTTACAAAGTCAGCACAACCTAATACTCAAATATCCAAAACCTAAACAGCAAAATAGAAAGGAGAGACCAGGCCCACTACGGAAATGGATATAAATAACCTGAGTAAAGTAACAGCAAATCAAATTTAGCAGACCATTAAAATACAACTATAATGACACCCAAAAAAACAAATATTCTAGTGAAGAAACATGCAGAAGACATGCATAGACACTTCTCTAAAGAAGACATCCAAATGGCTAACAGACACATGAAAAAATGCTCATCACTCATCATCAGAGAAATACAAACCAAAACCACAATGAGATACCACCTCACACCTGTCAGAATCGCTAAAATTAACAACTCAGGAAACAACAGACATTGGCGAGGATGCAGAGAAAGAAGAACACTTTTGCACTGCTGGTGGGAATGGAAACTGGTGCAGCCACTCTGGAAAACAGTATGGAGGTTCCTCAAAAAATTATAAATAAAGCTACCCTATGACCCAACAATTGCACTATTAGGTATTTATCCAAAGATACAGAAATGCTGATCTGAAGGGGCACACACACCCCGATATTTACAGCAGCACTATCAACAATAGCCAAATTATGGAAAGAGTCCAAATGTCCACTGACTGATGAGTGGATAAAGAAGATGTGTTGTATATACATATATATATTTATGTTTTATTTATTTCTGAGAGAGAGAAGAGAGAGACAGAGAGAGAGAGAGAGAGAGAGACAGCATGAGCAGGGGAGGGTCAGAGAGAGAGGGAGACACAGAATCCGAAACAGGCTCCAGGCTCTGAGCTGGTTGTCAGCACAGAGCCCAACGCGGGGCTCGAACCCACAAACTGTGAGATCATGACCTGAGCCGAAGTCTGATGCTTAACCAACTGAGCCACCCAGGCGCCCCTACACATATTTTTGATTGCCGAGTAATATTCCATTACACACACCCACACACGTTATGAGACAATGGGTGGACATATGTAAAGTATTGAAAAATTTCTATATCCAGTGAAGACAACTTTTAAGAAGTAAAATAAAGACATTTTCTTTTTTTTAATTCTTAAAAAAAATTTTTTTTAATGTTTTATTTATTTCTGAGAGAGAGAGAGACAGACAGCGTGAGCAGGGGAGGGGCAGGGAGAAGGGGAACACAGAATTCAAAGCAGCTCCAGATTCTGAGCTGCAAGCACAGAGCCCAAGATAGAGTTTTAACCCACAAACTGTGAGATCATGACCTGAGGTGAAGTTGGACACTTAATCAACTGAGCCACTCAGGTGCCCCAATAAAGGCATTTTCTGATAAAAGTACACTAAGAGAATCTGTTGCCAGCAGATGTGCCCCATATGAAAAGTTAAAGTTTTTCAAATCAGAAGAAAGTAGTATCACTTGGATACTTGGTTCTTCACAAAGACAACAATTTTTCTATCCTGTTAAACGAAAAGAGATATATAGATATGTTTATTACTTTTAAAAAGTTTATTTATTGATTTTGAGAGAGGGAGAACGCATGCATGTACATGCACACGAGTGGGAGAGGGCAGAGAAAGGGAGAGAGAATCCCAAGCAGGCTCTGCACTGTCAGCACAGAGCCCAATGTGGGGCTCAAAACCATGAACTGTGAGATCATGACCTGAGCTGAAATCAAGAGTCAGATGCTCAACCAACTGAGCCACCCAGGTGCCCCTACAAAAGATATATAGATATGTTTAAAGCAAAAATTATAACATGTTACAAATGATGCTGGGAAAACTGGATACTCACATGCTAAAGAACTTAGGTGGGTCCCTACCTCACACCAAATACAAATGTGAACTCAATATGGATCAAAGATCTAAACTAATGAACCAAAACTATAAAACTCTTAAAACATAGGGGAAAATCTTCATGACACTGGATTTGGCAATGATTTATTATATATGACACCAAAAGCACACACAACAAAGGAAAAAACATAAAAAGGTAAATTTTATGTTATGTATATTTCACCACAAACAACCTTATCAGCATGAACTTTAGTGTTACTTAAAACATTTTCTAATATTAAATTAGTGGGAATAAAGTTTGCATGTCTTTGAGGCCAAAACAACAAAACAACTCCCTAACATTGTCACGTGGGGTTTATAATGTATATGTTGCATACATATGAATGTTATGGTATATACTATATAGCAACCATAATAATAAAATACAGAACAGCTGGTAACTAGAACTGTATGGTGACAATTTTTTGTGTATTATGTGAAGTGGTACAACAGTATCTCTAAGTAGACTGAGAAGTTAAGGATGTCTGCTATGATCTATACAGTCACAACTAAAGAAATTGCAGACAGACATAGCTAAAACCCAGAAGTTAAAGTGGAATTCTAAAAAAAAATTCAAATAATCTGAAAGAAGTTAGGAAAGGAGGAACAATGGGGCACCTGGGTGGCTCAGTTGGTTAAGTGTCTGATTTCTGCTCATGTCATGACCTCACGGTTTGTGAGTTTGAGCCCTATGTAGGGTTCCACACTGACAGTGCAGAACCTGCTTTGGATTCTGTGTCTCCCTCTCTCTCTGCCCATCCCCTGCTAGTGCACTCTCTCAAAAGTAAAGAAATAAACATTAAAAAAAAAAAGGGAGGAACAAACAAAATAAGAAAACCGTAAGTCTAAATTCAATCACAAGGATAATTATATCAAATGTTAACACACTAAATACCCCAATTAAAAAGAAGAGATTGACCAGATGGATTAAAAAGTAAAATCCAGCCATATGTCATCAAAAGAGACACATTTTATTTACTTAATTTTTAATATTCATTTATTTATTTAATGTTTATTCATTTTTGAGAGAGAGAGAGAGAGAGAGAGAGAGAGAGAGAGAGAGAGAGAGTGAGGGGGAGATGCAGAGAAAGAGGGAGACACAGAATTCAAAGCAGGCTCCAGGCTCTGAACTGTCAGCACAGAGACCAAGGCAGGGCTTGAACTCACAGACTGAGAGGTCAGGATGCGAACCGAAGTTAGATGCTTTACTGACTGAGCCACTCAGACATACCAATAAGAGAGACCTTTTATATATAAAGACCCAGACTCATTAAAAGCACATGGATGGGAAAAGATACACCATGCAAGTAAAACTAAGAAGGCTAGAGTGGCTACATTAATACCCAAAAACAAATTTCAAGGCAAAGTATTACCAGAGAAAAAAGACAGACATTTCACAATGATAAAACAATTTACCAGGAGGCTAAAACTATCATAATTGTGTATGTGCCTAGGGGCACCTGGGTGGCTCGGTCAGTTAAGCATCTGACTTGATTTCAACTCAGGTCGTGGTCTCACAGTTTGCAAGAGCAAGCTCTGTGTCGGGCTCTGCGCTGACATCACCAAGCCGGCTTGGGATTCCCTCTCTCCCTCTCTCTCTGACCTTCTCCAGCTGGTGCACAAGCACGCTTTCTCTCTAAATAAATAAATAATAAATACATAAACAAACTAACTTTAAAAAATGTGTATGTGCCTAGTAACAGAACACCAAAATACTGGAAGCAAAAACTGACAGAACTAAAAAGAAGAAAAAATATCTACTATCATATTTGGAGATGTTGACACTCCTCTCTCAGAAATTAATAGAGTACCTCGATAAGATAGTAGTAAAGACATAGAGGATCTCAACACTATCAACCACCTTAATCTAACTGATATTTCTAAATCACTACATCCAGTAACTATGGAATACACTCTTTTCATATACATATAATATGTTCTTCAAGATAGAAACGTACTGTTCCATAAAACAAGTCTCAATAGATTTAAGAGGGCTGAATGAAATAACACACTTCTACACATGTACATGTCACTATAGATCCTACAGACACCAAAATGATAGCAAGGAATTATGATAAATCACTTTATACCAACAATTTGACAACTTGGATGAAATAGACAAATTCCTTGAAACCTTCAACTTATGTAAGATTTTTATACAAGATAAAACAGAAAATATGAATATTTACATATATTAAATAAATCGATGGAATTATCAAAACTTCCTACAAGGAAGCTTTAGCATAAATTTTATCAAATATTTAAGAAAGAATTAATGAACCCTGATGTAAACTATGAAGTACAGTTAATAATAATGTATCAATATTCACTCATCAGTTGTAACAGATGCACTGCACTAATGCAAGATGTTATTAATAGTAGAAGCTGTAGCAGGGGGAGAGGTGGCAAGGGAGACACTGTTTAGGACTTGAATCTCATAGCTCTCACAAAGTAATAGCCATAGGAGAAAAACACGATAAAATACATTTCATCAAGGGGAGCATGCATGGGTGGCTCAGTTGGTTATGTGCCCACCTTCGACTTTAGCTCAGGTCATGATCTCATGGTTCGTGACTTTGAGACCCGCATCAGGCACTCTGCTGTCAGTGCAGAGCTTGCTTCAGATCCTCTGTACCCTCCTCCCCTCTGTAGCTTCCCTATTCGTGTTCTCTCAAAAATAAAGACTTAAAGAAAACTAGATTTAATCAAAATGAAAAATTTCTGTTCACCAACAAAATGTTTTAAGAAAATAAATAGGGGGCAGCTGTGTGGCTCAGTCAGCTAAGCATCCTTGATCTTGGCTCAGGTCATGATCTTGTAGCTGGTGGGACTGAGGCCTGCTCTGTGCTTAACAGCATGGAGCCTGCTTGAGATTCTCTCATATTCTCTGTCTCTCTCTCTCCCCCTCTCCCTTCCTCCTTCCTTCCCTCTCATTCTGCTTCTCCCTCTCTCAAAATAAATAAAACATTAAAAAAAAAGAAAAAAAAAAAGAGGGGACGTCTAGGTGGTTCAGTTGGTTAAGCGTTCAACTTTGGCTTAGGTCATGGTCTCGCAGTTCATGAGTTTGAGCCCTGTGTCGGAATCTGTGCTGGCACCTCAGACCCTGGAGCCTGCTTCGGATTTTGTGTCTCCTTCTCTCTCTGTCTCTCCTCTGCCTGTGCTGTCTCTCTCTCTCTCTCTCTCTCAAAAATAAACAAACATTAAAAAAAAACAACCCTGCCTACTCTGGATTTAAAAAAAAGAAAAGAGACAAGACATGGACTGAGTGAAAATATTCACAAAAGATATATCTGACAAAATACTTGTTTCCATGATATATAAAGATGTCTTATAACTGAGTTCAGTTACAACAAAATAACTCAATTAAAGAAAATGGGCAAAAGATACCAACAAGCAACAGTGTGTAGACCAACAGGAACTGCTGGAGGGTAACATGGTGCTATCACATTTGGAAACAGGCCTAGCAATCTCCAATTAAGAAAAAAAATGCAAAAATGAAAAACCATACACCTATCCTATGACTCAGCAATTCCAGTCCTAGGCATACACCCAAGAGAAAACACAGGTCTACAAAAAGATTTGTGTCAAACTATTCATAGCAACTTTATCCTAATAGCCCCCAAATGGAAATAGGCTAGCTGTCCATCAATCCATCAGTCAGAGAATGGATAAACTGTGACATATTCATAAAATAGAACACCCCTTGGCAATAGAAGCAAACTACCAATAAATCTAAAAACATGGAAAAATTGGGGCACCTGGTGGCTCAGTCAGTTGAGCATCCGACTTCAGCTCAGGTCATGATCTCATGGTTCGTGGGTTCAAGCCCCGCATCGGGCTCTGTGCTGACAGCTCAGAGCCTGGAGCCTGCTTCAGATTCTGTGTTCTCCTCTCTTTGACCCTTCCCTGCTCATGCTCTTTCTCTCTCTCAGAAATAAATAAAACATTAAAAAAAAAACATGGAAGAATCTCAAAAACTGTATATTAACAAAAGAAACCCTTCTAAATAGAGTATATGCCATATGATTCCATTTATATGAAGTTCTAAATAAAAGCAATCTAAGCTATGGTGGAAAACATTAGAATAGAGGCTGCCTCTGGGATTTGGGCAGACACGAGGGATCATGAAAGGAAGATTCTATATTTTGATGGTTTTGGGTTATACGAATTTGTCAGAACATGGCAATGGTACACTTAATGTCTGTGCATTTCATTTTATGTAAATTGTACCTCAAAAGAAAAAGCCATGCACAAATACTGAACTCTAGTTAATGATATATATGCATGCTGAAGGATTTAGAGAAAATGTATTGATGACATAAATCAAAAAATAAAAAAAAAAAAAAAAGAAAGAAAGAAGAAAGAAAGAAAAAAAGTAACTGATGAAAGGAGCACCTGGCTGGTTTAGTCAGTAGAGCATGTGACTCTTAATCTTGGGGTTGTGAGTTTGAGACCAGCATTGGGTGTAGAGATTACTTAAAAAAAAAATTCGGGGTTCCTGGGTGGCTCAGTTGGTTAAGTGTCCAACTTCAGCTCAGGTCATGATCTCACAGTTTGTGAGTTCAAGCCCTGCATTGGGCTCTGTGCTGACACCTCAGAGCCTGGAGCCTGCTTCGGATTCTGTCTCTCCCTCTCTCTCTGCCCCCCGCCCCCCGCCCATGCTCTCTCTGTCTCAAAAATAAAACATTAAAAAATTTTTTAAATTAAAAAAAAAGACACTGATGGTGGATGGAGAAGGAGACATAGACACATGATAAAACAAACACAGTAAAATGAGAATGACAAAATCTAGATGCTAAGGGTGAGTTCACTGTAAAATTCTTCAACTTTGTAGTATAATAAAATGTTGGAAATCAGTTATATCACTAAAAAATAAAAAGACAACACACATTTGGATGCAGTGGACACGGTTGCTGGGATTAAAGAAAACCTATTTATCCCTGTTGCCTTTCCCAAATGTCTGCCTCACTAGCTATTAAAGAAAACAAAAGTGTCAGAATACTGGTTTTGCCACCTAAAAGGAGTCTTCAGCTGTTTGTGTCATAACATTGGCTCTTATATAAATCTCTAAATTCTAAAGACCAGAAATGTTGAAAACGAAGAGGCAGTTTCAATATCCTGGAGGCAGGACTGGGAACTGAGAGATAAATGTGGCTCTAGCCTTCGGTAGGGAGGAGGCAATGGCTAAGCTAGGCTAGAAGTGGCTGGTCACTTCTCCGGCAGTTAATTCTGTGTCTGGATGTCAGCCCCATGTACTGGCTTAAAAACCTCCAGAAACTAGAAGATCTCACCAGTGGGATCAGCCAGAGCAGCTAAAACACGTCCCTGTAAACAATAAATGTTTATCTGGGCAGATAACCTGGCAGATAGCCGTGTCCTGATCTTAGGCAACTTGAAACCCCACAACGGGAGGCTGAACACAGAGAGGCTCTTTGCCATTGCCACACGGGTAGGGAGGCAGAGATGGAAGGTGGTCCTGGCTCCTACTACAAGAGAGGCAGCAGGAAGCCACTCTGCTAATGCCAGCTTCTTCCCAACTGAGCCATGGCCAGATTCCCTTAAACAGAGGGTGGGGACAGAGAAGTCAAGTCAACCAACACTAAACAATGCCACCGCATAAAGCTGGCTGTTATACCACAGCCCGAAGGTATGAAGAGCTCTGGCGTATTTGGCTGCTCCCACAGGAACCACACTGGCTGAGGGCTTCCCCAGGCCTGGGTGGGAGTCTCATCACTGACTCTGGCCACACACACAGGCTCAGTCGCCACCTTGGTCAGTGGCAAACAGCTGCTGAGAGGGGAGAGGCAGACCCAGGGGTACTGTGCTCTGCGCAGCACAATCTGCCACTCTCAGACACTACAGACAAGATTCATTAAGAGCCATATGGTTGAAACCCGGCAAAGGTACCAGGTGAAAGGGAAAGAGGCAGCTGGAAGGAAGGAATGGAAGTATGTTGATGTTCCTTTCATTGACAACCATCTCTGCAGTTCTGAAAAACCCAGTCCCTAATACAGAGATTAAATCTTGGCATTGGTTTTTCCTCCCATCTATATCTTCTGCCCACACTCCTTTTGGGAAGGGAGAAGACAGGGAAGTGGCACCCCCAGTTTGCCTAAAGGGAAATTCAACCCTCATTCAGCAGACTATGGCTGAGTTCTCTTCCAGGGAAGAGAATGGTGATAGTTTCACCAAGGTTCTTTGCTCTGAAATAGTTACAAAGTTAAGTCCAGTGGAACAATAAGGGTGTGGACCTGGGATGGAACCTAAAGGAGTGTAGGAGTGTGTGCATGTGTGTTCATCTGGTGTTTTTTTTTTTTTTTTTTAGTGGTGGGGGTGGGGGGGGAGAGGAGGGTGTGTGCCTTTGCCAATCCATTCTTTTGACTTCATTTGCACTTCTAGCTGCTTTATAATCATTTCCTGAAGACACAGTAGGAAGAGAGTGGTATTTGCTCACCCCGCCCTCCATCTAAAACTGGCCCAGTAATCCAACTATGTGCTTGAAACTGAGGCGAGGCCAGCTTTTTGCCTTTGGCAGCACTGAAGGCCAGACATTACCACCACTCCTGTGAACAGCTCGAGGCTCCACCCAAGTAAGACTGCACATACTGAAATCCAAGAGGAATATCATTCCAGCATAACAACCCAGGAGAGAGAAGAGAGCTGAGGAGGGTGGGTGGGACACTTGGGACACTACTACGTTCTGATACCAGAACACCCAAGTGGTTAGCATAGGCATTTTGGTAGAGTGGTGATAGATTAATTCCAATGTGGGAAAACCCAAATGTTGTAATAAAGAACTAATCGCTGTACAAGGATGGGGTGAGAATGAGGGTGGAGTGTGTAGACTATAGGGCAAGAAGGTGGACAAATCATTTTTAGAGAGCTGGGTGCCTGCTGAGCTAGTCTAATTCTGAATACACAGGGATGTTCCAGCATCTTTTCAGGAGAAGCTGATGCAGAGTCGTTACGGGCAGGCCAGGACACTTAAGTTCCACTTTTGGTCTAAGAGGTGACTGGACGACTCCTCTGCAAGACAGTCATGACAGAAAGTTTATACAAAACACTACGAACCTATTGTTCCTGACTGTCCAAGGCCAAAGGCATCTTCTTCCTAGAGAGCTGTGTCCGACAGCCTTTAGGTTTTAAGACTCCCAATTTTATTTACTGAGTTTTCCTGTTTACTTCAAGAAGGTCTGCAGATCTCCCTAGGGAGTCTTTAGAACGATGCTAAACAGAGGGTAGCAGGGAGACTGAGTACTAAGGACCTACCTGTTCGGTACTTTCACATTACTTCTTACCCGGCAGGGAAAAGAAATGGACAGGGCAAGGGGGTTTCTCAGTTCAACAAAGGAATGAAGTGTCTACCTTTTGAAAATGGAACTGGATGTACAACACATAAAGGCATTTTTGTTGTTGTTGTTGTTGTTGCTATTCCCATAAGAACAGCATCAGAGTGATGAACAAAGTACTAGTGCTTTAATATAATCATCATCTTCATGTAGAGCAGGAATTTCTTTTAAAATACTTGCCTCATTTGGGGTACCACGTCTCTGCTTACACAGAAATAGGTAAAGGCATAAGAAATTCCATTTCTGCCAGAGGCAGAGTCTGTCTTTCTGCTAATTTTTTTGGAAAGCAATAATAGGTTCTCTGGTTCTGGAGGAAGGCAGATTTTCAAAAGGAAAAATGAAGAAAGAGACAGAGTCTGGTGCAGCATGACTTGTGGCCATCTCAGATCTCTAAGAGAAACCTGTATGCATGTGTCTCTAACCATGCTTTCCACATGGTGCAGTTATCCTGAGACCAATGATGATTCAGGTACTACAAAGTCTCTGCAAATGTTACTGTAGTTCTGTGTTTTAGAAAGAAAAGTAAATCTGCAGAAGAGTCTCTAGAGCCAAGTCTCTATCCAATATGGTAGCCATTAGCCATATGTGGCTTTATATAAGCTTAAATTTAAATTACCTAAAATTAAATGTAACTAAAAATTCAGTTTCAATTAAATATAAAGACATCCCATGTTCATGGATTGGAAGACTTAATGTGGTTATGATAACAATACTACCCAAAGGGATCTACAGATTTAATGCAATCCCCATCAAAATCCCAATGTCATTATTTACAGAAACAGAAAAAACAGATACTAAAATTGATATGGAATTTCAAGGAACCCCAAATAATCAAAACAATTTTGGGAAAGATAAATAAAAATTAGAGGACTCACATTTCTCAATTTCAAAACTTAATACAAAACTACAGCAATCAAAACAGTGTGATAATGTCATAAGGACGCACAGACTAGCAGGACAAAATAGAGAACCCAGAAATAAACTTTCACTTATATGGTCAACGGATTTTTGACAAAGGTGCCAAGACCATTCAATGGGGAAAGGACAGCTATCAACAAATACTGTTGGTTGGGGCACCTGGGTGGCTCAGTCGGTTAAGCATCTGACTTCAGCTCAGGTCCTGATCTCACAGGTTTCTGAGTTCAAGCACTGCGTCAGCATCTGTGCTGACAGGTCAGAGCCTGGAGCCTGCTTCAGGTTCTGTGTCTCCCTCTCTCTCAGCCCCTCCCTGCTCATGCTCTTTCTCTGTCTCAAAACTAAATAAACACTAAAAAAAAAAAAAAAAAAATTTAAAATAAACACACAAATACTGTTGGTAAAACTGGATATTCCTATGCAAAAGTCTGAAGTTGGACCCTTATGTTATACCCTATTAAAAATTAATGTGAAATGGATCAAAGACCTAAATGTAACAGCTAAAACCAGGATATATTTTTTAAGTTTATTTATTTATTTTGAAAGAAAGAGAGAGCGTGAGCAGGGAAGGGACAGAGAGAGAGAGGGAGAGAAAAGGAATCCCAAGCGGGCTTTACACTGTCAGCACAGAGCATGACGTGGGGCTCGAACCCACAAACTGCGGGATCATGACCTGAGCTAAAACCAAGAGCTGGAAGCTTAACTGATTGAGCCATCCAGGTGCCTCTAAAACCAGAATATTATTAAAAGAAAACACAGGGGAAATCTTCATGACATTGGATATGGCAATCATTTCTTGGATCTAACAACAAAAGCATAGGCAACAAGATAAAAAATAAGTAAAACAGACTCATCCTCTTGAGGCAAGGGAAGCAAAAGCAAAAATAAACTACTGGGACTACACCAAAATAAAAAGCCTTTGGACAGTGAAGGAAACCATCAGCAAAATGAAAAGGCAACCTACTGAATGGCAGAAGATATTTGAAAGTTATATATCCAATAAGGGGTTAATATCCAAAAACTCAACACCAAAAAAATAATCTGATTAAAAAAATGAGCAGAGGACCTGACCAGGCATTTTCCAAAGAAGACATACAGGTGGCAAAAAGATACATGAAAAGATGCTTAATATCACTAATCAGGGAAATGCCATCAAAAATACAACGAAATATCACCTTACACCTGTCAGAATGGCAAGTATCAAAAAGATAAGGAATTACAAGCATTGGTGAGGATGTAGGAAAAAAAGGAACCAGGGGCGCCTGAGTGACTCAGTGGGTTGAGCATCCGACTTCAGCTCAGATCATGATCTCATAGCTCGTGTGTTTGAGCTCTTTGTCAGGCTCTGTGCTGAATGCCTGCTCAGAGCCTAGAGCCTGGAGCCTGTTTTGGATTCTGTGTCTCCTCTCTCTGCGCCTCCCCTGTTCATGCTCTGTCTTACTCTATCTCTCAAAAATAAATAATGTAAAAAAAATTTTTTTTAAAGGAAAAAAAGAACCCTCATGCACTGTTGGTGGGATTGTAAATTGGTGCAGCCACTGTGGAAAACGGTAAAGAGGTTCCTCAAAACATTCAAAATAGAAATACCATATGATCCAGTAATTCCACTATGGAGCATTTACCCAAAGAAAACAAAAACACCAATTTGAAAAGATACATGCCCCCAAGGTTTATTTCAGCATTATTTACAACAGCCAAGATATGGAAGCAGCCCAAGAGTTCACTGATAGATGAATAAAGAAGATATGGTATACATGTACAATGGAACATTACTCAGCCATAAAAAAGAATGAGATCTTGCCATATGACACAACATGGATGGACCTAGAGGGTATTACGCTAAGTGAAAGAAGTCAAACAGAGAAAGACAAAAACCATATGATTTCACTTATATGTGGAATCTAAAAAATAAAAAAGTAGACTCATAAATAGAAAAATGGGGTGGCTGCCAGAGGGAAGGGGCTGGGGAATGGGCTAAAAGGGGTGAAAGGGAGTGGAAGGTATTCCAGGATTCCTTCCAGTTATGGAAGAAATAAGTCATGGGGATGAAAGGTACAACATGGGGAATATAGTTAGTGGTGCTGTAGTAGTGTTGTACAGTGACTGATGACAGGTACATTTGTGATGAGCAGAGCATACTGTATAGAGCTGCTGAATCAGTATGTTGTACGTCCAAAATTAATGTAACATTGTGTATCAACTATACTTGAATAAAAATTTTTTAATTTTTAGGAGATAACAAATTAAAATAAACTTATCAAGGGGCGCCTGGGTGGCTTAGTCGGTTAAGCGTCCGACTTTCGCTTAGGTCATGATCTCGCGGTTCGTGGGTTCGAGCCCCGCGTCGGGCTCTGTGCTGACTGCCAGCTCAGAGCCTGGAGCCTGTTTCAGTCTGTGACTCCCTCTCTCTCTGACCCTCCCCTGCTCATGCTGTCTCTCTCTCTCTCCTAGAAATAAATAAAACATTAAAAAAAAGTTTTTTTTAAATAAACTTATCAAAATTAAAAACCTTTTGTACATCAAAGCAATAGAGTGAAAAGACAACCTGCTGAATGGGAGAAAATATTTGCAAACCAAGTATCTGCTAAAGGACTAATATCCAAAATATATGAAGAACTCTTACAATGAAACAACAACAATAACAACAAAAACCTGATTCAAAAATAGGCAAATGACTAGAAAAGACTTTTTTTCAAATAAAATAGGCAAATGGCATAAGCATGTAAAAAGATGTTCAACATCATTAGTCATTAGGGAAACGCAAATTCAATCCACAATGAGATACCACTTCACAGCCATTAGGATGACTGTTATGAAGAAAGCCAGAAAATACTGAGTTTTGGAGAGAATGCAAAGAACCTGGGAGCCTTGTGCATTGCTGGTGGAAATGTAAACTGATGCAGCTGCTGTAGAAAACAGTTTGGTGGTGTCTCAAAAATTCAAACATAGACAGTGCTGGTGGCTCAGTCAGCTGAGTGTATGACTCTCAATTTTGGCTCAGGTCATGATCTCACAATTCATGGGATTGAACCCTGCGTCGGGCTCTGTGCTTGGGATTCTTGACCTCCCTCCCTCTCTCCCTCTCTGCCTGTGTGCATACTCTCTCTCAATAAATAAATAAACTTAAAAAACAATTTAAATACAGAATTGCCATATGATTCAGCAATTCCACTTTTAGGTGTATACCCCCAAAATACTGGACATCATTATGTACACCACTTGAACACCATAATATTCATAGGCGAGGGGTGCCTGGGTAGCTCAGGGGGTGGCTCAGCCAGTTAAGCGTCCGACTTCAGCTCAGATCATGATCTCCCCTGCTTCCTCTCTCTCACAAATAAACATTAAAAAAAAAAAATGCACAATGAAAAAGGATGAATATTATATGATTCCACTTAAAAAATTTTTTTATGTTTGTTTATTTTTGAGCGAGAGACAGAGTGTGAGTGGGGAAGGGCAGAGAGAGAGGGAGACACATAATCAGAAGCAGGATCCAGGCTCTGAGCTGTGAGCTGACATGGGGCTCGAACCCACAGACGGTGAGATCATGAGCCGAATATCCTTAGTCTGATAAAAGATATTTATCAGAAATCTAAATTTGCAAATAGCAGATTTAATGACACAACTTCAGAAGCATTGCTATTATGATCAGAAACAAAGTAAAGATTTCTTTTATGGCAACTATTATGAGAACATATTATAGAAGAGTCGGTAGACAGAAGATCAACAGAAAACACAACACTCATATTTATACCATTAATAGTCAACTGGAAAATATAATATTCAAATTAGTAACAAAAACTGTGCAGGGTTTTTACAGAAAAGATCACAAAACATCCTCAAAGACCTGAATTAAATTAATACTATATCATGTTCATGGATGGAAAGACTCAATACTGTGGCAAGTTTCCCCATTTACAATACTGTAAATATGGCATTAATCTTTGAATGCAGAGCAATTACAAACAAAATCCCTACAGAGTTTTTGGTGGAATTTGAAAAGTTGATCTCATCTGGAGGAAGGACTAGGAACAGTCAAGACATTTCTGTAAAATAAGAAAAAAGACGACTTGCCCTCGTAGTTTTAAAGACTTATAAACCAGAATGGTGGTACTGATTGGCCCACTGGATCAATGAATCAGAACAGAGACCTGGGTGACTCAGTTGGTTAAGCATCCAACTCTTGATTTCAGCTCAGGTCATAATCTTGCAGTTTGTGGGTTTGAGCCCCACACTGGGCTCTGTACTGACAGCGGGGAGCCTACTTGGGATTCTTTTTCTCCCTCTTTCTCCGCCCCTCCCCTGAATGTGCTCTCGCTCTCTATCTCTCTCAAAATAAATAAATAAACATTGAGAAAAAAAAAAAGGAATAGAGAACCGTGAAACTGACCACATATAGAGAAGCCTGATTTACAAAAATAAATTCCAGAGAGATCAAAGATGTAAATGTATAAGGTAAAATAAAATTTAAAGAAGAAAAAAATGTCGGTTTATATTTCTTGCGACCTCAGGGTAGATAAGGCATTTTTTCCCCCCCAGGTAGAATTGCAATTCTTCTTGTTGACAGTTTAACCTAACAACAAAGTGGTGTTTTTTTTTAATTTTTAAAAATTTTTTAATGTTTTATTTATTTCTAGGAGAGAGAGAGAGAGAGAGTCTACAGAGTGGAGACTACTGTAACAAGTAAATCTGACTCCCGCTAACCAGATTCAATTAGCAACACATGGACAATATTGTATGCACATCTAGGAAGAATTTTTAAAATAAGATATAAAGCATAAAGGAACTAATTGATAAATTTGTCAGAAAAAGAGTTTTACACAAATGAAAACACTTTAAGTGAATTTAAAAGATAAACTAGGGGTGCCTGGGTGGCTTAGTCGGTTGAGCGTCCGACTTTCGCTTAGGTCATGATCTCGCGGTTTGTGGGTTCGAGCCCCGCGTCGGGCTCTGTGCTGACTGCCAGCTCAGAGCCTGGAGCCTGTTTCAGAGTCTGTGTCTCCCTCTCTTTCTAACCCTCCCCTGCTCACGCTGTCTCTCTCTCTCTCCTAGAAATAAATAAAAATATTAAAAAAATAAAAAATAAATAAATAAAAGATAAACTAAAGATTGGAAGATTTGCAATGCACTCAGCTGACAAAGGATTCATATCCATACCTGCAAATCAGTAACAACCAATGAGAAAACGTAAGGAGAGAAAAAAATGGGCTGAGAATATGAACATGGAATTTTTTTTAAGTTTATTTATTTATTTTGAGAGAGACAGAGACCATGTGTGCAGGGTAAGGCAGGGAGAGGGAGGGAGGGAGGGAGGGAGGGAGGGAGAGAGAGAGAGAGAGAGAGAGAGAGAGAGAGAGAGAGAGAGAATCCCAAGAAGACTCCGCAGGGTCACTGCACAGAGCCTGACACAGGGCTTGATTTCAGAGAACCGTGAGACCATGACCCGAGCTGAAATGAAAAGAAGTATGCTTAACCAACTGAGCCACTCAGGCGCCCCATGAACATGGCATTTTAACAAGGGAATTCAAATCACTAATTAATAAATGAAGAAATATTGATGGGGCGCCTGGGTGGCTTAGTCGGTTGACTGTCCGACTTTCGCTTAGGTCATGATCTCGTGGCGCAGTTCGTGGGTTCGAGCCCCGCGTCGGGCTCTGTGCTGACTGCCAGCTCAGAGCCTGGAGCCTGTTTCAGTCTGTGACTCCCTCTCTCTCTGACCCTCCCCTGCTCACGCTGTCTCTCTCTCTCTCTAGGAAAAAAAAAAAAAAAAAAAATATTGAGCCCCTCCAGTAATAAAGAAAATGAAAAATAAAACATGACAGATATTAGAAGCATCAAATTGGCAAAAATTAAGTTTGGAAATGCCTAGTTTTGGTTAGAATGTAGAAAAGCTGGAACTCACGTACTTTTATAGGGAGTGTGAACTGGTATGATCACCTGGGAAAGCAGTTCGGCAGCAGCTAGCCAAGCTGAGGGTAAGCATACCTTACAATGCAGCAATTCTGCTTCTAGACATGTTTCTCAGAGAAACTCCTACATTAGTACAAAAAGAGTGCAGTATTGGTGGTTCTAAAAAATTGTGCATCTGTAAGACAGAGTTCAATAAATTGTGGTATATTCATATAATGGACTATTATACATCAATTAAGATGAAAGAAACAGAACTAAACACATCAACATGGATAAATCTAGAAGCTGCAATGCTGAGTAAGAAAAGCAAAGCAGATGATAATCACAGTATATCACGTGTATAAAGTCTAGACATGCAAAAACAATACTATATTGTTTATCGATATATATGGATATATATGCTTATATATATATTTATATATACTTATGTATATAAAAGATATACAGATATGATGAATTCAGAATGGTGGTTACCTTTAGGGAAGGAGAAGGAGAAATGGGATCCAAGAGAGATACAAAAGGAGTTGTTTTTTTTTTTTTAATGTTTTATTTATTTCTGAGAGAGAGAGAGAAACCGTGTGATCAGGGGAGGGTCAGAGAGAGAGGGAGACACAGAATCTGAAACAAGTTCCAGGCTCCGAGCTAGCTGTCAGCACAGAGCCCGATGTGGGGCTCAAACCCATGAACCGTGAGATCATGACCTGAGCCGAAGTCGGACGCTTAACCGACTAAGCCACCCAGGTGCCCCGATACAGAAGGAGTTTTAACTGTCTCTATAATGTATTATTTCTTTTAAAAATGAGTGGAATGTACCCAGGTATTTAACTATTTTATTTTTTTATGTAAGAATTTCTAAACAAAAAACAAAAAAAACCCCAAACAACTGAGTAGAGATCACGATCAGTTAGCAAGACAGTTCTAAGTTGCACAAGGGTGGATGGAGGTCAGCATCTGCTTGTGACCACCGTTCACCATCAGTTCTTCTCTAAGGGTGGTAAAATAGTAGCTCAAAGTAGTAGATTATGTGGAATAGGTTATGTGACAGATTCAATCCACCCCCCTAGTCAGTCTTTCATCAAATTTCCCCATTTTATTTCTTCCATGGTATTTAACACAGGCCTGTCTTTAACTGGGACACAGGATCCATGAGGTAAGAGACAGTATCTGTCTCATTCACCACAGAATTCCTAGTACTATGAATAGTACCTGGCAAACAGTTAAGTGTTCAATACATATCTAATGTTCAATGAATGTCAGGAGTCAAACCTACCAGAGTACATTAAGGGGAGATGTCTAATCCTTGCACAGAAGCCCAGGCTACACATGGGCTGTATGTTCAAGAACCAATCTCTGTGAGGGGTCCCTGGGGAAGAGACCAGCCTCAGCCACAACTAGAACACTGAAGCAGGGGGCTTGACAGCGAAGAGAAAAGACAAAATTACACTTGAAAACAAAATTTCTATTAATAAGATATCGAAACTTCAAGCCCCTGGATTCTCTACAGATACCTAATTAATTTCCCAGCACAATCTTCTCCTGCAAGTTCCAACATGAGTTCAGGGATATGAACTTTCTAAAAACTGAAATAAAGCATGCCAACTCAATCTCTTTTTCCAGGCTCCCGTTTAGGAGACGAACAGAAGAAGAAAAGGAACAGGGAATGGAAAAACAAGAAGATGCGTCAAATGCATTGCTTTTAACACAGCTTCTGCATAATCCCACAGAGGAGAATGGCATGCTTGTAGGATGTGTCTGGAAAGGCTCTTTCCCTGGGCTGTGATGAGGGCCACCATCCACCTTTAGGCAATTACAGCACTTCCTCAAAAGGTTCTGCAGCAGAGCAGCAGTGGTTCAAATGGGCTCTGGGGTTAGAGTTCTCGGGCTTCAATTCTGATTCTGCCATTTACTACCTGTGCAATCTTGGGCAAGCCAATTAATGGTTCTATACTTCAGTCTCCTTAAGTATAAAATGGTGGCTAATAAAGGTACCTACTGCATAGGGTTGTGAGGATGAAATGTTTTCATGCATGTAAAGCTCTTAGAATAATAGCAAGCCCTCAACAAATGGTAGCTTTTATTATAATTATTCATCTGGAAGAGAGGGGCCTAATGTTTAATTCTTTGGAAAAACTGCTTGCCCTGGAGACTTGGATGACTAAATCATTAGCTAATGAAACAGAGGCAACAGGAAACAGTGCTAGACCAAAACTCAAAATGCCTGTTAGGGCAGAGATTGCCAGTTACCTCCCAATACCCAGTCTCTTCCTCTTTAGTAAAAGAACGTGTCCTCTTCCTCCATTATGCTGCCCGCGGAAGCCTCAGCAGCCATCCTGGGATGGGGCCACATCCTAGGATACTGGTGTAGGAGCTGCAAGAGGCCTCAGCGTCTCCCAACTTGGTGGAGCCCTCACACTAGCCTTGGACTGCCGATTTCTGGACTTTGATATGAAAAATAAAATTTTATGTTTGTGTGGCTTTGCGTCCTTTGTACACACATTCAAATTTAGTGATATATCTGGGTTCTGACCTATTACTATTATACAATTGTAGATAAACTGGTCATAGTTTTCTCCCCTATAAAATGTGGATCATACCTTATAGAGTTGTGGGAATCAAATGAAATAACACACCATAACACCACTATGTAAAGGGATGATGTAACTAACTGTTATCAGTGGAAACAAGAGAGACACTTAGAAAGGAAATGCAGGTGTGATAATGATAGATGGGAAACACAAAAATACAGACTTCTAAAAGATTAGAAAAAGCCCAGAAATAGACATTGTGCTTATATGACTATGAAAAGTTCTTACAGAAGATCATGAAAGCTGATCACTTAGGAGAGATAATACCCTGTATCCTGAATCCTAAAAATAGGTTATTAAATTATCTCAATAGGAATCTCATTATCTACCATTCTTTGGAATCCACTATCTCTGATCCTGAATCATTCCTAATTAGATGAATTTTGCCCTTCAAATCCAAGTGTCTCTCTTTCAAAATTCATTACATTCAATAATCATTACCCCCAATCTTTTTTTTTTTTAATGTTTTTTAAATTTATTTCTAGGAAAGAGAGAGAGAGAGACAGCGTGAGCAGGGAGGGTCAGAGAGAGAGGGAGTCACAGACTGAAACAGGCTCCAGGCTCTGAGCTGGCAGTCAGCACAGAGCCCGACGCAGGGCTCGAACCCATGAACCGCGAGATCACGACCGAAGCGAAAGTCGGATGCTTAACCGACTAAGCCACCCAGACACCCCCATAACGCCCAATCTTAACAATCAAGTCATACTTCTTGACTTTATCACAAAGCAGAACTATCTAACAAAACTTTCTAGCATGATAGAAATTTTCTATACCTGCTCTTGACAATATGGTAATCATTAGTCACATGTTGCTATTAACCACTTGAAATGTGGCTGGTGTGACTGAAGAACTGAATTTTGAATTTTATTTAATTTTAAGTAATTTAAATTTAAATAGACTCGCATGGCTAGTGGCTACTGTATCTGGACAGTGCAGTCTACAGAGAGAGCTCTAGGAAAGAGAAGGAAATTGTGTCACTTCCTCATTCTTATTTGATTTCATTTCTTCACAATACTTATGCTAAAATGCTTTCTATTACCCTATTCCTGATGGTCCTAAATCCTTGGAGAGTCCCAATTTCCCTATTTGGGATTTGGGTAATTATTACCTTCTTTTTTTTTTTTTTTTTAAATGTTTCATTTATTTCTAGGAGAGAGAGACAGCATGAGCAGGGGAGGGTCAGAGAGAGAGGGAATCACAGACTCCGAAACAGGCTCCAGGCTCTGAGCTGGCTGTCAGCACAGAGCACGACGCGGGGCTCGAACCCACAAACCGTGAGATCATGACCCAAGCGAAAGTCGGACGCTTAACCGACTAAGCCACCCAGGCGCCCCAATTATTACCTTCTTTTCAGAGGGCTAAGCAGATTTGTTCCACACACACACACACACACACACACACACACACACACAGTCCTCAGTGAGACAAACATCCTTCTGGCAAAGCTTTAACAAACATACCAGAATGACTGGGTTCAGTGAATCCACCAAAAAATGCACAAAAGAGGATTACTTCCCTGAAAAGGATAGACTCTTTTTAGGCTCTGTGGTCTACTTATTAATTTATTTAAGAGAAAGAGAAAGAACACACAAAGCGGGGAGGGGTGGAGGGAGGTAGACAGAGAGAGAAAGAGAGAGAGAGAGAGAGAGAGTAGAGATAGAGAGAGAGAGAGAGAGGAGCTCAGTGCAGAGCCTGACAGGGGGCTCGATCCCACAACCCTGGGATCATGACCTGAGCTGAAATCAAGTCAGATGGTCAACCAACTGAGCCACCCAGGCGCCCCCTGGCTCTGTGGTCTGAAGACACCAGAAGGTCAATTATCCTTCTTGATAAGTCCTTATATATCCAATATGCATCTATTATGTTTTTTAATTAAATAAAACAGGTGGAGAAACAGGCAAGTTCTGTTCCTCAGAGAAGATCAAACTAAAAGAAATGGCCTGAAGCAATCTTACTGACCATGGAAGGCTTGGTATAGTAAATAAAGCTGTCAAAGTAAGCAATCTGTTAAGTTGAGGAATTAGTATCTTAGTGATGGGGGATAGGAGGTTGGTTAAAATAATAGTACAGGTAATTTAACTTCTCATGAAGGACTGGTACTTCTCAACAATGCTAACTCAGTCTCATAAAGTAAAAGTCAACAATTTACTGGCTTGCTCCATCTACGTGGACAACTCTAGGCATTTCTAAGTGAGATCAATATGTTTCAGTTTAGGACTGGGAAAATTCTCTTAAGTGTCTACTATTAATCCAATAGGCAAGACAGAGAAGAAGCTCCAGAGGAAGAGGGTCCCAGAGGTGGTGATAATACAGACGAATGTCTTTCTAGTTTCAAAAACACATACTAGAAAAAGTACCCTAACCCTGATGACCCCTCCAGGCTGCTACTCAGGTGCTCATGTTTTAGATGTGAGCAGAAGTGTAATTCCTTCAAAAACTCCTTGATGTGAATCCAAGAAATGATATGACAGTACTTGCTGCAGATTTCCCTTGGAGGCATACCAGTATGACCTTTTTCAAATGCAAATTAGCTTACTCATTATAGCTGTCAGGTTTCTTGGGGAGGAGTTTAAAGAAAAGGCAACACTACGCTCTGATCTGAAGAGTATGGTGGACCTGACTGAGGGGGGACAATGGACACCTGAAGAATGACCCCTGTTAGAAAGCTCCATGGGACTGGCTGGGGTAGAACTTGATGGAAAACGGAAATCTCTGGCTCTGCAGATTCTTGCTTGAGTTGGACCAACTTGATTTTGGCAACCCCTCCCTCTCCTATGTTGGCTCAGGTATTTATTGATCTTAGTACAGAATCCACAAGTCCCCTAGACCTCTAAGTGTGCTCTCCCTGGTCTTTAGGGCAGGAGTGCCACCTAGCTATGCCCCACTGGCTCTTACATAGAAAATACTTATCAAGCCCTCACGAGCACTACACTAGACACTCGCGGATATCTATGAAGAGCAGTTTCAAGGAACTCAACATTTAATGTTCCATTTGTAGTCTTAAAGGCAGATGCAGGCAGAAAGGGGTGAGAGATGACCCAGAAGAACTGTGTCCACACTCAGAAAATACCTCTAATCTTTCTAGATTCTTTCCACAACATGGAAATACAGTTATTTAGTAAGAGGTGGTGGGAAACCCAGGAATTTCAGAAATGAGAGAAAAAAATGTGGAGTAAAGGCAGGTAGTTGTTGGGATTAATGAAAATGACAGAGTGGAAGCTTTAGACTCTTAAATATAAAGTCCAGGGAAAGGAGGAGGCCTGGAAATTGAAACATGCCTAGATTAAGGAGGCTGTCCCCATCTACAGGAAGTTTATCCCTAACATCTAAATAGTCATGTTTTAAAATCAACAAGTTTGCTGGTTTTCAGCTGCCACTGACCGGAACCCCCAGTGGCTCTGGCCCACAGTGTAGACAGACTGTGCCCAGCCGGACTAGATGAAGACATGTAGCCGGAAGTCAGCCAGCCAGTCCAACCCCTCCCAGCTTTGGGAGGAGTTTGAGCAAAATGCTACCCAGCTATTAGTAGTAGGCAAGATGGTTTAACCCTAGCATCACACGGCTATACCATGGACCCCGCATCTCAATCAGCAGATTGAGACAGTGGTCTCAGACCCAAGGGGACTCCAAGAATGAGAACAGAACCTCACCAGCAAGTTCACCAGGACCTCTGGTCCTCCACTGCTTTCCCTCCTTGTCCACTGTAGTTGCATATTCACGTTCACAGTCACGTATTTTAAAAATTTGATATAATTATCTCCTAGAAATTACTGTATGTAGCCTCTTGGGATCTAAACCAATTAAGTGAAGATAAATTTCTTTCATGGAGCAAGCTGTCAAAGGATGAAGCAATTTCATTCCCCATTTGAAGTGGAAGCTTTGGGTCATGCATGGTTTATTTGAAACAATGCCATCACCTAAAGCTGCTGATCTTATCTCTAACTCTGCTCTCCATTTCAAACTGCTGGAGATATGTAGCGTGGCACTGCCTGAAGTTATGACATCTGGCTCAAGGCCAGCAATAGAACAAGCCAGCTCCTCTTCTAGGTTTTAAGCATAAGAGGACAGAAATCATATTAAAAGATTATTATATAGGTGAAGTCTGTTAAACCCTGAAGAGGGGAGAAGTTCCCAAGGCATCGGCTGACTACAGAGGCATCCTAACAAAAGGGAAGTGGTATAAGAGCAGGCAGGAACGCCCCCCAAAGGGGGTAGGGTGAAATACATGCTGAGGAACCAGAGTTTTCTAGGAGACCCCAAACCAAACAAACAGTGGGGCCTCATGAACTGGCCTGACAGATGGAAAGCATACCAGGCTGAGAATCAGAAGCTCCGGGTTCTAATTCCAGTACTGTATCAGACTGTGTGTGAGATTTATAGGAAAGTTCTCATTAACTGTTCTTCTTCTAAATTGCAGCTGGTACTAAATTTAAAAAAAAATCTGCATAACCATGTTTTATTTATTTTACAACATACCAGTCAATGTGTTATCTAGGTAATAGTATTCAAAGTTTTTTTTAAGCCACTGAAACATTCTTCAGGTGAAATCCATGCACATTAGACCTTGTCTGAGTGCTGCTTTCAACAGGAACTTTGAAAAACTAGAATTGGCTTTCAAGTGTCAGTGCACTGGAATCACCAGAAGAAGCTTGTTAAAAGTGACTGTTGGGGGGGCGCCTGGGTGGCTTAGCCGGTTAAGCGTCCGACTTTTGCTTAGGTCATGATCTCGCAGTTCGTGGGTTCGAGCCCCGTGTGTCGGGCTCTGTGCTGCCAGCTCAGAGCCTGGAGCCTCTTTTGGAGTCTGTGACTCCCTCTCTCTCTGACCCTCCCCTGCTCATGCTGTCTCTCTCTCTCTCTCCCGAAATAAATAAAACATTAAAAAAAAAAAAAAAGTGACTGGTGGGCTCCTGTCTCAGACTTTCTGATTCATGGGTCTAAAACATTACATACTTAACATATTCTCAGGTGGATCTCATGCTGCTGGTCCTAGTACTACAATTTGAGAACCAGTGGTAGAGAGGAATCTAGTCAAAAGAATGATCTAGAATTGGAATGCCTAAATCACTAGCCATCTGTAGATATTTCAATTTAATTAAAATTTCTGTTTCTCAGCTGCACTAGTCACATTTCAAGTACTCAAGAGTCACAAGTGGTTACCATATATGATACTGTAGAAACAGATCATTTTCGTTATCACAGATAGTTCTATAAGATAGTTTTGGTCAAGAATCTATTTGACTGACTGAGTACCTGCCTCAGTCAGAAAAACGTATGACTCTATCTTGGGGTTATCAGTTTGAGCCCCATATTGGGTGTAGGGATTACTTAAATAAATAAATCTTAAAAAAAAAAAAAAAGACCTATTTGATTCTTCTGGTGCATGTTTAGCTTAAAAAAGAGAAAACTTAAGGACAATTTCATATATACTAAGATGTGTCAGTATTAAAATAAAATAGACTCTGTAACTCTTAAAAGAATCTGTCTAAAACCAGTAAGTAGAAATTATAGAAAGGCAGACTGTGTTCAGTTTGAGAAGAAGGTCTTTAATAGTGGCTGTCTCATGATATAGTAAACTCTGGGAAGTACCTGAAGCAGAGGCTAGGAGAACACAAACGATTACTTTTTAATTTGGTAAAAGGCTCATAATGATGTTTTCTATGGAGTTGCCTAGTTTGATGACTCTTTTGTAATTAGTTCGATCCAATCTGATAATTAATATTGTGGCAAACCATCTCTTTTTGCGCCTGGAATAGTTTTCTAAAGCACATATTTCAGGCAGAAGGAACTCCCTTTTTCAAGGGGATTTTGGTGATAAGCTTTCCCAATTCATACCATTTAAAAATGTTTTTGGGGGCGCCTGGGTGGCTCAGTTAGTTAAACGTCTGACTTTTGATTTCGGCTCAGGTCATGCCCCATGTCAGGCTCTGTGTTGACAGCGCAGAGCCTGCTTGTCATTCTCTCTCTCTCTCTCTCTCTCTCTCTCTCTGCTCCTCCCCACCCTGCATGCGTATGTGTACTCTCTCTCTCAAAAATAAACATTAAAAAAATGTCTTTGTGGGGCACCTGGGTGGCTCAGTCGGTTAAGTGTCCGACTTCGGCTCAGGTCATGATCTCACGGTTCGTGGGTTCGAGCCCCGCGTCGGGCTCTGTGCTGACAGCTAGCTCAGAGCCTGGAGGCTGCTTCCGATTCTGTGTCTCCCTCTCTCTCTGACCCTCCCCTGCTCACGCTGCCTGTCTCTTTCTCAGAAATAAATAAAACATTAAAAAAATTATTAAAAAAAAAAAAAAGTCTTTGTAACACCAAAGTACAACAAAAGAAAAAATAGATAAAATAGATCTCACCAAAATTAAAATGAAAAGACAATCAGTCCATAGAAAGGGAAAAAATATTTGCAAATCACAGATCTGATAATGGACTTTACCCAGAATATAAAAAGAACTCCTACAACTCAACAATAAAACACAATCCAATTTTTAAAATGGGCAAACTATCAGTATACATATTTCTCCGCTTTTATAAAATCTTTAAAAAGTCCTTTCACAGACCTGATCAACCCTTTTTATCTTCTTTGGGATCGATAAGGTAGTTAAAGATTTCCTAGTTTTATTCAAAAAGAGACCGAAGCCCAGAGAGGTTATATGAATTGTCCAAGACTACACAACCAGTCTACAGCCGAGTCAGGATCAGAGCTCACATCTGACACTTTCTTTTATTCTACTTTGCCTTCCTTTGGCTCAAAGGGAATAAACTAACACTCAGGTATCCCAAGGCCAGTCAAGTGAGAAAGTAGAAACTGTATTTTTTTTAAACGTATACAATTAAATAAGCACATAATAAAGACCCTCAACATCATTAGTCATTAAGGAAACACACATCAAAGCCACAAACGGATATCGCTTCACACCCAGCAGGATGGCTATTATCAAAAAACCAGAAAATAAAGTCTTGGTGAATATGTGGAAAGAACTGGAATCCTTGTGCACTGCTGGTAGGAATTTAAACGGTGCGGCCACGTGGAAAGCAGTTATGGTGAGTCCTCCAACTCAACACAGAAGCACTGTATGATCTGGCTATTCCACCTCTGTGTACACACCTGAAAGATGTGAAAGCAAGGGCTGTATGCTGGCCATGTTCACAGCGTCATTATTCACAATTGCCAAAAGGTGGAAGCAACCCAAATGTCCATCCCATGGAACAGATACAAAATGTAGTGTATATATACGAGAGAATATTATTTAGCCTTAAAAAGGACAGAAAATTTGACATGTACCACAACAGGATGAACCTTGAAGATGTTATACTCAGTAAAATAAGCCAGTCACAAAAAAGACAAATATTGAATGATGTCACTTATATGAGGTTTGTAGTCAAATTCAGAGACAGGAATAAAATGACGGTTACCAGAGGCTGGGAGAGGGGGGAAATGGGGAGTCAGGGTTTAATGGTTACCGTTGCAGCTGGGGAAAATGAAGAAGTCTTGGAGGTGGATGGTGGTGATGGTTGCAAAACAATGTGAATGTGTTTAATGCATAGAACTGTACACTTAAAAATGGTCAATTCTGTATTATGTATATTTTAACAATTATAATTTCAAAAAATGGAATAACTTTTTTTTTTATGAGAGAGAGAGAGAGCACGCACATGTGAGCAGGGGAGAGGGGAAGGGGGGAGAGGGAGAGAGGGAGGGGGAGAGGGAGAGAGAGGGAGAAAAGGAGACAGAGGAAGGGAAAATCTTAAGCAGGATCCACACTGAGCCCTGACATGGGGCGTGATCCCACGACCCTGGGATCACGACCTGAGGCAAAATCAAGAGTTGAAAGCTCAACGAACTGAACCATCCAGGTGCCCCCAAACGAGCCTGTTTTAAATAAAACTTTAAATAAAGGAAAACCTCTCTTTCTAGTTCCTCACCCTCTTGAAATGTCTGATTTAGCCATTTTCCAGCTTCTGGCATTGACAACAAAAGGACGAACAGATTAAAGCTATCAGTGATAGCTTTATCACTGCCCTATGACCCTGGCACATTTGGAGCAAAAAAGCAACCTGTGCAGGCTTGTAGTTACTCTTTGACTTCATGGTCTGATTCTCAAGGCCAAAACGATCTTCAAGTCTCATCTGTGTGAAACTCTGAATTAAAGGAAGGAGCAACTAAGCCTCTCCTCAGTCATCTGCCTACGAGTTGGGCCCTCCAGGAAACAGAGCTGACTCTTAGTTCTCGAAGGCTAAAACCTACCTTATATTACAATGTAAGCTAGTGGCAGAACACTAATTCCAATATTTAAGTGCCACGTCCACAGGACTTTAACACAGTCTCATAGGGAGGGTCCTGCTCAGGTTTGGTAATCCTGAAAGGCAGAGCTGCCTGTTCTTTAATGTTTAGTTTAACATGAGGGCTAGAAAGGATGCAGACTGAAGTCTGAGGTGAATTCTTGTGGGGGGGGGGGGACCCTTCCATACTTTTGAACATCGAGCACCTAGTATCAATGCATCAGACAGATGATATTAGTATTTTCTGTGTTCATCAAAATCCCTCAAAAGAACACAGTTACGTCCCCACCTAGTGAAGAGTAGCTAATTGTTCAGAAGGTTTTGTTCCCTTGACTCCTAGATGCTATGGACGTGATCAGACCCAACTCTGATGGCCATCTCGAGATATTCTTTATACACTGTTCCCAGAGTCAGACCGAAGGTAAATCAGCATAGATCTCTGCCTATACAGAATATAAATCTAAAGCAGAAGACATGTTTTTTAAGAAAATCAAAAGTGAGTATCAGAGTAATCAGAGTATACTTGGTAGTTACACCTCATACTGAGGTGGTGAAATACTCTTTCCCCTGACTCACAAGCTCAGATCTCACTTGAGTGTGGAGGAACATTTTTTTTTTTAATACCCATAACCCAGCTGTGACACTTCCTTCCATCTCTACCTGTACATCTGTTTCCTACAGAGCGCTGCTGCCCCGAGTGAGATGCGTGAGGCTTCTGTAGATGCTAGGGAACAAGATGGAACAAAAATGCTTCACACCTGGCTCCCAAATTACAGGAACGCTGGATGAGGGCCAACATAAGCTGGCACAGCACCAGCTGAAATGGACATCAATTAAGAAGCCTGTCATCTTTCAAGACTGCAGGCTCTTTTTTCACTCTGCGATCTGCAGTGCTCCACAAACCAGCCGCGGCACCACTGGTAGAGTTTTCCAGATGGGATCATTTCCCTTAGATTCCACACTTGCAGATTTATTGCAGAACTTGTTTTTAACCCCTCCCTTTGTTTTTAAAGCCTGAACTATTATTCCACATTACAATTTCATCTTTAATTGAATTCGTTTGTCCTTAGTAAAGTGAGAAATTTGTACCTATACGAGCAGAAACAGTTGTAAGCCTGCCTAAAAGATGTTTTGTTTACAAAAAAGCATTCAAGTAACAGAGATTAGTGAAGGGTCAGGAATTCTTCTCTCTATATACATCACTCCTACTAGGGTCAAAAGCCAGAAAGCCTTGACCAGACTACATTATCCTGGAGGAATGGACAGACCACTAGGACGAAAGCAGGCTTTTTCTCTGACCATCACATGCAGTGTTAGTGACCCATGTCATGTGCAGAAAGGAAAGAAACTCTGATAGCGTCCAGTCAGTGGCAAATGCTATTTAAGAAAAATAAAGACTTTAAGAGTGTCAGCAATTAGGGGCGCCCGGCTGGCTTAGTCAGTGGAACATGTGACTCTTGATCTCGGGGTTGTGGGTTCGAGTCCCATGGTGGCTGTAGAAATTAGTTAAAAATAAAATCTTACAAGAAACGTGTCAGCAATTAAAAAGCGGCCAGAGTCCGGGAGCGAGCCCGGCGGAGCAGGTCGAGCACATGGTGCAGCTCGCCATCTTGGCCAGTGCGCTGGGAGTGCTGCTCTTCCTGCTTGCTGTCCTCTGACTGCTATGGGCTGTCAGCAACCCTAAGACAGAGGAACCAAAGTGGCTTCTCTGCCCCAGGGGCTCCAGGACACAGTGTGAGGCAAGATGGAGGCTGGGAGGGGCTTCAAACTGCACTTCACCCCTCCACCCATCACAATATACAAAGCAGCTATACCTGGGTCTTTCCAAATAACCTGTATTTCCTCAAAGTCTGCCTTAACTCTATAGGACAAGAAGCTGCCACCAAGTAAGGTCCAGTATAGAGGCTTTCTTGTCTACTCTCTCTCCCCAGTAAAAGAATATAGATACATTTTTTTCAGAAAGTGACAAGATTCCACATACTACCTTTTCTTGTCTTTTGTCCAATGGGGCCTGACATATTTCCTCCCCTATACCTAAGTGGGCTGCCTTGCGGAAAGAATTCCATGTAACATGAAAGAGTCCCATGATAAAAAAATATCTCATCCACATTTAATGCATGTTCTAAGAACTGAATTCCACTGCCTCAGGGGGCTGCCTGTTGCTGCCAATTTGCTTCTCATGGCAGAACCCTGTGTGGCAGAGTCCTACTAGGCTCTGCTGATGCTTGTTTGGAAAGGAGTCCAGCTGGAGATGAAAGGAGCTCTTCAAAGTGGGCGACTCCTTGGAGGCTATCACTTTAGGGCTTGGGAATGATTACTTATCAAAAACGCCTCAGTCTGGAATACATTTTTGGTAAGAAGCTGGCCTGCCCTATCGGTGTTCCCCTGCAGTTTGTGGAGCTGGATCTGGAGTGATGGCAGAAAGTGAAGAACTCAGGTGAAGGTAAGAGCCCCAAATCCACATCGTAGGTAGGGACAGGAGAGAGAGAGAAGGAATTGTAAAAAGCTTCAGACATCTGTCTGCACAATTCAATCTTGGCCCACCCATCCTCCCCCTTTTATTTTAAGTAAACAGCCTCAAAAGGGGTGGTCTTCACATCTTTCTGCTGACTAAGATCTCGATTTCCTTACTTTCCTCTACCAAGAGAGCCTGAAACCTCTAGCTCTCGGCATTTAATCAGTCAAAACCTAGTCTCTAAGTGAAAAGACAAGCTAGACCAAGAGAAAATATTTATGACACATATATAGCGGACAAAGGACTTGCATCCAGATTATATAAAGACCTCTCAAAACTCAGTCAGAAAACAAACAATACAATTTAAAAATAGGCAGAAGATCTGAAGACACTTTACCGAAGATATACAGAGGGCAAATAAACACATGAAGAGATGCTCAACATCATTAGCCATCAGAGAGATGCAAATTAAAACCACAATGAGATATCTAGTAGAAT
This sequence comes from Proteles cristata cristata, assembly GCA_017311185.1. Taxonomy (NCBI): domain Eukaryota; kingdom Metazoa; phylum Chordata; class Mammalia; order Carnivora; family Hyaenidae; genus Proteles; species Proteles cristata. The sequence continues at coordinate 88,376 of JAESUZ010002578.1, forward strand.
GACTTAAACACACACACACACACACACACACACACACACACACACACACACACACAAAAGATGTGGAATCAAGTGCTGACAAGGCTGTGGATGAACTGAATTCTCATACACGCCTGGTGGGAATGTGAAATGGTACAGCCACCTTGGAAAACTTTGGCAGTATGTAACAAAATTAAACATACACTTACCAACTGACCCATGCATTCATTCCTAGATATTTACCCAAGAGCAATGAAAACTTAAGTTCCCATAAAAACCTATACATGAAATGTTTGTAGTAGTTCTATCCATAATCGTCCAAACTGCAAACAACCCAAATGTTCATCAACTGGTGAATGGATAAGCAAATTGTGGTCTATTCATAGAACAGGATACTACTCTGAAACAAAAGAATGGATTACTGATCTAGGCAACAGCATGGATGAATCTCACATGCATTATGCTAAGTGAATGAACGCTCAGAAAGCTAACTACTATCTGGTTTTACTTATATAACATTCTGGAAAAGACAAAGTTACCCCTATCACAGAAAAAAAGATCAGAGGTGACGTGGGGTGGAGGGGTTGGTTGCATGAGGGGAGTTTTTGTGCATGATGGAAATGCTCTGTATCTTAACTGTGGTGACAGTTACATGACTGTATGTTTGTCAGAAACTGTGTAACAAAGAGTGGATTTAAAAACTTTTTTAAATATTTATTTGGGGGGGAGGAGGGACACAGAGAGAGGGAGATACAGAATCCAGAGCAGGCTCCAGGCTCTGAGCTGTCAGCACAGAGCCTGACGTGGGGCTCAAACTCACAAAGCATGAGATCATGACCTGGGCCGAAGTCAGATGCTTAGCCAACTGAGCCACCCAGGTACCCCACAAAGAGTGGATTTTAATGTTATAAACAAACATATTTGGGTCTCTGGGGATGGGAATGACTAAGGAAACACTGCCACACTCTGTTATTGGGGACAACTGGGAATGCATGCAGCTTAAGTGTGACAGGGCTGACCCAGAGCCCATTTTCACCCTGAAATTGGAGGCAACATTAAAACACCCAGATTTCTGTTGGCATAAAAGGAACTTTATACATACTCTTTGTCCCCAACACTTTTCACTATTGCAGAGACAATGCAATCTTCTTTAACACAGATAAAAAGATACCAAGTCCCAGCCTGATTTTCCTCCACCCCTTTCATTTCCTGTTTCCTTTGGGCAGAGATCTCTGTTTCTACAAAGGACAAAGTAGATGCAAGCTTAAAGGTTGTGAGAGAAATCAGAGGTTTATGCTAACTGGAGTCCTCTTGGTCTGAATGGGTTAATGTACACAGAACCTAATATAAAACTAAATCCTGAAACATTAAAAAAAATAATAACAAACACCTGCCAAGTTCTTTTTTTTTTTTTTTTAATATTTTTATTTACTTCTAGAAGAGAGAGAGAGAGAGAGAGACAGTGTGAGCAGGGGAGAGTCAGAGAGAGAGGGAGTCACAGACTGAAACAGGCTCCAGGCTCTGAGCTGGCAGTCAGCACAGAGCCCGACGCGGGGCTCGAACCCACGAACCGCGAGATCATGACCTAAGCGAAAGTCGGACGACCAACCGACTAAGCCATCCAGGCGCCCCGCCAAGTTCTAATTAAAAGTATTCTCCAAGAAATCTCGATTGTGTTGTCAGTGAGTGAGGTCAAAAAAACAAAGTATACCTGTAATAATAAAGTTTCTTTTCATAGCATCATTATCTAATAGTGAAATCATGGGGATGGACACCTCCAAAGAGGCGATCTTTCCAAAGAAAAATTATACCTCTTATAATGTGGTCACAGGTCCACAGGGAGCGAGAAGGTCGAGTGGCTAAAGACGTGTGTTCCATCAGTGCCTGGAGAGCTGTGAAAGCAGTCAGCCTGGAAAAGAGAGCATATTCCCGCTCTCGTTTTAGTAGCTTATCTTCACACCTCTGCTTCACAGCTTAATCCTTCTAGTACTTCTTGGGTGCTTCAAGCGAGAGGAAGGAAAGGGCACTTGGAAAGTATAACTGAACTAGAAACTCTTAGCTCCTGCCTCCGAAGAGCCCAAGCATGTAAGGATATGCACACATACAAATGCAGAGAAGGAGCTTTTTCATTTAAATGGAGGAAGCTGCCATGTCCACCTCTATAAGCAAAAATATTAATCATCCACCGTCTGGTTTTAATCCACACGCTCCTGATCCTGCATCTGAATGTATTGTTATCAGGGGAAGAAGCATTTCTGCTCAATCTTATTCACCAGCCAAAAACCTGAAAATGTGAAAACCACATTGGTAAAGTGCCTTCTTGGGGACCCAGAAAACTCTTGAGCTGCTGCTTTTTTTTTTTTTTATTGTTTTCTTTCTTTTTTTCGTTCTTTTCAAATGATGAACAAATGTGAATTTCAGAGGGTCTGGAAGGGAAAAAAAAGAAGCAGCTCAAGTTACAGGCCCCTCATATCTTGGAGTGACACTATCCTCAGGGAAATGAGCACTTTCTCTTCTCTATTTCCCAAAGGGGATCGAGCCACACAACCTGATTGATATCAGCCCTTCAGAGACAAGCTTGGGCATCCAGGTGCGTCCCTTACGGAGCATTTCCAAATGAAACGGCAAGCCCAAACAGTAAGCTTGTGCCTCTGGTCTCCGTTCTCTGGTTTGTGCTGTGCTAGAACTAAAAGCAGGGCCTAAAACACCATGTGGACGAGTGTAAGCACCCTTCTCCATCTGTGCTGGACACCCTTCCCTCTCCTCAGGTTCACCCTAGAAAGGGTCTCCACGCCAGTATGTGGGCTCGAGTGCCTTCAGAGCCATTAGTCACCGCCCTTGCAGCCTTGCTCCAAACTGCGAATGGGGCCACCCGTGACACAAAAACTCTGGCAAGATTAGAGGACAGCAAGAGCAGAAGAAACCACAATACGCCTGAGACTCCCAGGAGAACAATGACTAGTTCTGGTGGGGAACAGACTGACAGACAGAGCAGACAGACTCTAACCAGGCCTCGCTCTGTTTTCGATGCAACACAAATGTTTTCCATTAGAAGTTCCCTGCCCCACAAACACTCATACATGCGGCTATGAAATCCACATACTTAACTTCTGCTTTCCTGGCACTCAGACCCAACTACCTCTCCTGTTCCCCTGGAACAGAGCAAAGTTGAGAGAAAAGAGAGTCTAGTACCCCCAGCACAAAGGTAAGGGGAAGAGGAGCAGAATCAGAAGCATGCTTACTAAGTAAATACTATTTAATGCAAGTATGATTGGGCAAGCTAGAGGGAAGATGGGAGAAAACAAGGATATTTCTTTTGCCAAGAGAGAAACAAGTACTGTAAAGCTCTGGCTCTTACTGGTTGGATCCTATGCTTTCAGCTTAAAGTTTGGCTTTACTTTCTAGTAAGTCTGCAGCTGATCTTCATCAGGAGGTGTCGGTCGCCATTAAAGCAAAACAGGCAAAAACCTCAGAAAACTCATTATAAAACCTGCAAAATTCCAGTACTAAGAAACGAATGCTGGCTGATTAGGAACCCACACTTCAAACACGCAGAGGCAGCTGAGTGTTGCCACTGTGAGAAGAAGCTGAACCAGAAATCTTTAAACCATCAACAACCATCCTCCCACTGTCTGCAGAAACTGGCCCCGGTTCATTTCTGATCAGTCACAGAGGTAGGGACATATGGATGTATGGCTAATTCATCTCTTCCCTTAGAAAAAGAAGAGACCTACAAATAAGAATTCAAAGGAACAATTAAAAAAAAAAAAGAATGAACACCAAAAGAAGGGAAAAAGTGAATTTTTAAAATGGCATGTAAGAAACGAAAGGAAATCCCCTATTCAGGCAGCTCTGGAGTTCCCTAATTGCACAAGAGCAGGACACCCCCCAGCATGGACGTCTTATTAAGCAATTGCTCAGCCTTCACTCGTTGTGCAATTCCAACCCTCCAAAGCTTTCTGCTGCACATATGCAAACCACGTTTTCCACTGCATTCTAGAATTAAGAACAGTTTCTCATTTTTCTCTTCTTTACTTTGGGGGGCTGTGTGCACAAGGAAAAAAATATCTATTGCTAGATAAGCATTCACTACAAATGACGTTTTACATGATTTCATCTGGTTGTTTCTGAGTTTACTGGGAGTTAGGAAACATTTGGATTTACTCTTGGGCAGCTAAAGATTCATTTTTCCTGTCACTGACAATAACAATATCACAAAAAAATTGTCCATGAAAACATCAAACCTTCAAAATCTTTTGTTCCACATGGTTGCCATTCTGGAATATTCAGAGTATTATTTAAAAGTAGCAGTCCCTACTTTACAGCCAAAATTGCAATGGTAGCCTGGGTAAATCACAGTGTATCTTAGGAACTACAAACCTTTCTTTTGAGAGAAATCTAGTTAAGCGATCAGCAAGAACAATAACAGGTGTATACAAAGACGAGGAAAGCATGGCAAGAAAACCCAGAGGTCAGGTAGGACAAGACAAATTTGACTTCATAAAAATTTTAAGCTGTACACTGTAAAAAATATAAAGAAGATTATAAAACAAATTACAAACCAGGAGGTAATATTTGCAACATATAAAATAAAATGTAACTTTCCACAATGTATAAGAACTGCTGCCTATCAATCACAAATAACAATATAAAAAGGAGCGGGGCCATAAATATGCATGTCAGAAGAGAAGAAATATAAACAGACAGTATACAGAAAGATCCTTCATTCCACTAGTAAACAAATGCAAGCTAAAGTGAGATGCACTTTTTAACCCAGAAAATTAGCAGAAGTTAAAAATATTGCTATAATATTTACAAACACATAATATTTGTGAAAGTATGAAAAACCAGACACTTGTATACTGCTAATGGGAGTGTAGATTGGTATGATCATTTTGGAGGGCACTTTGGCAGCATTTGTAAAAACAGTAAAACTGGTATATCTTTTGACAAAGCAATTCCACTTGTAGGAAACTATTCTACAAGAACAGTCTTATAAACATACAAGGATTTAAGTATGAAGAAGTTCATTCTAGCACTGTATGTGATGACAAAAAAGGGACATAACTAAGTTATCATCTAAAAGACAGATGGTGGGAATGTATACTGGTGCAGCCAAAATGGAAACCACTATAGAGGTTCCTCAAAACATTAAAAATAGAACTACCCTGCGATCCAGCAATTCCACTTCTGGATGTTTACCTGAAGAAAATGAAAACACCAATTTGAAGAGATATAAGCATGCCTATGTTCACTGCAGCATTATTTACAACAGCTAAGACACAGAAACAACCTAAGTGTCCATCACTATGGAACTGGATAAAGAAGATGTGATATATGTATACAATGGATTATCATCCAGCCATAAGTAATGAAATCTTACCATAGTGAAATAGGTCAGAGAAAGACAAATACTGGATGATTTTACTTATGTGGAGAATCAAAAAAACAAAACAAAACAAAACAAAACCAAATGAACAATCCAAACAGAAACCAACTCAAAGATATAGGAAATGAAATGCTGGTTACCAGAGAGGTGAGGGGTTGAGGAGGGAAGTGGATGAAAGAGGTAAACGGGATTAAGAGGTATAAACTTCCAGTTATAAAATAAGTAAGTCACAGGGATGAAAAGTACAGCATAGGAAATATAGTCAATAATACTGTAATAACTTTGTGTGATGACAGATGAACTAGACTTATCATGGGATTTCACAATATATAAAAATATCAAGTCACTATGATGTACACCTGAAACTAAGAGAACACTGTATGTCAATTATACTTCAACAAAATACGATGTATAAGTTATATCTACACAATGTAATACGATGCAACTTGAAAAAGAATGTAGGTTTATATGTACTGATTCAGAAACAGGTACAAGATATGAATATTAAGCAAAAAAGAGTAATGTTTACATAGCAGGCATTATTATTAGAGAAGTTAATATTCTGGATATGTATGTTTGCAAGAATGGTTACCACACTGTTATTAGCAATCGTCTTTGGAAGGGAAAGAGGGGCTGGTATTCTTATTTTCTATAGTTCTATATGATTTTAATATTATTTCAGAGAACATGGATTACTTCTGTAATTAACAAGTAAGGACAGTCTGCCTTCTGTTTCTCAGCATGATGGAGCAGGTGGTACTGGGCTAGTCTTCTCACCATAAACAACTATAAAATATCTAAGGCAACTGTAGGCAGTGAACAACGGGCAGTGCAAAACTGTGATCCCTAAAACACCAAACCCTTTGGGAAACAGTTCAGATTTGTGGTTACCAGAAGTAGGGGTGGGGAGAGGGTGAACTAGAGGAAGGTGGCCAAAAGGTACTGACTTCTAGTTATAAGACAAGTACTAGGGATATAATGCACAGCTCAATGACTACAGCTAACACAGCTGTATGATATATCACAAGGGGAAAGTTTCCTTTTTTGCTTTTCATTGCATCTGTAGAAGATGATGGATGTTAACTAAACTCATTGTGGTAATCATTTAAAAATATATGCAAATCAAACCATCAAGCTGTAGGCCTTAAACATGTACAACGATGTATGTCAATTAGTTCTCAATAAACTGGGGGAAAAAACACTAGAAATATTTTTTTTTTTACAATTAAAGTCTGTTCCCCTTTCATGAGGGGAAAAAAAAAGACTGATCTCTGAGAGAAGAAAATCTCGTAAAATGAACCCACGATCACTTGGTCCTCAGCTTGGGAATAATTTTTCAACCATGACACAGAAAGCTGAATCCCAAGGAAATTATGGTGGTCCTGTTGTGTTGAGGAAGCAGAGGCAGAATTTGAGGTAACTGAAGGGGCTGGAATCGGCAAGTAGGGAAATGGACAGGAAGAAGTTGTACAAAGAAAGAGCATGAAGTACATGTGAGAATCTTCAGTGAATATTGGAGTAAAGGCTGGATTGTACATATGCAGCCAAGACCACCACGGGGTGACCAGAAGGCAGCTGCTACAGAGTTGAGAGTGGAACAGAAAGAGGTATTAGAGATCCAGCAGTGGTGTTTCTACGCCTCAGGATCGGGGAGGTGGGAGTTCCAACACTGCCAGAGCAAAGAGGTTTTAACACCTTGTTAACACCCTTGGCAACCATCTAAATCTCCAGAGAAGCCACACCCTAGAATGAGAGCTAATCTAAATCTGCATTAATAGATCCTAAAACTCAGACTAAAACAAAATCTGCAGGCAAGACAGGGCTTGGCGGTTGACTATCACCATATTACTGGGGCTTGGGGAACATCCTAGGTTTCTAAGTAGCTGCCTTAATAATACGTAAGAAACCAAGAGTACAGAAGTTCAAGATGATCAAGCAGTGATGTAACTGCCTTTTTAAGGGGAAAAAAAACCCAAAAACAAAAAATTCCCTCACCCCCAAGAAACCAATACTCTCCAGAAGAAGGTAACGAGATCAGAAATCTCTCTAACAAATTATCCAATGCCAGTGACTATAAACAAAAATCACTAGACATAAAGAAACAGCTATATGCAATCTACATGCAACAGAAACTGAATGTGAGATGGCCTACATGTCGGAATTGATAGGCAAAGATTAAAACAACTATTATAAACATGTCCAAAATATTAATAAGATGTTCAAAGAATTAAAGAGAAATATGGCCTTAATGAGTAAACAAATAGGAAATGGCAGCCAAGAAAAGTAATTATCAGTAAGGACCAAGAAGAAATTCTTTTTTTTTTTTTTTGAGAGAGAGACAGTGTGAACAGGGGAGGGTCAGAGAGGGAGGGAGACACAGAATTTGAAGCAGACCCCAGGCTCTGAGCTAGCTGTCAGCACAGAGCCTGATGTGGAGCTCGAACCCACAAACCGTGAAATCATGACCTGAGCCGAAGTCGGAGGCTTAACCAACTGAGCCAACCAGGTGCCCCAGGACCAAGTAGAAATTCTTAAACTGAAAAGCAAAATGGTGAAATAAAGAGTTCACTGGATAAGTTTAACATATTGAAAGTGGCAAAGAAAGAGTTCATGAACTTAGATCAATAGAAACTAAGTAACTGGAAGACTAGAGAGAAAAAACACTAAAGATAAATAGAGCCTCCAAGTCATGATCTCACAGTTCATGGGTTTGAGTGCCACATTGGGCTCTGAGATGACAGCTCAGAATCTGCTTCAGATGCTGTCTCCTTCTCTCACTGCCCCTCCCCAACTCATGTGTGTGCGGATGTTCTCTCTCAAAAATAAACATTTTTTTAATTAAAAAAAAAAAAAAAAAAAGATAGAGCCTCACAATGTGTGTGACTATCTAAAAATTTCTAACATATACATAATTGGAATTCCAGAAAGAGAAGAGAGGGTAAGTAGGACAGAAAAAAGAATAATGACTGGAAGACACTCCAAATTTGATGAAAAGCACTTACAGATCCAAAAGAGTCAATGAACATCAAGCAGGAATAACGTAAAAAAAAATAACTACATTTGTGCACATCTCAATCAAACTTCTGAAAACCAAAGATAAAAAGAAAATATTCAAAGCAGCCTCCCCTCATAAGATACATTATACAGAGAGGCATATGAATGTGGATTTCTCCTGAGAAAACAGTGGGTGCCAAGTAATAAGAGAACCACATTTTGAAGATGCTGAGAGGGAAAAAAAAATTCAATCCAGAACTCTATATCCAGCTTTTCAAAAAAATCCTTCAGAACCAAAGATAAAAGGAAAAAAAAAAAAAAAAAGAGATAGAGAGAGGCATTTTTAGATAAACAAAAGCTACAAGAATTTGTCACCAGCCACCTGCTTGTGTCCTGTAGGCTCAAGAGAAATAATTATCAGCTGGAAACTTAGATCTACTGAAAAGAATGAAAAGCACCAGTAAATAAGTAGATAAATAGAAATGTCTGTATTTTCTTTCTGTTTGTAACTTACTTAAAAGAAAACTCTTTAAATAAAAATAATAATAGGGTATGGTAGGGTTTATACCATATGAAAATTAAAAGAAGACAATCACACTAAACAAGAGGGAATAAGTAAATGGAATTATGCTGTTTAAAGACTGTTACATTTGTAAAGTGTGAAGCAGGAAACAAGAACAGGTGTGTAGGTGTTAAGTGTAAAAAGGTACAATACTGTGCTTGCTTCTGCAGCACATGTACTAATATTGGAACAATACAGAGAAGATCAGCATGGCCCTTGTGCGAGGATGATAGGCGGTTCGTGAAGCCTTCCATATTTTTATATTTCTGTACTCACTTCTCCCCACGTGCCTCCTCCTCAAACATCTCCATGTCCCTTCCCTGCTCCCCCTGCCTTGTTGCTACCCATCTGGCACCTTTACAGTTGCCATTTTACTGCCTTTCGAAAAAATATTCAACAGAAACCTGGTGCCTTCAGAGGCTCTCTGATAAGGCAGAGCCTGGAGCCGGCTTCAGATTTGTGTTTCCCTCTCTCTTTGCCCCTCCCCTGCTTGTGCACGGTCTCTCTCACTTTCTCTCTCTCTCTCAAAAATAAATAAACATTAAAATTAAAACAAAAACGAAACAAAAGAACAGAAAAGGCAATAAGCCATAAAGGAAAATCTTAAAAAACTGAATTTCATTAAAAACATTTGCTTTTCAAGATTCTGTCTTAAAAAAAAAAAAAAGCTAGCCATACACAGTAAAAAGATATTCGCAGGACACATATCAGACAAGGATTTGTGCACAGAATACACAAAAAATTTTTACCACTCTCTAAGAAAACATCAATATCCCAAATTTTAAAAATGGGCCACGGATTTGGACATTTCTCAAATGAGGATGAAGTACTAATAAAACACGTGAAAAGACACTCATCATGAATTACACAAATGCCAACAAAACTACACTGAGACCACGTCACACTTTACTAGAATGGCTGAAAATCTGAAGACCAGAAATACCAAATGTTGGCAAGAATCTGAAACAAATGGAATTCTCAGGCATAGCTAGTGAGAGTATAATGTGCTACAATCAATTACTTTGGAAAATAGTTGGTAGTTTCTTTGAAGTTAGCAATATACTTAATCATATGACTGAGCAATTCTACTTCTAGCTACTTACCCCCAGAGAAATGAAAACATATGTCCACAAAAAGACTTGTACATTAATTTCACAGCATCTTTATTCATAACAGTAAAAAATTAAAAACCCAACTAAGTCCAAGCCCAAAGTGATTGAATAAACAGAATGTTATCGATATAGCCATATAACGGAACACTACTCTTCAATAAAGAGAATGAATCGCTAGAAAAACACAACATGGATGAATCTCATAGAGATTATGCTGAGTGAAAGAAGAATGACATAAAAGCATACACGTTATGATTCCACTTATATGAAATTCTAAAATAGGCAAAACTAATCTTTAATAAGAATAATTATATCAGTGGTTGCCTATGATGTGGAGTGGGACTGAGGAGATTAACTGTAAAGGGGCACTTAGGAACATTTTGGGGGATGGAGACATTCTGTATCTTGACTGGGGTGGTCATTACACAGGGATATATATACTATCAGTACATTCAAATGTATTATGTTATTATATATAAATTATACATCAAGTTAATAAAAGTAAAGGTATTAACTGTAAATAAATATTACCTTTTTCAACTATCTAAAATTATAAGTAAAAAAGAATATTCCTTTACATATATGAGAATTACATTAAAGAAAGTAAAGGGTGGGACAGGAAGTATGGAGGCAGAGGTTTACGTCAATAGTGAAGTCCTCTCTGTAGGTGTCATACTTTTTCCTCTTACCCGTTTCAAATTTATTTTTTATAATGGCCCATATTCATTAAGTCTTGAGCCAAAGATGGTTTGTATGTATGTATATAGATAGGTAGGCAAATTTCCATCACTGACCTTCAGGTTTTTATGCATCAGTTACCCCCATCAGCCAATTTTACGGGTCCCTGTTAATCTATAAACAATCCTAGCTGCAAAGTTTGGAGCCCAGGGCATCATCCTGTGCATATATTCAATTCCTCTTAGAGAACTCTCAAGGGTTTGTGAAAAATAAATCAAGTTCTCTCTTCAAAGACTCATATTCTAGATACTCAGGTACCTTTGGATTCCAGGGCATTCCAAGATTTGGAGAACATCCAACCCAGAGAGAAAGAAGCAGGTAGATAAATTCAATCTGAGCATCCATTCTCCTCATATGAGCTTTTTCTTCTTTGTTTATTCTCAAGAACTAGTATGAGAGATCAGATAATATCCTAAACCAGGTCAAGAATTCCCAAGCTCACAGTGGGAAGTCAAGCTCCCAGTGAAAATAAAAGAACTGTCAAAGTTATGAAGAGAACTGAAGGTACTTAGAACTGTTTGTTCAACCACTGTACTACTGCATTTTTAGTCAATTAAGAGTGTATGCTCTAAACTTGAGTTGCCTGGATTTGATGCCTACATTCTTACCTGTGTCATCCTGGGCAAGTTCCTTCATAAAGTTCAAATTCCCATGGGACTTTTGTGACATTTAAATGAGATAATGTAAAGCACTGAAAACAGTACCTAGCACTTGAGAGACACTGACTAAAAGTCAGATGGTTCCCTCAGGGTCCTCTTGGGGAAAGAGAACCAGACATGTGACTTTTCATATATAGTCGGGAAAAACACAGGTAAAGCATTCTGAATATAACTTCTTTCTAAAGAGCTCAGAAAGCTATCTGGCAACATGGAGGCAAAGTATATGAACTCTTAGGTAATATGCCCTACATTCCAAAGTTAAAGATAGAATGAGGAAGACTATAACAGAAATCTGGGCCCAAATCTTTGCCTGATAACTACAACCCTGGAAGCTACCAAATTCCTAAAACCAGTGGTTCTCAAAGTGTGGAACCCAAACCATCGGCATCACCTGGGAACTTGTTGGAAATGCAATTTTCCATCTTTTTTCCTCTCGAACACAGAGGATTGGGTCCAGCAACTGGGTGTTTTAACAAGCCCTTCAGGTGACTGTGATGACTGTGATGAATATTAAAGTCTGAAAATTACTAGAACAAAAAGAATACCTACTCATCGACCTATCAACAGCATGAGCAGCAGATAGCTGAGTTCAAGAGGGCCCATTTGGGGAATGAGATTCGTAATTTGTAAATTAGGCAGTAACTGATAAATCTGAAAGTACTGGAGTAAATGGAAGTAGTAATCAGTAATTCTATAAATTTATAAGCAATTAGTAAAGAGGTAAGAGAGAGCACAAAAAAGGTGAGGGAGGGCAATAATGAGGTAGGCAGAGATACGCACGATACAAATGGTCAGTGCCGAGGGGCCACTGGTGGAATGAATCATCAAATAAAGCAGCCCATCAAGGTATTTACTGCACTTACACTGAGGAGGGGAAAAAGTTCTACAACATTTACAAAATTTGCTAGATAGAAACCAAAGGACTTCTCAAAACACCACACAATTGGGGTGCCTGGGTGGCTTAGTCGGTTGAGCGTCCGACTTTCGCTTAGGTCATGATCTCGTGGTTCGTGGGTTCGAGCCCCACGTGGGGCTCTGTGCTGACTGCCAGCTCAGAGCCTGGAGCCTATTTCGGAGTCTGTATCTCCCTCTCTTTGACCCTCCCCTGCTCACACTGTCTCTCTCTCTCTCTCTCTCCTAGAAAGAAATAAAAATATAAAAACAAAACAACAACAAAAAAAAACACCATACAATTTTACTAAGTTTATACCCATATCCAGGGCTCCTTAAATTAAACAGGCAAAACAGAAGGGGAAATAGATACAGTTCATGGTTTATTCTAAATAGCTGGCTGGGCATGATTCTTCTTTAGATATCTGTGGACTGAGGGGGAAGTATGAGGAGGAGACACTGACTCAAAGGGTGAAAACAAACAAAAGTTCTTAATCTAGTATGGTATGACAAAGGGACATCCATGTTCTTATTACCTACATATAGAATGCTGTGCCTCTCCATGTTTCCAAAAGTTCTTATCTCATTCAATAGAAAGGGAAAATTCCTCCTATACAAGGGTAACCAAAGAAAGTTCAAACATTATTCATATATAGCTATTGCAAAACATCAAGAAAAAAAATGGATGGGTATTCTAACAATAAAATGGGCAGAGAACAGAAGACAGTTTATAAGAAACATAATACTAATCATATAACCAGTAAGCATTAATACTTTTAGTAATCAACCCTATTGGTAATCAAAGAAGGAAAATCAAAACAATGAAATATTGCTTTTTGCAAAGTCAGGAAAAATTAAACCATTCAACTTTGGTGAGGAAGCTAGAAAATAAATACTGTACTCTTATATTCTGCAGCTTACATGGCACACACCCTTTTTTGGAGGGCGATGTGGCATTATCTGTCAAAAGTCTTAAAAATCTGCATACCCTCCCTGACCTAGTCATTGCACTTCAAAAATGAACTAACAAAAGGTGTATGTAAAGGTTTCTGCCTGAGAAGGCATCATTTATAAAACTGAAAAGTCAGTAGCTTCCTAAAATGTCTAATGATTAAGGATTCAGCTAATATTATGGTGTGTCCACACAAATTAATATAATATAGCCATTAAAATTCATGTTATAGGTGAACATGGAAATGTATGCAGAACATATTTATTTCTAAGTGAACAAAGTGGATTACAAAACAGTGTGTGTGTGTGTGTGTGTGTGTGTGTGTGTGTGTGTGTGTGTGTGTATAGTTTGATTTTATTTCTTTTAAAAAGCAAAAAGAGTATACATATGTCTATCCGTCCACCTATCCAACCAGGACAGAATCTTTTCTTTTTTTCCTTTTCTTTCTTTTCTTTCCTTTCCCTTATTGGTAATGTTTGATTTTTCTAGTATTTCTAAAATGAACACTTTATAATACAAAGAAAGGTTATTTTTGTAAAAAACAAAACACTTAAAAAGTATAGGCCTCAGAGTTAAATAAATCTACTTCCAATATCTGAACTGAAGTTACCAAACTGAATACACAGAATATACCATCCCCCATGCCCTGTGATCCCTCTTTAGTCTACTGTGTTCACTGCTATGGTTTTGGTATCCAGGATAGTGCCTGATGCATAGCAGACAGTCAGTAGCTCTTAAACGGGAAAATGCCATCCATCTGCCATAAATCATAAAAGAATTACTGCCAGATGAATAGAGGACAGCTGGAAGCAAGTCATTAAGAGCCCATTGACAGCTGTCATTCATAACAAATCCACTTTTATTTTCTAGTTTTTAAGAAATCAATTTAAAAAATTCATTTGATGTTAGTATATAGATATGGAATTGATTTTTTTTAAAATTGTTTGTTTACAGAGTGTGTACACATGTACACATGAGAAGGGGAGGCAGAAAGAGACAGAGAGAAAGAATCCCAAGTAGGCTCCATGCTGACAGCATAGAGCCTCAAGCGAGGCTTGATCTCAGGGACCATGAGATCACAACTGGAGCCAAAATCAAGAGCTGGACGCTTAACTGAGTGAGCCACTCAGGTGCTGCTGAAATTGATTTTTGTATACTGACTTTATGTCAAACAACTCTGCTAAATTTACTTATTAATTCTATCAATTTATCCTTATTTTCTTTCAGATTTTCTAAGTATATATTACATTATTTGCACAATAAGTCAGCTTACTTTTCCCTTCCTAACCATCTTTTTAACACCTTCCTTTTCTTGTCTTCCTGTACTTGCTAGGACCTCCAACATAAACTGAGGCGGAACTGATAATTACTACTCATTTGCTGTTCTATTTCTTGACCTGCTTGGTGGTTATACAGTTCTTCACTTTGTGACCAATCTTTTGTTTAATGTATTTCCACATGTACATTTCATAATTAAAAAGGTTAAAAAATAAAAAGAAAGTAGCAGGAGATAAGAAATAGCCTGGCAAAATTCTCCAGTATGGAAGGGTAGGTTAGTTTCCTATTGCTGCAATATAATGTATTACTTGACACTTCTAAAGGTCAGAGAGCCTAACATCAAGGTGTTCACAGGGTGTGGTCAGTTTTGCCAGTCGACAGCATGTTGACAGTGTTTGTTCTGGAGGCTCTGTGGGAGAATACAGTTTCCTGCCTTTTCCAGCATCTAGATCCACTTGCATTCCTTGGCTTATGGTACCTCCCCCCATGCTCAGGGCCAACGGTATACTATCTCCAAATCCCTCTCTCTGAGACCTCGAGGTTCCACCATCATATCTCCTTTTTCTGACTCTTAACACTCTTGCCTCTTTTAAAGGATCCTAATGATTACATTAATCAACCTGGGAAACCTAGGATCGTCTTCCCATTCCAAGATCCTTACTTAATCACATCTGCAAAGACATTGTTGTCTTGTACAGTAACATTTAACAGGTTTAAGGAATTAAGACATGGACCATCTTTAAGGGGCCTTTATTCTATCTACCACAAAGTGTGAGGACATGGGGGCAGAGGCAGAGTACCACTTGGAAGCTTTGTCACCACTACAATCAGTACCACTCACAATCAGCAGTTCAGACAGGCCCAAGGTAAACTACCATACTAAACAGGAAGTGACCAGAGAATAGAATCTCTTCTTGACATGGTTGGCTACAGCTCCAGTGAGGAAGTCAGAAACTGCCGTATGATTTACGTGAAACAGAGAAACTAGCTCTGGTGTAGTAGCTCCACTGTATACAGAATAGAAAATATAGAAAATAAATTCATTTGTTAAGATTGCATACCACCTGACCTCTACCCCACTCTCTTCACCATGGTGACTTGGTAATACAAACTTCTATCAACTAGCGGTAGACTTGAGAAGGAGATTCTAAAGAATATTCGTAGACAAAGAAGGAATCCCATAAGAATCTACATAACCTATTTTGGGGCAAATGCCAGACCTAAAGAAACCTTTCTGTGTTCAAAGAAATATAAATGGCCAGAATCAGACTGCAGAAATCCAAGTTGGGGCCTATAAAAAGAGTCTACAACATAAAAAAGGGAGAGCATAGCACACAAAGAGACAGAGAAACAAAGCACAGTTTGTGGGAGGAAATTTCAAATGAAGAAAAAGACATTCTTACATCTGATTTTTAAAACCATGGGCACTGTGAAGTATGATAAAAGAAAAACGACAAAATAAAGGCAGATAAAAGGGACCTGGAGAAAAGGCCGGGAAAAATATAAACGTTATAGGATAAGACAGGGAAATAACGTAAGAGAACATACAATGCAACAGCAGCCTTAAAAACCGAATTAGAAACAGTGAAACGTAGAATCAGCGTTATAAAATCCGAATCGTGGTGTCTGGGTGGCTCAGTTGGTTAAGTGTCCAACTTCGGCTCAGGTTATGACCTTGCGGTTTGTGGGTTAGAGCCCCATGTCAGACTCTGTGCTGACAGCTCAGAACCTGGAACCTGCTTCTACTTCTATGTCTCCCTCTCTTTCTGCCCCTCCCTGCTTGTGCTGTCTCTCTCTATCTCAAAAATAAATACTAAAAAAATTTTTTTAAAAAATCCAAATCAATTACAGAAAGGATAAACTTGGGAAGCTCTTCAGAGATGCAGAGGAAAAGCAAAATGAGATTAAAATGATGACAGAAAAAGAGATGCAGAAGACAATGAAGAAAAGAATAGAATAAACAGAACATTAGCAAACAAGGACATAAACGAAAGCTTTCCTAATCCAAAGATGGAACCAGATCTGCTTATTAAAAGGCTTGTTTTGAGGGCACCTGGGTGGCTCAGGTGGTTAAGCGTCCGACTCTTGATATCAGCTCAGGTCATGACCTCACGGTTGTGAGCCTGAGGCCCACCTGGGGCTCCCATGCTGAGCATGAAACCTGCTTGGGATTCTCGCTCTCCCTCTCTTCCTGCCCCTCCCCTGCTTACACATGCTCTCTCTCCCTAAAAATAAAAAAATAAACTTAAAAAAATAAATAAAAAGGTAAATATGAAATTATTAACAACAGTTATCTCTGGAGTCTAGTCTTTGACTTTAAATATTTTTGTTTCTTTTGCATAAATATGTGATTACATAAATGTGATTTTTATAAAAGTCACCTTAATTTTTAAAAAGCATCCATGTCATCTTTGACGAAAATATTCCTCAGCGTTGCTTGCATTTGAATAACATATGAATTGGGGCACCTGGGTGGTTCAGTTGGATAGGTATCTAACTTCAGCTCCCGCATCAGGCTCTGTGCTGACAGCTCAGAGCCTTAAGTCTGCTTCAGATTCTGTGTCTCCCCCTCTCTCTCTGCCCTTCCCCTGCTCACATGCTGTCTCTCTGTCAAAAATAAATAAACATTTAAAAAAAAAGAATAACAGATGTATCAAAGAACATAGTAAAAATGGGAAAGGCATAGAGTAAAAGGACGGATGGTGAGCACTGGAAACACTTCATATAAAATTAATTCTCAATAATTATTACAAATTTAGAAACAAAATCCAATTGTGTGAAAAATAAAACATGTATTTGTAAGCAGTCCTACTTTCGACATCTTACATATGGGTCAATAGTTTTGGCTTTTTAAAAAATTCCTTATGTTGATACTTTGAAAATAGAGGATCAAGTATGCTTTTCAATAAATTAGTGACTTGTGGCACTTAAAATAAATATTTTCCAGACAACCAAATGACAAAAGGCATTCTCCCAAAACTATATATATGTATGTGTACACATGTATATACATGTGCATGCACATGCACACAAAGAGTATACAAAAAACATTAAAAAAGAACAAAGCATATACCGTACAGTCCCAATTTTATGAAAAGAAAAGAGTAAGTATAGACATGTAAGCACAAGGGGGAAAAGACTGGAAGGATATAAACTAAACTATTAACACTGTTTAATTTTAGGTGGTAGTTTGCAGGTGATTTTTATTCTCTTGGGCTTTTCTATATTTTCCATTTAAAACATTTTGGGGTAATTATGTATACAACAAACATCACTCCAAAAATGTCGTTTAACAAATAAACAAGAAGAGCCAAAAGCTGGACAATTTAAGCCCCATCTTTGATCTCAACAATCTGTTTTATGAATGATGAAGTTTCCTAGGCTCCTACATCCAGAAAGAAAGCAAAGATGCCTGTAAGAACAAATGAGATGTGACACGAAACTTAAAACACTGATTTTATAATGTGACTTACAATAATTCATTCCCCAGTTGAGCCAGAGTGGCTCCAGTGGTAGCTTGTTGAAAAGTTCTTCACCTAGTTCTTGGTCAGACAACAGGGGGAGGGAGACAAAGAGGACCACAAAGCTTAATCTACCTGGGGATGCTAGAGTCAGCACTGCTTACATCTATTTATGACATAAGCGCACCGGTACCATTAACTAACTAGAACTTAGGAAAGCTCTTTAGAGGCTAAGGAAAGACAGGGCCTGTTGCTAAATAGATCCTTGGTAGGTATTACCCAGAGCTATATAGTCAGTCACATACATGTATTTTGAAGATAATAATTAAGCTTTTTTTACGTTAAGACACAATATGAACTCAACATCTTTCTCCTAAAACAGTTTCCTTTTTATCATTTCTCCAATCTGCATATAGGGTTATTGGGGTTTCAATAAGAAAATGCATGTGAACAGCTCAGCATGGTGCCTTAGTGCCTGCAAGAAGTTAACTTCATTACTATTACAGTTTACTTACTTTTCCAATTACTTATGCACTGTAATGTGGCAGAAAGGACACATTTTGTTTTGCTTCCTTTCAGGATGGCTATTTTTTACTCCTTTTAACCACAAATTATTACAGAAAATTTCATACATACACAAAAGTAGAATATTATAATGAACTCAATTGCATCCACTATTCAGATTTAATAATCAATATTTGGCCTCTTTTTTTTCATTTATACTTCTATCTACAAATCATTTATTTATTTATTTGTTTGTTTGTTTATTTAAGAGAGAGAAGGGGAGAGGGAAGGAGAGAGAGAGAGAGAGAGAGAGAGAGAGAGAAAATCTTAAGCAGGCTCTTTGATCAGCAAGGAGCCTGATACAAGGCTCGGTCCCGTGATCCTAGGATCATGACCTGAGCTGTAATCAATAGTCAGACACTCAACCAAGTCACCCAGGTGCTCCTATCCACAAATTATTTTGAAGCAAATCCTAGATACCAAATCATTCATTAGAGCATGAGGGTTTCCTTTTGTTTTAATTTCTTTTCATTTTTCTTTTTTTTAAAGTTTACTTATTTATTTTGAGAGGGAGGGCCGTCAGTGTCAGTCAGAAGACACCATCAGTGTGGAGCCCAAACTCACAAACCATGAGATCATGACCTGAGTTGAAATCAAGAGTCAGATGCTTAACTTACTAAGCCACCCAGGCACCTCTTTAAATTAAATTTCTTTTTCTTGGAGCACTTGGGTGGCTCAGTCAGTTAGGCATCCGACTTTGGCTCAGGTCATGATCTCACTGTTTGTGAGTTCGAGCCCTGCATCGGGATGGCAGCTCAGAGCTTGAGGCCTGCTTCAGATTCTGTGTCTCCCTCTCTCTCTGCTCTTCCATTGCTCACTCTGTGTCTCTCTGCCTCTCAAAAATAAATAAACATTTAAAAAAATTAGAAAAAAAACTTTTCTTAAGTAAGCCCCTATGCCCCACGTGGGATTTGAACTCATGACCTTGAGATCAAGAGTCTCATCCTCTACCAACTGAGCAGGCACCCTAGAATATGAGGTTTTAAAGCCTTACAGAAAAGGAAGGGCTCTAATCCTACACTACTTTACTAGCTCCATGACCTTGGGTAAATATATTACATAGCCTTCTGAATTTAGATGCCTATCAGCCACACAAGTGATCTAAGATCACTTTCTTTGCCCACCATGGTTGGCTCTAGTTGGTTTCAATATCTGTGATGTTTCTCTCAAAATGTAACCACCTCTACTCTACTGCTTTTACCCTCATCTGTACTGTTTATTGTACTGCTGGATAACCCCACTATTGGTCTTCTTACCTCTTGCTCATCCAACACCCACGTCCTTTACCTTTTTTTAATGGCTGAATACTGAATATATCCTGCAAGATGTTCAATAAATCAAAAAAGATTAAGGGTAAAGAAAGCTTGGGAAACACTGTAAAGGCTATTCTCACAGTGTACACTATATCACAAGCTCCAATAAGTCTTGTGGTATTAGATTCTGTCCAACATTACTTTACCATAACTTAAATGATCATGAAACTCTTTTGCTTTTACCTAACAACTAAGAACCTATAAAACTAGAGTTTCATAGAACATGCTTAGGAAATACAATGATACTTTAATGCTAAATCAGCGCTCCTGAAGCAATGCCTTCACTGGAATGCTACCAGCTCAACAAAATTTCAAGAGTTCCTCCTTAATTAGAAGGTTCAAATTAGCTCATGTTGCTTCCTCATGTCTTCGTACATGCCACAAACTGCCTCCCAAACTAGGATGTTTGCCTTACAAGTCTGGACCTCTCTTGTTGTATGTCCAAGATGGTGTAATACAGACATGCTCAGTAAGTGTCTGTTGACTGGGCATCAACGCAGGACCAAACATGTGACCAATCTGGACCAGTAACAAAATGGCATATGTTGCTGCTACTGACAAGTCCTTGAGATGTTTTATGTTTCTTAGTACTGACCACGAGAAGCTGAGGAAAATCTCTTTTTAAAGTTTCTAAAGGGTCAAATTTCCTAAAGATTCTCTCTGACATCCATATACTAATACTCTAGGTCAGCCATGGAGATGACTCGTATGCATTTATCATCATTTTTCACTCTTCTCTTGAGCCTAAGTCAACTCTTTTAAAAAAATCAAAAGGGGTAATACCTATTTGGCAGGCTTGTTGTGAAAACTTCATGAAATACTGTATAGAAGTACCTAGTCCGGGGACCAATACATGCTAGATATCCAAGAATTATTATTTTTCACTGCAATGGAGAACACGGCAGGGTAAAAGGTAAAAAAAGAAAAGGAAGGGAATATCTTATATAAAGTAGCTAGGGAAGACCCCTCTAACAAGGTGACATTTAGAAGGGAGTGGAAGAACCACACAGCTCTCTCGGGACAGAGTGTTACAGGCTAAGAGGAAAGCAAGTGCAAAGACCCTTAGACATGAGGGCTTGGCTTGTGTGAGGAACAGCAAGGACGCCAACATGACTAGAGCATATTGGTCAGGAGGAGAGCAGTGGGAGCTGAGGTCAGAGTTACGGGGGACGGAGTTGGTCTCAGATCATTGAAAGTGTTGCAGGATGTTGTTAAAGCGTTGGCTTTTACTCTCAGTGAGAGCAGCAGCCAACAGAACGTTTTAAACAAAGAAGTGACATGATCTTACTGATGTTTAAAAAAGATCTTTCCAGTTGTGGTGCTGAAAACAGACTGGGAAGCAGGAGGAAGGAAGAACGAGAAATCAGTCAGAAGGCATTGCAATGAGTTGACCTAGATTGTGGTAGTAAGAAAGAGTTGTTTCTGCATTTATTCTGAAGGTAAAGAAGATATGAACTGCTGATGAATCAGATACGGAGGTGTGAGAAAAAAGACAGTAGTCCAAGAATTTTGACACAAGCTACCCCCAAATCAAAGCTGCCACTTACCAAGATGAGAAGAATAAAGACAGACCAGATTTAGGGGAGGGTATGGATTTGGAGATGTTATGTTTGACATACCTATTTCACAGTCCTTGAGGTGGGGACTACCTTAGTTTCGAGCTGCCATGAGCTGCAGCTACCCTGGGGTAGCCTGTGAAGCCACCGCTACAGGCTGCGGGCAGGGACTGCTAGTTCTGTGGTCTTCTCTGACCAGATCATATACTTATTATATGCTGCATTATATCATATGCTGTATCACATACTGGGAGAGTTGATGAGAACCCAGGGGTTAGGATGGCTGCAGCTGATTAGCTGGCTCCTTGATCTGCACCAAAAGACAGCTAACCCAACAGCTGACTCCACAAAGTACCCTCCAGAGTCCAGCTCACCTTGTAATCCCAGAAGAACAGTACTAGGATCCTTGGGCACAAGCCACGCTTACCCAGTTTCTCTTCTAACTGACCATCTTCCACAAAATGTAAACACTGTGTTAGCTGTCCTCAGCCTCACATACTACAACTCCCCATCATTACCCCCCTTCTGAAACCGGAAGAGCAGGATTTCACTCCAACTTTTCATTGGAAAAGCAGAAAATGGGTATTCTTCTTGGGAGAGAGAAGCTCCTGCATTCCCAAGATCCCTATCAGTCACTCAACGCATCCAAAGTATGAGTTTTTGATCAGTCAATACATTTAACCAAAGGGAATCTATGCAAAAATTCTGCTATAAGGAACCACGTCACTGTTACAGTAATGCAGAAATTGAGAATAGTCCCTTGGTTCAATAGAGCAAAGACTGGTTAAAGAAATCTTGGCATATCGGGGTGCCTGGGTGGCTCAGTTGGTTAAGCATCTGACTTCGGCTCAGGTCATGATCTCACAGTTCGTGGGTTCGAGCCCCGTATCGGGTTCTGTGCTGACAGCTCAGAACCTGGAGCCTATTTCAGATTCTGTGTCTCTCTGTCTGCCTCTCCCCCACTCGTGCTCTGTCTCTCTCTGTCTCAAAAATAAAACAATGGGGCGCCTGGGTGGCTTAGTCGGTTAAGCGTCCGACTTTCACTTAGGTCATGATCTCGCGGTTCGTGGGTTCGAGCCCCGCGTCGGGCTCTGTGCTGACTGCCAGCTCAGAGCCTGGAGCCTGTTTCAGTCTGTGACTCCCTCTCTCTCTGACCCTCCCCTGCTCACGCTGTCTCTCTCCTAGAAATAAAAAAAAAAAAAAAAAAATTAAAAAGGAATCTTGGCATATAAAGGAATACTAAGTGATCATCAAAAATGACTCATATAAGAATACATTTAAAATTATTAAGTGAAAAAAACAGATTACTGGGCTGCCTAGGTGGCTTAGCCAGTTAAGCATCTGACTTTGGCTCAAGTCATGATCTCACAGCTTGTGAGTTCCAGCCCCGCGTCGAGCTCTGTGCTGACAGCTCAGAGCCTGGAGCTTGCTTCCGATTCTGTGTCTCCCCCTTACTCTGTCTCTCCCCCATTTGCTCGCCATCTCTCTCTCTCTCAAAAATAAAAAAACATTAAAAAAAAAAAAAAGAAAAAATTAGATTACAAAGAGTATGTATAATGACCCCTAGTTCTGTACAAAAAAAGTATGTGTGTGTACACCAGAAGTTAAATATGATTATGATTAGCAAAAATAACAGTGATGTTACAACTGGGTAAAAGGACTGCAGATAAATTTTCCTTTCTTTTTATTTATTTATTTACTTGTCCACAATGAACATATATTCTTTCCTATTAAGCACATGTTTAAACATTTTAAATATTCAATATAGCAATAGTTTATATTCAATACAATATCTCTCATATTCTCAGTTTACGGCTGGGATTTAGTTTTTACTGTCTGACATTTTCTGAGAAAACACTTACCTATGTCTCTATACTTCATCTAGGTCAGAAGGCTTCCACCTAAGAAGCCACTTGAGGACTCCACCCCAAGGGCCTCTCCCCCAGGGCATGTGATGAGGTCAGACACAGGGCTCCCTGGCCCAGTACAGGAAACAGTGCTCCCAGGGCGTGCGGGTGCTACTCCCCCAGCCTGGCCACTGCTGCGCAGGGATGCGCGGCACAGCCGACTGCCCTACTCTCCACACCTGGCCAAAGACCCAACTGTTAAGCCGAGGCTAAGAGTTCCACAAGTCCCCACCAGGGCAACAGGCACAACGCTTTGTTTTCTATAAACAGACCAGAAAAAAGTTCAGGTTAAAACACAGTCTTTAGAGGAAGAAAAATAGAAACCAGGCAGCGGGGAATGCTTCATATTCCTAAAATCTTTTTTTGTAAGTTAACACATGGTGTCTGCTTCTCTCTAGTCACCTATTTATCACTCTCCTCCTTAGAGAAGGGAAAAAGCCCTGGCTGTTTTCCTAGTGCAGAGTTTTGTGGCTGGGGGGAAGGAGGAGAGGGGGGAGGAAGGAGGGTGCTTTAAGCATGATGCAAACCATTTGGAGCCGAGTGAGAGCACTGCCAACACAAGCTGCACTATTTAAACAAGTGAGGAAATGATCGTATATACAACATGCCAGCGAGCACACACACACACCAAAGGAAGTCGAGAGGGCTTTTTTTTTCAGGACACAGAGCTGGATGTCAGCGGCTAAAAGGTCGATATTTTCCCTTAACACCCTTCTCAATGACTTAATCATGTTCCGTTTGCACAGAAAACTTCCCAAGAATAAAAAAGTCTGGAGAATTAAGAGGAGGGGTGAATGGGGAGGGATGTTTGGCCTGGGGCTGACCTTATCCGAGGTTTTCTCCACGTAGCAGGGGTCCTGAGGGGCAGCCAGCAAGGGGACAAAGCCCGAGAGAAGCCGATCCTCTTCCAGGATAAGAAGGGTGAGGTCATCGTCCGGGTCCTTGTACAGTGGCACCTCAGACTGATTCACCGCAGTCAATATGTTACAGAAATCAGCCAGCATCGACCACACATCCATAGCAACCCTGTGAGAAATAAGGTAAGAAAAGAAGAACAGCTCTAAAGAGGGACCAGTTAAAGTATTTTAAGCACTTCTGAGAACGGAGGTACTGGTGGCAAATGCTGTCTATGGCTGGCATCTGCCAGGAAATCTTACCCAAAAAGCTAGGGTACAAAATTGCATCCGTGGCAGCAATCTGGTGGGCAAGTGTCCATCTATGCCAAGTTGAAATTGATTAGGGGGAGTTTTTAAATCCTAACCAGAGAGGAAAAAGAATTTAGAGAATCAGTTGCCTAATGCAGGTCCTGTCACCTTTCCAGACAGTGTGCCTGAGACACTTACTCAAACACTCTAGACACCCAGGGCCTGAGGCAGCTCCCAGAATTCCCCCACTTCTGTCCAGCCAAGTATATGCCACAAGACAGTAACAGGAGCGCCAATCTCCCCTCCTCCCATACAGCCAGAGGGGCTAGTCACACCAAGGAAAGAGTCATGTGGGTTTCCCCCCATAAGCTTTAGAAATCTCTTCCTCTAAATAAGCAGGAAAACAAACAAACAAAAACACAAATAGGTGAATAGGGATTAAGAGTACACTTATCTTGATGAGAGCAGAGTAATGTATACAACTGTTGAATCACTATATTGTATACCTGAAACTAATATAACACTGTATCATAATTATACTGGAATTCAACACACACACACACACACACACACACCCCAACAAAAACCTCATTCCTGGCCCACCAAGAGCATCCCAGGACAGTAAAGCTTCCCAAGAATCTCAGCAGATGAACCAGTATCAGTGCTGTCTTGGCCATCCCACACCCCCTCCACCTCTCCCTCATTTGTGGAAGGTTAGACACAGGATGACCAACCATTCTCGTGTGCCTGGGACTGTCCCAGTTTTCACACCCTGTGGATGCTAAGTTGTACTTCAAAAGGAGTGAGTTGCATAGGAGAATTACAAAGAGAAGCTTTACAATTAGGGTCAAGAGGTGGAGTGGCAAGAGGCAAGAAGCAAAGAGAGCTACGAATGAGCTACATCCTGGAATCTTCCCAGAGGAGTTACTGCGCATGAGCCAAATCTGCTAGGGAGGGGCCTCAGCCTTAAGCAATTTGTTTCTCCTGTAGACTAGGAGACTTTGGGAGATGGCAGAAAAGAGGGGATGCAAGGGACATGCCACTGAAGGTGATGCTGGGGGAGAAAGTGGAGTAGGGTGTGGGGACTCCCTGACTGACTCCAGGTGGAAGGAGCCTGCACTGGTTTATTTACTGTAATCACTGCACTAGGAAAAGGCAATGAAATGAAACATCTTGTTTTCAAGAGTGTCCTGGGAACCAGGCGGAACACAGCCCCATTAATCACACAACAGCACATAATCAACACACGTGTACTGCAGAAGTAACTTGCTTCACAGGCTTTGCCCAGGAAAAAGAACATGTTTGGGAAGAATCACAGGAGGGACAAGAGTTTTCTAAAGCCTTCTCTCTGCACAGACACCGACAACCAGACTCATTCACAAAGCTCCATCTTTTGGCTCAGCTGAGTTTGGCTGTCAGAAATGTTTAAATATGGAAAAAAATAAACAGTTGCAACACGTTTCTGTGCAGAGATCTGCCTGAGCCCCTTTGTGATGTAATGGGAAACGCGGCATTGAGGCTACCAGCTGTAGAATAAACAGAACTTGGAGGGTTAAAAGGAACTGAACTCTCCACGACCCCATCTGCAGAGAAGAAAATAATAAGAGGAATGATGCACTGCCCCACAGCTCTGATAGTTTATCCTCCAGTCCCGGCTGCAGAGACAAGCACCGGATGTGATAGGGCTGCTCAGGGCCGCCTCCGAGGTTAGCGCTGCCCATGGGAGACGCACAGGGAGGCTCTTCCAGCTCCCCACTTCCTCCCCCAGTGCCCTGCTGGCCACTTGAGCCCACTGCCTGAGTCCAATCCCACAGCGCTAGTGAGCTCTGGCCAACAGGCACTGCTCGGCTGCAGAGCAGCAATTTGGAAAATAAACAGGAAAGACGACAGTGAGAAGGAAGAAGGTGAAAAGTCTCCCAGCTGAATTCTTGGCTTGGGGGCCTTGGTTGGTGCTGTGCAGGTCAAGGACCTGACTGCTTCAGGACGTAGTTGAGGGTGGGGAGGTGTGGGCAGCAGCATCCCCAGTTGGGGAGAGGCAGCAGCAAATTACCCACGGCTGCCACAGTGGGAGGCCCCACATCCCTCTCTCATCCTCCCACCCCTGCCATCTTGGATCCAAGATGAAGAAATATGCGGTACCATGTGGTTCTCATTACCATGCTCCCCTGTCCCCTAAGGCTCAGATAAACCAAAACTGACTCCTCCCAGGGACTGCTGGCCATCACTAGGGACCCCTGCCCACAGCTGCCTTTTGCCCATTACCACCCACCTTGTGCCAAGACCTTAAGGCTCACTGCAAAAACGAAGTAGAGGAGAGTACCTACCCCAGTGCGGGTTTGTAAGATAGCAGCTGGTGCCAAAAGACATAGGAAGTGTCCTGAGTTCCCAACTCAGAATGAAAAAGGGGCCCAAGGGCCATGCTAGGCTAAGCAGAACCAAGGGAATACACAAAATGCTTCAATGAAAGGTCATTTCTGTCCCAATCCTTTCAGACTGGTCTTGTGTTTGGACTCTGATTCTGAGTAGCTGCTTTCTTCTGGTATCTCAGCGGGATTGCCCGAGATCACTTCACATTTCATCACCGGTTATCTCCTCTCTCACTGTCATACATGGACATAAACACACTGACCAGGCACACATGCACCGTATGGTGACTCTCCACAGAGGGAGGGGAAGGGGAGTGGCAGGAAACTAGTTCTAAAAGAAAGAAGTACTTAGAAAAACTAGGTGAGATGCCCGAACTCAAAAGCTAAGGCATCTGCAGAAGGATGAGGTAATTCCTGGAACCTGGGCATCGTCACTTCAGCTTACCCTCAACTAGGCCTCCAGGCTGAGAGGTCAATTCTGTGGGTGAACATAGGGTTTCCTGTCCCAATAGAAGGGGAAAAGCTTAGCGATTTCCTGCTCTAGCTCCCTGTCCCCAATTAGGAGAGCCTCTCAACCTTCACCCCTTGGGTTCTAAGGGTTCGAGGTTCACCTTGGGCCAAGGAGCCCAAAATCAAACTCTGGTGGCTAAGAGGGGCTTTTCCCTAATCTTCCAGAAACACTGGGGAAATGACTCTCCAAAAGGTTTTTCAGACAATCTCAAATAACCTTTGGCTCTAAATAGACCCTCTAGAATGCTATGAGCCTGGGCAAGTGGCTCTGGCTCGTTCTGGTCCCAACTCATACTTTGGGGAAGCTCCCAGAGCCCACAAAATCCCACGAAAGTTAGGATGCGTCTTTACCAAGCAGACACAAAGCAGTCAGAGAATATGAAACTGTGTCCAACGAGTCCATTTATGGCTCTCAGAATGGTGACAAGGGAACCTCTCAAGCAGCTGTAAAATGATTAGTGAGCAAGGATCAGCAGTTGCTGGGTGACCCACTGGCCCCACCCCACAGAAACACCACACACCAGGAAAGCAGACCCCTGGCTGGAGTCTGAACAGCAGATCCTAGGTTGGGACAGACCAGCAGTGGCTAGTTAGAGGTATGTACTCAAGACCAAGGCTCACTCACTTCCCTACAGACATGCATTTACTTACTCCACCAGGAAAGGAAAAAAATAAGAGTTAATTTACTTTTTATTGCCTCAGAATTCCAAAGTTTAATGTAGCTGTCAGTTTGAGTGCAGTGCAGCTGCTGGCCGATACAATGCAGCCCAGGCCAGCCCAGGTGACTGGGGAAACACATTTCACAGAAATGAACCAACACACACTCATGGCTGGTTGTTTGGGGGATACTGACTTGGGGAATCTGATTAACCCTTCAGGCTGGAGTTGTTTCTGCATACAGCCCTAGGAAAGCAGCTTCAGTCCAAAGAACTGAGAAGCCTTGGTGTCAGACAGACTAATAGGTTTCTGTGTTCCTGTGCTTTTGGAGTTTTCTCACACGAGGTGTTATTCAACACCAGAAAGGTTAAGGTGTGTGATAGGTGAGCAAGTTATACCACAATGTATCTCCCTCCTAGAACTCAGAAAGAAAGGCAGATCTGCCAGCTTTATAGGGAAGAGGTCAGGTAAGAACTTTTTTGCAAGTTCCATCTGGGGCGGGGCCAAGGGAGGGATACAGTTTGGAGAGTGGAGTGCTAAGGTCCAACCAGGGCTCAGGCCATCCTTCTGGCAAGTCTAAGGAGGACGGAGCCCTCACACACCCCTTCATATTTTTACTGGGGAAACAGGCTGACTGGTGATTAATATCAAGTACAATGACCCCATGTTACAAGTCTGTAGGGGCCTGTGGAGGTGGCCATTTCCTGTGTAATACCAGCTTGTTTAAACACTAACATTCAAACTCCACAGCTGCAGAACAAACCCGGAAAGAGTTGAGTGAGAAGAAGCCTTGCATTGTGTTTCAGAGCTATGGAAGATCAGAGTTGTAGTACAGATGGGAAACAAGTTGGGTCTTTTGGTTTCTGGGATGAAGAGCTCTGGAAATGTAGCCAAGGTGGCACAGAAACTAGACACAAGAAAGCTGAAAAAGACAAAGCCCATGGACTACAGAGACAAAAGGCCACAACAGGAGAAATGCTCTTAAAGATATGCAACATGCACCTTTAAAAACTTGTTTGCCTATGGATCATTATATTCCAGCCCACAACTCTCCACATGGGGTTCAATGGCCA
Organism: Proteles cristata cristata; assembly: GCA_017311185.1. Lineage (NCBI taxonomy): Eukaryota > Metazoa > Chordata > Mammalia > Carnivora > Hyaenidae > Proteles > Proteles cristata. The sequence goes on from JAESUZ010002578.1 coordinate 117,482, forward strand.
ACATGAGACCATTGTAGCCCCGAGGACTTCCCACCCGACTGGAGAAAACTGCAGGCGGTTAGCAGCTAATAGCAGAAATGGACCTGAATGAATCCAACAGGATTGGCAGAGTCAAAAGAATAGAACCTGGGCTTAAATAGCATTGGAAGCCCCTAAAAGCGGAGATGTCATGCCAATTCTGTTTTCAGTGGGCTGAGGATCTGGTCTGGTATCAATGCTAAGCAGCTCAAAAGGCTCAGGGATGAGGTGGAGGTGAGGGTGGTGGGAATCTTTGCAGCTCTCTGAGATTAGGAACTACAGTGTATTTTCCAGATGCCACCACGATATGAAGAGGAGACAAGGTGTCAGAGATCACTGTTTTAGAAGTTAAGACATGGGCAGCAGGATATCATCCTCCAAGAATAACAGCTGTTTATTAGGTGACCACTAAAGAGAAGACTCAGTAAAAGATAATCCCTTCTGCCTTTCTAGTTTATACAAACAAGTCAACTTGGGCCCCTGGGAGAGTGTCCAACTTAAACGAATTTTGCCCAACAGGGCAAATTTAATTCTGAAGTCCAGTCACCATGCACTACTCCACGAAGAATATAAACTTCTTCATGTTCTAAGCAGTGCAGCTGGAGCCCTATGGCCAACGACAGGTCACGGTAACCTCATTCCAGGCTTTCTCAAGCACCTCTACTGTGCCTCCCTCAACCTCTATCTAGGTCAGTGCCTTATTTGATTGCAGTTTTCCCAAGCTACGTTCAACATGTATAGCCTCTGTTGTATCACTATGGTGTGTTAAACCCATCAGCACTGTGTGTTTGGGAAAGAGCAGCCCCTGAGGGACCTCAACATCTCCACGGCATGAGTGGAGCCCTCAGTGGCCTCCCTGGTGCGGATTCTCACGGTTCCTGCCTCTCTAAGTTTTTAGCTGTAACCACTCCAACACGTCTTCTTAGTTTAGCACACACTGGACCCAAATAACCTCAGCCCCGAGCTGGAAAGTACTCTCCCTGGGGTCAGTTGCTGTACCCTGTTGGGGTCAGACTGGAGCCTTAGGCCAACACCCCTTCCTCTCACAAGTCCTGTGAGAGGAGTTGGGAGGGGACAGAGGCTCCTGTCGTGGGAGAGATCACGTGTGCCTCACACTCAGCACTTGGAGGAAGAGGAACCCCCTGGTGCCAGGCTGTAGTGCTGACGCCCCAATCCGGAGCCAAGGAGACTGGGTGGGGAGCCAGGGTAGCAAAGGGGCTTCCCACAGTCACCACCACTTCCTTCAGGGAAGTGCTGATGGACTATTACTTAGTGACCTCCTAAAATGCCCTTTTGGGAAGACGTATTAAGCGTCCTTGAAGGGGTGCCGATTAGACTTGGGATTAGTTCTTATTTCAGACCTGCTCTGTCAGGGTGAGTGAACTAGCTGTTTTTTAACTCAAGAATTTCTATCTCATCTACAGGGTCAACACACGTAGGCTCCCTGAGGAAATGAGCTTACTGCATACTCCGTACACATCCCTACATCTCCCTATGTGACAGGACTCACAGGGCTCCCTACAAGCCTTTTCCAGCATGCTCTGTAGACTATACAAGACAAGCCATGGAAAGTAGCAAGTCCAGGAATTTCTGGAGGTTTTTTTTTCTTTTTTTAACAGTACTCCAATCCAACAGTGTGATAAATGCATTGGAGCTACAATTAGGAAGATATATAGCATCAGAATGCGAAGGTCTGGGCAGCCTGGTGAAACGCGGGCTCTCCAGAGCCCCAGCTATGTTTCCCATTATGTAACCCTGGTCATGGGCAGACAGCCAGACTCCAAATGAAAAAGAGACTCTGGCTTGGCACTGGTTCTATTTTCCTATCCTCATTCGGGGTCAGCGCAGTGTCATACAGCTGCAGAGAAAGCTCTGGGGATTAAACCTGGGAAAGCCTCCAAGACCAGGACCTGGGTTCAAGTACCAGCTGAAAGCAATAAACCAACTGCCACAGCTGGGCTAGGTTTGGATGTTCTCAAAGTCCCCTGACTCTTTCACTTACTGAGAACTAGAGATCAAGATGAGGGAAGATTTGGCTTCAGCAGAGACTATGAAATGAGGTAGGCTGTCCTGCTGCCCTAGCTTGCCGAAGGTCTTGGGGTGTGAGGGGTCACTATGCTTAGGCTCGTGAAAGCCTGTTGCTCTGCTCCTCTCCATCACCTGACAGTCATGGCTTACTTCGTGCTCACGTGGTAAAGTGGGGAGCAGCTACCCCCACCCCTGCTAATGAGAGGCCTAGTGCAGAAACCACGTTCCCCACTCCTCCCCCACACCCCACAAGTAGATGGTCCCTTCAAACACTGTGGTCTGTTCTAAATAGACCAAACCACACTACACTGTCTTTTACAGCAACGCAAGACAACTTTCCACACTCTGCTACAATCCTCTACACCAAAATCTCTTGGGATATAAAGCCATTCTATCACAACTCCTAACAGGTACAAATGGGAAGTCAACCTACCCACATGCTGACTCCAACATACATACCTACTAGTGCCACTGTGTGAGAAGACACAAGTGGCCCTGAAATCTTGCCCTTATCACTCTGCAGTGTCGTCACCATCCTATGTGTTCCATATGTGCTAGGAGGCTACTGCCAAGGGAAAGTAGATTTGAGTGGAAAGAAGAGGAATATGGGCAAAGGAGACTAATGATGAGCTTTGGAATTCCCCTAAGAAAGCTTTGGTATGATTCTCGATTCTCTAACCGTACAAGGAAGAAAGGTAAGGGAAAGACAGACAGGGAGGGAACAAAGGGAGCTAGATTAATTAAGGGTTCAAGTAGGTTGGGGAGACAATCTGGGAATGAGGGTTTCTGGAGGAGAGGTAAATTGAAACATAGGCTATCTGATCACCTTATGTTAGGATCAAGGATGGATATGTCTTTGCAGAGAACAAATGCAGGCAAAAACCAAAGAAAACATGCAAAGGAGAGGTGTCAGGTAGAAACCATTTCCTTCCTAGTCTCTTGAGAGCATTCCTAAAATCTCCAAAATGAAGATCAGCACACAGACTTTAAGAGTGTCACAGGGATTACTGTTCTGACATCTGCAGAACTATCTGGAGTGTGTTATTCCCTATGGCCTTAAAAGAAAAGGCTCCAGAGTATGAAAGATCAGTGAACATAAGAGAACCACCATACCGTGCCAATCTCTCCACCACAGTACTTACTCAGTGAGCGTTAGGCAGCTATAAGAGAAACCGGAAAGGAGGGAAGTAAATTCTCATTCCACTTTTCCAGCACCTGACAGCTATGAGGTGGGACTACCTTCGGCGGTGGGCAGGCCAGGTTTGCTCTGTCCAACAGAGGCCCCAGGCCTCAAACCACCATGCCTTGTGGCCAGGCCCCAAGACAGCAGAGCTCCTCCTCTACACTTATACTTGCATTCCAGAGACAATCGGCTACTAATCCTGATGGCAGAGAGAGTGCAGAGGGGACTCTGTTCTCTTACCACACTGGCTGCTCCAGCCTAGACTGGTGGTGCCCATTGCTACAGGAACTTATTTACTAGGCAATCAGATTCAATATATTATTTGGTCAAATTTGCCCCCCCGTGAAGAATGGTCTGAAAAGAAAAAGCAAATCTGTTCAAGTGTCCCAACCCCCTCTGCCTCTCCGTGGCCTTGGAGGTGAAGCCTAGCTGGGGATGGCTGTAGCTTGGACCACGTGCCCAGCTGCAGATTGAGCCCTTGCCCAAAGATGGGCAGCAGCTTGCATATGCCGGCAACGGGCCATTTGCTACAGCATCCAAAGAGAAAACATACTCGGCACCTCAAGCAAATGAGGCCCAGCACTTCCTGCGTGAGCTTTCTATTTCCTCAGCTAAACAAAAGCCAAAGGGAATGGGAGAGGGAGGAGGGATAAATGGAGACGGGTCACAGAAGAGCATTAGCAGGACGGATGGCCAGGATATGGATAAACAGGGGCTGGGTGGACCATATCTAAGGGACCTGTGGTTGCGAGGTGAGGTGACCTAGGGAAGGTGCAAGCTCCAGGGACAGATGGTCTGCTTCCCCACCTCCCAAGAGGAAGGGAGGAACACTCTGTGACCCCTGTACATGCTCAGAAGCAGTGGCTTCAGACACTTGGAGAGCTGAGCCCTTCCTTGTCAGTTTCTTTCCAAAACTGCAAAGTGCCTAGTCGGCATTATAGATTAATGGCCTGAAAAGTCTGAAGCTGTATATGTTAACTCTTTAGGGAACACTGCTGAGAAACAGCTGCTTCTGGCCAGCAGATCAGTCCATTCCTTTGTGTGGTCCCAGGTGCCCAACTCAGGGCTCAACCCTGGCTCAGTAGGCCTCCACCTGGGGTGCATTCTGGGAATGTAGGAAGGTTCACAGGAGAATGCAGAGAACTATCCGATGCTGTGTGCATCACCCACAGTTCCAGAGCTGGAGCTGGAAGGGAACTGGGGAGAGAGGGCCTGATAGTTCAGGGGTGCTTTCTGGCATGAGGAACAGGGAAGAAATTTGAGGAAGAAAAGGGGGGAAAGAGACAGACAGTCCACATAGAAAGGTCAATAACTACTGGCCAGAAACCTCTGCTGCAGCCTTCCCTCTGTGGGTCACCCATGAGCCTAGGGGACTGATGTGGACAGCCCCAGCCCAGAGAAGCACCACTCCCCACTCCCAGCAGTGCCATCGGCAGTGGCCTCAATCTCCATACTCTAGCCTCCAGTATGAACCCCTCCCAGAGAAGGGCAGTGGAGAAGAATGATGGCGTGCTGGCTAAGGATGTGCGCTCCCAAACACACACCCTCTCCCAGCGCCGCACCCGGGGCTGAGTATGCTGCACCTGCCAGAGACCACAAGACAGAGCACAAAGCAGGGGGGTGAGAGAAAGAGAGAGGAAAAGGAGAGATAGGGAGAGGTAGAGACAGGAAGAGAGGAACAGAAAGGGGGTGGGAGAGAGATGGACAATTAACAGAGCTGACCAGAAATGGTCACCAAAATGCACACACACCAAGAAACTACTGTGCAAATGTGAACGCACAAAGTGACACTAACACAAGAAAACAATGGGAACATAGATACAGACCAAGAGCCGGCAAACTTTCTGTAAAGGGCTAGAGTAAACATTTTAGGCTTTGCAGACCGTAATGCCTCTGCTGTAAGTCCCAGCTCTGCTGTTGCAGTGTGAAGGCACCCATCAACAAAGTATACACAAACAAGCATGGCTGCGTTCCAGTGCAACTTCATGGACACGGAGATTTGACTTTCCTAATAATTTTCACAAGTCATGAAATAGTATTCTTTTTTTTTTTTCCCCCAGCCATTTAAAAATGTAAACCAGGGGCGCCTGGGTGGCTTAGTCGGTTAAGCGTCCAACTTTCGCTTAGGTCATGATCTCGCGGTTCGTGGGTTCGAGCCCCGTGTCGGGCTCTGTGCTGACTGCCAGCTCAGAGCCTGGAGCCTGTTTCAGTCTGTGACTCCCTCTCTCTCTGACCCTCCCCTGCTCACGCTGTCTCTCTCTCTCTCTCCTAGAAATAAATAAAAACATTAAAAAAAAAATGTAAACCATTCTTAGCTCATGGGCCATAGTTTGCTGACCCCTGATACAGACGCACACAAACACCAGAGGCAGATAAACAGAGGCAAGCAGGCAGGAACAAGCCAAGACAAGCAGAGACAGGCAGGCAACAGGTGAAGCAGGCAGGGAGACACAGGCGAGGCGGGTAGATACAGGCAGACTCACATGCACAGAAATTTGCATTCTGACAAACAGATGCAGACCAACACCCAGAGACACAGTCATGGACAAGCACGGACACAGACACACACAGTCTTGAACACAGATATTCAGGAACATATACACACACTCCCATGGCACACAGTCACACACACAGAGACATGGTCAGGACTACGGCACACATGAACTGACATGGACCTAGAATCAGAGAGAGACACAGACAGACATGGAGATGGACAGGGACACACACTGAAACAGACCCTTCATGGAGATACATGAGCCCTGCAAAGAGACCCCTACACCCAAGAATAGACAGACACACAGATACAGACACAGCACATAGCAACATACGGACACATATACATGGACAGACATGGACAGGTACACCAAAGACCCTTAGACAGACCCCTAGACAGACACACACAGACCCCCCCAGAGACACACACACAGACAACCAGAGCCAAAGAGGCACACACAGAGACACAGATATGGACGTAAGAAATAGCCATGCATGGTTACACAACTATGTAAATATGATATACCACTGAACTATATACTTAAAAATGGTTAAGATGACAAATTTTGTTACATACATGTTTTACCACAATTTTTAAAAAGAAGGAAAGAAGTCACACAAACAGATCTACACAAACACACCCCAGGCAAACACACACACTCCCTAGACTAACACACCTCACACCGACAAATGTTCTGACAGACAGCACACTGACACCCAGAGACAAGGAGATGGGAAATGATGTGAACGAAAGACGGAGGTGTGTGCAGTCACCCTCCTCTTACATCACAACATGTAAGAGGAAGGCGCAAGCAGCAGCATGAGGAAGATGGCCCAAGCAGCAGCAGGACGCAGCCTGAGGGACACGTGGAGACAAAACTAGAAGGGAGAGTCAAAGACAAGGCCTCTCCTCACACCACTGACACATGACCAGACTCGAGAGGCTGCCACAGAGACGGGGGGCATGAACAACATGAAGTGAGAGTGAGAGAGCAAGAGCAAGGACAGCGAACAAAACAGCAAGCTTCACAGTGAGAGAGGAGGACAGACCGAGAGGAAGAGGAACGGACTGGAGAACAAGAGACAACAGCCTAAAGCGTCAGGGGACAAGGATGGTGTTCAAGGAAGGGGAAAAGCAAAGCTCAAATGAGGACAGACGAGAGAACAAGCAGGCGGCGGGTGGGGGGATGACACACAGAGACCAGGAGGGGAGCCGTGAGGGCACAGGCGGGCCAGGTCAGCAGTGCCGAAGGAACGGACAGGCCGACTCACTGTGAAGGCAGGTCCAGGGACGTGGGTGGAGGGTTCCAGGTATCTGGGTAGCCGAGCATCCAGTCTGACCAGACTTTCACACTGGGGAGCAGTTCCTTCAGGTCCGGGATGAAGGAAGACACCTTGATGTCATCTTGGTCATCCTCGTCCTCAGGAGAGGACAGCTGAGCTGCAGAGGCAAAGGGTGAGAACTGGGCCTAGGTCTGCTGTGGCCCACGAGTGAGGCCTGGGGCGCTGGGACGGCAGCAAGCTCTTAGGGAAGGGAGACCAAGTCCACAGGAAAGCTGGGCCCAGAAGCGGAGGACAAGTGCCAGCACCTAAGAGGATTCTGAAAAGCAGGACAAAGAGAGAACCAGTGCACTGGGTCTGCCCCTGCAGACAGCTGTTTCTGCTCCACCTGTGGCCTGGCTGAAGTCGCCACTCTGGCCGCCAACCCCTCCACCCCCCTTAGGCTTTCCTTCAGCACAGCTCTGACATGGCACCAGAGTTCCTGCCAAAACTGCATAACCTGAACTTGACCATGAGGAAATATCAGAGAAACCCAAACTGTGGGACATTTGAAAAAGTAAGTGGCCTGCACACTTCAAAAATGTCAAGGTCACGAAAAACAAAGAAAGACCGAGAAAGCATTAAAGAAACCACTCAATTCCAGATTGAAGGAAACTAAAATGGACATGACATCTAAACTGCAATGTGTGATCCTGGAGTGGGTCTGAGACCAGAAAATGACTTTTTTTCAGGACACTGATACAAACTCAATACAGTCTGTAGCTTCGAGAACAGTACTATATCATTGTTGGCTTCCTGATTTTGATAACCGCACTGTCATGTAAGGGAATGTCCTTGTTATTCGGAAATATTTAGTCAAGTATTTGGGGGTAAAGGTCTAACATGTCTACAACTTACAATCAAATGGTTCAGGACAAAAATAATAATAAGCATAAATGTTTGCATGAATACAGAGAGAGAGAGAGAGAGAGAGAGAGAGAGAGAGAGAGAGAGAACTTAAGGCAATTATGGTAAAATGTGAACAAATAGGGAATCTGGGTGAAGTGTATATAAGAGTTCTTTGTATTACCCTTGCAACTTTTCTATATATTTGAGACTGCTTCAAAACAAAAAGCTACCCCCGACCCTCCCTGAAAAAAAGCAGCTCCAGGGTCTGGAAGCACCTCCAAAATTGAAGAGGCAGAAGGACAACAGTGGGGTCTCAATATATGCACCAATACTGATCCAGGAGCTGAGAGAAAGGGGCAACCTTCAGCCCTACCTTACGTGGCTCGGCAATCAGGCTTAGATTTCTACGGGCAGCCTTAATGGATATGGGGACATCGCTTAACACAAGGCTAAAAAGAGCCCCTGCTCTGGTTCAGTGAGTCTCACAAGATGGCTGGTCCACAGTGGTTATAGCACTCACCAGTACCAGACAAAGAAGGCATAGAGGTAGAGGGGGGAAACGAAAACATCAATTACGAACAAAAAAGGAAACACTCTTTGCTGGTTTTCTAAAGTTGCAGGAACCCACAGCAGCTTTAGGTACAGTGAAAATCTTAACTACTAGAGAAAGGGGGGAGGGGATAGTTCCCCCAAGGACAGAGGGCCACAGAGGTACACAGAATGCAAAAGGAGGTGGGACTAGTTACATGGGCAGAAGGAAGAGAGGGTACGGGGAAGAGGAAGAATCAATAGACGGAAGAGACGCTGAGAAGGCAGCGTAGCATCCTGAGCTTGTCTGGACAGGGCCCAGGTAGGGGAAAGGCCATCTGTCAGGGGGCCCCTCATCTCCTTACCTTTGGCAGACTCCTTAAGTAAGTAGGTGCAGCGCCGCACCAGGAGAGAAAACATGGCCAGGCCCAGCGCTGCTGCTTGCTCCTGGATCACAGAGCGACACTCCTCCGAGAAGCAGTCTGAGGAGAGGCAGATGACACTCCATCAGTGCCTTGGGGGCCAAGGGCTACTCTTTCCTACCTTGCTAGGTGCACATCCTCAGTCACATCACTCGGCTCCCTTTCCTCATCTGAGACTAGGACCGGTAATATTTCCTCTCTCAAAGGCTGGCTGTAAGGCTAAATAAAACCCTGCACATGAAGCACGTACCACAATGGTTGGTGTATGGGTAAGCACTTGATAACCTTATTATAGGACCTCCGTGTAAACTCTGCGTCACCTCCCCAAGGCCAGGTGCCCCAGGGCAGACAGTCTGAGCCAGAGCTGCAGGTCTCTGTGTTTAGTAGGCTACTAATAATCTGAAGCTATAGTAACAAGAGGTCCCATTTAATTAACTCAGTCTGTCTAATGTATAGATAGCAAGACTACAAACATCAATTAATATCAGAAAAACACAAATTTAAATTATCTTCTTGAATCGCCAAACTCTGGTTCCATCCTTACCTCCTGTTACTCCTCCACTTACAAATAACCTATTTTAACTGAATAAGTTAATTTTACATAGGAAAATGAGAATACAATAAGCACTTAGCCAGCAGTACTTTTTTTTGTCTTTCACAAATTCCTTCCCCTAGGGCTAAAAAATAAATCTGGCTCCCGATACCAGCACCTTCTCCCCATCGCTTTCTTAGCCTGGTTAACTTCATTCTGGCTGCAGGTCAGCGAAAGGCGCCACCTTTGTGGCGGCCAGAGCCATTCTTCAGCAGAAGTGACATAAACGCTCTCAAACCCCTGTCTGTACCTCCTGCTTGTCAGCGGCCCGCCCTGATAGCCACCTCACCCGGACTTGAAAGGAATCGGTGACAAACAGAAGGCAGCAATCCAACGTGCGGCCTCAGAGGGGGAGACACCCAGTACACACAGGAGATGGAATTGGGCCCCACGTCACTTACTCTAGCAGCAACTAATCTGTTAATTCCCTCTGTAATACATGAGAACTCTCCGAATCTCCATGTGTTAAAAGGATAATTAGCCACGTGTTTGATCTCTGTGCCTGCCTGCATTTTAACCTCAGTAGCCAGAGGAAAGCCCTCTTGACTTTTTCCTCATTGACACTAGTCTTGTCAATGGGGCCTAATTGAAGTCTTTACTCCAGGAGATGCTACACAACCACAGTAATTCCAAACCGCCCTGGCCACAGGAGCGAACATGATTGGAGTATACAAAACCAGCCCCAAACCACTTTAGAGAACCCTGGGAGTGAGAAGGAACAGGCTGCTGCTCAGAAGGCCCCAACATATGAATAGCATCAGTGCAGCAAAGTATTCATCTATTGTGGCTTTCCTGCCATCCCTCCAGATGCCCACTGGTCCCAAACGTCACCCTCTAACTTCCCAAGCCAACTGCAGCAGGCGGTAAGCAAGTGGTAAGAGCCCATGTGATTAGAATAGGTCACCACTCTCATTCTTCTTCTGGTAAGACCCCAAACCTCTGCTAGAGACCAAGATGCAAGCATCCAATAACCAAGGGGCAAGAGTATAGAAATCAGGGAAGGGGAAGATGTGTAAGCCATCCTAAAAAAAAACTTTGCCACCTTCTCCCCTCCACCCCTAACTAGGGGCAGCAGCACTGTCTGTACTGCCCCAGCTGAGCCCAGGCGCTTGTCAAGCACTGCCAGCAGCCTGCCTCTAATGAGCAACAAGGCTGGCCCAGATTGGAGGAGGATGTACAGAACAGAGGAAGCTAGAATAAGAGGAGGCCACATCTTGGTAGCTGACACTGGTATCCCCTTATCAACTGGGCATGTTAGGAAGAAGTTACCTGCACACGGAACATCCTTAAAAGGCATGAATGGAGATGTCTTAGCTCAAAGAGACTGGCATTTTGAGAAGCCCAAGACTACAGTAAGATACTCTCATTAGCCTGGATAAGGTTAAGATGGGCAAAGGGAGATTACTTTCACCAAGCTCATTTCTATTTTTATGACAAATGGCAATCTCAAGCTAGGTTATCTCTCAGAGTGCAAAGTTGGGACTAGGGCTCAAAGTGGGAGAATGAACTGCTTAAAAACAATGACACTTGTGGCCTATGGGGAGTCCAGGTTGGCTCCCTTTTTAAGCTTCCTGCAATAAGGTCTGGGCACCAGGCAGGGTAGCAACAACTGGAACCTCTTTGCTGCAAGTGCAGAAGGGCTTAACTACCTCTCAGAGCAGCAGCTGAAAAGGCACCCTCATGAACATTCTGTTCTTAGCCATGGTTATGGCACCTTAAACCTTCACCTCTTTCCACCTCTCCATAAAGGACCTGTCAGTACTTCCTGCACTGGTCTGGAGGAGGTACAGATCAGTAAGCTGTACTGCTCTGATCAAGCAGGTAGTGGTAGCACAGCTATATGGGGGTCAGAATGCCTGGGGGTCCGTCAGTCTTATGACCATGTCACAGAGAGCAGCTTGGGGGAGGCCTGCCCTCCTCCATGGCTCCGTGGTACCACAAGCACACACCAAGCATCTACAGTGAGCTCTACCCTGTGCTGGGGTATTGTGGAGAACACAGCTACCAATAAAACAGAGGCCCTGCAACCTTAGGATCTTTCAGCTGGGTGAAAAAATTGCTATTTACCTAAGTAACCATGGCAATGCAGACCCAGTGCCTCCAGTGAGAAATGTATTAAGTGTTATGGCATCTTCGGAGATACTCTTTGCCTTACTTAGGCTTTGCAGGCTAGAAGCCCTGAGATGCTACTCCTTGAGAAGTACTCATTCTCAGGCAACTGAGTCTTAAGACAGCAGCCGATTCCCAGCACCCACCGATCCAGGGAGAGGGCTATGGAACTGGTCGCAGGCTGACAGATGCCCATACATACCCCCAGAGCTGGGCTGGGCCAGACCGACAAACGATGTGGGGTGGGGAAGGAAAAAGCATTGTTTGCCTTGGTATTTGCCTGGGTTCCTCTGGCTCGGTGTCAGGTAGCAGGAGCCTGACATGAGCTGAGGAACTCATTAACACTGTGAAACAGCCTTTCCCCTTCTTTCCAAAAGCAGGCTTGCTCAAGGGTTTAGGGGGATGGTTTTGGCTAAGCAAGTCAGACGGAAATATTTCTTACCAAGAAAGTCACCTGAGGTCTGAACTTGATTCTGCCCCTTCCCACGTGCTCTCGGATGGGCAGGTGACCACAGCTCCCTCAATTCCTGTGCCCAAATACCTGCTCAGGCAGAAATATTCTTCTCACTCCTGTGTAACAGGGAGACTTTCTCATTTTTCTCAGAACGTGTTCATGGAAAACATAAACCAACTGTCGTCAAAGTTGTATGAAATCAGGAAATGGAGCGGCCGGGAGAAGGCTGCCATGTGGCCGGATGTTATGTATTTCTAATTAGTGCTATACATCTTTCAACAGCAAGTGTCCTTCTGCTGGGAAACACAACACACTGCCCTTGTTATTGTAACTGTCAGAGAAGTGCTTAAACAGATAATCTCCAGGAAAAGTGATAAACACGTCCCCTCTCCCACCAGTGTGTGTGCGACGGTGCTGCCAAAGCAAAGCTGTGCTTGACGGCTCCAGGATGGCAAAGCATCCTCCTGCAGGAAATGGGAATGAGGCAGGAGGCGGGGGAGACAGGAGGGGAGCGGGGGAGAGGCAAGCCCACCTGCCTGGACCCTCTATACCCAGCCAAGGGACAGTGGTTCAGAACCATTGCTTCTGCTCAACTCCTAGGTGAGGGAGAGATCTGGAGGAAACTAGTACCAGGAGGGACGGGGTTTGGCTGGTCACAGAAAAATCTGGCAGCACTGAAACAAGCAGAGTTTCCCCGATGCGCACAGCCAACTTCCTGGCAAGAGAACGAGAAGACAGCTAACGGGGAGGTACAGGACGGATGACACAGAAGTCTGGTACCCTGACAGCAGCGGACGGATTCAGCAGGCACTGGGGTCCACTAGCCATTCCAGGAGGGAGAACCACTATTTGCTTGGTTGCTTCACTAACAGCTGGAGAAAAATGCAGGCAAGACCACTTATTCACTGACTCCCTCCCCACAGCCTCCTCCCAAAGACAGGAAATGAATGGTCAGTCACCTCCAAACTACCACCACCTGGAGGCGATTTGCTGGCTCTTATCTTTCAGACATAAGGCTGCTTTTCTCATGAGTCAGTCACCAGTCAGACACAGGGCTGGCACAGTTCCTAAGCAGCCCACCAAAACCTCTAGTGCACAGGAAGTGGGCAGTGAGAGCATCTTTTGACTGCTGCTGTTTGGGCTACAGAGTTCCCCGTGGCAGTTGGGGGGGGTGGGTGGGTGGTGTGTGTGTGTGTGTGTATGTGTGTGTGTGTGTGTTGGGTGTTGTGTGTGTGTGTGTGTGTGTGTGTGTGTGTTGTGTGTGTGTGTGTGTGTGTGTGTGTAAGAGGCAGCCATTGTAGAGAAACCAGATAAAACCTCAGAACAAAAGCAGAGATGTCCATGCCATCAGGGCATCACTTTATTCCCTGGGAAGTAAACTAAATGAATCAGAAAAGTCAGACACCAATACACCCAAGCAAATTATTCAAGCATAATGGCAGAACATAGTTAGGCTGACTGAAGGTCAACCACGAATGACATATCCTCAAACAGCGTAGAGCTGCGAAAAGACAGAGGAACATGGAAGCCAGTGTTTCCTAAGAGCCCCTCCTGTCATGCCCACTACTCTTTTTGGATTTTCTTGGACTGTAAAACTCTTACTTCTTTTAGTGGGTACATATGAGGGCAAAGGAAAACCAAACCTCCTAACAAAGTGACCTCTCCCACTGGTTCCACAGTTATTTATTCATCCTAACAGTGGAAGGTATAAAGGAAAATAGGATCCACGCATAAGAAGATGATAATCTAACAAGGAAGACAGGAAGGATACACAGACCCAAATAACTATAATTCAAGAAAGATGGAAGTAAGATGCTTTCTTTCACCAGAGGGAAAGAAAATCATTTCCAGCTAGGAAATATCAGAGAAGGTTTCATGGAAGAGAGCATTTCCTTTTTTTTTTTTTTTTTTTTTTTACAAATAGTTTATTGTCAAATTAGTTTCCACATAACACCCAGTGCTCATCCCCACAAGTGTCCTCCTCCATGCCCATCCCCCCTCCCCCCCACATCCATCAGTCCTCAGTTTTTGTCAGCATTCAAGAGTCTCTCATGGTTTGCCTCTCTCCTTTCCCCCACCATTTCCGCCCTTCTTCTCCCCCTTGTTCCTCCGTCAAGTTCCTCCTAATCCTCCTATACGTGCAAACATATGATATTTGTCCTTCTCTGCCTGACTTATTTCGCTCAGCATAACACCCTCAAGGTCCATCCATGTTGCTACACATGGCCAGATTTCATTGTTTCTCATTGCCATGTAGTATTCCATGGTATAGATAAACCACATCTTCTTGGTCCATTCATCTGTTGATGGACACTTAGGCTCTTTCCATGTTTTAGCTATTGTGGAGAGTGCTGCTCTGAACATTGGGGTCCATGTGCAGAAGAGAGCACTTCCGAGGAAGGATACAAAAAATGAACAAGATGGAACTGGGGGGATGACAGAGTGTTGCTAAGGAGGCAAGCAGACCGGGGCACATCAAGCACAATCCCACACGGCAAGCAATGCACTAGGGTGCCACACTGCGACAGGGACCACAAAGCAGAGCAAGGAACCCAGTCTGATTTGGCAGGCAGTGAGGAGAGCACTCCCTCAAGGGTTCTGAATGAAGCACAGGTGAGTGTTCAATGAAGGGTAATCTAGTTCAGACATTTAGTAGGACAGATAGCGTAGCTGGAAAAATAAAACAAGAAGGAAAACAGGCTGCAAAGCCAAGAGGGCATGAACTTGTTTGAACTGGAAGAAATTCTACGTAGTGCACTCTGTAAACTTTTTAAGGCCAAGTAAACATAACATCTTTCTTATAGGAGCTAGAAGAGGGAATGGACAGGAGAGCACAGATGTGAGAGATGCTTCAGAAAGAAATTCAAAAGAAGGTGGAGATGATGTGTGGGAAGGAAGGGATTCACTGAACAGGCCAAGGACTCTCACTAATAATCTCAGCAGGTTCCAGAGGATCCTGAGGCATCAGAAAGGGTAACACCTACCAAAGGAGACCCAGGAAAGGGGCAGAGGTTTGGGATTGCAGAACACCTGGAGGGAGCGAGGTATGCATCTAGGAGTCCCCAAGCTCCTGCCCACTTGGCTCCTTGCCAGTTCTTTCTTTCCAGAACAAAGACACTTCAGGGGGTCAGAAATACTTGAGGAAGACTTTGCAAAAGGAGGCCTGGGAAGTCTGAACTGGCTCTCCCTGTGGAAGCCATTAGATATTCAGCACTTCATTTGTTTCCAATTCTTGTATGAGTGCAGCTCCAGGCTGTGGGGTGAGAGGCTCCTCTCTGACGTAATCAGGAAGCAGCTGCAAAATTAAGGAATCCCTCATGACATCATAAAAAGGGTCGATGGTTTACTGGGGAAAGTATAAAAATTAATTACATATTCCCACATGAACCCCTTCCCCTAAATCTGTACATACCCCCTCCCACTCCCACACTCTCATTGACAACATATCAAAGTTACCTCACTGAACAGGGTACAAAAGAGCAAACAAAACCCAGGAAGACGAAGTTTTCTGATGCACCCACTGTCTGCCCCATACATTTTGAACTCACAAGTGATACCTTGTCCTGGAATTTTTATACACACAGCATGCTTCCTCAACAAAATTATAAGCCCCTTGAGGACGAGAGCTATGTCAAGACTTCACATCCTTGAAAATTAGCACCACGAAGGGGTCTAAGACATGTCTGCTGTTCACAACAGCAGATAGACTTTGCCTCTCATTTGTGAATCCTAACCATAAACTACATGATTCCACTATAGCCTAAATAATAACTAAGATATATTGAGACCTGTGTTTGGCATGTGTGCACGTGCGCACGCGTGCACGCACACACACACACAATCTCAAAACTTTACAAAAGATTTGCACAGGAGATATTATTTTCCCTCTGATAGTTGAAGAAACAGTCAGAGAAGTTAAATGACTTGCCCAAAGTCACAAAAAGTCAGTAAGTTTCAGAAGTGGGACTTGAATTGGAGTCTGTCTGCTCTTGTAACCACACTGTTTCCATACCTGGTTTTCCACATGCCTGTGATTTAAGCTGCAAGCTTCAACTCTTCCTCTCCCCTTTCTATGAATGTGAAAACCTGAGAGTACTCCATTAAGTACTGCACAAAAAGCTCTGAGATTATGTGGAATAAAATAAAATACAATATCCCATTTATGATAATACCAAAGGAAACAAAATACTTAAATATAAAATATCAGATATTTTAAGTATTAAATTTAACAAAATACGTACAGGATCTCATCTGCTGAAAGTTATAAAATACTGATTTAAGAATCAGAGATCTAGGGGCGCCTGGGTGGCTTAGTCGGTTAAGCGTCTGACTTTCGCTTGGGTCATGATCGCGCGGTTTGTGGGTTCGAGCCCCGCGTCGGGCTCTGTGCTGACTGCCAGCTCAGAGCCTGGAGCCTGTTTCAGTCTGTGACTCCCTCTCTCTCTGACCCTCCCCTGCTCACGCTGTCTCTCTCTCTCTCTCTCTCCTAGAAATAAATAAAAATCATAAAAAAAAAAAAAAGAATCAGAGATCTAAATAACTGGAGAGATTTACCATGTTCATACATTGGAAGACTCAACATTGCAGAGATGTCAAATCTCCCCACACAGATCTACTGATTTAACACAATTACTATCAAAATATTAGCAAAGTTTCTTGTAGACAAAGACAAGCTTTTTCTAAAATTTATATGGAAAAACAAAGGACTTACGATAGCTAAAACCATCTTGAAAAAGAAGAACAAAATGGGAGGAATCATTCTTCCCAATGTAAAGTCAAGGAAGGCTAGCCTTTGCAATAAGTACTAGACCAATTAGACATCCACAGGCCAAAAACTAAACCCTGACCTAAGTCCCACACCTAATACAAAAAAATAACTGAAAATGGATCAAAGACTTAGACTTAAACATAAGACCATAAAACTTGTAGGAAAAAAATTGAAGAAAATCTTCAGGACCTAGGACTAAGTGAAAAATTCTTGGACTTAACGCCAAAAGCATAATCTATAAAATGAAAACTGATACACTCAACCGCATAAAAATTAAACACTTTCGTTCTACAAAAAACTGTTAAGAGGATGAAAAGGCTAATTACAGACTGAGAAAATATATCTGCAAACTATGTATCGTACGTAGATACTAGGACTGGTATCTAGACTATATAAAGAACTCTCAAAACTCAATAAGAAAACACACAATCCAATTAGAAAGTGGACAAAACACATGAGGAGGCATTTCACCAAAAAAGGGTATACAGATAAAATATAAGCACATGAAAAGATGTTCGATATCATTAGCCATTAGGAAAATGAAACATAAAACTACAATGAGACATCACTAAACATTGATCAGAATGGCTAAAATAAAAAATAGTAACACCACCAAAAAGCTGGTGAGGATGAAGAGCAACTGGGAGCACACATTCTTAGCTGACTGGAATGTAATACTGGTACCGCCATTCTGGAAAATAGTTTGGCAGTTTCTTCTAAAACTAAAAATGTACTTATGATATGATCCAGCAATTATCTTGGGCATTTATTGCAGAGAAATGAAAACTTATGTTTGCACAAAACTCTGTACACAAATGTCCAGAGCAGCTTTATTCATAACAGCCTAAATCTGGAGACAACCCACATGTCCTTCAATGGATGAACAGTTAAACAAGCCGTGGAACATCCACAGCACAGAATACTACTCAGCCATAAAAAGAAAAGCGACGCACAAGATAACTTAGATAGACCGTCAGGGAATTATGTGGAGTGAAAAAAGCCAATTTCAAAAGGTTACATATGGTAACCCATTTATAGAATATTCTTGGAATAATGTAATTATAGAGATGGGAAAACAGGGGTTAAGGTTTAGGGATGGAAGGGGACAGGAATGTTTCTAAGAAGTAGCCTGAGGAAGCTTTGCAGTGATGCAACAGTTCTGCACCTCAATTGTGTAGCAAGTACATGAAGCTACTTGTGTGATAAAATTGCACACAACTATACATACACACAAACACAAATGTATAACTGGTGAATGTGTAACTATATAAATGTAGAACTGGTGAAATCTGAGTAGGGTCTGTGGATTGTACCAATGTCAATTTCGTGGCATTGACACTGAACTAAAATTAAAGCTATACAAGATGCTAACATTAGGGAAGGAGGGATGAAGGATGCACAGGACCTCTCTGCACATTTTTTTTACAACTTTGAGTCTTTACTCATTTCAAAATATGTACTGTAAAACAAGTCAACCTGGGATTCCAGAAACGTTTCTCTTTTACGGAGAACAGGGCTGCTCGGACATTTTGGGGACATTCTCCCAATTAGCTGATTACTCTGTGCAGATGCTGCAGCCCCTTATTCTCATCTTGTGCTGCCTGGCCTGACCTACTGGAGGGTACTGTGGCTCCCTACCTGGACTGAGCAAGAAATTGCCAGGGGCAGCCAAAAAGAAAATAAGAGAAAAGAAGGGAGAGTTCACTGAAGACAGAACTTCTGTCTGAAGAATAAGGACTAAAGCAAGAGAAGTTCATTTTCAAGACTATGACTCATCGGATCAGTAAAATCCATGTCAAGCAGCACAAAGTGAAGGTGATGAGAAAGCGAAGAAAGATGACAAGAAGAACAAATTGCAGAAGCTAAATGAGCTGTTTAAACATGTCCTTGCTGCTCAAAAAATAAGAAAAGGTATAAATCTCAAATCAGTGGTATGTGCAATCTTCAAAGTAGCACAATAGAGGGAAAGTCACTTAAAATGTGTTGCTTGGCACTGTTTTCTTCATAAGTGAAGTTGCTTGTGCATTTTCGGTGTGCAATGCTCTGGACCATTAATCAGATGGATACTAAGAAGTTTTCTTTTAATTGGCAGTATCAGCTTCAACAGCTGTTAAACTATCTTTGTTAATCAATCTGTAGACCAAACCTTTAAAAAAAAAACTTCATCAAAACGTACACACACACACACACACACACTCACACACACACACACACACACACACACACACTCACACACACCTTCAAAAGACAAAATGGAGAGAAGCCACAGAGAGCATTTTCTCACTGGGAGAAAATATTTGTAAATATTTGTAAAACATACCTGACAAAAGAACTCATATCTAGAAAATATAAAGAGCTCTTTCAACTTAATAATAAAAAATGAGCAAAGAAGATCTATGGATGGCAAATAAGTGCATACTCAACATGCACTGATTAAAAAATGCTCAATGTTGTTATCTTTACAGAAATCAAAATCACAAATACAACTCCATACCCACCAGGATGGCTGCAACCAAAAAGAAAATAAACAAGTGCTGGTGAGGCCATGGAGAAACTGGAACTCTCATGCACTGCTTTGGGAATATAAAATGATATAACCGCTTTGGAAAACACTTGGGGAGTTTCTTAAAAAGTTAAAACCGGTGCCTGAGGGGCACCTGGGAGACTCAGTTACTTAAGCGTTCGACTTCAGTTCAGGTCATGATCTCGCCGTCTGTAGGTTCAAGCTCTGTGTCGGGCTTTGTGCCGACAGCTCAGAGCCTGGAGCCTGCTTTGTATTCTGTGCCCCTCTCTCTCTCTGCCGCTACCTGTCTGGCGCTCTGTCTCTCAAAAATAAACATTAAAAAAAAAGTTTTAAAACAAGGGCGCCTGGGTGGCTCAGTTGTTTAAGCGTCCGACTCTTCATTTTCGCTCAGGTCACGATCTTGCAGTCCACAGTGGAGCCTGCTTGGGATTCTCTCTCTCTCAATCTCCCTCTTTCACTCTCGAAATAAATAAACATTTTTTAAAAGGCTTAAAAAAGTTAAAATCTCATTTATCAAATGACCTGGCTATACCACTCCTAGGAATTTGTTTAAGAGAAATGAAAGCATATGTCCACACAAAGATTACACTTGAGTGTCCACAGCAGTTTTATTCACAACAGATAAAAACTGGAAAAAACCCAAATGTCCATCAA
The DNA here is from genome assembly GCA_017311185.1 of Proteles cristata cristata. Classification (NCBI taxonomy): domain Eukaryota; kingdom Metazoa; phylum Chordata; class Mammalia; order Carnivora; family Hyaenidae; genus Proteles; species Proteles cristata. The sequence goes on from JAESUZ010002578.1 coordinate 137,424, forward strand.
CAAGAGCACAGATAAACAAACTGTGGTATATCCATACAACGGGAGACTACTCAACAACAGAAAGGAAGAAACTATTGAATCATTCAACAACATGGATATATGTCAAAATCATCAATGTGGTTAGTAAAGAAGACCAGCCAAAAGACAGAGAGACAGAGAAAGAGCAACTACTACTGTTGAATTCTAAAAAATGCAAACTAATCTATAGTGACAGAAAGCACACCAGTGGTTGCCTGAGGATTGGGAGGAAAGGTTAGAGAATGGGTTGGAAAAGGGGCACAAGGAAACTTTTGTGAGTGAAAGATTTGTTCACCATCTTGATTGTGGTGATGGTTTCACAAATGCATACATATGTCAAAACCCATCAAACTGTATACTCTACATATGTATAGTCTAAAACACATCAATTAGGTCGTAATAAAACTGTTAAAAAGACTTTTTTTTTTTTTAAAACAGAGGAATGACATTAAAAGGCCATTAGTCTGACTCATCATTTTAACATTAGGAATTCATAACTCAGAGGCTGATTTGATAAAGCTGGACACATACTGAGTGCCTAATACATAATTTGACACTCAGAAAAACCTTGCAAACTAGCACCGATATTCACAATTTACAGACAAGGAAACTAAGCCTCAGAGAGGATAAGTTAACTTTCTTCATCAAGGTCAAACAGCTGATAAATGGCTGTGCAGAGAATTCAGATCTTTGATCTGGATGATTCCAAAGCTCTTTATGCCATTACAACACAACTGCTACCTTCTGAAGGTGCAAAAATGATCTCCAGAAGCACTGGGCCTTCTCCAGAAGACAGCTTGGCTTACCCTCCTCCTTTATATGGAGCTGTAGGGCCAGGAAATGTCCTGGGGGCTCTATCAAAACATCTTGGCAAGACGGGCAGCAAACCATTTCTAGTCTCTACAAGGAAAAATGAAAACACTCCTAAATGAGTGCTTAGCTTTTTCCAGAAAATACTCATGGATGGATGGATGGAAGGATGAAAGGAAGGGCAGGGAATAGAAGAGAAGGAGGGAGGGCGGGGAGAAGGAGAAAAAGAGAGAGAGAGAAGGAAGGAGGAAGGGCAGGCGGGCAACCAGTCAAAACACATTCTGGCCATTTCCACTTCAGTTGTGTCTCTGGATTGACATTTTTGTCACTCAGAATTTCCTGCCTGATTCCAGGGTTATTCAAATACATGTCCCCTCTTGGGCAAGAGGAGCTGCTGCATGCAGAATGGCATGCTGGCACCAGCCAAGTCCCTCAGGGATGGGGCCCAGCAGAAGCGGGCTTGCCATTCCAGCATCTCATCTGGAAGAGTTACAAGTAAATCTTGAAGGGCAGAGTTTCTGTTTCTACACTGCTTACCAGAAGTTTTGCAAGCCCTTCCTCTCTCACAGTATCTGAGACAAGCAAAGGAGGAGTAAAGAAAAAAAAGAGTTAGCACCTTCTTACATCAGGCAAGTAAGTGTCCCTATGGAATCTTACCAGGAGAACAAGGGTGCCTTGTATCAGAAATTATTTAGGGTTGTGGAGGAAAAGAGAAGTGAAGGAGGCTTGCTCAGAGTCATACCCATTAGCCAACCTAGAAGGAAACTTTTGCTGTAACAGTGAGAAGGCATTAACACAGCTACATCCCTTCTGATGGAGTAGGCAGGCTTGGCAGCTGATTTAGACAAACAGCTTGAAGCCTGTCTTTGTTGGTATGAAGCTTCAGAAGCACTATGAGACTAAAGTTCATGAGAGATGTCTGCAGACAACCTGATTCAGAGAAAGCTCCTCTGATACACCAGGCAGAAGGGCAGAGAAGTACTCAGCTTCTCTTTTAACAGATTAACTCAATTTCTTTTCATTATATGGCTTCCTAAAGCATTTTTTTAAAGGACACTCTCTTTATACATACACACATATATATATACATACATATATACACACATATACATACATACATACATACATACATATACACACATATACATACATACATACATACATATACACACATATATATACTAAGAATATATATATATATTCTTAGTTTATTTATGTATCTCGAGAGAGAGAGTATGTGTGTACATGCAAGCAGGGGAAGGGTAGAGAGAAAGGGGGACAGAGGATCTAAAGCAAGCTCTGTGCTGACAGCAGAGAGCCTGACGTGGGGCTCAAACTCACAAACCGTGAGATCATGACCTGAGCCAAAGTCAGATGCTTAACCAACTGAGCCACCCAGGCAACCCCCTGAAGTATTTTTAAAAGAGTATGACAGTTTGCAAACAATGCTAAAATAAGACAATTCTGAGATAGGTAGGGCATAGAGGTACCCAGGACAGGAAAGATCTCTTCGACTTCTTCTGAGAAGCTTCCAGAATCCAAAGATTAGAGCCATCAAACAAATCTTGAGGAGTCAGTGCTAAAAAAGAGGCCAGTTGATAAGACGTAATTCTTGGGTGGATTCCTTGTGAATATCCACATCAGCACATTCATCCTGTTCTGGTCCAGCAACTCACTTTTTTAAAAAGTTCTGCAAAGCTTTATAATCCAAGATCAATGCCCAAACTAGATCAAGTAAGAAATAACTTCATCCAACCCCATCCATTGTGGATCATGTAGTTTTAAAGTAGAAAGGAGGTCAGCAGAATAATAGCTAAATAAAGCAATTATGCCCAGGAAAGGTAGCACTCAATGAAGGTGACTAGAAATCCAATGAGACATCAGCTAGACCCCTGAACACAGAGGTTCTAGAAAGGGCATCCCCTTTAGTAACGGCCCTTCCAAATTTGTAATCAGTTGGCTGACTGGTTAATTTGTTAACAATACAAACTAAAACCTATACATATTATTTTAAACTAAATTTAAATTGTTTTGTTTATACTTATTGTTTTATACCTCATTCCACAAATGATTTGTGACAACTTAGGGCAAAATCACCTACAATTAAATAACATTAAAGTAGATGTAGAAAATTAGGGCCAAAAAGAAGAAAAATACTAATATGTCAATATGTACCATGAATGAACTTTAAATTTGCCTCTGATTTTCCTGGCAGCCAAAGCAAAAAGGGAAACACCAACCATTGTATAGCTGTCATTATTGGAAAGGAATATACGTATCAGTTCCTCAGGAAAAACAAATCTTTTCTCAGCACTGAGTCCTAAAATCTTTTTTTTAACTGGACTCTATGCAAGGGATATTGTGTGAAAAAAATGAAGAACAATCTCAAAAGGTCTTTACAGCATATGGACTTATATTGCATATTGTTAAAAGATACCCAAGAAAAATTATCGTGAAGTTATCTGTATGGGGAGACAAAATACATAAGTATCACAATGTAAGAATGTTCTTCCAAAACCACAGATCTAGGAATATTTTATATACTGATACATATATAGTGTTTTAAGAAAATCTTTAAAACTAAGTTGAAATAACAATTCAATTAGGAGATGATGATTCTTATTTCAAAAGAATCCATGTAGGGTTTCTTGAAGCAGAGAGACCCTGGACGTCCAATATGTTTGTTTGCCCAACATAAGTCTGTGACAGTCAGAGAAACCCAAGTGCATGTGCTATATGATGACTAAAGACTGAAGTATTCTAAAATCTTAAAAGAAAAACCCTATGAACAAGAAAGTGACATATGCTATAAAAGAGTCTTGTTTTAAAGGACCAAGTGACAAATTAAAATATATGTGCTATTAAGAATAGGTTACATATAAGTATTAATATAAATAATTTAATATGTAATATAAATATATATTTAATTAGATATATACAAACATAGATGTATAGTTATGAAAGGGAAATTATCAAATCTGTAAAATTCAATTTATGTACATTTTGAGGATATTTTAAAAACAAAAAGTTCAACAGCATGCTATGCAGCAAAGAGATTTAAAAGTTAAATTTAATATTTAAACATTGGTACAAACAACAAAGCTAAATAATTCTGGGATTAGCACTCCCTGCCAAATAGACAGCTTTTAAGCACCAATTAATTCATCTTCTTGGTGAGATTTCCCACATTTGAAGGGCAGAACTGACCTGCTTCTGCCTAGTTCAAAAGACCTAACATTTATTTATACAGCATTGCCTTATTTCTTAAAAAGGACCTACTAGAGATAAGAGCAGGAATAAGTGAAATAGAGAAAAGAGAAAGAGTAGTCTGACCAAACTAAGAGTTTTTCTTTGAAAAGATAAAGTTGACACACACTCATCTTAGCTAGAGTAACCAAAAAAAAAGAGAAAGGATCTAAATCAACAAAATTATAAATGAAAAAGAGACATTACAATGATAACAAAGAAATTCAAAGGATTGTAAGAGGCTATACACCAACAAATTGAACAACTTAGAAGAAATGGAAAAATTCTTAGAAGCCTCCAACTTACCAAGACTGAATCAGGAAGAAATAGAAAAGCTGAACAGACCAATTACTAGCAAGAAGACTGAATCAGAAATCAAAAATCTCCCAGCATGGGGTGCCTGGGTGGCTTAGTCGGTTAAGCGTCTGACTTTCGCTTAGGTCATGATCTCGCGGTCCGTGGGTTCGAGCCCCGCGTCGGGCTCTGTGCTGACTGCCAGCTCGGAGCCTGAAGCCTGTTTCAGTCTGTGACTCCCTCTCTCTCTGACCCTCCCCTGCTCACGCTGTCTCTCTCTCTTTCTCCTAGAAATAAATAAAACATTTAAAAAATTACTTAAAAAAAAAAAAAAATCTCCCAGCAAAGAAAAGCCCACATCACTTCACTGGTGAATTTTACCAAACATTTAAGGAAGAATTAACACCAGTCCTTCTTCAAACTGTTCCAAAAAACCCAAGAGGAGGGAACACTTTCAAACTCATTTTATGAGGCCAGCATTATCCTGATAGCAAAACCAGAAAAGGACACTACTGGAAAGAAAACTATAGGCCAATATCCCTAATGAGTATAGACACAAAAGCTCTCAATAAAATACCAGCAAACTGAATTCAGCAGCACACTAAACAGATCATTCACCATGATCAAGCTGAATTTATCCTCAGGATGCAAGGATGGTTCAACATATGCAAATCAATCAATGCCATATATCACATTAATAAAATGAAAAGAATCATATGATTATCTCAACAGATGCAGAAAAAGCATTCAACAAAATTCAATATCCAGTCATGATAAAAATTCTTAATAATTAGGTACAGAAGGACATATCTCAACATAGGAAAGGCCATATATGATAAATCCACAGCTAACATCATATTCAGTGCTGAAAGGATGAAAGCTCTTTCTCTCAGATCAAGAACAAGATGAGGGTGCCCACTCTCATCACTCCTCTTCAACGTAGTGCATAAAAACAGATAAGTAGGCCGATGGAACAGAATCAAGAGCCCAGAAATAAACCCAAGCATATATGGTCAATTAAAGGAATGAAACTGGACCCACACCTTACACCACTCACAAAAATTAACTCAAATGAATTAAAGAAAAAAAAAGAAAGAAAAAAAAGAAAAGAAGATGGCTTAAAGACTTAAATGTAAAACCTGAAACTATGAAACTCCTGGAAGAAAACACAGGAACAAAGCTCTTTGACATGGGGTTCGGTAATTTTTTGGATATGACACCTAAAGCACAAGCAACAGAAGCAAAAATAAACAAGAAGGATTATTTGATAATTAAAAAGCTTCTGCACAGGGGTGCCTGGGTGGCTCATTCGGTTAAGTTTCCAACTTAGGCTCAGGTCATGATCTTGCAGCTTGTGAGTTCAAGCCCTGGGTCAGGTTCTGTGCAGACAGCTCGAAGCCTGAAGCCTGCTTCAGATTCTGTGTCTCCCCTCCTCTCTATCTCTCCCCTGCTTGCATTCTGTCTCTCTCTCAAAAATAAATAAACATTAAAAAAATTTTTTTAGGGGCACCTGGGTGGCTCAGTCAGTTAAGCATCCGATGGCTTCAGCTCGGGTCATGATCTCGTGGTCCATGAGTTTGAGCCCCGCATCAGGCTCTGTGCTGACAGCTTGGAGCCTGGAGCCTGCTTCAGATTCTCTCTCTCTCACTCTCTCACTCTCTCTCTCTCTCTCTCTCTCTCTCTCTCTCTCTCTCTCCCTCTCTCTCTCCCTGCCCCTGCACTATGCATGCTCTGTCTGGGGAATCCTACCACATGTGACATGGATGGACCTAGAAAGAAATTACGCTAGGTGAAATAAATCAAAGAAAGACAAATTTTGTACGATTTCACTTATATTTGGAATCTAAAGCAAACCCCCCCCCCCAAAAAAAAGAAACAACAACAAAAAATGCCATAACAAGCTCAGAGAAGAAAAGATTGTGGTTACTCCAGGTGGAGGGTGGGGGGTGGGGGGATTGGGGAAGGTGGTCAAAAGGTACAAACTTCCTATTATAAGATAAGTACGTACTGACTTATCTGATGACTATAACACTGCTGTATGATTTGCAGGAAAGCTGTTAAGAACATAAATTCTAAGAGTTCTCATCCCAAGAATAAATTTTATTTTTCCTTCATTCTTTTCTTCTTATTGTATATTTATGTTAGCTGAACCTACCGTGGTAATCATTTCACAATATATGTAAATCAGACCATCATGTTGTATACATTTTAAACTTATACAGTAATATATGTCAATTATTCCTCAATAAAACCAAGGGAAAAAATTAGAAAGGGGGGCACACCAAAAGACAGTGAATGATAAGAGCCAAGAAGAAATAAAATGGCAAACCTGCCTCTGTGGCCCAAATGGCATTCTCCCACCTCTTCCCTCTTCATTATCTAATTCCTTTCTTCAAGGTCTTTCTCCCTTAGTCTCCTCCATCTTCTCTCCAGACATTTTGTGTTACCACTCCTCCTCCCTCTCCCTGCAACTCCTTGCTCAGCCTTGCTGTTCTCACAGCCCTGTGCTGCCTGGGGACAAGGTGAGAGACACAATCCTTCACTGGTTCTGTCCCAAATATCATTCTGCCTTCTCAGTCCCATAAGTCCTAACGATCAGAAACTAAAAGGGAGTTTCCATGAAAAGGGAAATTCTGGAACTAAGAACCAAACTATCCAAACAAGAGTTTCCTTCAGAGCCCAGTTGAGTTTCTGAAGACCATCAGCCAGCAGAAGGAGGGAATGGAGTTCATTTTCTACCAGGTGGACACTTAGTGTTTTGAAGAAGGCCAGGGCTAATGTGGAGGGATGGAAACCACTGCATTAGTCAGAGCCATGGAGCCCATCCCAAACCATTTCCATCTGTCTTCAGAGTGTGCAGGTGACCCCTGACCTGTCCTGATGTTCCACAAGAAGCTTTCCAGTCCAACTGTAGGACACAGGTCCTCAATAAGCATCTTTTTAGCCTTTCCCTGTCATCCATCCCACCGTCAGCCCTTCCCCTGCCATCTCTATTCCCTCTCACATTCTTACCATCTTGTCTCTTCACTCCACTTGTCCCTCCTTTGACCCAAGTCAGGAGTCTAGAGAAATGCAATTCAGTTGGTTCTCAGAGTCAGATGACATCCATATTCTAGCTTTTAGTAAAGGGGTTCTGGGGCCAGTTATACATTCTGGTCCTCCTTATATGGCTTTCTGAAAAAATAAACACAAGATGCCCCCCAACCCCTAAAAAGAAACCTGTACTGTGCCACCTGGTAGAGCTCCTATTCTATCTACAACACACAGTGGGCACATGGCTCAAAGCTGTCCTAGAACAGGATTCACAATCCATCAAGCCTCCCTCACTAGGCTGAGCATCCCACTGAGGCAGGAAACAAACTCCAGTAACTCCCAAACACCTACTTATCACAGGGCCTAGTCATTGAAATGATCTGCTCTGGGTCTTCACTAAGTCCTGAATCAATTCAATTCCTTATTCACACAGTCAGCCTTTACTAAATGGCTACTATATGCAAGGCCCTGTGTTAGGCATTTTGCTTTCAAAGATGAATCAGACATGAACTGGACCCCCAAGGAGTTGAAGTCTAACAGGATTCACATAAGTGGTTAACCATAAATCAAAAAAGAAAGTGAAAAAAATCTCAAAATGTAAAGATAATGTATGAAATTATATGAATAAGGAAATTCATATCATTTGGATAAGAAAAGCCTGCAAACAACCTAAATGTCCATGAATAGAGGCTTTCTTAAATCAATTACAGACAGCGGCACCTGGGTGGCTCAGTCAGGTAAGTGTCCAACTCCTGATTCTGGCTCAGAGCATGATCTCATAGTTCATGGGATCGAGCCTGCGATGGGTTCTGCACTGACAATACAGAGCCTGCTTGGGATTCTCTCCTCCCCTACCTCTACCCCGCCCCCCGCTCATGCGCGTGCTCATTCTCTCTCAAAATAAAGGAACAAACATTTAAATAATTAATTAATTACAGGTCATACGTACAGTGGAAGAGAGAACCACTGGAAAGGGGGAGATGACTCTGTATGAAAAAATGCATTACACAAAAATGATATAATAAATTGCCACAAAGGAGAAGAAGTAGAACAGCAAGAAATATGCAGAAGGAAGCAGCGGAGAAGAAAAAGGCTTTTCTGGTTCCAAATCCTTCTGTAGGCCTAGCTACATCCTTGTCCTCAAGTTCTTCATGATACATTTTCTTTCTTGTTTAAGCTATTTCAAGATGGTTCCTGTTATTTTCAAACACTTCTAACATACTGGGTAAAGAAGAAAAAGAATAAAAAGTGGGGTTGGCATTTGTCAAAACCCATCAAAGTGAATACTTAAAATCTGTGCATTGTTCTGTGTGAATTACACCTCAACTTAATAGAAACAGTGAGGCCGAGCCAGCCAGAGGACATGGAGGACACCGGGAGCATGAACAGAAGTACTGTGCATGGGAGAAGGGTTATGGTGGGGCAGGAGATGCTTCGATGCACTGCCTAGGACTTAAGCACTCATTCTCCCAACTACCAGGAGTGTTGGCAGATCTCAGCTGATCCTCTCCCCAGCTCACTCTCAGCTAAAGAAACGTGAAGTCCCACCCCGCCACCTCCCCAGGGAGAACTCATATCCATTTGCTGGTTGATGGAAGGGGTATAAAAGGGCATAAAGGTCCAGCCCTTTTGGTCCAACAGAGGCCACTCTAAAGAGCTCCCTGTAGGAACAGCTTTGTTACAGCTACATTGCAGTCTGACTTCTCCCTATGCCTCATCATGCTTCTTCCACATCCTCACAGGTAATGACCCTGAGAGCATTCCCCAATCAGCTTCCTGGGGATGCAAATATACACCTCAAGAGTTTGCTTCCTGGGAAACCTGACTTGCAACACATGAAAAACAGGATGCATGGGGCGCCTGGGTGGCTTAGTCGGTTAAGCGTCCAACGTTCGCTTGGGTCATGATCTCGCAGTTCGTGGGTTCGAGCCCCGCGTTGGGCTCTGTGCTGACTGCCAGCCAGAGCCTGGAGCCTGTTTCAGAGTCTGTCACTCCCTCTCTCTCTGACCCTCCCCTGCTCACGCTCTCTCTCTCTCCTAGAAATAAATAAAAACATTAAAAAAAAAACAGGATGCGTAATTTTTAAATAAGCTTGAGATTCCAGGTGATAATGCCCCAGAGGGTAGAAATGTGGGCTAAAGCTCAGGAAAAAGATCTAGGCAGGAAAAAGATTTGGGAGCAATCCACCAAGAGGTGACAGTTACAACCATAAGATTTTACAATATAACAATAGGGAAAAGACTATAGAGAAGAAAGCAAAGGTGGTATCTGTAGTCGATGCTGACATTTACGATGCTGGATGAGAAAGGGAAGACCCAAGACACAGGTGTAGAGGAAGGGGAGAACAGAGAGAATACAGTAATGATCACTAAAAACCTTTCTGGAAAGTCTGCAGTCAACAAAGGCAAATGCTACCCAAAAAGCTAACAAGAATGAGACACATAATGGATGCTTAACAAACCCTTGTTAACTGAACTGAGTGAGACATGCAGCCTGCAGGACACTCAGCCTTTTGTTGGCTTGTCTTTGGCAGCTTCTATCCTTAGGCAGCAGGCACGGATTCTTCCTGAATGCCCTGCAGCAGGCCCACTGTTAGGCTGGCAAGCAAAGGAGAGTTGAAACGGCAAAGTACATAAACCTAAGTGAGCCAATACAGAGTTGAGATGCTTGAGCAATTTGGAAGAAACCCCTTTCTGACAGGCTTCTTTCAAGATCATTCCCAGGGATCTTCTGAACGAGCAGCCAGGATCCTTGAGAAGGATCACTGTCCTTATGGACCAGATTCAAACCTCAGTCAAACCCACAGATGTTTAAATACACAGGACTGATTTTAACTTTTTTTTTTTTTTTTTGGCACTGGCCTAAAGGTATAAAAAGGGAGGAGTGACATAATCACTTATAGACATTAGCAACATCATCACTGCTTTGCATACAAAGCATTCTAAAGTAAATAACATACCACACAAACAGGTGTTATTTGACCTCCAGTCCTAGGCTGGAGTAATAAAAAGAAAGACTTACCTTCTATGACTAGAAGGAATTTACCTTCTGCTTCTGTGCGCAACAACACTATGCAATATTCATCAGTGACTCACTGACTTTCTCTGGTTTTCTCTGGGTGTGGCTGGGAGAACCCCACATCTACATCTCTTGCCCCAGCTCCTCCTGCCCAACCTGCAATCAAAGCCCCTGGTGCAAAGCATCATAGACTCCCCGGGAGCCAGTGTAGCTATAAACCCTGCAGAGATCTATAAACCTGTTGGAGTCCCAAAAGTCAGTACCAATTTCAAATCTGATCAGCATCTCTAAAAGTCACAGTTACCATACAACTGAATAAAATATTTTTTCATAAATTTAACGCCAGCATGTCTGTTTTTGGAAACTCTGAAAATACATGTTGTATGGTTTACTGCACTGGAAAAGGTGCCAACAGACTTTCAAAGGAAGGGAAGTGTATAACTGTTTCCTTTCAAATGCATTTTCCAATGGGATCCATTCAGGGAAAAGGCTGGAACTAACTAAAACATTATTAAAAACTGTTATGGAAAGAGACAGGGAGATGGAAAAAGATAGACTAAAAAAAGTGAACTACATAACCAAGAGTGAGACAGACATACAAGGAAAAAGAAAGGGGATCTGGGCAGAGACACAGGTTGGACAAGGAAATGGGGTGAGACGGAGTTTTGTCTGGCAGTTGCTGTTCGTGGTCTCATACTGTTGCAGATCAATCGATCAGGGCTGCAGTGCTGCTGGCCCAGTGGCACAAGACAAACCACAGAGTTGGCTTTCAGTTCGGCACTTGCGAACTGCTGACCTTCAGTTTTCAAACCAAAAATATTCTTTGGGAAACGGTAATACCAGGTTCAGCCCAACCAGCCAAGCAAAAACAAGGACTACTAACCTGAAGTAACACCCTATTTAGTTACATCAGGCACCAACCCTTCACAGGCATCAACCAGGAAGTCTGCAAACCTGAAACCACACCCCACGAAAAAACGAACTCCAGGTTCTGACTCAACCAACGAGGCAACGATAACCAGAACTGCTAAAACAAGTGACATGGTGTTTCGAAGTTGGCTTTACCAGGACCTATTCAAGCAGAAGGAAGGCCAGTCCTCACTCACAGAGCCAGAGATATAGCAATTCTTTCTGAGGTCACATGTGCATGACTCCAGTGGAATCTGCATGCAGTGCTTAGTTAGGGCAGGGTTTGGCACTGACTTACAATCCATTAAATTTCTAGACAAAGTCTTAACAGTTTGTAACAAGCGAGTTATTCTGTTTGTTTGTTTTTTTGCTAAATTCATCTAAGCTAGGGTGATGCTAACATTTATCTTCTAAACAGAGATATCTGTGAGATCGAAATGGTGTGCTGCTAAATAATCCCTAAACAGGGTCTATCTCTGGGCAAACCAGGACTTACTGTCACCCTAGCCCAAACCATATAAGCTTTTTCTCTCCCTGGGTCAGTGTTATAAGATTTTAGCTCATTAGAATCTTTTTTAAAAGCCAGGACTGCTCCTGATTAGTGCCAAAGCACTTTCTTTCGGAGCTCCTCCAATGGAGAGGTAAACAAATCAATTAAGTTAACTGCAAAAACTAACAAGAAAGATCGAGCTGACAATCAGGATTCTGGAGAAGCTAAAAATTCCAGGCGGCAGCTTCAGGGGAAAAGGGAAATGTGCCACAGATGGAGCTGTTGAGGCTGATCCACCAGACCGCTCAGTGCCGGGTCCTGGTGCCTCAGCCAGCTTCAAACAGCCGAATGGAGGGCGGGCAGACCCTGGTGCAAGTTTGCTGAGTTCCAGGCAGTCATTCTTGAGGGTGTAATAACCATGGGCTGTAGCACACATGTTGAGGGATGAGGGAAAAAAATAAACAGAGAGACAAAAGAATGAGGATGCACTGCCAATTTCAATTGTGCAGCTTTTATTTTTAAATGCTTATCAAGCTGAGAGAGAACAGAGTTCTTGGAAAACAAGGTTTCCTTTTTTCCAATGCCAGCGTAAAACACCCTCAAGGACGGGCACTGCACAGGCTGTAACAACAAGGAACGTGGCTCTGCATCGCTCAGCAGCCAGGCCACCATGGGTCCCACGCCGCTCTGATTTCGGCTCAGCTGAGGACTCGAAATAACAGGCCCACTGCCTCTGGTAAAAACTGCTCTTTTTAAATTTTTTATTAATCTCCAAACTGGTTGAGTTAGAGTTACAGCCCATTACCTACCAACTCTCTTTACTAATAAAATAAATTTGTAAAAGGCCTAATTACTACTTTTACTGAACTACACTGCCTGGGGATCAAGTACAGGAAGCCAAGGGCTCAACTAGTTGTCAGCTAGGGGATGGGGAGGGGACCAGGAGAGGACCTGGAGTCACCAGCAAGAGAGAACATAAGGTCCACAGACGAGCCTTAGAACCCACGCCCAAAAAGAAACAAAAGGGCACTAACCCTGTTTTTGTTCTGGACAGCACCGTGAGGACCCATGCCATCATGGGATTTGGGGAGGGCTGTCACGAGGTACACAGGCCTATGCTGCCCACGCCCCAGCTCAGCTCAAAAAGAGAACTGCAATCCAACACAGATGGACCTGGCCGGGCTCTCAGCAGAGCGTCTGGACAGTCTGACCCATAAGGAAACAAACAACCGTCCTTCCCACCTATCCATCACTCTACCCTTCCACCCCAACCCAGGCCCCCAAAGAGGAAAAACAAACAAAACAACAACAACAAACGCAGGCGATTGCACAAGAGCTGTACCACAAAACGAGGCGGACTGCAGCAACTTCTGGGCTGTGCCCTGCACCTCCTCCCAGAACACTGATTACAGAGCTGGAGACACTGCTCGCACGCTGAGCCAGGCAGCCCCTCATCCAGGCTGGTGCTGAGAAGTCTCACTAGAAGCCAGCAGTCAACTCTGACACACTCATTTATAATAAGAGGTGTGTATTAAACAGACCAGTCCAACTTCAGACAAAAAGTAAGGACAAAACATGACCTTCATTCTTAATTGTCCACGAACAACCCTCCTAGGCAAATCCCCTGAATCTCCTTGACTTTGATAAACGGTATTTCTCCTCCAGAGAACACTAAAAAAAAATTAGCCACTGCTGAAGAATCTCTTCTTAAAAGAATCCCGATAAGAAAAGCTGCTATGGTAGGTGAGTTAAACCTGTGGCAGACAACCGTGTTGGGAATGACCAGAATGGAACATGGTATTTCACTGAGGCAGAGGGGATTGCAGCTACTCTCTGCACGCCACGTGTCCAACCCTAAAGAACTGAGGAATGCTCTCAACAGGAAAAACACAGCAGCAAATGCTGTGATACCATAGCCACAACTCCATGGGCCCCTGGAGCCTCTCAAAAACTAAGCTGCCAGCTAGGGAGCTAACACTAGCTTTGGATAAAATGCAGCTCTGGTAGAGTAATTAATTTTTTTCTTAACTGGGATTACATTAATTTTCAAGGACTAATGGAGTCCAGCTGTAATGGGAAGAGCGGCTGCCGATGCACAAAGGCACTTGTGCGTACAACATTATAAACACACACATACACACACACACAGACCTATAAAAAGGATCCACTATAACAGGATATTTTTAGTTTCTACAATGCTGCACTAAAAATATAGCCCCGGCTGATACATCATGGCAGAACTATTCTCTCTCTGTCCCTTCAGGAACAGTTTAAAACATTTATTTTTGTTTCCTTTTGTGATGGTCAGAGTAGAGAGAAAATAGCAACTCATTGATAAGAGGAAACGAGAGAGACATGAAAAATTGAAAACTACCTAAAAACTCATGGAGAGGTTTATTTTATTAGTTCTTAATAAATATCTTGCAGATTTCCTCAGGAAATACACCAGATCACATGTAAAATAGTTTGATACTGATGTCAACTGCATCAACATATGAAGTCTATTAGGGTGAAGCCGCAGCAGGGTGATCAGCGTGCTGAAAAACTCCACAGTACTTAGAGGAGGGGGGGGGATCTCACGGCCTTCCAAATTCTTCGAGAGGTAAAAAAGTCAGCCAAGACGCAGAGAGAGAGAAAGAGAAAAAAAAAAAAAGATCCCACATCCTGCTTTCAGCTGCCAGCAATGTGAAGTGCCCAGAGATTAATTCTACGTCTGGCCTGGAAATGTGACTTTAAAGCATGAGGGAGGGGACTTGGGGAGGGGGGGGGTGAGGAGGAAAGAGGAAAGAGAAGGGCAGGCTAACTGAGGCTGGCAGCAGGCCACCAACCCCCTCCCAAGCCATGTTTCAATGTAGACAGAAGTAAACCCCAATAGACAGCAGCGCCTCAGCCTGCCAGGGCCTTACACCAGCTGCAGCGCATCTCGCTCTCTCCACTCAGCCCCAAGTGCAGATGTTCCCTACAGCATCACTTCCGTTAGACTTTCTTTTAAAGAAATAGCACACATATGTGGAGGCATTTCCACCACTTCCTACAAGGACTCTCTTTGCCTTTAAGGGCCTCAAAGTAAGGGTGAAACTCTTGGAAGGCAGGTACCAGAGCAGCTGTATGAACTACTCCAATATCCTTTGCAAAGGAGCATCAGTGGCTAAAGAGCATTAATTAATTAATAGGAATTTCTTTATCAATTTGGCTTCCTAATGTCTTCAGAGGGAGAGATTCCCATAATTGGGGGCTAGAAAAAAGGAGGAAAAGTAGAGTACAGATTCTAATCTTGGTTTCTTAAAGCAGTCTCCTGCAGCATTACCATCTCAAAGAGTTCTCCGATGGCTATATCAGCATGGAGCTTTGCATAAGGCAGTTTAAAAGAATGTAAATATAATTTCTTATATGCCTAAACTCATTATATATAAACTCATATATTTAAGTATAATTTAAATATAATTTCTTATGTGCTGAAACTCATTTTACACAACCCCAGACCCTGATAATCAACCAACCAACCATTACTGATTAAGTACCTAATTTTGAAATCTGCCTTGAACAGTTAGGGATTTTATAAAATACCTTACAGTCTTTTGTCCTCATGGAGTACATACTCTAGTTGAGTTATCTATGCACTCTATGAAGCCAAAATATTTGCACGTTCAAGAATTAGGTGAATACTGGGGCGCCTGGGTGGCTTAGTCGGTTAAGTGTCCGACTTTCGCTTAGGTCATGATCTCGCGGTTTGTGGGTTTGAGCCCACGTCGGGCTCTGTGCTGACTGCCAGCTCAGAGCCTGGAGCCTGTTTCAGTCTGTGACTCCCTCTCCCTCTGACCCTCCCTGCTCACGCTGTCTTTTCTCTCTCTCTCTAGAAATAAATAAAAATCTTAAAAAAAAAAAAAAAAAAAGAATTAGGTGAATACTCTCTACTTCACCTATCAGGTTGCTGAGTCCTCTGGAATGAAAGAGGAGAGTCTGAAGAATCAGCATTGTCAAAGGAACCAAAACAGTTGTTAAACCCTCAAAACCAAAGTTGCTTTCAAAGTTCAAAAGAGAAAACAATCTCCCCTTAAGGGAAGGCAACAAATAATGGATAATCAGTGGCAAACATACTATAGATAGCAAGAAGGTTTAATTCCTTTAATACTTCTTAATTGTCTTCTATGCACAAGATATAGGTGTAGAAACAAATTGAGAAGTGGTTAAGTAATTTGCACAATATAACAACACAATCAGAATGAGAACCTAGTTTTAACTAACTTCAAATATTTTTGTCATTACAATTTCTAAATACATTTCGATTATAAAAACATTGTGATCGTGACAGAAAACTAAAACAAAAAACCAGAAAGCAAAAGAGAATTTAAAACACTCATTAATTCTACCATCCTAGAGAATTATGATTATGTTCTGAGGTATATCAATCAGTCTTTTTAAATAGATGTATAAGGGGCGCCTGGGTGGCTTAGTCGGTTAAGCGTCCGACTTTCGCTTGGGTCATGATCTCGCGGTTCGTGGGTTCGGTCCCCGCGACGGGCTCTGTGCTGACTGCCGGCTCAGAGCCTGGAGCCTGTTTCAGTCTATGACTCCCTCTCTCTCTGACCCTCCCCTGCTCATGCTGTCTCTCTCTCTCTCTCTCCTAGAAATAAATAAAACATTTAAAAATAAATAAATAAATAAATAAATAGATGTATAATATGTATAATTTTACAAAATGTGATTACTTACAAAGTTCATAACCATGAGATCACATGACTTTCAGAGAAAAGAGAGATCACATTTTTAGCAGATGACCCCACGCCCAAGATCTATCACCCAAAAAATACAAATGTCATGACCTAACTCTCCATACTAAGCAGCATACATCTGCTCCACCCCAATACCTCTCTCTGAATTCCTTAAGCTAAAGAAATTTCAGAAATATCTCATTATCTTCTGCTCTCCTCCTGCATATCCCTGGGCCCAGGACAGTCAGGGGCGTTGACTCGCTCAGCAGAAATGCTGCCCTAAATATACCTTCCATGCTGCTTCCAAAGCCAAGACTAACCAATGAAAAGGGCCATAAGAGACTATGGGAAACATCTGTATGCAAATATCTGGCTGAGTATGGTCCCATGGGCCAGTGGGTTGAGGGTCCCGACTGACACAGACTTACTCCCTTAGTATTCAGCTCAAAAGATGGTTTAGTCCAAGAGTTTTAGTACAAAGATGTACTTTCTCAGTAGAAATAGTCCATTAATGCACAGATGAATTATTAGTTAGTGAAAAGGAGAGCCACAAAAGACAACTATATTCTTTCTTCCCTGAAATGGCAAGACAAGACTACTCACTGACATACCCATGCTAACTTTCCAAGCTTGAACTATTCCCAGCTGACAAGTTTTTACCTGCTGAGGTGAGGTACAGTAAAAGGGCTGACCCTGACAACGCAGTTCCTGAGGACTCCACCCTTACCTCAGTCAAAGTAATATTTATAACAGGCTGATCTGCTGGTTAGGAACTTTTATTTGATGCAAAAGATCTAGTTTCACAATGTCGCTATCACCTTAGTAAGGATGTAGGGTTCCTCATATCTCTTACCAACTGAGTGAAATTACCTGACAAATAGTGCTAGAATTCCAGCCAGCTGATTGAAATGAAAATATATTTGCAGATCTAGTCAAAAATTTCTCCAGTAGAAAGAAATTACAAAGCTTAAGAGCAATGGAATAAATTTCAAAGGAAAAAGAATGACATTTTTAACTAAATAAAAATTTTAAACTTTTGTACATTTAAAAAACCATAAACATACTTTTAAAAAAATCACACAGAGATAAGAAAATTACCAGTGTGAACAAAGAAATGACTCATTCTATTTACCATCTCCAAAGCTCAAATAGGGGCACCTGGGTGGCTCCGCTGGTTAAGCAGCCAACCCTTGATTTTGGCTCAGTTTATGATCTCACGGTTATGAGACTGAGCCCTGCGTTGAGCTCCACCTTGTGAGCATGGAGCCTGCTTGGGATATTCTTTCTTTTTAACTCGCTCTCTCCCCCTCGCCACCCCCCCCCCCATGCTCTGTATCTCTTTCTAATATATAAATTAAATACATAAATAAATTTAAAAATAAAGCTCAAATAAATTGACACGAAAGATACTAGGTTGGAATGGAAAAATGAGCAGAGTCTACAAAGAACTATAAACAATAAAACACAGACAAAAATGCCCATTCTCACCAGTAATCAAAGAAATGCAATTTAAAACATGTTAAGTTAGAAAACAGTTTGGCAGTTTCTTACAAAACTAAAGACAGTCTTACCATATGATCTAGTAATCTCATTGCTAAGTATTTACTCAAATGAGCTGAAAACTATGTCCCCATAAAAACCTGCACACAGATGTTTACAGCAGCTTTATTCATAACTGCCAAAGCTTAGAGCAACCAGGATGTCCTTCAGTAGGTTAGCTGTAGGCGAGCTAGCAAATAAACCATGGTATATTCAGATAATGGAGATCATTCAATACTAAAAGGAATGATCTATGAAGCCATGAAAAGATATGGAGGAACGTTAAATGTATATTAGTAAATGAAAGAAGTCAATCGGAAAAGGCTACATACTATATGATCCCAACTATATGACAGTCTGGAAAAGGCAAAAATATGGAGACAGTAAAAAGATCCGTGGTTACCAGAAGTGAGAGAGAGGGAGAGATGAATAGGCAGACCACAGAGTTGTTTTAGGGCAATGAACTTACTCTGCATGATACTATAATGGTGAATACATGTCAGTACACATTTGTCAAAACCCAAAGAATGTACAAGATCAAAAGTAGACCCTTAATGTAAACTATGGGCTACAGGTGACATGATGTATCAATATAGGTTCATCAACTGTAACAAATATGCCACTCTGGTTCCCAATGTTGATAGTCAGGGAGATGGTGCATGTTTTGGGGGCAGGAGATATATGGGAATTCTCTGGTCTTTCTGATCAATTTTGCTATGAACGTAAAACTTCTCTAAAAACCAAAGTCTATTGAAAAAAAAAAGAGATGGGTTTTGGTCTATCATTTACTCAACAAATATATGAATGTTTACA
The DNA here is from genome assembly GCA_017311185.1 of Proteles cristata cristata. NCBI lineage: Eukaryota > Metazoa > Chordata > Mammalia > Carnivora > Hyaenidae > Proteles > Proteles cristata. The sequence goes on from JAESUZ010002578.1 coordinate 156,306, forward strand.
TTGTGCCAAGGACTATAAAACATTAAAAACACTATAATGCCAGCAAGAGGTGGTAGCTGGGCATTGTTAAACACTGCTGCTCAAGAGTGGAAGCTGGCACAGCTTCTTAAAAAGTAATCCAGCGTCATGTATCAAAGGCACTAAAAGACTTCAAACTCTTTAACCCAAAATCTAAACTTCTAAAAATATATTCTAATAAAACAGTATGAAATGCAGACAAAGGTTTTACGTACAAAGATGTTAATTACAGCATTATTCACAATACTAGAAAAGTGAGAAAAAATGCCCCAAAACAAGATAAGGATTAAGTGAATTTTAACACATTCTTAAGAGAATATTATTTGGCCATTAAACATGATTATAAAGAATTTTATAACTTTGAATATCTCTAAGTGAAAACAGTAGAATCAAACATCTTTTTTATATTCAGTATTTTTTCAACTATGTTCAGAAAAATCTGCCGGCTTGGGATTCTCTCTCCCTCTCTCTCTCTGTCCCTCCCCGCCTCTCTCTCCCTCTCTCTCTCTCAAAATAAAAAAAATTAATTTAAATATTAGTTTACATAAAGGGGACAAAACTACTGTAGTTAAGTGAAAGTAAAAGTACAGTAAATGAGTAAAGGAGAAATAAAAGAATGTTATGCGCAGGAAGAAAGGAAAGAAAATAAATGATGGAAGATTTAGGAGATGTCAAAGGATAGAACTTAACGCTGTTCCCCAAGAAATTTGGTTTCCAGAGCCCCCAAAGACATAAATTCCAGGATTAACAGTAAATACCAAAACACATTTAATGTATTTTCATTTAATGTCAGGTTACAAAATATTTGGAAATTACGTTTTCTGAGATGTCAGGAAACACAAGGGAAAAGGTAGAAAAAAAGGGAGACTGTAAGATTATCAACGATGACCCCAGATAACAGATGCCCCAGGTCTTGCCTTTCAATCTGCACCATCCAGACTGACTTGTTGAACACATTTATTGAGAACGTAGAGGACACTAGGCATGGTTCTAGAGACACATAATACATCAGCGAATAAAACAGGGCAAGGATCTCTAACTGCAGGGAGTTTATGTTCTTGAGGAGGAGCAGTAGGAGAAAACGATTAATAAATACATGCCCCCAAAATGAGTTACCTAGTATTGAGAATACAAGTTGCGAAAAAAGAAAATCGAGCAGGACATAGAGGCAATCAAGGGGTGCAGGGAGGGTGTGCAGCACTGTTGCTAGGGTGATGTGGCAGGCCTCACGGAGATGTCACTGCAGCAGACTCCCGGGAGGGGAGGCATCTGCCATGCAGACAGCTGGCAGCAGAGCATGTAAGTAGAGCAAACTGCTAATGCAAAGGTTCAAAGGTGGGAGAATCCCTGGCTTACCAGAGGACCTGCAGGAAGGCCAAGGGGCAAAATAAGCAAGCCAGGGGGAGAACAGTAGCAGCAAATGAGGTCAGAGAGAGGCGACGTGGGAGGGTGGGGAGGAGGGGAGTTCTCCTGTAAAGACTATGGCTTTGCTCTGACTGAAATGGGAAGCCAGGTAGATTCTGAACAGAGTGACATGATCTGATGTTTTCAAAAGAATCACTGCTCTATAGAGAGCAGTGTGTGTGTGTGTGTGTCTGTGTGTGTGTGTGTGTGTGTGTGTGTGTGTGTGTGTGTATTTAGAGGGGGATCAAGAGAGACCACTTAGGAGTTTCAAGTCTTTCTGGATTGTTTTTCTTTTCATGTTTAAAAAGAAGTTTATGGGGTATGCAGGCCATGTTTACAAAGAGGATTTTCTCTTCCAATGTGGAATCTTGAATGTGTCAATGGCCTGCAATTGTGTCCTTAGCAGGCATCTCAAAATGATTACCAAACATTTCTCTCTACTCATTGCCCTGACACGAGTTCTGGGCATCACCCTTTCTCAAGGGAGAGGTGAAAAGAGGTTATGCAGAACAAGCAGTGATAAGAGGATGACGTCACAGGTGTGCCTCAAAGAAGCCCCCAGTGAGTTCGGCTCATAACCACTCTACAGCGATTTATTCTACCCTGCCAACGCCAGCTGGAGAAGGGATGAAGAAAGCTGACACAGCCGTAAGCCTTGGGCAGGCATCGTAAGATCTTTCTCCCTCCAGTCCCCTGCCAGCCCCTCCCCTCTCCAACCACTGATCCTTGCTTCAGAAGCCAAAGTGTGAACAGCACGTGTCTGGATTTCAGAAACCTGCCCAGCAGTTGGAAATTCCCTACCGCGTGTCAACTGATGCATCTGCTGTTGGCACTTGGGGCAAGGGATCACAGGGGCATTTTCTGAAATAAGCTTCAAGATGGGAGTCCTGCATCTGAACAGGGGCCTAAAGAAGCCAGAAAAGTGCAATTACAGTAAATAAATTTCTAAATATGTGACAATCTGCCTTCTAAACTGAGACATACAAGCCAACTAAACAGCTCTAAGAACAGCAGAAGTCAAGAACAAAAGCACAGAGCACCCTGACTAATGGAAAAGATTTTATGGGCCGACAAGGGTTCAGCAGATATGTAATGTAATGTGGCTGAAACTAGAGAGCACTCTTTTCCAGATCCCTAGCTCAGACCCTTTTGGTAATAAGTGGTTTCTATCATTTCAGCTGCAAGCCTCCCTTTACCTTCCTTCCCCACCAAATAGTCTTCTAAGTAGTCTACACCTTGAACACCTCTTGGAAATATTTTAAAATGTGAACCCAGTAATACCATCTGCCATAAAGTTAGACTGTAGTAGTTAGAAAAAGAGTTACTCGGGGATGCCTGTGTGGCTTAGTTGGTTAAGCGTCTGACTTCGGCTCAGGTCATGTCTCACGGTTCGTGGGTTCGAGCCCCATGTTGGGCTCTGTGCTGACAGCTAGCTCAGAACCTGGAGCCTGCTTCAGATTCTGTGTCTCCCTCTCTCTGACCCTCCCCTGCTCACGCTGTCTCTTCCTCTCTCAGAAATAAATAAAACATTAAAAAAATGAAAAAGAAAAAGAAAAAGAGCTACTTTGAAAACCAGCCCACATGCCCTTGCTACCCTGAATATGGGTGCTCCGTCACACTGCTCCAGGCAGAGCTAAACAAATGCTTAAGCCTGAAGGTAAAAAGAAAAAAGGAGTCACAGTATTTTCTCTAGTAACATACCCAGCAGATTAGGTACCTCAATCTATTCTCCCAAGGAAATAACTAATTATCCTGGAAAAAATATTCTAAAAATCTTTTTAGAAAACATACATGAGTTAGGAAATTAAAAAGGAATCTTTTGGTCAGAGAGTAAAGATGGGAAGTAAAGACTTTTACTTTGGAGTAAAGATGGGGAACTAGAGATAAAAGTGTGCATGCAATAAAGCCAGACTTCACCCTAAGACCATTTGCTACCTGAGGAACTTGAGCTTTGGTTTCCAAAGCTTCATGGGTACAGCTAACTTAAGAGGATGCCCAAAATCTCTGCGATTAAGCTGGGATCCTACAGCACTACATCCAAGGTATGAGGGTGAATCAGAAATAACCTTTGGCCCCATGGGGCGCCTGGGTGGCTCAGTCAATTGGGTGTCTGACTTCAGCTCAGGTCATGATCTCATGGTTCATGAGTTTGAGCCCCTCATCGGGCTCTGTACTGACAGCTCTGAGCCTGGAGCCTGCTCCAGATTCTGTGTCTCCCTCTCTCTCTCTGCCCCTCCTGTGATTGTGCTCTGCATCTTTCTCTCTCTCAAAAATAAACAAATATTAAAAAAAAAAGAAGAAGAAGAAGAACCCACGGCCCCTTGATAAGACAGCTGTAAAAGTGACTATGTCAAATCCTAGGGCTAACTAGAAGAGGAAAAACATTGCACTGAAAATACAGACCATGCACTAGCTCTCACAGGAGTGTGCAGCCTGAATTCAAATTACCTGACTGGTCTATAAACCCTCAAGCAGATATTTTAATTTAGAGTGATTATTTTCAATTGCCCACACCAGGCTGTGGGCAAAAGCAAACTCGAGTCCTTTTTCCAGTTTTCAACCCAGAACTCCAAACACTCCCACTAATGAAATTCCAAAGAAAATAAGAAAAAAAATTTTAATTGCACAGGAAACAAGGCACACGAATGACAATCGGCAGAAATAAGAGCTTAGCTTACCTAAAAGGACCCCTTATTCATAGAGTCTTAAATAAACACGTTTATAATATTTTGAAGACATAAAAGACAAGCTCACAAATACGTTCAGGGAACAAGAAACTACAAAAAAACAAAGCAGATTTGAACAAAATATATCTGGAAATAAAAACATCTAAGTGAAGTAAAAAAAAACTCAGCAGGCCATATTTAGCAGCTTAGATATAGCTAAGGAAAGATTCAGTGAACTAAAAGACAAGAGTTAAGGAAATTATCTGGAAGGCAGAGCACAACACAAAGTCATAAAAGTGAAAGAGGTTTAAGAGACATTAAAGACATAGAGTAAGGTCTAACTTCTGACTAACTAGAGTCACAAAAGGAGAAGAGAAAGCATGGGCAGATGTAATATTTTTAAAAAGCAGCTAAGAATTTTCCAAAACTGCTGAAATCAACTCACAGATACCTGAAGTCCAACAAATCTCTAGCAGAAAGAATAAAAAAATAAATCCAAGCTTAGACAAATCATTAAAACTGCAAAACATCAAAGAGTTAAAAAAAATTTTTTTTAATTTTTAAAAGACCTGGAAAGCAACCAAAAAGATTATTCTTAAAAGAGAAACAACTTGGGGCGCCTGGGTGGCTTAGTCGGTTAAGCATCCGACTTTCGCTTAGGTCATGATCTCATGGTTCGTGGGATCGAGCCCCGCATCAAGCTCTGTGCTGACTGCCAGCTCAGAGCCTGGAGCCTGTTCAGAGTCTGTCACTCCCTCTCTCTCTGACCCTCCCCTGCTCACGCTGTCTCTCTCTGTCTCCTAGAAATAAATAAAATTTAAAAAAAAAAGAAACAACTTGACTGATGGTTGGCTTTTAATCAGCAACGGTGAAAGCCCAGAGAAAATAAATTATCTTAAATGGGGACTGAAGGACAATAGCTGTTAACCCAGAATCCTATTACCAGTGAATATAGATACTTTAGGAATAAGGAAAATAGGGGTGCCTAGGTGGCTCAGTCAGTTTAGCATCCAACTCTTAATTTTAGCTCTGGTCATGATCTCACCATTCCTGAGTTCCAACCCCATGCTGGGCTCTGCACTGTGTCAGCGAGGAGCCTGCTTGGAATTCTCTTTCCCTCTCTCTCTGCCCCTACCGCACCCATGCTCGCGCGCGCGCGCTCTCTCTCTCAAAATAAACTAAAAAATTTTTTTAAGTTAATAATTTTTTTAAAAAAGGAATAAGGAAAATAAAGCCTTTAGACAAATAAAAACTGAAAAAATCTGACATGAAAAGAATTTCACTAAATTCATTCTAAAGAATATACTTGATGCAGAAAGAAAATGATCCCAGGTGGAGATTATGAAATGCAAAAAAGAATGAAAAGAAAGTACTAAACATGAGTGCGTCTAAACAAGCATTTACCAACAGCATAACTACAACAACAACAACAACAAAAATAATTTGTCTTTTAGGGTTTGAAAGGAAAAAGACAACTGAAATACATGACAAAGCAGCCTATAAACTGGAGAGATACAATATAGAATTTAAGAATTCCATGGCCCCTGTATTATTTCAGAAGAGAGTGAAAGTGCTGAATAACCTGACTTTGGCAAGTAAGTATACATACTCTCATTCCTAGGGTAACCACTAATAAAAGAAAAGGAAACTAGTCGGGAAAGGGGAAGAAAGAGTGGGGAAAAAAATCCAAGAGAAAGTAAGAAAGAAGAAAGAAAGGGAACAAAACGGGTAGAAGAATGGGAAAGCATTAGGGGAAAATATCTGCAAAATAGATATCTGATAAGGGGCTTATATTAAGATCATAGAGAGAACTCTTGAAACTTAATAATAAAGGCAAACAACTTGACTTTTCAATGGGCAAAAGATTTATGTAGATACTTACCAAAGAAGATATACAAATAGTAAACACACACATGAAAAGTCACTCATCATCCTCAGTCATTAGGGAAACACAAAATGAAATTAAAACCAAAATGAAATGGTTCCGCGTACCCACCAGAACCACTAAAGTAAAGAAGACTGACAATACCAAATGCTGGCAAGGATGCAAAGAAATTGGAACTCCTACACCGTGCTGCAAGGAATGTAAAACGGTTCAACTACTTTGGAAAACAATTTAGCAGTTTCTTATGAAGTTAAACATATACTTTACTGTATGACCCAGAGCATCTACTCCTGGATATTTACCCAAGGGATTAAAATATATGTTTACAAAAAGGCTTTCAGACAAACACTGGCGGCAATTTTGTTCATAATAGCCCAACAGTAGAAACATCAACAGGTAACTAGATAAACAAAACAGCATTATACCCTCACAGTAGAATACTATTCAGTAGTACAAGGGAATGCAGTACTGATGCATACAAACAACATGAATAAATCTCAGACACATGAAAGTGAGTAATGATTCCATTTATACGAAACTCCAGAAAAGACACATTCAGTGTTATGGTGACAGAAAGCGGATCGGTTACGAAACTCCAGAAAAGACACATTCAGTGTTATGGTGACAGAAAGCGGATCGGTGGTTTGCCTGGGGCCAGGGGTAGGAATGGAGGTCAACTGGCACGGGCACACAAAAAAAACTTTTTGGGATGATAGAATGTTCTGCATTTTGATTGTTACCCAGGTATATAAATTGATCAAATTCATTGAAATGCATTCTTTGCACTCTTAAAATGGGTTCATTTTATTTTGTAAATACTTTACCTCAGTAAAACCTTTTTTTTTTTTAAATGTTTTTATTTATTTCTGAGAGAGAGAGACAGCATGAACAGGGGAGGATCAAAGAGAGAGGGAGACACAGAATCTGAAACAGGCTCCAGGCTCTGAGCTAGCTGCACGTGGGGCTTGAACCTATGAACCATGAGATCATGACCTGAGCCGAAGTCGGATGCTTAACTGACTGAGCCATCCAGATGCCCCAGTAAAAGCTTATTTTTTAAAAATAAGACAGTATAGGGACGCCTGAGTGGCTCAGTCAGTTGGGCATCTGACTTGGTTTCGGCTCAGGTCATGATCTCACAGTTTGTGAATTCAAGCTCCGCGTCCAGCTCTAGACTGAAAGTGCAAAGCCTGCTTGGAATTCTCTCTTTCCTCTCAAACTGTGCCCCTACCCTGGTCGCGTGCTCTCTAAATGAATGAATGAATGAATGAATGAATGAATGATACAGTATATAAAAATCCAAATACTCTAATAATTACAATAACTGTCAGTGGACTCAGTGTTCATAACAACCCCAAAGAGAAAACAACTCAAATGCCCTTAAACATAAGAATGGGTAAACCGTAATAAATGAATAAAATATAGTATTATAGGAATGAAAATGGATAAACTACAACCACACACACCAATATGGACAGAACTCACAAACATTACATGGAACAAAATAAGCCAGAGAAAAAAGAATGTAAATAATATGATTACGCATAATTCCATTTATATGCAAGCAAAACCGAACTATGTTTTGTTTAAGAGGACGTACTTATAACAACACTAGGAAAAAGAGTAAGGGGATGAACTCCACAGGTCAGGATGACAAATACCCGGAAGGGTGAGCAAGAACTACCACGTGCACGAAACACAACAAGGAGCTTCTGAGGTGCTAACAAGATTTTATTTCTTAACCTAGGTGGGGGTTCCATGAGTATTCACTTTATCGTCCTTTCAAATGATTTACTCTGTCATCCTCTTTTCTGCATGAGTGATATAGGCCAAAAATAAGATTCACAGTCTCTTCTAAGGATGGCATGCGAGGGGCTCCTTAGTTGGCTGAGTGTCTGACTTCTGCTCAGGTCATGAACTTAGGGTTTGTGAGTTTCAGCTCCACATTGGGCCTTGTGCTGAAAGCTCAGAGCCTGGAGCCTAGAGCCTGCTTCAGATTCTGTGTCTCCCTCTTTCTCTGCCCCTCCCCGGTCACACTCTGTCTCTCTCTGAAATAAACAAACATTAAAAAACTTAAAAAAAAAAAAAAAAAAGAATGGCATGTGAAAAGCCTCTTTTTAACATTTTAATTTTTTTAAAGTTTTATTTATTTATTTTGAGAGAGAGAATGCAGGAGGGGCAGAGAGAAAGGGTAAGAGAAAAACTCCCAAGCAGGCTCCACACTGTCAGTGCAGAGCCTGACATGGGGCTCAAAATCACGAACCATGAGATCATGATCTGAGCCATACCAGGAATTGATTGCTTAACTGAGCGAGCCACCCAGGCACCCTGAAAAGCTTCTATTTTAAAAGCAAGAAGGATATTAGAAAAGACTGTGACAATAAGAAATGTTGCTCCTAAAAAGTCCTTTAAAAGAGACAGACACACAGACACTACATTTCCCAAGAGAAAGACTGAAAATTACTTTTACCAACCAGTCATTAACAATGTTTTCCAGGGGCACCTGGGTGGCTTAGTCGGTTAAGCGTCCGACTTTAGCTTAGGTCATGATCTCGCGGTTCGTGGGTTCGAGCCCCGCGTCGGGCTCTGTGCTGACTGCCAGCTCAGAGCCTGGAGCCTGTTTCACTCTGTGACTCCCTCTCTCTCTGACCCTCCCCTGCTCACGCTGTCTCACTCTCTCTGTCTCCTAGAAATAAATAAAACATTTAAAAAAAACAAAAAACAGAAAACAAAAAAAAACAATGTTTTCCAGGGGCACCTGGGTGGTTCAGTGGTTTGAGTGTCCATCTTTGGCTCAGGTCATGATCTTACAGTTTGTGAGTTCGAGTCCCACATCTGTCAGCACAGAGCCTGGAGCCTGCTTCTGATTCTGTGTCTCCCTCTCTCTCTGCACCTCCCCTGCTCACACTCTGACTCTCTCTCTCTCAAAAATAAACATTAAAAAAAATTTTTTTTAAATGCTTTCCACTGTGAGAGGGAGATTCCCCCTTACCCACGAGAACAGTAAATCTAGAACCCCAACAATTTTGTTATCTCTAAACCATATCCTTCTGCCAGCTTATTACCTGTGGTCCCACTAGAGGCTCAAGCAGTCTAGGAGAATTCTGACCCCCCAACTCTTTCATCTCTACTTGTTCTTCTTCAGTCTCAAATCAGACTCCAGGATCACATTTTGCAACAAAGAACAGCAGCTGATCAGATTTTGGAGGGGTCGAGGGGGGATGCTTGCATTGTTTAACTGTCTCAAATAAGTCCAGAGAAGTTTTTGCGTCTTTTGATAGAGAAGGCTGGACACTTACGGCCTGTGTGTAATTTACTAGCTGTGCAACCTTGATTAAGTTACTAAATCTTTCTGCTATGTTTCATCTATAAAATAGGGGCGCCTGGGTGGCTTAGTCGGTTAAGCGTCCGACTTTCGCCTCGGTCATGATCTCGCGGTTCGCAGGTTCGAGCCCCGCGTCGGGCTCTGTGCTGACTGCCAGCTCAGAGCCTGGAGCCTGTTTCAGTCTGTGACTCCCTCTCTCTCTGACCCTCCCCTGCTAACGCTGTCTCTCTCTCTCTCTCCTAGAAATAAATAAAAAATATTAAAAAAAAATAAATAAATAAGATACAAAACATCTGTCCCACCTGTCTCAAACAGGTGATAGGAAAAATCAAATGTAAATACATACACAGCAACTATAAAATGTCATCAAGTCTTAACACAGTGGCCGTCATTAGCTACTACCTCTGAGGGCTACATTCTTTCTCAGACCACCATCTAACTGGTTAGGATACAAAGTACAACTTACTCCCTCTGACCCCATCCCCAGAACATACCTACTTCCCCTGTGTCTTCAACACACAGTACCTATCTGGCATGAGCCCACTGTAAGCTACACATTTAGAATTTTTCTCCTCAGGAAAAGCTTAAAGACAACTCAGAAAAAGCAGCTGAGAGTCCTGCTGCCAACATTCCTGTCAATAATGTCTTCCTTTTCAGAGCAAGTTCTTCATGGAGCAAAAGAAAATCAAATTGGGAAGCTGCAAAATGGCAAGAGACATGAACTATCTGGCCCATTTCAGCTCCTGGGTACTGATGGGATGTTGCACGTCAGCACTCCAAACCAAAGGACCAAGGACACCAAACCACAGCATCGTGTTGAGGCAAACACAGAAATCACTTCTTCAAATGACAGGGTGAGGGGCTTACTTTTGTTGATATGACTAAATTTTTTTTATTTCTTTAGCTTTTCATAACTGTTTCTCCTTCCCCAGCCTAAAGTAACAGATTTGTTCTGAAAACAAGGACCCTGGAAATCAGAGTCAAGAAAGATAGGGCAGTCCCTTGATATACTCACTTCTTTAACTTTTTCTGTTTTTGCAGAGAATTCTGAGGGAAGAAGGCTATACTAAGCAACCTGTTGATAGTTATATCTCCCCCAGAGGGATAGAGGGCATAGCTGAAGGATGCGTCCTCTTCTGGCCTGCCTTCGAAAGCCTAGCCTCTTCTGACCTCTGAATCTATTTCTCACAAAAATTTGTTGGCCATGCCTGCTCTTTCTTTGTTAATTTACTCTAAACCGAGCAGTTCTGAAAGTGAAGGTCAGGCAGTGCTGACTACCTGGAGAAATCTACTTATGGATCCTTTAGGAGAAAAAGCCCCAGGGCTTCTACCACTAGAGATATAGAAGGAGGAATGAGAGGGACAGTTTATACAGCTAAACTCAAGCCTAACCCCTTACGAAAGGAGGATTTCCTGTACAACTGCTCTGACAAGCAGAGGATTAGTCACTTCATACATTTTGCTTTGGTGAGAGACTCAGACAGAAGTGAGTCGCCACAGAGGAGAAGACTGCTATACTCAAGATCTGTAAGATGGACGTAGCTGGAGATGAAAGGAACTTTGGTTGTGAAGCAAACTTCTCAACTAGACTCAATCTGCATACACAACAGCAGCAGGAAGGTGTGGGGTCTCCACCTCAAGCATCCCAACATCTGGGTTAGCTGCTATCGGTCCCAGATGGGACTCTCCATCCCTCTGGAGATAACATGTGGCACTCCCTCTTCCTCCTCCAATTCAGGATTCCTAACAAACCATAAGAGCAAGCATAAATGATAATGCCAGTCCAGCCCTACCTCAATCCCAGCCCCTAAATGCTCCCTAAAAGCAGGGAGCCCCAACGGCACATACAAGAAGTGTCTCTTGGGTGCCCTCTTGCTGCCACCAGAGCTTTTCTGCAAGGCTGAAATGGAGGCCTAGTCTATGAACTGGTGGAGGAGGAAAAGGAGGAGGAAAAAGAGGGGGCCAGGGCACAGAAAAGGGAAGTTATTCCAGTGGTGGCCAATGAATAACATCCAATGATTTATAGGAAGTATAATCCAATAATACAGTAAAATAAAACAGTGTGTGCCTGAGATGGTTTTGATTCCAGGAATTATAAAACATATTTTTTTAAAAAGAGAAAGACCAAGAGGGGTAGGAAAAAAAAAAAAAGGCAAGGGGGGGGGAGGCCAGATTGGAGCAAATTGGGCACAGATGGGGGATGCAATGGGTTTCAGTGATGCCCTACCACAAACACTGCTTCAATTATTCCTCTTCAAGAAACTCTAGTTTATTTCCTTATATTACAGAATTTTAAAAAAATTAAAATTCTTGGAGTATTTGTGGTTTAGATCAACAGTTCACTGTCCAGCATCACGTCAGCCAATCAGACAGCCATGGAAGTGTTAAAGGCTGAGGCACGTGGCGAAGGCCCCATTTCTCCCTCCAGGCTCAGGAATGCTGTAGAGACATTACCCACTGTGACATCACTCTGGGAACCACCTATCTCACCACCACCCATCACTCGCCAAAGGACAATTCTGGACATGGGCCAGGTAAGGAACACACTGTTCAATGAGAGCTGCCTTGCCCAGAACTGTGGCCTTCATCCATGCATTCAACAAAAGCTACTAAATAGTAGGCACTTTGCGAAGAGTCTCCAAACATCCCTCAAATTCATTTGTCCCCAGTCACCTCTGTGCAGGCTTCTAGACTCTGCAGTTCCACTGAGGCATAATTTCTGCAAAGGGTCCATATGAGAGGAGATAAAGTCTCCCCCGCCAATGGCCCTCAACCCATACACTTTTTTTAAAGATTTTATTTTTTAAGTTATCTCTATACCCAACATGGGACTCGAACTCACAGCCCTGAGATCAAGAGCTGCACACTCCACCTACTGAACCAGCCAGGCACCCCTTGAATTTTAAGATCACTGCTGACATCGGAAAGTTCAGTTGGTTAAATGATGTGGCAAAATTCAATTTCTTTTCCCCTGTGTGAAGAGGGCAAACCTGACCTCCATCCTCTGTCTTCCTGAGTGCCAGGGAAAACTATAGCCTAGGAAAAGGGGAAAGATGTCTTTAACCCAACACTTGATAAGTTTTTCTCCTCCATTTTTCCTTAGGAGGCATCCAAAGCTTTTAAACAGTTTTGTGTCTCTCTTGACCACAAGGAAAGCACATTTAAAAAGTAATCACACTACAGAGTGAGTAACAGTATCATTTTTATCTCTCAACTATTGGTATTCTGAAAAGAGGAGAGTAACACAAGGGTGTCATAGAACACACAGACACACAAAATGAGTTTGAGGTATCAATAAGAACATACTTTTTAGTAACGACATCCCTGTTGCTCTTCAAATCATACTCCTAAGGTACCACATCTACAAGGAAGGCCCAGGCCCAGACTGAAAGGATCTCGACTGCCTTGGGGGCCACAGATCACCTCTGCTTCAGGCTGGAATGTTCCTTCTCCACAGAATCCAGGAACTGACATATGCAAACACCCACCCAGAAGGACATGTCCAAGAAGGAATGGAAAGAAAAATGATGGCCCAGATGTTCTGTAACTCGCAGTGACTGCCAAATCGCCACGACCCCAAGCACCTGGGAGGGCCAGGCAGCATTAGGCCCTTGCTTCCCAGTTTCAGACAGTCAGGGTTCGGCGTCTGGGTGGTGACTCTGACAGCAAGCAGACTGGCCTGGGGAGAAGCCTTTAGAAGGGCACCAGCTGACAGGACTTGCGGGCTGAACACTCAGGGCTGATTTATCACTTCCTTACTCATAAAAATGTGATTCAAACTGCTGCTGATTAGTGAAGGATTTAAATCTTTACCCTGTCCCCAACCCCCTTCCCTCTCCACCTCCGGCACAGATGCTGCTACTCAGCCACAACACCCCCTTCTTGCCACTGTCCGTGCAAGCACAGCACAGGGGCCCAGAGAAGATGACTCATGTGCTGGGAAATGGAAAAGTGCATCTTCCCACCAACCAGCCCTGCTGAGTGCTCTGCTCACCCCTCTCCCAATGGTAGCCCACACAATGGGGTCTGGACGGCCGCCTCAACTACACACCGGGTACTTGGCAGCACGTCCACAGAGCTCAGTCCTAGTTGAGTGTTATATCCTGCAGCCCGGGCTGTTTTTCCCTGAAACGCTCTTGGAGCTTCTGACCACCTCAGCTCCTACTCCCCTTGGCCCCAGCTGCCTCATGGAGGTAACTGTCAGGACGAGGCCAGAAATGAGGAGAAGGGAAGGGTCTCAAGCACAGGCTTTGACATGTCCTTCTTGGCTAGCAGGTCCTCATTATGACCGACCAAGGATGGAAAAGAGTCCTAAAAAAAAAAAAAAAAAGAACCTTGGCCTCAGATGGGAGAACCACCTATTTTCTTCTTTCTCTATTCTCACCATCTCACCTTCCTTTCACCCATATTTTCTTAACCTTTACGTAACAGCAGCTACAAGAAAAGGACTCACTGGTGGCCTATGAAAAGGCCAAGGCATTCCTTTTCATGGAGCAGAAGCTGCTGACAACAGATGCTTCACAGGTGAGGACTACAGGTCCTTTACATTCACACCTCCTGAGACCATGGGTCACCTGAGGCCGGAACCGTACCTTGGCAGAGGCTGCGGTTCTGTGACAAGCAACTCCCTGAATTCTGTGTGGCTGCTGGAGGCAGGCAGGAAAATAAACAGGAAGGCATCTCCTGAGTCTGGTGAGCCTCCCACCTGGCAGAACCAGCGGAGTAACAGCAAAGGAATCAATCCCCCTCCCCTTTGGACTTCACAGCCTCACCATGACAGCACTTCACAAACTTTATTTCCTCCTTTCCGGAACCTCCCGCTGCCCCCTCAGGAGCGCGCGCTTCCTCAGAGGTGTTCTCAGAAATAACAAGCCGGCCTCAAAACGGCACCTAAGCCTCTGCATCTCGACTTCTGCTGGGAATTCTAAATGTTGTAGCAGGCAGCACAAGATGAGAAAATCCTCTAAGACTGAAAAGCCAGGCGGAGCAGCAGAGGACCTTGCAGAGAGTCCCAGGAGGAGCCACGTTTCGAGGGCAAGTGTGGCATACACACTCATCAGGCAAGAAATCCACCCCCTCCAACACCAGCAAGCTGAAGCATAACCCCCAAACACAAATGGGAAGGGAAACAAATCCACCTCAGAGGGAGAAAGCGCTAAGAAGAGATGCAACAAGAGAACTAGCAACACTCTGTCCAGAAAGGCCAGGTCTGTTTTACAACAGAGTCTGTACGGGACAAATCCCACTTCTTGGCATTTCAGATAACAAGCTTCCAGCCCTGACACCAAACAGTCTCTGTCAATGCGCCGAAATGGTTCTTTGGCAGACGGACCAAATAAACACACAAAACAGTGTCACCCTCGTGCTACATAGTTTGTCAAGTCAAACCACATCATCATCCTTACCTAAGTGGGGTGGAGGGGAGGGATCCTGGTAACATCCTTCAACAGTGATCTGGTCCTCAGAACATTTAAAACTCCTGCCAATCAGCCCCTCCCTCTCCAGTGTTAAAAACCTCAGTCAGAAAACCCCAGTGTTCAGAAAAGCATTTCAGAATGCACACCAGTATGATAGCCAAATCTCGGGCCTGGTGATTTTTGTGCTTCCAGCTTGAGTCACCAAAGCTCATCAATTCACTGTTCGTACTCCCTGGCAGGCTCCCACAAGGGATAGCCCATAGGGAACTAGACTTTTCCATATCGAACAAACAGGGTACATGAGTCCAGAAACAGCTATTCCCAATCCCTGCCAAGCGTATGGTCTCTGCAATGAAACATTTCAGCAATGCCTCTCCCCTGGGAGAGGCTGTGGGTCTGCAGCCTCCAAGAGGCCTTGCTGCTGCCTTCAGCATGGCCAGATGTGCAACAGCATCTCTGGGTTTGCAAATTAAGCTCCATACCCATGATTCCCTCCTTTCATCCCACCCAAGCACCAGAGAGTCATACAGATTTCAAAGAGTAAACTGAAAATCTGAGAAACAATGAGAGGGAAGCGTGTGCGTGTGCGTGTGTGTGTGTGTATCAGCCGAATGGAGTGGTATGGTAGCATAGTAAAGAAACGAGATGGTTGGGGCACCTGGGTGGCTTAGTCGGTTAAGCGTCCGACTTTCACTTAGGTCATGATCTCGCGGTTTGTGGGTTCGAGCCCCGCGTCGGGCTCTGTGCTGACTGCCAGCTCAGAGCCTGGAGCCTGTTTCAGTCTGTGACTCCCTCTCTCTCTGACCCTCCCCTGCTCACGCTGTCTCTCTCTCTCTCTCTCCTAGAAATAAATAAAACATTAAAAAAATTTAAAAAAAAGAAAAGAAACGAGATGGCTAGATTAATCTTTACCTGCGTAGATAAAGAAACGAGCCATTCCTTACCTTTCAACTGAGAGTTGTGTACCGCAAACATGTTGATGGTCATAAGCTGCAGCATGCGGGTACTTCCAATCGGAGAGGGACTATGCTGCAACAACACCTGGAACTCCTTGAGGACCTTCTCGGCCACCGCAGGGAAAGTTTCCATCCTATAAATACAGCCAGCTCATTCAGGAGGCACATGCCCAAGAGCAGTTGGCGTATATACACACACGCGTGTGCACGCACACTCTCACACACAAAATCTACCCCTCTCCCCATCCCACGGTGTCCCTGTGAAGGCAGACAACTAACGCCTAGGACGTTTTCTTTCACGAACCTTCCAGGTATCCTAAGGTGGTGACACATTTAAGAGAAGGAATTGATCAGGAATGGAAACAACTCAACCTCTGGTTAAGTCGCTCTGAGTTATTACGCTTTGGTATGCTATTTCCTAACCTCTGGCAGTAAGTGGATTCAAGCTGAAATCAAAGTTTCTCTGTGAAACAATCGGTTTTTGTGAACAGTGAACAAATTTCCTTTAAGCTCTAAAACCTACATATTCCCCAAACTCTCTGGTACGAAAACTATTCTATAAAAAGAGGTTCATGAATCTAGAGAGTCTTCACTCAAGGCTTCGCTTCAGGAAACCAGACAGAGCTCTGCTGCTGTGTTTTTAGGTACTACTGCACTAACTGCTCCACCTAAGGACCCCAACCTTCCCCTTGAAGAATTCCTAGACCAAGGGCCCCAATGATGTGTTTCAGTCTTTCCTGTGTTGCTGTCCTCCTCCCTCTCACAAGCCTCCGCTCATCAGGGTCTGTATGTTTTCAGGCCAGTGGAAATATAATGCCCTGGCCAACTGCCACTCCCAATACAGGAAGAGCCTGTAATGTAGGGAGGTAGAAATCCAGCCAGTGACCTAGGGCTCCTAAAGAGAGGTCATTCAAACCACTGCTTGCCAAATGTGGCCACTGGATCCCAAACAGTGGTGCATGCCTGGAGCTCCTTTGGCAACATGAACAAACCACAGCTCAAGTCCTCAGAAAATAAAAAGCAAATTCAGACTTGGTGCTAGAGAGAGAAACCAGGCACATGGGCCTTAGAGCCATGTCGAACAATTCGTGGTCAGCAAAGTATCTTTTATCCACCCTCAACCCCCACCCCCCAAACAAACAAACTCCTTGTGGTACACTGGGGGTGGGGGTGAGGAATAGCTCCAGGCTGGATTAATAAATAGCTTCTGGAAAGCTACAGGGAAGGGAATCCTTCTTAAAAGACACAAAACAGTTTCAAGTCCTAGAGAAAGGTGCTCCTAGTTTCACCTGAACCTTGGCCCTTTCCCCCACAGCACAGTATCCCCCACGGGTTAGGAAAAAAGCTCCAGAGCTTTCTGGCATCTTAGCAATCTTCATTCCTTGCCCCTGGATGGCAACTCCTATTACTGACCCCCTGGTACCCAGGAGTCATGCCACAGCTATGGGTCAATTACAGTTTATACTCCAGTTCCCTTCTCTGCTGAGCTGTCCTCATTTTCATTGGCACAAACATGCCATGTATTTGCTTTTTTCCCCAATGTGCCATTTCAAGTGCCCTCCCCCCAAAAAACGGGTGGGGGGGAAAGAACCTTGTTTTTCCTTCCAGAAGTTTGAGAACCATTAAAACTCTTGGTAGGTTTGGAATGGCAGAGAGTGATATGTTTGGGGCTGGAATGGATCCATTTTTCCCCATGGGCTATAACAAAGGTTTCATTTTAAATCTTGACACTGTGCAGCACTCTTTCTGGTTGGAGGTGGGGAGGGGGCTAGCACTTCTCATTACGAGAATAGCAGTGTTCACTCTGCTTGAAAAGCAGCCACAACGGGCAAGTTTCAGAGCCATGTGTCTCCGTGTTGAAAGGCAATAGAGAGCCAGCACGGAACGACATGACAGAAGTGTCACGTGGGACAGTCCTGCTTCGAAGCTGTGTCTGAGGAAGCCTCTTCCCTGGGATGGGAATTGAAACAGATCCATTAACTCCCTAGGTCAGACTGGAGTCTCAAATGAGCACCAGGTCAAATGTCTACATCTTTTTGTGGGTTTTTTTTAATTAAAAAAAAAAATCCTCTCTTTGCCTTTCAACTAGTTCAACACCATCAAAACAAAAGAAAAAATCAAATACATAAGGATACAAATTAGAAATACTTCAACTCTGAGCTATGAGGGAAGATGAACCCACTCGGACTACATCAGCTTAGGCAGCAACTGAGGGCCGCACAGATAAAAGATCTTTCCTCAGGGCTCAATCACAGGGTTTCTAATTCCCAATTTTGTCATTAAATTGCTGATTTTGGCCTCAAACTACCTGTAAGTAGTTTTATGTTTCTCTTTGCTCCACCTCATATCACAGAACAAAAATTATACTAAAGTGGAGATAAATACAACATACAATTTATGTCTAAAGTTTTATAAAATTATAAAAGCAGCAGCAACAGTAGCAGCAGAGAAAGAGGACAGAAAGCCTAAGATGGTGATTTACAACAGCAAAAAATTGACTTTTAAAGTAATTTAATATCCTCTGTTATGCATTTTTATAAAAAAATAATAAATGTGTGTGAGGATATGTATAGGAAAAAAGATAAAAATATACGCCAAGTGTTAAGGATGGAAGAGTATCTCTAGATAGTGAGACTATGGGCAATTTTTTATTTCTTCTCTTGCTGGGCTTTCTTAGTAGTTTACACTGAGCAATATAGGCAGTAAATAGATTTTCCCTACAATGAATACGTCTGGCTTTTGTATATAAAACATTTATAATTTTAAAAATATATCAAGACATAAACATTGCATTTTTCACAATTCAAAGACCAAAATAAATATATCAGTCTTTGAATTCCAAGAGACCTTGAAGCCGTGCAAACAGCGTGACTAGGCAGGCCAAGTAAAAACTGAACTGGTAACTTTAACCAAGGCAATAATGGGAGGCAAAATCATTCTATCTGTCACAAGTCAAAAGTCCCCAGGCCGCCGGCTTCCCAGCCTCTCTCAGTGGAATCCAGGCACAGGTCTGATCTGCCTCAAACCAGGAAAGCAAGGGTCTGTCGGGAGGCATATTGGGTCCCTGACTCAATCCTTTTCTTGAGCCTGAGAGGATTCAGTCCCTATCCTTAAAAACTGCAGAAGAAACAATCAATTTTAGGATAAGCGTTTTGCAGACTTAGACTGCTTTCCAAAACGATCTCTAGAGATATCTTGTCTCGTGTGATGGCAGCTTCAAGAAAGTGGTCTTTCAGACAACACTGGGACCTAAATTGGGAGTGGCCCAGACAGTAACTAACGGGGCGGGACCCAACCTCTCTGATGCTGAGGAACACGGCAGGGCTAGATGACATTCTCTGCAGAAAAGAATCAGGCTTCCTAACTTTTCTCAACTTCTTAATTTTTAAAAACTAAACAAGATAAGGAGCAATCCAGTAGCAAAACAAAAACAAACACAACTAAGCCATGTGACAGGGTAGAAATGAGAGGGAAAAACATCATAGTGCTGTAGAACAGAAGGACTGGAGTGGACCTTGGACATCATCTGTTTAAACTACTGATAAGGAAACTGAAGCCCAAAGAGGCTTTGACTTGTTCCTTCTCGAGGTCTTGTAATTAGTCAGTGGTTAAAAAACAAACTCCTTTTGGCACCTCAAGCCATCTAATGCTCTGAACCTCTTTTTCCCTGAACACTGCGTAAGGAGACTCGTGATGCACACAGTAGGCACTCAAGCAGATATGGATGCAATTTGGGACACCTGGCACAGAGAAGACAGGCTCGAAGAGCACAGTAACCAGGGGCTTTTCTCAAAAGGCAGGCGGGACAGTGGATGTGTGTATGTGTCTTCAGCTGCTCTGCATTACAATCTCCTCACTCTTAATTCGTTTTCAATGCCTCCCACATTTCACATCTTCTTGGTAATTAGGCAACAGTCCATGTTGTTGTGTGTGGTTTGGGCTCCCTGCTTTTCTAGTCTTACAGACTACTATACTTCCCCCACCCCCAAAAGAAGTTACTGCTGTCTCTGCCTTCCAGAATAAATATAGGGCTCAATTCTTTTACCTCCAGGTCTGCACAAGAGTACTCATCAAGGGGGCTAGAATGCCTAGAATTTACATATTATTTTCCTCATGTGAACATGACTGTAACTCATTTTTTATGAAGGTAAAACTAGACTGGCCTTATCTTTTTGCCAACAGAATATGTTATATACAGGAATGGAAGAGGTCCTGAAAAATAATCTGGACCACAGCAAACCACCTCTGACAAATGAGATAATCTATTCTTTTTTAAAGGCTTCCAGAGAAGAAAATTCCCAAACATCTTCTCTCTGAAATTTTCTTACACCTAACCCAAGTCTCTTCAGCTGTGACATAAGCCTATTTTATCCTGCTGTCATCCCACAGGAATCAAAACTATCTGGTTATGACTCTTTAATATTTAGATATAGTTAGGGTACCCCACAGCTGTCTCTAAACAGACCTTTTGTTTTTTACCTTAATTTTTTAAAGATTTTATTTTTAAGCAATCTCTACTCGTACCATGGGGCTCAAACCCATAACCCTGAGATCAAGAGTCACATGTTCCACTGACTGACCCAACCAGGCATCCCTTACCTTAATTTTCTTAAGATTAATTTTTCCTCTCAGAAATAATTTTCTAGCTTTTTAATCATTATTGTGGTTCCTTCCCTGACATTCTATGAGAATGTCTATGAGACATATCTATGAGAATTTTTTTTAAGTTTTTATTTATTTCTGAGAGAGAGAGAGAGAGAGAGAGAGAGAGAAAGCGCGCGCGTGAGCAGGGGAGGGTCAGAGAGAGAGGGAGACACGGAATCTGAAACAGGCTCCAGGCTCTGAGCTGGCAGTCAGCACAGAGCCCGACGCGGGGCTCGAACCCACGAACCGTAAGGTCATGACCTGAGCTGAAGTCGGACGTTTAACCAACTGAGCCACCCAGGCGCCCCCCTATGAGAACTTTTAAAGGCAACATGGGGCGCCTGGGTGGCTCAGTCGGTTAAGTGTCCAACTTCGGCTCAGGTCATGATCTCACGGTTCGTGGGTTCGAGCCCCGCATCGGGCTCTGTGCTGACAGCCAGCTCAGAGCCTGGAGCCTGTCTTCGGACTCTGTGTCTTCCTCTCTCTCTGACCCTCCCCTGCTCATGCTGTCTCTATCTCTCTCTCAAAAATAAATTTTAAAAAAACAGTAGAAAAATAAAAAGTAAAAATAAAGACAACAAATGTAAAATTCTACCTAATACTTAAACATGACAAAAATATATCCTAAATATTTCTACATTCTGAACCAAGACTTACAACTTCTTTAGTCAAAATCTCTTAATAGAACCTGGTGGTTCCCAACCAGGAGCAATTTTTCCTCCCAGGGGAATATGTGGCATTGTCTGGCAACATTTGTAAGTGTCATGAGCAGTGAGAAGAGAAAGGGACAATTCTAAGGCCCAAAATATCAATGGCATGAAGGTTGAAAAATACTGACTTGGAACAACACGGTACATGAACATTTAGAGAACAAACACAGGAAAATGATAAAAGGAGAGAAATACAGAGTGGAAAGGTAGTAAGGGAAAGAAAGATTTTTAAAATGAGAACTAAAAAAGATAATAAAGAGATAAGGAACCATAGTTCCTATTTTAAGTGCAGCATAATAGTATTTCCTGCTATGATGGGTTAATTTTATGAAACCTTATCGGTATCATCCTGCCTACCTTGTGACTGCAGCTTACATGACTCGCTGGTGATTGGACTGTGTCTACTATTACCTACTAGAATACTAGGATTCTCTCTAGTCTTTCACAATCTATCCATTTCTTGTAAAAATTTACTCATTCATTCAGTAAATATGTGCTGTAGGTACTGTATGCCAGGAACTAGGGATACAACAGTGTTGAGCAAAAATTGCCAAAGCAGAGCTTACAAGGTGGAGGGGGGAAGGTGCTACTGATTCACCTGATTTCCTTTTCACGAGTGAATTATTTTACACTTAGTTCTCCTACTAGAGATGCATCTATTGGCACCGTTCTAGGTTTCCCAAGTGATTTCAAAATCAAGACGACCCTTTGTGCTGGCCATCACTGTCACTCTTGCCCAGGCTGATGACAAATGAGTATGTGATAAGCACACTCTCTAGTTCACCATCCATGGAACAGGGTTTCTTGAAAACCCTTTCAGCTTCTCCCACTAGGGAAACCTTCTAGAGCATTATAGATAAACTTAGAAGGTTATGGCAGAAAGTAAGAGGGAAATAGTGACAACAACTGGGGATCCATAATCCAAAATATATCACCTCAAAGGGTAGCTCATAATAAAACCTCCAACTCAGAAAATACTAAAATGCAACAAAAGACTGATCAGAGAACACTGCCACTTACTCCTCTCCTCGACTACAGAGGCACTCTGCACACCTCTATTCTGGTATGCAGGCATCCACCGGGCTATAGGATCACTGGTTTTATACAGTGGAAAAACTCTGATCCACCAAAGGAATACTCAAAACCTAATCTCTTCCCAGGACCTTAAGCAGGAAGTAACAGGGGTTTTGCACACACCACTTTCCCTGAGATTTATATGTAAAACCATGGTGGATGGGGATGCCACAGAAAAATCTTAGCATTTACAGAGATCAGCAATATGGGGCAGGAGCCTGACCAGACAAGAAAGGGCTTATGGTTCAGCAGGAAGAGAAAATGTTAGAGGAAAGCAAATGCTACTCTCCCTCTCCCCTTAAAGGGAAAATTAGTCGAGGTAGTCTCCCCAAGGAAGACCCCTGGGATTGAGTATGACTTCCTTCAGGAGCTCACTAGGGGCTGGGCTGAAAAGCAGAGGAAAGAGAAACCAGAGGGACTAGCAGTGGGGGATGGGTGCATAAAGGGGGCTTTAGTAAAGGTAGCGAAAGAAGAGACAGACGGATGCAGAACAATATTTCCCAAACTTCATGAGCAGAGTGAGAGAAGGGAAGAGAAGAGAAGGTGGAGCCCTCTAAGAATTCACACCCTGTGCCCTCAGTTACAAACACAGTCTAGTTGCTAACAATATTAAATTCCAAAATGACTTGTAATGTAGGAAAATAAAATAAACATCCTGCACACTTACCCAATCCGGGTAAACAGCTTCCCATGGGCATGGAGAAAACTGAGGATGAACCTTTTGTTCAGCTGCATGGGAAAAAGAGAGAGGAGAAAACAATTAAACTTTCCCCAGTTTCCTGTTACTGAACAGAGTCCCTAGTGACACAATAACCTGGCCAGGGTCTAAGGGGTGGGCACTAGGGATGGGAACCAAATGAACATGCCCAATGTCTCACACAGACCCAGGGCACATGCCCAACAGCTGCTGATCAGCGGAGCCAACAGGACCACAGGCTCGGTGAGCGGACAGCACCCTCTGCTGGCAGTGGTGCCTGCGTGCAGGGAATGAAGTGATGACTGCAGCTTTCTGAGATCTAGGAGCCAATCTGGCCCCACAATGATAGAAATGAAACAGTGACAAAGACAGGGTAAATACTCTGATTTGGTTAAGTCCCTAACCTTATTTATAAGCTATTTTTCTACCTTTGCAAGAAAGCAGGATTCTTTGTAACCAAGAATAAGGTAACTAGCTCATCAAATTGTACTTCCCCAGCTTTTAAAACAAAAATTCAAGTTCTAGGTCTGGAACTGAAAATTCAAGTGCCTACAGGGGCCACAGGTACAAAACAGGCTGGTGGGAACAGTAGTGCTCTATGGCTGTTCCACCCCAGGTCTGCTCTTTGTGTAGGCCCAGCATTATTAATATTTCTTTCCTACCCCTCCCTCCCTACCTTTAAAGAAAAGCTGAAAGCTACGTTTTTATATGAAACCCTCTGGTGTTTAAATGTTGGCTACCAATGAAAAAAATTTAGACATCAGGCAAGCCAAAACACACATTTGCTGGCCCCATCTGGCTGATAAGCTACCAAATTACAATCTTCAGTTCAAGGTTCCAGAAAATCTACTTCTATCAAAACTGAGGAGGTGTGCCGGGGTGGCTCAGTCGGTCAAGCATCCGACTTCCTCCGCTCAGGTCATGATCTCACGGTTCGTGGGTTTGAGCCCCGCGCCGGGCTCTGTGCTGACAGCCAGCTCAGAGCCTGGAGCTTGCTTCAGATTCTGTGTCTCCCTCTCTCTCTCTGACCCTTCCCTGCTCATGCTGTCTCTCTCTCAGAAATAAACAAAACATTAAAAAATAATAATAAAATAAATTTTTAAAAAACTGAGGAGAAAGTTTTCTCTAATCAAACGAAGAAGGTGGGAGGAGGAATTCAACTCAAAGAAAGTGGAGATAATCTGAAGACCGAACCCTGTTGTCACCTTCCCTGGTCTCCTAGAACCAAAATGCTCAGGGGGCTGTAGCCAGTCAGAAAGAGGGGTCAGGAATCTGATCTCAAGGGGATGCTCAGGGCAAGGAATAGTCCAGTACCCTTAGATACTTTGCCCAACAGGAAGAATTTGTCTGGTTTATCCTCTTGCAAAACAGAGCACCAATCGAATCATGGCAGTTCCATCTACCTCATATGGAAGCTAGATGTGGGAAAAGGAGGGTACTCATACCTCACCAATGATTTCAACAGCAAACTCGGCATCCAATGTTTTGTCTTTACAAATATCATATGATTTCACTCATATGTGGAATTTAAGAAACAAAATAGATGAACAAAGGGGAAGGGAAGCAAAAATAAGATGAAAACCGAGAGGGAGGCAAACCATAAGAGACTCAAATAAGGAATACAAAACTGAGGGCTGCTGGAGAGGAGGCGGGTGGGAGGATGGGCTAAATGGGTGATGGGCATTAAGAGGGGCACTTATTGGGATGAGCACTGGATGTTATATGTAAGTGATGAATCAGTAAATTCTATTCCTGAAAATAAATAAAACAAAACAAATACTGCTAAAAAAACAAGTTTTTGTCTTTATTTTTGCTTAAACAAATTATATTTAATCAGCAATACTAGATCAAACACTGATTAATATAGCTAAAAAGCTCAAGATACTTCATGGATGGTAACCTACATAGTGAGGTGAGTCAGGGCTAGGACACTGGGTTCCATGAAATAAAGGGAAACTGCTAGAAAACAAAGGAACTGCTATAAAATAAATTGCCAGTGGTTATACCACTGCTATTGGCAAAACGTGGGCTAGAATGCAGATCTCTAGATCTACAACAAATCTCTGCCATTTAACCTGCCACAGAATCCCAGGCAACTGATCTAACTCCCTAAGTATTTCTTTCTACACAACAGAGGTAACAGTACCCATATGTTAACAGAGTGGTACATGAGATAAGGCAAGTAAAAGCATGCTTGACATGTTGGAACCTAGGCTTTTAGCTGAACATTCTCTCCCAATGAATGATAAAGCAAGTGGTAAAATGCGAACAACTGAAGAAATCTGGGTGAAGGATATACACAATTCTTTGGATTATTCTTACAACTTTTCTACAGATATAAAATTATTTCAAAATAAAAAGTCAATATATAAATTCTCTCTCTCTATTCTATTTTAATTCAATTATCCCTTTTCCCACAGCTATCAATTATAATCTAGTTAACTCACCCATAACGAGGAAGAATCCTTTATAACTGATTATATTTATACATACCAGCATACTTTGGTAGACACAGAATGAGGTTAACTCCTCTCATTCAAGCCAATTACCATCCCCCAAGCCTCAAGGCAGCTCAGAAATTTAAGCAATTTAAGCCAGCAAATGGCACAGTTGACAACCTGAACCCAGGTCTTCTGATTCAGAATGGAAGAGTTTATTCATAAAGGAAGGGATGATAAGGGAATAAGAGTAAGTAAAAGCACTTCAGTTTTACTTTTAAGGTTTCTGGTTAGGTAGAAAAGTCATACTGTATGACCCATAATACATCCTGGATTAAAATGAGAGCACCAAGAGGCTTTTTTAATATTGTGGTTCTATATACACTTCCCAAAGACCCTTCACTTAGGATAGTAGATGAAGCCCACTTAACTACACAATTACACCTGCCATGATCATATTTCAACTGTATCTAGTAGAAAGTGGATTTCAATGCACGGTTTTTCAAGTGAGAGTGAAGGGAATCAGGGAACTTTTTCAAACTGCACACACATTCTCCCTGAGTTTGGTTAATGAGAACCACTGCTTTATTTTTAGTCTAGAAGTATCCGTCACCCTAAACATAGTTTCTCTCTATAGTCACCAACAATAATTCAAGTCATAAAAAAAGCTAAAAATGAAGATGCATTCTAGAGAGAGGTAGGGCTTGTTATATTGAGGAAATAGATTCATTACATGTTGATCAAACGGGCCTACCCAACACTGCATGTAACAATATGAAGTCAACTAGTACTCCAGCAAATTTTTTGGAAAACTTAACTGATATCAAGTCCACAATAGGTAGGAAAGTCTTAGGCTGAACTTCCTCCTTCTCCAACACAAGCACCCTGTACTGGCTTTCATTTTGGCAACTTTCTGATTCTTAGCAATACATTCAGATGGTCTCACTCAGGTACAGAAAGGAATGTTACTCTGAATGGTGAGACTATCGGCCTCCAGGTCTTCCTCACATATTTACATACTGTTCACCAAAAATTAAAATGCTTCTTGGGTATAGCCCTAAAAGGACATTAGAATTATTATTTTTCTTTTTAAAATTTTTAATTATTTATTTATTTCTAGGAGAGAGAGAGAGAGACAGCGTGAGCAGGGGAGGGTCAGAGAGAGAGGGAGTCACAGACTGAAACAGGCTCCAGGCTCCGAGCTGGCAGTCAGCACAGAGCCAGACGCGGGGCTCGAACCCACGAACTGCGAGATCGTGACCTAAGTGAAAGTCGGACGCTTAACCGACTAAGCCACCCAGGCGCCCCAAGGACGTTAGAATTATTAAAGGGCTCTTTGCTCTTTAGTTCAACTCCAAAACCAATTCACCATGGACTTCTGAGCCTTTTATAAACCATCTAAAGGCAATGACCAAAGAGGCATTAATGGTGGCAGGTGGATGGGTAGGTCTCTGGACCCTCAAAACAGTCTGTCCAGACATTAATTATGGAATTAAGAGTAAAATGGTTTGGGTTGTTCTTCAACTATAAAATGGAATTTCCACCACTGACACCACCTAACTCAGAGCTGAAAGGATAAAATGAAATAATACAAATTAAAACATTTTGAGGTATGAATGTTTTAGACAAGCCCTGTACTTGTATACTTTTATACAAGTTCTGTCACTCAGGACTGCCTAAAGTGCTTTGTGAACTATGGCACAAAGAGGGAGAAAGGTGCTCAGAATCAGCAATAAAACACAGGAGAGAAGTCTGAAATATGCCCAATTTCAATTCCTAAATAGTTGCTCCTCCTGAATAGCTGTGTGAAAAACTGAATTTCTGAAAAGTGAATCATTTTAAGGACAGTAAGAGTACCCAATATTAAAAGAAATTTCAACGTGCATTTTTACAGGGTTGTGGGGAGCATAAATTATCATTCTCTTAATTTAAACATCTGGAGCACCTCTACAGATATGCCAAGTATTAAAACAACAACAACTTTGTTAGGTTTTATTTATTTATTTTTTTAATGTTTTTATTTATTTCTAGGAGAGAGAGAGAGAGAGAGAGACATGAGCAAGGGGAGGGTCAGAGAGAGAGGGAGTCACAGACTCTGAAACAGGCTCCAGGCTCTGAGCTGGCAGTCAGCACAGAGCCCGACGCAGGGCTCGAACCCACGAACCGCGAGATCATGACCTAAGCAAAAGTTGGACGCTTAACCGACTAAGCCACCCAGGCGCCCCGTCTTTGCTAGGTTTTAAAAGGGGGGGGCTCTATTTTTGTATATAGGAGTCAATATCGGTGGAAACCCGACTTTCAGTATTACCTGTTAGTAAATGTCCAGGACTTTCAGAACACTCAATCAAAGCCCATTTACCACCTCCCTAAAGCACCAAGATCACAGGGTGCTGGAAAGTGTGAGCGCAGAAGTGATGCTGCCCACTTTCATCCCTGTGCTCTTCCTACACCAGGCACCCCCTTTCATCCCTGGGCTCCCCCTACGCCAGGCACAATCAGGAACACACCAAGACAGGGTCCCCACTGCCAAGGAACTTGCAGACCAAGAACAAAAAATAAACAAATAGCATACCAACTTGCCAATTCCCCATTTATGCTCCAAATCCTAAGACAAGGCCCACTGACTACGAAGGTGTCTGGAAGCACTCTATTTCCCTTATTGTTACTACTCCTCAGCCAGGAAAGTCTTTGGAGGAAGTCAGATCCAGGGAGATGATAAAGAAAGTGAGGAAGGGGGCCTGGCACACAGTGTGGAAACCTATCAGTAAGTCAGTAATGCAGTAATCACTTAGTAAAGGTAAAACTTATTAACTTAGGACTTTCAGTATTCCTTCTTCCAAGATACATATAAAGAAAGAAGTCCAGGCAAGCCAAGTAATGTGACTCAAATGCCTCATAGGAAGGCAGAGCAAATTAAAATCATGCTCCCATTTCTCACTTGGACCAAAGGGCCACACCAGAGCTGTGGTACAGCAGGGACAGTGACTGTTCCTCACCTTTAGTTTCTCCACCCCTGAACTGTTTTGGGCAAAATGACAGCTCAATTAGCTCTAATTAAGCACAAGTTCCATGTAGAGATGTCCTACTTAGACAGCTGGATCTGAGCCATGTGAATTCAAGTGTGAAACGTGCCTCTTAAAACCACCTCTTCCAAGAAATGCACCCCTCGAAACAACGGCTCTCTTCCTCACACTGCAGCTTCGTGCCGCCTCAACATTAAAGCAATTTACTTGCTATTACTTCATTATCTCTCCTCAAAGCCAGCAGACCTGAGGGAAATTAGGCTAAATGTCAAATCAGCAGTCAGCTCCAGAGAACCCAGCCAACAAACAGAGGGACAGCAGCACTTAGAGTCCCCGCTCGGCTCTCAGGAGGGAGACTGGCACTAGGCACAAGGAGAAGAAGGAACCCTGCTCTTTCTCTACAATGAGATGGCAGAGGGGTTTGGCGGCAGCAGCCTTGCGGCAGACACAGACCTTTGTGAGGACCCTGACGGGCAAGACAATCACCCATGAGGTCGAGCCCAGTGACAATGTCAAAGCCAAAATCCAAAATAAAAGAAGTCATCCCACATGACCCGCAGGATCTGACTTTCGTGGGCAAACAGCTGTATGATGGCTGCACTCTCTCCGGCTACAATATCCAGAAAGAGTCGGCCCTGCACTTGGTGGTTTGCCTGCGAGGTGGCATCACCGAGCCTTCACTCTGCCAGCTGGCCCAGAAACACAACTGCAACAAGACAATCTATCACAAGAGTCAGACTCACCTGCACCTCTGCACTGTCACCTGCCACAACATATGCAGCCATATCAACAACCTGTGCCCCAACAAGGTCAAGTGAAGCCCCTCCACCAGCTCTTCGTTTGCCCACAGGGAGGCCTCCTGCCTGAGCTCCAAAGCCCTGGGCCCTTAATAAAGGTTCCCTCATTTAAAAAAAAGGGGGGGCGCGAGAAGGAACCCTGAGCTTGTGACTATTCTACATTTACTGCCCGTTTGTTTATTGGGGAAAGGGATGAGTACAGAATGATATGAACAGAGACCACTAATCTTAGAATTAAAGACCTGGGTTCTAATTCTGGTTGTGCCATTTATTTGCTATATAACTACTAAGAAGTCAGATCAACTTTCTAAGACTGTTTCTTCAACTATAAAATGAGAAGGCTGAGTGAGATCAGTGATGGTAATTTCACAACCCTGAGTATGTGTGCATCATAAGAAAAGGTTCTATAAAAAACAGACTCCCCAGTTCCACAGGATCTGAATCCTCGGGGATGGGAGAAGGTGACTGCGAATCAGCATTTTTAAAAGCTCTCCAGGTAGGGGCGCCCGGGTGGCTTAGTCGGTTAAGCGTCCGACTTTCGCTTAGGTCATGATCTTGCGGTTCGTGGGTTCGAGCCCCGCGTCGGCTCTGTGCTGACTGCCAGCTCGGAGCCTGGAGCCTGTTTCAGCCTGTGACTCCCTCTCTCTCTGACCCTCCCCTGCTCGCGCTGTCTCTCTCTCTCTCTCCTAGAAATAAATAAAACATTAAAAAAAAAAATTTAAAAGCTCTCCAGGTAATTCTGAAAGACAGCCAGACTTACGAACCACTGGGCTAGATCAGGGGTCAGCAAACTATAGCGCAAGCGTCAACAGACAGCATGCCGCCCATTTCTATTTGGACCACAAGCTAAGAATGCTTTATTATGCTGCTTCCATGGTTGAAAAAAATTCAAAAGAATGTTTCATGACACATGAAAATTATATGAAACTTAAATTTCAGCATCCACAAATAAAGTTCTGTTGAAATACAGCCACACTCGCTTGTTTATATCTTGTCTGTGGTGACCCCCCCCCCATAAAGGCCAAGGTGAGTAGCTTCGGCAGAGAGTGTATGGCCCCAAAACCTATAATATTTACCATTTGGCCCTTTCCAGAAAAAGTTTGCTGGTCCCTGGGGTAGATCTATAACACTGCAGTCTCAAATATTTTTCTACCTGCACAACACTTGAGAGCTACCACACACACCTACTGGAAACAGCAATGATTCTCATGGGCTGAGAGGTGAAGAAGGGTAGTAAGGAGGAGCGTGGTTTAAGAGAATCTCCACCTTCCAGGATATTCTGCTACCTGCCTACCTCCTACACCTCAGGGGAATCACCAACCTACGGTGTTCCTGCCAATTCTAAAAGCCCATGAATGTATGACTGTAACTAAATCTAACCTTTCTTGCTTTTGAGTAAGCACCATCCTATTGATGATAGGACCAAAAAAAAAAAAAAAAAAAACAACCCACCAAAAAAACACCAAATGCCCAAAGATTTCTGTTCTCACCTTTTGAAATCAAATGCCCTAAAGGCTTCAAAGAAATATAAATGGGGCCCTCTAGGTTTCCACCATTGGTGCCACTATGGGGCTAAGTGACCAAGTGGAAACAGAACACACCCAAAGCCAAAAAAGTTTTTACTCAGGTCAGAGGGCCTCTGGACACTTCCCCAAACATCTGTAATCGAGGGAAAGTGCCAGATTAAGGTTTATGAATCCATGTGCTGTGGTCTGACAATCTGTAACAACCAGCTCAAAAGTGCCACCAGCTTGACATCCCAAGGTATACAGAGAGAAAGTTCAGCCAAAGGGCAGCACTGTTGCTCTGACTGGACTACTTTCTGAATGACTCTTCTTTCTGACTCATCTCTCTCAGCGCCTGGGAACTCTCATGTCTATCAACCCAAAAAGTAGGTGAGCTGGGACACCTTGTGTCTGTACTGCACGAAGTGAGAGAGAAGAAGGAAGGCTGGGGCTCCCATTTGGTGATCAGGTGGGCAACCAGAAAAACAGTTCTCCAAAGGCACACACACGAGCTCATATCCATCTTTGAAATTAACAGGTCAACAGAGTGCGAGGGTGGTAAAGTCATCTATTCATTCAACAAAAACTTACTTTCCACCTTCTGTGTATATAACACTGCCCAAACTATGAACAAAGGCAGAGATGATCCCTGCTCTGTGGGTGACACAATTATAAAGTACCACGATCAGGGACACACAGGCGCTCTCTGCCTCCACAGCAGGAGCACTCGAGACCTTGGAGAAAGAGATGTCTGAGTTGAAACCTGATGACTGAGTAAACAGTTTTGGAGAAGGTAGGGCATCTTGTCTATGCGACGTAAGTAATGGAACAGCAGGTGTGGTGGTCCCAAGAGTGGTATGTGGTAGGCTGGCATGGCCAGGTGTGTGACTCTGCAAGAATGGGGCTGGAGATACAGACTAAGCCAAACTGTACAAGCTGTACTCCTTATTAAAGAGGCTGACCTTAATCAAGCTACTGAAAAGTGTTGAGCAGGGAAGAGACATGAACAAACTTCCATTTTTAGAAGGACACTCTTGCTACTGTTTAGAAATTTTAGTTTTCTAGGGGATAACTGGGCAGGTTACCATGTGCAGAGGCCAGGAGACCACTTAGGAAGTTGCCGCGATCACCCCTCAATGGCAAGGGAGACGGAGAAGAAAGGCGAGATAAAGGGAAGTGGTCATTCCACACTCAGACGATCATGATCCCATCCCTAAGTCCCAGGGCTTTTAGTTCTAAAGAACTCCATCTGGGGCGTCTGGATGGCTCAGTTGGCTAAGTGTCTGACACAGTTCATGGGTTCGAGCTCCGCATCAGGCTCTATGCTGTCAGCTAGCTCAGAGCCTGGAGCCTGTTTCTGATTGTGTCTCCCTCTTTCTCTGCCCCTCCCCTGCTCATGCTCTGTCTCTCTCTGTCTCAAAAATAAACTATAAAAAAAAAAGAGAGAGAACTCCATATACAGAGACCAGCAGTGGCCTAGAACCAAGTAGGAGTCTTTAGAAAAAGTCCCAAACTAAATGAAACACCGATTTTACTTTTAGAAATAATCTGGATATTCTTATCTCCTTTCAATATTTTTAAATGGCCTAGCATGATTATTTGGTACCTTATTTAGCACATATTCACTAAGTGGTTGCAGAGTGAAGAACATATACAACACAAGAGATTTAAGTGATTAAATAGATTATCCAGATACTATATACAAAAACCTCTCAAGAAAAATAGTGCAGTACTAATATTAATGCTGTAGGGAAATAACATGTTCATCACTATTTATGAGAATTTAAATCTAGCTCTTTTTGGAGGGTAATGTGACAAAATCCAGACAAAGACAGTCAAAGAAAATCAGGAATTAAGGAATCTGATCCTGAATAATAGCAGTTCCATCGCTACATTCCAGCCCAAGAGACTGAACAAAAGGAGACCACAGTTAACATCAGAATAAAAGCCAAAAGTTCAGGGTGCCTGGCTGGCTTAGCTGGTGGAACATGCAACTCTTGATTTCAGAGTTATATGTTCAAGCCTCACATTTGGTGGGTGTAGAAATTACTTAAAAATAAAATTTTGGGGCTCAGTTGGTTAAACATCCAAGCTCTGTGCCAAGCCTGCTTGGGATTCTCTCTCTCTTTCTCTCTTTCCTCTGCTCTGCTCCTCCCCTCCCCTCCCCTCCTCACTCCTTCTCTCTCAAAATAAATAAACTTAAAAAAAATTTTTTAATGGGGCGCCTGGGTGACTTAGTCAGTTGAGCATCCACATCTGACTTCAGCTTTGGTCATGATCTCGCAGTTTGTGGGTTCGAGCCCCGCGTCAGGCTCTGTGCTGACAGCTCGGAGCCTGGAGCCTGCTTCAGATTCTATGTCTCCATTTCTCTTTATCTCTCCTCAACTCAGGCTCTGTCTCTCTCTCAAAAATAAACAAACATTAAAAAAATTTTTTTTAGGGGCGCCTGGGTGGCTTAGTCGGTTAAGCGTCTGACTTTCGCTTAGGTCATGATCTCGCAGTTTGTGGGTTCGAGCCCCGCGTCGGGCTCTGTGCTGACTGCCAGCTCAGAGCCTGGAGCCTGTTTCAGTTTGTGACTCCCTCTCTCTCTGACCCTCCCCCTGCTCACGCTGTCTCTCTCTCTCTCTCTCCTAGAAATAAATAAAAATATTAAAAAAAAAAATTTTTTTTAAATAAAAAAATAAAATCTTAACACACACAAAAAAGCCAAAGTCCTTACAGTGACCTATTAAAGGCCTATATAGTATTCACTCTCCACTCCTGTTGCCTCCTGTCCCATGAATGTGCCAACTATGCAGTTGTGTTCCTAGTCCAAGAGTTCCTAAACTTTACAGCACAATGGAGTGGCATGTAACCCTTTGAAAAATATAGATGCCTGGCCTCCAACCCCAGACACTGACTGAATTGTCATGGGAGTGGCATTTGGGGGTGAGACCTGAGCACTGGGATTTTTAAAAGCTCCCCAGATGATTATACTGTGCAGGAAAGTGTGGGAACCACTGCTCAAGTTTATCCTATTTTTATAGTACTTATCACCAATTTTTACACACACACACACACACACACACACACACACACACACACACACACACAGTTGACAGAAAGGACTCTGTACTTTGTTTTCAACAGTGGGCTTAAGAAAGGTAATCAATAGGGGCGCCTGGGTGGCTTAGTCGGTTAAGCGTCCGACTTTCGCTCAGGTCATGATCTCACGGTTCGTGGGTTCGAGCCCCGCGTCGGGCTCTGTGCTAACTGCCAGCTCAGAGCCTGGAGCCTGTTTCGGTCTGTGACTCCCTCTCTCTCTGACCCTTCCCTGCTCAGGCTGTCTCTCTCTCCTAGAAATAAATAAAAATATTAAAAAAAAAAAAAAAAAAAGAAAGGTAATCAATAAATACACTTGGTGAACAAATAGCCTTTCTAGTCTGGTCTTCGGCTGTTCCTCCTGCCTCCACCCTTGCTGATATGGCCTATCTTTCAGCAATAAAGAATTATTCACGGTGCCCAAAATTCACCATGTTCTTTCCATTGTCATTCCCAATCTCTATCTAAACTCTTTCCATGTACTCCTTTCTGTATCTAACATAGTCCTACTTTTCCTTGCTCTCTCTATCCTTTACCTCCAGGCTGAGACTCAGAGAGTATTTCATTCGCCTCTGTGATACTGGGTATCAGAGTATATCTTACATACATACATGTCTGTCTTTTTTTTTTTTTTCCTAGGAGAGAGAGAGACAGCGTGAGCAGGGGAGGGTCAGAGAGAGAGGGAGTCACAGACCGAAACAGGCTCCAGGCTCTGAGCTGGCAGTCAGCACAGAGCCCGACGTGGGGCTCGAACCCACGAACCGCGAGATCATGAACTAAGCGAAAGTCGGACGCTTAACCGACTAAGCCACCCAGGCGCCCCCATACATGTCTGTCTTTAGACTAGCTCTGTCCATAGAACTTTCTGTCTATGATGACAAAAATGTTCCTTATCCTCAGAGACCAATACAGTGGCCACTAGCCACATGTGGGTAATAGTAACTGAAAAGTGGCTAGTGTGACTGAGAAACTACACTTTTAATTGTGTTTCATTTTAATTATTCTCAATAGCCAGTATGGCTACTACCATACTGGTCAGCACAGCTCTAGACTATGACATCCTTTTGTTCATTACTCACTTCTACAATCCAGGACACAGAAATTACCAATAGTGATGGACAGGTAGATGGAGAGATAGATGGATGTGAAAGAGTTGGCTCCAAAGATTATAATACCCATACTTTTACAATTTCTGGCTTGTCATATGATAGGAGCAAAAGACATGCTCTGAAGCTTAAATAAGGCTCAGCCGAAGAGAACAAAGAATTGGAAGAAAGAATTGGAAGAATCTATCCAGTATTCTACCCTGCTTATAACCCACACGGTGGGGGTCGGGGACAGGGGGAGTGTGGCCTAACATCTATTTGGATTGTACCTTTCAGAAGCTCAAGGACAGTCCCCAGCTGAGGACAGGTTGAATATACAGAGGTGACTCTGTGCTTTAGGAGTTAAAAGTAACCCAAGCTACTCAAACAGCAAGAACTTAAGTTTTTCTACCTGAACAAAACAAGTGTGACACACCCAAGCACCTTAACAATAATAATCCAAACTTCTACAACACCTTCTCTATGTGTGGCAATACTCTAAGCACATTGTCTATTAACATATTTAACCTTACAACAATCCTGCGAGTTCAGTAATACTATAATTTCTATATTACAGATGAGAACATAGAGCACAGAGAAGTTATGTGACTTGCCCAAAGTTAAC
Organism: Proteles cristata cristata; assembly: GCA_017311185.1. Taxonomy (NCBI): domain Eukaryota; kingdom Metazoa; phylum Chordata; class Mammalia; order Carnivora; family Hyaenidae; genus Proteles; species Proteles cristata. The sequence continues at coordinate 191,656 of JAESUZ010002578.1, forward strand.
CCAGGCAGTCAGGCTCCAGAGTCTGAGCTCTTCCATCTTCCACCTTTAAAAAAGACAACTTTTTTCTTTTTTTTCTTAAGCTTATTTATTTATTTTGGGAGAGCACATGAGTGGGGAAGGGGCAAAGAGAGGGGTGGGGGAGAGAATCCCAAGCAGGCTCCACACCATCAGTGCGAAGCCCAATGCAGGGCTTAAACCCACGAAGCGGGAGATCATGACCCGAGCCGAGTTGGACGCTTAACCATCTGAGCCACCCAGGTGCCCCAAGGAAGGCAACCTTTTGTGCAGAAACAAGACAGATACCAAAGGATGTTTACAAAGGCCAAAAGCTAAACCAACCCTAAGCAAAAACCCATCAATGGTTCCAGCTATCATTCACTGAGTCCACTAGTTCAAAGCAACTGAGAAATCTTACAGATTAAGGGAAATAGATACTTCCAGTCCGGATCCTGTCTTGCAAATTAGTGGAAGCACTTAATAAATGCACCCCAGGATAACACCGGCCAGAAGAGAGAAAAGAAAAAAGTAAATAAAAGCTTGCTTTCCATAACAGTAAAGCAGCAGTAATAAAACTAGTAAAATAAAAACCCTAACATTTTCTCTAGATATAACCACAATCTGCATGGTTAACAGAGAAATAGCTCTTCAAGAGTCAAAGAATATATGTACATTCACACACCATCATCAAGGGACAGTGCATAATCCAGAAAAAATATCTGAAAACATACTCTCCTGCCTACCCACCTACCACAATACAGGAAAACCCCTGAATCTCTCAGGAAAGGGAGGAGCAAGAACTAATCTAAGAACCCAAAGGAGAACAAAGCTTCAGTTTAAGAAAGATGTGGTCACAACGAAGGTTTCACAAACCACTCTGCTGTGGGTACCAAAAAGCAAATAATCAGCATACAGGGAGCTCTGGCAACCTCATGCAAGCTTCAGATTTAAGCAGGGCACCAAATAAGGGAAGGATTCTGGTGCGTCAACTCGTAGGAAAAGTGTTTCAAGTTAAAAATGGTTATTCAGGTTTGGATGCAAACTTCTGTATCTGTTCTTTATCAACAGAGGCACCTCTACCTCACTGTCAGCTAGCAGCTAAAAGAGAAGAAAATCATTGGAATAAAAATGGGTTACATCCAGACAACGTGACCTGGTACAGCCTGGCACTTACCTGGAGGCCAAAGACAAGGCTTTGAACGTGGCAGCGCGGGACTTCTGGGACTCCATGACCCAGGCGGATCCAAGTGTCTCCAGAAGCAGGCAGGCCGTGATGTCACCCCACCCCCACCCCCCACCAGCCAGAGAGTTCGACATTAAGGCCAAAACCATAGCACTTTTGGTGAGAGACACAGTTTCACTGTGACTGGAGTCAAGGCTTGCTTCCATCTAGTTTTTTGTCAGTCATGTCTTTTTTATGCTTGTTCCCAAGATCCAAAATAACTAGTTCAAATGACAGGGCAAACACCTTCAAAATCTCTTATCTTTAGTCCAATTCTCCTTTGCTCTCTCCACAAGAAGAAAACAATCTTAGGCATACCAGGAAGCATTAGAAAGGGAAAACAGGAGCATTAACTTCTTATTACTGGTTTTACTGGTTACAAAAGTATGCTTAGTTTTTGACAATCTATCAAACTGTATGGCTTTTTTATTTTTCTTCTCTGATGTCTTCCTTTTGGCTTTTTTTTTTAAATGTTTGTTTATTTTTGAGGGAGAGAGACAGCACAAGTGGGAGAGGTACAGAAAGAGAGAGGGAGACACAGAATCTGAAGCAGGCCCCAGGCTCTGAGCTGTCAGCACAGAGCCCAATGAGGGGCCCGAACTCACAAACCATGAGATCATAACCTAAGTTGAAGTTGACGCTTAACCAACTAAACCACCCAGGTGCCCCAAACTGTACGGCTCTGAGATATGTACACTTTTCTGTAGGTTTATTATAATGAGATAGGGTTTTTTAAATTACCGCAACCTTTTCTGCTATTCCACAAAAAGCCTTTATTCCATAGCCAATACCCTTGGCCCCAAAAGTCCTAACCCCACACCAAGATTCTATCTTTGAAGTGGCAGAAATGAAGGTGACTATGCTAAAAGTTTGGGGCTCCATCTAAGTGAGGAAGGCTACAATGGTGTTAAAGACCCAATCAGCTGATGGTGTAGATATATTTCAGTTTTACAGATGTAGAAACAAAGAAAGGGATTAAGATATGTGTTCTCAGAAATAAAAAACAATTTAGGAATGTATTCCAGAAGATGTAACTCCTAGTCTCCATTAGCCACAAGGGACAGCTTACTGGGGATGCCAAGGGCATGCATCTTATGTACCTTATTCAACCTTTTGATACATGTCACTTTGAAGTATTTTAAAAGTCATACTGTTTTACAGATCTGTCCAGAAGTTGAAAGTAAAATCTGCCAAAAAAAAATTCCTCAGAGAGAATGTCAACTGACTTACACATAGTTTGTTTTACAAATTAGGACCTAGTACCTCAGACATTTGTGGCAAAATTCAGCTCAAAATCTCATTAGACAAGAGTAAAGTTTCAGCAGTTTTACCAAGAAACACCACAGAAAAATGCAACTCCACAGAGAGTATCATCCCAACTCGTCTTTCCCACATGCTTCAGCAGCTGCAGTCCTACTGTGCGTGTACAGGGCAAGCACACAACTTTCATTGCCAATGGTTACCACACAAAGCATAACTTATTCCTAAGCCAAACCAGCCCTGGCTCACAAAGCTTCCCAGAATGATGGAAGGCATGACTTTAGGATGACTCAACTTTTGCTAATGCATAAAATAAAGCAGAGAAGAACTATCTGAAGGATCTACTTCTAAGCTTGGGCCAAATCAAAAGCCCAACGCATCTACTTTGTGATGAATCTTCAGCTCCAGCTGACTGATTAAACCGCATCAATGTGGACGTCTGTGCCGTGGCCTAAGACATTCTAATTACAGACTCTTGGCTAGGAATCCCAGAAGCGACCACTCGCAGTTTCCAACCATACTGCATGTTTATCTATGTTGTTCCTTCTGCCAGAAAAGCCGACTACTCACATCTACCTAAAGAACTTATTTTGTCCTTCAAAATTAAAGACAGATCACCCTTCTAGGTAGCTTTCCTTGTTCATCATGAGTTAATGTTTTTCTCTTTTGTGTTACCCCTGTACAGTGTACACACTTCTATTTTCACATTTGTAACATTTAATTGCAAGTATTTATTTACACATCCATTTCTCCTACTAGATTGTATCTTTGAAGGAAAGATCAATATCATTTACCTATGTGCAATGCCTAGAAAAATGACTAACATACAAAGGTACTCACTAAATATTTACAGAAAGGACTTGAATGGTGACAGTGAAAACCTTGATCCTCTCAGAGATGACTAGCTGACCTGAGAAGGAGGTTTTACAACTGAATAAGCAAGAGAAAAAGAGAAAAATGTGCATACAAAACTGTAAGGCCCATTATTTAAGACAACATACAAAGGTATATACACTGTACTGCAGCATAAAATAAATTGAAAACAAGGAAGAGGAGTGAAAGAGAAAAAGATCAGGTCCCTAATAGTAAGGACATGACACAAAATGCATGCCAGGAAGTCCTTCACATATACTAAAGGAAGTTACACGTTTAGTGCCAACCTGTGGAATTAAGACCGAATTATTTTTTTTTAATTTTTAAAATGTTTTTTATGTATTTCTGAGAGAGAGAGAGAGAGAGAGAGAGAGCGCGAGCGAGCAGGGGAGGGTCAGAGAGAGAGGGAGACACAAAACTTGAAGCAGGCTCCTGGCTCTGAGCTAGCTGTCAGCACAGAGCCCGACACGGGGCTTGAACCCACGAACTGTGAGATCATGACCTGAGCCGAAGTGGGATGCTTAACCGACTGGGCCACCCAACCGTCCCAAGACCGAATTATTCTTAAGAGCAAATTCATAAATGTGAATGAATTTAAATCTAAAGACAACAACAACAACAAAACCCACACAGCACAACTATCTTTGATACTAAAAGCAGAAATTTCTCTTAGGAGTTTCCAGAAAGAAGACACCATGTGATGCAAATAGCAATGATTCCCCAGACCTCCTTATTATTATTTGTCTTAAAATAGGCTGATGACCTTACATCAAAGTACAAGTCAGTCAAAGCAATACCACTATAGACCAGTACATCACCCTGGTACACAGTTCTCTGATGGTCCTAGGCATGAAAGACATGGAAAGAACAAAAGTAGGAGATGCCTAGTGATTTCCATCATAGATCATAAAGTTCTGGATCAGCAGACAGATGGAAGACAAACAACCGGAAAAATCACCGAAGCCCTCCAAAACAAAAAATGTGTGGCGAACACATTCTATAGAGACTGAAGCATCAGAAAGAGTCTCCATAGTATTTTAAGTTCCTTCTGGTCTAATGTCTATATAGTAATACTTGGAAAAATAAAACTGAGCAGTAACTTCAATATTAAATATTTATGAGTAATGTGAATGGCTTCCAAGAGGGGAAAAAACCTGGAGTTTCCCTCTGAAGCCCAACAAATAGTCTGCCGACTGGGAGAAGATCGGCAGCCAAGAAAACAACTTTTTCATAATCTCTATCTCAGCCCAAACATCACATCCAAGACACTGAAAGCAGAGTAGACAGATGAATCTCTGGAACCTTTAAGAGTAGAGAGGGATTACAGAATGATGGAATTGCAGATACATCTCCCCAAGAGCATGGTCAGAAATAAGAAACAGTGCAGGAAACTGGTGAGAAAGGCAACAGGGGGAAACCAGAAAGGTCACTGCAATCTCTTACCCCACAACCAACAGGCAGTATGTTACTATATAAAGTGAGCTGCTCCCACAGTAACATCAAATCACTACTCTATTCCTTCCTCAAGCAGCTGCAGAGTGACAAGGATCCTGTGTAAGGGTCTCATTCTTATTTGGAAGGCTCTTCTCAGACTAGGAGCTGGATCCTAAGGGACGATTTATAGTACACCCTCACATACATTCCAGTTGGCTAGAACTCAGCAGCTGATTGCTCCCTTGTCTAACTTGGTAAGGAGCCAGAGGAGGACTTTTCTCAGTCAACTCTCCCAGGCTGGAAAATTCTCCAACCCCAGAGTTCTGGCTTAAGTCTGCATATCAGGTTATTCACAAGATGCCAAAACTACGTCCTTACATTGGCTCTGAACAAGTCTCTCAAGTACACCATACGGATTCCCACAGATCTCATCATGATCTGGACATTAAGGCCAAAGATGGCTACTCTGTCTCACATACGGAGGAACGTGCTTCTGAAGCACAGGCAACATCAAAACAGAGCTTTCACAAATTATACATCAATCTCAACAATTCTTTTAAGGGTGAACATGCAAATATTCATTAAATGGCCTCCTTAAAACTTGTTTATTATACCCTATGAGAGCTCTCCCCATTCCACTAGTTACTCACATTCTCTCTCACACCATGGCTGGTCATTATGCCATGAAGCGCCAAATCCCAAATCTGTTTCTCTGAGAGGAAATGAAAGAGGAGGAAACCTTAACACGGCGTTTTTGATGTCACCAAGCTCCTGTATCAGTGATTTGCAACCAGAAGAATGGTACCACTCCTCCCAGGGAGTGCTTGGAAATGTGTGGGGCCACCACTGGTATCTGGTGGGCAGCTCCAGGAATGCCACACATCCTGCAGTGACAGTCCCACAAAACAAAGAACTGTCCCCCAAAAAGGCGATAACACCCTTATTAACCATCAATGTCCAAATGAAGGGCCGCCACTGTATTAACCGTCTTCAACCTTTCCCAGCTTCTGGAACAGTGGTGGGCAAACATTTTCTGTAAAGGGTTAGACGATAAATAGTTAAGGGCTTGTGGGCCACATACATCTCTATCACAAGCTGTTCTTTTTAAACAAGTCTTTACATAAGAATGCTACAAACCACTCTTAGCGTGCAGGCCCCTGGCAGGCTTTCATCTACCCCTGTTCTAGAGCATTACCTGACTCATCACAGTCTGTTCACACTGAGACAGGCTGGTTAAAATAAAATGCGATGAGGTGTACTGTAAACAACTTTAATAACCTATATCACAACTTTAATGAATGTAAAGAGAGCTTCAGAATTTAACCTTGAAACCTAAACATCAGACTTTATGCACTTCTAATTAATTAAACAAACAGTTCTCCCCTGTCTTCTCCTCCTCCGCCATGCAAGTCTTCTCCTGAATGTTTATTTTTGAACATGTTTCTCGAAGAGCAACGGTACTGCCTTTCCCCTCTTCTCAGGATGTCTTACTTCCTATTCGCTACGTGTGCCACTCAGAAAGTCTCTTTTAAATTACTACTGTTAACATTTTCTGAAATGTCTAAACCAAACCAAAGCCTGGAAATTCTGACTGGTATCTGGGTCCTGACTTTCCGGATGGTAGCTAAAGGTCACGTGGGGTGGAAAGTGGCCTGTGGGTAACACAGAATACAAACATGCACGCGAACAGGATATGTTGGTAATCCGGTTTCCTGAGACCTGGTAGGTTGTGAGAGTTCTCATCAACAATGGTGGGGAAGATAAAAAGCCTTAAGCTCGGAAATACTGGACTGTAACAGAGTCCATTCTTAGAATTAAATTTCTGGCTAAAGCAGAATGGGCAGGTAGGTACACCTCTTTTCCCCCATATTCTACTTGTCTAAAAATACAAACAAAACAAATGCAAAAAAGAAATGAAGTCAGTATCTGACATGGTTTCTTCACAGTGTGGAAGCTGGTGTTTGCAGCATGGCTTATGTCACGTCTCAAGCCCAGAAAGATGAAGAGTGTGGTTTTGGTGTTTAACCAGCCTCAACTGCACCCTGGCACTCTGTTTCTTCCCCCAGAGAACTTTGCTCTGTTAGAGGAAAGAAACCAACCTCACATCTTGAAACGAAACAGCTAGGATAAAAATAAAGCCCTGAAGTGGTTTGGTGACCGAGGTCATACGGGGCGTTAAGGGTTTGTAGGTAGGGCCAAATGTACTTTGAGAAACTTCCACTCACTGCCAACCACAAAGAGACAAAGACAGCGGCCCTAGAGTCCAGCAGTGGTCCAGGCAAGCAGCTCCAGTCCCTGCCTGTTAGGGGCTGTTTCTCAAAGAACACTTCACATTATCAATATCTGAACAACCCAGTCCTGGTTCTACCTTTGAACTAATGTCACCAAGTTCTGCTCCATGTGGTCTAATAAAAACAGAGCCAACCTATAGCCCCTGCCTAATAGAAAAAGGCCTTATGAACTCCTGTCATCCTATGTGGCAAACACTTTCAAACAGCTTCCAGGGTGGAGGAATGTGACATATGGTACACACTGCACACTACTTCACAGAAGTGAAGGGCTGCTTAAATGATATGACATTCATGTAACCCCCAAAGCAACCTTGCGTAACTGTATGCTAGTCCCGCCTCCCCCGAGCCCCGCAGATAGGACATCTTTACATTTATAAGGCCAAAAAGCTAAGCCAACTTTGATAATGATGGGGCAATGAAATAATCAAGTTACCACAGATCAAAGATTTAGCACAGAGCCTCCGTTCTTCTCTCACTCTAGATGAAATCAGTGCTTATGCCATCCAGGGAAAATGAGGCCAAAAGCTTTTTTGAGCTCTCTCTAACGGCACTAGTTCTGGAAGTGCTAACCTAAAGGCTCACAATACTATTCTAGGAGCGATAACTCACTCCGACACGAGACCAGCCATCTTGCCTAAGAAAGCATACCTTCTAAAACCATGCTCTGAACTAGAGCTGTGTTCAGGGGCAGCAGGGGCGAGGGGAAGGTGGAGGTATTAGAGGTGTACCACCCACGCACCACAGCTTTCTTTTCAGCACGGCAGTGGCAGTGGCAGCGGCAGTGGCGGCAGCAGCAGCTCAGGTGCACAAACTATGCAAAGGGGCACTGAAAAGCAAGGCAAATGGTCTGAAGAAAATGCCACCTGCAAAACACAGTTAAAAAAAATTTAAGAAAGCCTTCAAACAAATATAACAAGTTGAGCATGTGAAAGCCCCATACCCGGGCCACCTGACCTGGGTTTCTCACAGTGAGGCTGTGCTCCTTTGCTGGCCAGTGTTTACTTCGCTGGACACCTGATCCGATGCAGGAAAAAAATATACACATGGACTCCCCAGCCTTGTAGAGCCATGCATTCAGACAAAAGAAAACGATCATTCTCAACTTACAAATGCACCTCTAAGGAAAAAAACAAAAACCGAAAACATTGAAACATGGACACAGGAGATTCAGGCAGGGGCAGCAGGGAAAGCTGCAGGCTGAAACTATGATTTCCAAGCCCAGAGAAACGAAGTTCTCCCTCTGCCAGAGATTTCAGGTAACAACGAAAAAGCCTGGGGTTAGAGAAAATTACATGAGACAAGAAAAGAGAAAAGTTTATTCCTAATCAACCAGTTTGGTGGGTGGTTTTCAGACTCAACAAGAAGACAGCCTAAAGCTTCTCAGTTCACACGCTTAGGCAGAGTAACTTCTTGCTTTTCACCACGTCTCACTGCAACAGGATGCTGAGGAAAGAAGGGTCCCAGAGTTCTGTACGCAGGGCTCCATCCCCAGAGGTACAAATTTCATTAGGAAACAGAAGTGAAACCTCCAGGTTCCTTAAGCTCACTAGTACTAGTCTGTGGACAAAGGGTAAACCAGCCTGGTAGCAGGGCACACAGCTAACTAGTTTCTGGGTCAACACCAATGACAACATCATGTGAACACAAGCAAAAAACACTTATGCCCCTCTCCCAAAAAAGACAACAAAACAACACTTATGGTCCAATGATTAAGACATTTCCAAACTGTAATCAAAATCAGGCCTATGTGGGGGGACTTGCCAGTCCTAAACAGAATCTCTGAGAAACAACTTAAAAACCTAGAATGCAATAACCCACATTGGTGGCACTCTTAAAGCACCAATCACAAAATCAAATGCCTACACAGGCAAGGCAGGTGACGAAAGTGAGCTATGTGTGAGGCCAGGAGAGTTGGGGGGTGTGGCAAACTGGAGAACACAAGCCCAATTAAAAGGGGGGGCTGATACTTGGCTCTGGCAAATTGTTGCCAGATCTTGACTTTTTTTTTTTTATAAATTAGCTGGCAACTGACTGAAATTTTAAAGCAAACAAAAGTCCGGGGCGCCTGGGTGGCTTAGTCGGTTAAGCGTCCGACTTTCGCTTGGGTCATGATCTCGCGGTTCGTGGGTTCGAGCCCCGCGTCGGGCTCTGTGCTGACTGCCAGCTCAGAGCCTGGAGCCTGTTTCAGTCTGTGACTCCCTCTCTCTCTGACCCTCCCCTGCTCACGCGGTCTCTCTCTCTCCTAGAAATAAATAAAATATTAAAAAATAATAATAATAATAAAACAAACAAAAGCCCACCATTTGTCCTGCCTGAACCATTTGATCAGTCTTAGCATCACTAAAAGTGAGATAATCAGACACCTCCTAATGCAGTGCAAAATGAGGCACACAGCTCCACCCATGAACCTGTATCTAACCAAGTTTCTAGAGCTAATTCTCATTTACAGAAATATGGGGGGCAGAGGGAAAGGGGGAATGAGACCACAAAGAAACAGACAAATCCAGAATGTGGGAATTCTATAGGAAAACTAACCTGCATCTTTAACAAGCTTACAGCATGAAGAACATTTTTCAAAGGGAAGGCAGACTTGTTTTTGATTAAAAGAAACAGGAGACAAAACAATCAAACATAACATGGTAGGTCTTGATTTCAACAAACCAAATCTAAGAAGACATTTGATAGATAATGTGGGAAATGAAGTTATGGATCAGATACCGAATGCCACAGACAGACATGGCAATGGCACTGTGGTATATAAAGTCCTTTAAAAAATTTTGTTTTTTCTTTATTTGAGGGGGGGAAGGGGCAGGAGAGACAGAATCTTGAGCAGGCTCCACACTCATGGCGGAGCCTGACACTAGGCTCAATCCCACGACTCTGGGATCATGACCTGAGCCAAAATCAAAAGTCAGATTCTCAATCAACTGAGCCACCCAGGTGCCCCAAAATAAAAAGTCTATTATTTTTTAAAAGGTGTATACAAAAGTGAAATATGTAGGATTGCAGTGATGTGACATCTAGGGTTGGTTTTAAAAAATGCTTCAACCAAGGCAGGGGGAAGGGCAGAGCACACATGAGGAAAAGCCAAAACAAATGTGGAAAAGTCTTTTTTTTTTTTTTAATGTTTTTTATTTATTTCTGAGAGAGAGAGAGAGAGACAGCATGAGCAGGGGAGGGTCAGAGAGTGAGACACAGAATCTGAGGCAGTCTCCAGGCTCTGAGCTGGCTGTCAGCACAGAGCCCAACGCGGGGCTCGAACCCACGAACCATAAGATCATGACCTGAGCCAAAGTCAGACGCTTAACAGACTGAGCCACCCAGGCTCCCCTGGAAAAGTCTTGATAACTGTTGAATACCAGTGACGGGTATACAAGGGTTCATTTTATTATTTTCTCTTGTGTGTGTTTGATGTTTTTGTTATTATTAAATAAAACTCTCACATCAAACAAAATAGGTCTGCATCTAGAGAGCCAGTTTGTGAATTATTAAGCCTCACTGTTCACTTTAATCAGAAAGAGTAATAAAGGCAAAAATAAACCTAACAGTTTAAAAGATCATAACAAAAACATAAGTATGTAAATAAGAACTACCACCACCAATATATGAGAAGTTACAATATGCGACTCATTGTGCTTCACATGCATTATCTCATTTAGTCTATCAGTATCACCATCTTACAGATGAAGAAACTGCAGCTCATGCCCGAAGCGTCACTGCTGATAACCGACAGATAAAACCAGGGCTTGAACTTAGGACTTCCCAAAGCTCAAGCTGTTAACGTCTGCACTATCCTGCCTCTGACATATCACATGCTGGAAAAAATTAATGAAATCAATCACGCTGCCAGCCTCTACGAGAGATACAACAGACTTGTAGGCAAGCACTCATGGAAGGACTTCCCAAGTCCAACAGTAATATGTAGGGGGGAAACCACCAAAGGTGAGTAGCAGTATGTACGATATGCCACCAATAATGTAAGAAAAGAGAGAGAACCATATTTATATGTACATATACATACACGCACACACGTTTTACCTATTCAAAAATATTTCTCTGCGGCACCTGGGTGGCTCAATCAGTTGAGTGTCCAACTTCGGCTCAGGTCACGATCTCACAGTTCGTGGGTTCGAGCCCTACATAGGGCTCTGTGCTGACAGCTCAGAGTCTGGAGCCTGTTTCGGATTCTGTGTCTCCTTCTCTCTCTGATCCTACCCTGCTCATGTGCTCTCTCTCTCTCAGAAATAAATAAAACACTAAAAAATTTTAAAAAAATATTTCTCTAATCAAAATATTTAAAAAGGCAATCATTCCTCTGCTAGATCTTTTTATCTCTATTCCCACAGACCTAGAAGCCACCCCAACACTGTTGCCTAGAAACTTTTCCAACTAGAACCCAGCTTTTCAAACAGTCACAAAGTTTCTATTCCCACAGGGCCTCAAATTAGCCCTTATGCCCCAATTTATTACTAGTTCAAGATGCTTCCCCATAAAATGGACCCTTTCATACTCAATCTTTCAAAACAAGAATCAGTCCTATTAGATGTCTAATCTTTCTTGAACTTGTTCTTTATTTAAGTGCCTTGAAAAGTTTCTCTTTACACAGGAGAGGGAGGACATTACGGTGTCACTCTAATTGTGCTACTGGGATAAATAGCAAGATACAGGTATCTGTGTTTGACTTCTAAAATTAGAATACCATTTTTCCAATCAAGTTCTGAGTTGATAATTATGCATGGGTTTTTCTCTTTTGACTTCCCAGGTTAACGGGCATTAGACATTTCCAATCTAAGTGCTGCGTCCTATATAAACATGCAGGAAAAGCAAACCCTAAGATGTTAGTAGTGGTCATCGCTAGATGGTACACTGTTTATCTGCACTTTCAAATTTTTTACAAATAAAGATGTTGGACTTGCAACTTTTTAAAGGCAATAAAAATATCAAAATGAAAAGAAAAAGAGGTTTGCCCTACTTAATCAAAGCCATTGGCAATTTCCTCCAACAACCAAGACACAAAGAAACATCACTAATATCTTCTGCCTGTTTGAGTTCATAATGCCTAAAGTACTGTCTAAAAGAGTAGCCCTCAAATTTTAATCAACAAACTGCAGGACAAAAAATTCAGTCAATTTCCATCCTACCTAATTTAGTGAATAAAACAGTACTGCTTTTGTTAAATTAACAATGCATACAGGACAAGTAAACAATGAGAAATTCCAGAAACAAATTATTTCCAGCATCCAGAAGTACATTATTTGGGCCCAGCCCACCGACTACTACCCATACGTACCAAAGCACCAAACAAGAAAGTGTTCCTGCAGAAGGCTCAGTCTCTCTCCTACTCCAACTTTCTCACATGAGCCTCCAAATTACCATACATTTAGATACCTGTAAGCCCTCTGCTGTGCCGAACCCCCTCTGCCTTTGCCCATGCTGTTCCTTCTACTTGGAACATTCTCTTCTCACTTGGCCTAGTTAACTTTTCCAAGAAGTCTTCCAAAGTCACTCTCCTCCTTTTCTTCTCTACACCCATGCTTCCACCTGCACTGAACCAAGGGCCCTTTGCTGCGCTTCCACAGTACCCAACGCACACCTCCCTCATGACACTTAGCACAATATACATGGTCATCGTTATTTGTGGATTTCATATTTGTGAATTCAGCCACTCGCTAAAACTTATTAACACCTAAATCAATCCCTGTGGTGCTTTCACAGTCACTTGTGGACATACACAGAATGGCAAAAAATTCAAGTTCCCTGATACATCTGTTCCCAGCTGAGGTTCAACAAGGTGACTCTCTGCCTTTTTGTTCACGTTCTCATACCTTAAACAAGGGCCCTTTTCATAGTCTATTTAGAGCCATGTTTTTCACATTTGTGTGCTTTTTGTTGGTGATTTCACTGTTGAAAATGGCCTCCAAGCAGACTGCTTGAAATGTTGTCTAGTGTTCCTAAGTGCAAGAAGGTCACAGTGAATGTGCCTTACAGAGAAAATGTGTGTATTTGTTCAGACACAAGTAATTGTGTGACCAGCCAGGAATCACCAATATATATTAAATAAAATGACTTTAAACAGAAACCTATATAAAACAATCACTTGATGAAATTCTTATAACCAGAGGCTCACAGAAACCTAATCCTGTTTTTCCCTTAGAAGCAATGATTCAGTATTCACTAATTCAGTGTCTGTGGTGACTTTATAGCACATAACTACCACAAATGACAATAACCAACTGTATGCTGAAACATTCTGTTTATATAGCCATTACTTCCACCAGATCAGAAGCTGGCAAACTAGGCCCACAGGCCAAAGGCAGGCAGCCACCAGTCTTTGTAAATAAAGTTTTACTGGAACACAGCCATGCTCATTGAGTTAGGTACTGTCTACGGCTATTTTAGCACTACAACTGCAGACGTGAGTAGTTGTAACAAAGACCATAGGGCCTCCAAAGCCTCAAATATTGACTATATGGCCTTTTACAGAAAAGGCTTACTGACCCATGCACTAGACTGTAAACTCCTTGAGGTATTAACAATGTTGTATTCATCTTTACAACCCTAGGACAGAGCTGGCACAATAGTATAGGTAAAGTAAACTTTAATCTGGTTAGGAAGACAGTTTTCTACTCCAAAAGTTCAAGACTAACTGCACTAAATTCTGGACTGGACATGTACAAGTCCTGAAAAAAAAAATACTATGCAAAGAAATAAAATAAATATTGCAATGTAATGGAAGAACAAAAAGGAAAAAAAATAACAAGGCAAACAATATCATTTGGTGGATGAAATAAGACAAGAGATTCAAATAAGGAAAGCCAAATAATTACTATAAGAAGCTGCTGAAGTCTAGTCCACAGTGAACCCCAAAATCATTCTGAAGGGCCAAAGGAAGGTTTGTCCAGAGCTTGGTGAAATATACAATGACGTTTCATTACCTAAAGCCATTTTCTACACATGGCACCAAACATGTTGTAGATACAGTAACCACAGTCAGCTGGGAAAGGGAAATCAAATCATTCCGAAACAGGAGAACACACTGAAGCTGGAGAGACAAACATCTGTCAACGACTCCCATTCTCACTTGCTCATTCTTCCCCAGTCAACACACACAAGGTACATTCCATTCAAGATACAGAGCAGTTGCCTGGCCTTTCCGCGCGAAAATGGCTCTGATGCTATAATCTCCTTAATTAACTCACTGTTTGCTATGCAGTACCTTTTCCTGATTTCCAAAGGGACCTGAGGCATAGCAGAAGGCACACCCACTAAGTAAAGAATGTTTGGGACCCTCATGACACTGATGTAAGTAGCCTAGCTGTCAGGGGTAGGGTTTAAATAGGAGTCTCAATTAGTTTAAAAGGATGCCATTTACAGTTGAGGTTGGCAGTCCCTCCCCAGGTAGCATGTTCAACCCAAACCACATCTCAAGGCTAAAAACCAACAACCCACAAGCTAACCTCCTGCAGCCATTCAGAGAGAGAGATCCAAAACCTGTGCTTGGCCAAGAGAGAACAAACTAGTGGGGACTCTACTATCATTACTAACAACCACCTGAAGCCAGACTTTTTCTTTCTTATTCATGGATGTGAATTTTAGTAGTTTGTGCTAAAAACTCTCTAGGAATTGTCAAAGGAGCAATTCCTAGTAAGGCTAATCACCCAAAAAAGACAACTAAATGAACAAGCAATGCTCAGCAAATATATAAATTACACAGATATGTTAAGCAAGTGACATATAACTTCATAATGAAATATCATTCAGCCATACTAAGAACATACTAAGAAAAGATACTCTTGGACAAGTGGAAATACAGTCTGTTCTGCTATAAATCATGTTTTGAAATATGTTCCACTGTGATAAATGTACTAGGGTACACTTTGAGCAGAACACAAATTTTCCATCTCCTTATGCATAATTTTGTTCATGAGAAACACTGAATGAACATAGGAAACTATACTCGACTGAACCAAGCTACACAGGAAAACACACACACACACTCCAAACATCTACCAGCTACTGCAGTTCACCATATGAACTTCTTTAAGCCACACCTACCCACATCTGATGTTATACCTACTCATACAATTCCAAATAACCTTCTCTCCATCACTTCACAAGAATCCACAAGCTATGATCCTTCTCTTTAAAAAAAGAGTGGAACAGGGGGTACTCAGGTGGCTCAGTTGGTTAAGCATGCAACTTCAGCTCAGGTCTTAGTCCCATGGTTTATGAGTTTGAGCCCCGTACCGGGTGAGCTTGAGCCCTGCTTGGGATTCTCTCTCTCCCTCTCTGCCCCTCACTCACTCGCTATCTCTCAAAAAAAAAAAAGTGGAATGGGAAGCTGTAGTCCTTCTGAAGCCCATTTCTTTTTTTTTTCTTTTTTAATGTTTTTATTTATTTCTAGGAGAGAGAGAGAGAGAGAGAGCGTGAGCAGGGAGAGTCAGAGAGAGAGGGAGTCACAGACTGAAGCAGGCTCCAGGCTCTGAGCTGGCAGTCAGCACAGAGCCCGACGCGGGGCTCGAACCCACGAACCGCGAGATCATGACCCAAGTGAAAGTCGGACGCTTAACCAACTAAGCCACCCAGGCGCCCCCTGAAGCCCATTTCTTTAAGGCAAAGTTTATTTCTTGAGTTTAAAAATAGTACTTTTGTATTTCTAAATTTTCTTTAATGTTTATTATTTTGAGAGAGAGAGACATACAGAGAACCAGGAGGGTTGGGGGGGGGGGGTGCGCAGAGAGACAGGAAGATACAGAATACGAAGCAGGCTCCAGACTCCAACCTGTCAGCACAGAACCCGACGCGGGGCTCGAACCCACAGACTGTGGACCTTGAGATCACAACCTGAGCCGAAGTCGAATGCTCAACCAACTGAGCCATCCAGGCACCCCAGTATTTTTTTCATTTCTTAATCAATGGATAATATATAAAATTGCATAACTACCTTACTAGGTTCAAATCTTTTTTTTTTTTAATACATCACTGAGGAAATTTTTGAGTACTGTGCCCCTAGCCCCATCTTCCTCATAAGCTCTGTGGTTTCTACTGTACAATCTTACACAGTACAGTGAATTTTAGGAATGTATGTTACATTATAACATTATAAGAAAACTGTATGTCCAAGTGATAATTATAAAAAGCAATCTATAGATTAGTATATGCAGATATCCCCTAGTTTTCTTAAGTTCATGCTGTACCACTTCGTTTTTACAAAAGACCTACAATAGTACCACTTTTGCTAACTGAAAGAAATTCAAAGAGGAATTTGGCTTTTATGAAAAAAGCTGAAAAGCGAACCTAGCATTCAGCATTTGTTCTGCAGGGAGCCACCGCAGGGGCAGCGTGTCAAGTAGCGCCACCAAGTTCCTTCTCTGGGAACTACACTCAGCATCTCAGCAGCAAGCCGCCAGAGCTCTGAGCTGTGTCTGTGAGCATCTGGGCTTTGTCTGGGTTTATTCTGTGCATCCATTAGTAAGATGTGTCTTATGGTATCTGAACAGCCTAAAAGAGGGTATTCTGGAGGTCTGGGAATGTTCAAAATTTTTTCCATATAAATTAATGGCAACGGTTTCTTTGCTTTACACCATTTTGACTTACAAAAGGTTTCAAAGTAATGCTCTATTTTCAGATAGCAGGGGACATGTGCGTAGTATCATTCCATTTTTGTTAAAAACTATATTTCATGTGTCTACAGGTATGTGTGTATGTGTACAGACATAAATGCTTGGAAAACTAGTCTGGAAGGGCCTCCGTCAAATAGTTCATAGTGGTGTCTCTGAGGGCATGAGTACAAAGAATTCTCACTTTAAACTTTATGGACACTGATTTAGATACAGTGCTGCCTGTATCGGTATTACTTTTGCAATTTTAAAAAATCCCTTAAAAAAAAAAAAGACACCTGTTTCAATAGAAGTACTACAAACAGGATCATCATATAATCTGATTATGTCCCAGCTTAAAATTCTCCTGCTTAAAATCCTTAATATTGACATCCAAATTTCTCAGTATTTATGAAGGATCTGCTTCCCCCTGCCCACCTTCTCCAGCCTCATTCCTCACTGTTTCTTCCCTCATTTATACACTCAACTAAGATTTAATTAAACCCCTGTATATGTGTGCACTGGGGATAAAGCAAGTGAACAACTAGATATGGACATCTCCCAGAGCCTTGAATCCAGCAAGGGAAAGACCTTAACCAACAACAACAAAACTGTACCCAAAATTACTAATTAAAAATGTGGTTACAAAGGAGAAACATCCAGGCTCAGGGATCAGAAAAAGCTTCCCTGGAAAAGGGAAATGGTATTTAGAATGAGAATTTAAGGCTAAGAATGGAACTAATAGGGGCGCCTGGGTGGCTCAGTCGGTTAAGCGTCCAGCTTTGGCTCAGGTCAGATCTCACGGTTCGTGGGTGCTGACAGCTCAGAGCCTGGAGCCTGTTTTGGATTCTCTATCTCCCTCTCTCTCTGCCCCTCCCCCACTCATGCTCTGTCTCTGTCTCAAAAATAAACTATAAAAAAGAATAAAAAAAAAAAAAGAATGGAACTGATAGAAGAGAGCACTGCAGAAAGAGAGAATGTGCAATAGCCAGAGTCAGAAAAGACCCTGGGCCCTTCATGGAACAAGCCAGTACAATAGGGTAGGGGGAAGAGAAGTATAAGGTATGTTCAGAAGTTGCAGGGGCCGAATCATATGGGTCCTAGTAGACTACAGTACGGATTTTGAACCAGATTATGAGAGCAAACAGAAACAACTGAAGACTTTCAAGCAGGGAAGTGACAATCAGAAATGTGTATCTGGAAACTCACTTAAGTTACTATCTAAAAAAAGGCCTGGGGTGCCTGGTGGCTCAGTCAGCTAAGCCTCTGACTCTTGATTTTGGCTCAGGTCATGATCTCATGGTCCGTGGGATTGAGCCTCATACTCATAGTGTGGAGCATGCTTGGAATTCTGTCTCTCGTATCTCTCTGTCCCTACCTCTTGCTTGCATGCATGCATATGCACTCTCTCAAAATAAATAAATAAATAAACATTAAAAAACAGTAAAATAAGGAGCGCCTGGGTGGCTCAGTACATTAAGTGTCCAACTCTTGGTTTCAGCTCAGGTCATGATCTCCTAGTTCATGGGTCTGAGCCCCGCATCAGGCTCTGCTCTGACAGCATGGAGCCTGCTTGGGATTCTCTCTCTCCCCCTTTCTCTGCACCTCCCCTGTTCACTCCCTCTCTCAAAAACAAAACAAAACACCTTAAAAAATGTTTAATTAAAAAATAATAATAAAAGAAAAAATAAAAAGAAATGCCAAAGGAGGACCAACAATGTGAAAAGACCATTAGGAGCTTTTTCAAAAGTCTGTGGATTACTGATGACAACCTGGACTAGGATGGTGGTAGTGGAAATGGAGAAAATTATATATATATATGTATATATATACATGTATATATATATATAAGAGAAAAGTATATATACGTGTATATATATATATATATATATATATATATATAAGAAAAGTATATATATATATATATATATATATATATATATATATATAGCCTCCAGCCATCCTGCAGTTCCCAAGCCTCAGGTGTCAGAGTGGAAATGGCCTTACATCGCCCTTCAGCTGCAAAATGCCTCTTCATGCAGCCTTCCCTAACCCCGCCCAGATTAGGTGCCCTGAGCCTGTGCTTCCTGTAGCCTCTCATGCTCCCCTTTATCACAGCACTTGGCACACTGCACTATAATCACATATGTATGTTTCTGTCTTCCCCATGTGACTGAATGCTCCCTGAGGTTAAGGATCACTTTTGGTTGTTTTAATCTCTATCTGTATCCCTAATGCCTAATCACTCAGATGTTTGTGAATAAATCCCCACTTCTTATTGGGGATAAGGAATGGAGAGAGCAAGCCAAGTTTTGAGGGCCTTCTCTAAAAAAAAAATATGGGAAGCAGACTTGAGTCTGAGAAAGCAGGTGAAAAAGGAAAGGCCATTTCCTGGCTGGATAAGTGAAGAGCTACGAAACTGCAGACTTCTTCCCCTGGTGCTGGTAGTTTCAAACTAAAAGCCCAACCTCACAGATATAAATTTAAGAGAAATTAAGGAAAGTACTTCCCCAAGAATAATTAGGCTAAAAATATATAAACAATTTCATGAATAGTTTCAAAAAGAAATGATCATTTCACTCCACTTATATCTTTAATTATTTGAAATTTCTACTAAAAATAATTCATATATTATTAGTAAAATTAAAAATAAAATAATTAATAAAACTTAATAGATCTAATGACAGCCCATAAACTGAAAATGCCTTCTCTGAGATGCATATAAATAAAAATATAAGCTTATAAACACATTACTTAAAAATCAATGAAGCGGGGCGCCTGGGTGGCTTAGTCGGTTAAGCGTCCGACTTTCGCTTAGGTCATGATCTCGCAGTTCGTGGGTTCGAGCCCCGCGTCGGGCTCTGTGCTGACTGCCAGCTCAGAGCCTGGAGCCTGTTTCAGTCTGTGACCCCCTCTCTCTCTGACCCTCCCCTGCTCACGCTGTCTCTCTCTCTCTCTCTCCTAAAAATAAATAAAACATTAAAAAAAAAAAATTAAAAAAAAAAAATCAATGAAGCACAATGGGAGGGAGAGCTCTATAGAATATTAGTTACAACCTTAACTTTTACAAAGGATCCTCCCCAACCTTGAGGCCAAGGTCAAAGAAAGCCATAAAATGCTTTCTCAAATTGTTGTTGCTGCTTTCTCAGTGGCATTTATGCTTATTTTAATGTTTATTTATCTTTGAGAGAGAGACAGAGCACAAGCAGAGGAGGGGCCGAGAGAGGGGTAGACACAGAATCGGAAGCAGGCTCCAGGATCCAGGCTTTAAGCTGTCAGCACAGACCCCAACACGGGGCTCGAACCCACGAACTGGGAGATCATGACCTCAGCCAAAGTCAGAGGCTTATTAACCAACTGAGCCACCCAGGTGCCCTGTTGCTTTCATTTTACAGACAGACAGTGGAGCTAACCCAATAGAACAATTTCTCTCTAATTCAAATAGACTTCCAATTTGGGGCTGCAATATCCGAACTAGAAGAAGGCAACAACGAGAGAGTCTGCCTGCAGAGTCTCCTCTGAAGCACCGCATGCAAATCATGGCACATGGCAAACTGGAAGTTTCATTCATAAGCAATGTCTCCTTTCCAAGTCATGCAGAAAAGAGCTACAGAAGGACACAAAAATAGAAATGGCAATTTTATTTATTTTTTTTAATTTTTTTTTAATGTTTTATTTATGTCTAGGAGAGAGAGAGAGAGAGAGAGACAGCGTGAGCAGGAGAGGGTCAGAGAGAGAGGGAGTCACAGACTCTGAAACAGGCTCTAGGCTCTGAGCTGGCAGTCAGCACAGAGCCCCACGCGGGGCTCGAACCCACGAACCGCGAGATCATGACCTAAGCGAAAGTCGGACACTTAACCGACTAAGTCACCCAGGCGCCCCAGAAATGGCAATTTTAAATTAACCCCCGAAAAAGTCCTCCTATCCTACTACTTTTGATTCATTCTTAGCAGACAACCATGTCTCCAACTTCAAAGAGAAAAATGTAAACATCAAAAATCCTCTCCCTCATCTTTCTCTTCCAATACCCACAAACTTACCTGATCCCCACTTACCTGATTCCATTTCCCTCAAGCATAAGGAAGAAGGATCTCTCACCCTCATTCAGGCTAATCCCTGCCTTTGTGCTCCAGATTCCACTCCCTTCCAACCCTCTGCAAGGACCTCTTCCTGCCATCAATCTCCTTCTTCTCTTAGATCTTCAGCCTATTTATCATTTTTTTTTTCTAGTGACTGAACCTAGTCTCATGACTTCAATTCCATCTATGAGGGGATGCCTTCAAATATCTTCATCTCTAACTTAGAACACTCCCCCAGCTTTAGATATGTTAGCCTTTAAATCTCTCTTCAATGTCCTACAGAAATTCCAGCATGTCCAAAACTAAACTCACTGTTTTTTTCCTAAAACCAACTCTACCTCTATTTCCTATCTCAAGGAATAGACCAGTACTCACCCAGTTCCCAAGCCAGAAACACCTAAATAGGTATTACTTTTGACTTCCTCTTGTCCTTCAGCTCCCCATGTCCAATCAGGTCCTTTGGATTCTGCCTCATTAATATATATTGTATATTTGTTCACTTCTCTCCATCTCCAGAGCTATTTCCTGGTTCAGATCTTTTTCACATCTTATTTGGATTATTGCAGCAAATTCCTATTATTTCTTTTTTTTTTTTTTAATATTTTTATTTATTTCTGAGAGAGAGAGAGAGAGACAGCATGAGCAGGGCGTGAGCAGGAGAGGGTCAGAGAGAGAGGAAGACACAGAATCCAAAACAGGCTCCAGGCTCTGAGCTAGCTGTCAGCACAAAGCCCAACGTGGGGTTCGAACCCACGAACCCAACCGTGAGATCGTGACCTGAGCCAAAGTCCGACGCTTAACCGACTGAGCCCAGCCAAGCGCCCCTCTTATTTCTAATCTTACCCTTCTCCAAGCTTTTCACAAAGCAGCCAGTTATATTTCTAAAATGTGTATCTGACAAGTTACTTGCTTATATAAAACATTCAATAGCTCCCTACTGTCTTCAGGATAAAGGTCAAATTATTTATTGCATGACCCTTTAAGATGTGGTCCCAGCTCACCCCATCATTCACTCCACCATGATCTTTACTCTCAAGGTACAATGAACCAGCCATTTGCAGTTTTCCAACTATGCTCTCTGTCTCTAACTTCACAAAATCACAACAGAATTTGAAAGCATCACACTGGTGACTCTAAACCCAAAGCAGCAAAAAATTCTCATCTTATACTAAGTAAATCTTCCTCTAGAAAAACTAGTTTTACTAAATTCTACAGTGCCACATAGTGGTGAGAGACGGAAGCATATAATAAAGAGAAAGAAGTGTAGCTGGAGGTGAGAGATGACATCAGAGAGCCTGAAGTGATTTACGTTCCCTGTGATTAATGATAAATGTCTGTGTACTGCCTCTCAGTTGCATGTACTGGGGCACCCGTGTTTACTTAGTCTTGCTCATTAGATCACCCTCAGCAACTTACATCACTTGGGCTCAAGCTGCCCAGTCCATTCTCCTGCTCAGAATCCTTCCCGGACTCAGTGCCCTGGGAGGACCGAGGATGTGATGGATGGATCCAGATCTCTAAGCGAGTGGTGTCATCTCCAACATGCCGGAAAGTAGACTTCTTTCCTTTCCGCCATTGGTCAGGACTCAGTTCCAATTCCTCATGTTGCTTTTTTTCCATCTGTTCTGCCTGTACAATATATAAACACGTAAGCTCAGACTCTCCTGGAATTCAGCTAATAAAAAGAGGCACTCACCTCACCTGAGTTTGTTGCCCGGGGGCTATAAAAAGTACAGACTCTACTATAGTCCCAAAGTAGCAAAGTATCATCTGCTTTGTCTCATAGGCATTATTAATTCCATAAACAAGATGCACACCCAAGGGCCCTGGAGAACTTTCCTAAAGATGAATTTGGTTCTGCATAGGGGCTGGCTGACTCCATCAGCACAGCCCAATGGAATCCCTTGAGGACATTATAAGTCATTCCCCTGAGGACACAGAGGCACTAAGAGAAACACATTCTTTTAGGAAGGAATGAGTGCCTGCATCCCCACTCACCTTTCGTTTGGTCTCTTCAAACAAGCTCATGAGACTCTCCTTGGCAGTCAGGATAGGGTTGCTGGCAGCTAAACTGCGCATATAGTAATAAACAGCATCAAGCTTCCTCCTCTGCAGAAAGAGGCCAGAGACATCAAGTCAACCAATTCTTTTTCTGAGTCTAGCCTGAGTCAGCTGACCTAGAAAATTACTAACTCTCCAGGCTGTGAGGAATTTCAGTAAGAAAATGAGAATGCTATCCATGGGAGAAGCCATGGCAACTACATCAGAGATCTCCTCTTGCACAGTACTATATCTTATGAGCCAAGTGCTCACAAAGGAGAGAAAAGAATGAAGAGCCTCATGAAATATAAAATCCAGTTACCTTTCGGTTTTATAAAAAGAAAATGTTCAACTCCCTAATTATTATTTCAAAAATTATAAACAATGGCAACATCACTAACTAAGCACAGTGAGACAAGTGACCATCACTTTATAGATTTTACCCCTAAACTTAAGGATACTGCCCCTAGGCATTATTATTCCCGTTTAGAAATGAAGAAATGGAAGCTCTAGGAGACTGTTGTCTAACAACAAAACTAGTCCAACAAGGTCTCCAAGCCAAATCCCAGCTAAGCCAATATATGAACCTTGGTCCATCTGATTCCTAAGTTCAAGTTTTCACTATACCACACTGACTCTACTGAGGAAGGGAAATGTAAACTATTACCCAATGAATTCACCAAATAAATACTTCAAGTCTGTTTTATAACCAGTTATTAAGGAAAAGTAGTAAAAGAAGGGGAGGTCAGAAAGGAAAAAAAAACTGTGAAATAAAGGGAGAAGGAATGTCAAAAACCTTTTCTCTCTCCAAGTTCACATACACTTTTCCCTTTTTTTCTGTCTCAAAATGCTTCTAGAATACTAACTTCTCTCTCTCCCCAGTTAACTCATTCCTCAAAACTTACATCTTAAACAAACAAACAACAACAACAAAAAACCCTTGCATCTTGGAATCAGCTAGCATGGTTAAAGGTACACATTCCGAGGTCAACTGCCCGAGTTTGAACTGGTCCTGCCATTTATTAGGTATAACCTGAAAGAAATCAACCTCAAGGTTTTCTTATCTGTAAAATGGAGATGTTTACATCTCCTGAATGTCATACAGCTCCCGAAGAGATTAAAATTCATATAATGCATACACTTTAAGAGAATATCTGACATATTCAGTCAGTTAAATGGGGGCTGTCTGTTTTTTAAGATTTTATTTTTAAGTAATCTCTACTACACCCAATGTGGGCCTAAAACTCACAACCCTGAGATCAAGAGTTGCATGCTCTACTGACTGAGCCAGCCAGGTGCCCCCAGTGGAGGCTATTTTTAATATTATTCCAATCCATACTAATCTCAGTCTATACCACTCACTTGATTTTAGGCTGTTTTGTCGATTCTACAATGACTTTTTTCATATTTTAACATCTCTGAGATACAACTCACAATCAATATCTACCATTATGTCTCGTTTATAATAATTCACATATTCTTTCTTAGTGGTCCAGAATATAACGATGCATCTAACAATCAACACATCACATTTTATGAAGTCCAATTTGTATCACTGTCTACACACCTCACTTGTCTTCTCAACACTTTTTTTCAGGGCAGAAATCATATCATATATTCATCACTCAGAGCACCTAGCAAAGCACTGTGCACAAGCATGTTCTCATTGAATTCTTGAGATTCACCAAATTACTGATAGAGGACACAGAAAACTGAGAAAGTGATGCTAAAAGACAACTAGGATAAAAGAGAGACAGAAAAAGAAGGACAGAGGAAAAGAGCTAGAAAGAACTACTAATTTAGGTCAGAGATCTATGAAAGAAAAATACACCAATTTAATCAGAATGGGGTAAAGGCACTTAGGGAATTCAGTAAAGTTGTAAGACTAAAATCAATGCTTAAAAATCAATTAAATTTCTATACATTAGTAATAAACAGCCTTTAAGAGAAATTAAGAAAAGAATTCCATTTACAATAGCATCAAAAAGAATAACACACTTAGGAAATTTAATAACTAAGTGTAGGGGCACCTGGGTGGCTCAGACAGTTAAGAATCCAACTTCAGCTCAGGTCATGATGTCACAGTTTCTGGGTTCAAACCATGCACTGGGCCCTGTGCTGACAGCTCAGAGCCTGGATCTGCTTCGAATTCTGTGTCTCCCCCACTCTGCCCCTCCCTTCTTCATACTCTGTCTCTCTCGCTCAAAATTAAATAAACATTAAAAAATTTTTTTAAATAAGAGTATCAACCAAGTGTAAAAGTGTAAAACTCATACAATGAAAATTATAAAACATGTCTGAAAGAAATTAAAGAAGACTTAAATAAACCAAAACATCAGTGTAAAATACTGCCCAAAGCAACTACACAGTTAACGTAATTCTTATGAAAATCCCAATGACTCTTTTTGAAGCAATGAAAAAGCGGATCCTAAAATCCATATGGAATTACAAGAAACCCCAAATAGCCAAAATAATCTTGAAAAAGAAGAATAAAGGTGGAAAACTCATATATCCTGATTTCAAAATTGACCACGAAGCTACAGTAATTAAAAGAATGCTGGCATTGCTGGCATAAAGGTGGACATATGGGTCCATGGAAGAGAACTAAGAGTCTAGAAATAAACCCATGTACCAACTGATTTCAACAACAATTCCAAGACTAGCCAATGGGAAAAGAACATTCAACAAATGGTACTGGAAGGATTGATATCCATATGCAAAAGAATGAAGATGGACTCTTATTTCATACCATCTACAAAAAGTAATGAAAAATGGATCAAAGATCTAAATAAAGGAACCATAACTATAAAAGCTCTTAGAAGAAAACACAGGGATATAGCTTCTTAACTCGGAATTTGATAACAGTTTCAAAACCATGACACAAAAGCACAAGCAACAAAAGAAAAGATAGGTAAACTGGACTTCATCAAAATGTAAAACTTTTCAGCATCAGAAGACATTATCAAGAAAGTGAAAAAACAGGGGCACCAGGGTGGTTCAATTAGTTAAGCATCTGACTCTCTCCTCTCTCCTTCCCTCTCTGACCCACTCCCTCTTCTCTCTCTCTCAAAAATAAATAAACTTTTAAAAAAGTTTTAAAAAGGAAGAGAAATGAAAAAAGGGTTTGGACAGTTCCCCAAATGGCCACATAATGAAGTACAGTTCAATATCATAAGTCATTAGGGAAGTGCGAATCAAAACCACAATGAGATACTACTTCAAAATCAATAGATTTGTAGGTTGGCAACAAACTGATTCTAAAGTTTTTACAGAAAGGCAGATCCAAAATAGCCTACACGTGACTGAGAAAGAAGAACATGGTCCGAAGACGAAACTCTCCGACTTCAAGACTTACTAAAAAGCTACAATAATCAAGACAATGTTGTACTGCCCAAAAACAGCCAAAGAGATCAAAAGAATGTAACAGAAAACCCACAAAGAGACCCACAGTCAGCCGATCTTTGACAGAGGGGGAAAGGCAATTCAATGGAGAAAGGATCATCTTTTCAACAAATGGGAGTTGAAACAACTGGATATCCACATGCAAAACAATGGGTCTACACACAGACCTTAAACCTTTCACAACAATTAACTCAAAATGGATCACAGAACCTAGATGTAAAATGCTAAACTACACAACTCCTAGAAGATCACACAGGAGAAAATCTAGGTAATCTTGGGTTTGGTAAAGAGTTCTTAGATATTAAACCAAAAGCACAATCCACAAAAGAAAAAGTTGGTAAGTTAGATTTCATTAAAATTAAAATCTTGTTCTGTGCCAAGAAAATGAAAATATAAACCACACACAGAGAAATTAATCACAAAACACATATCTGATAAAGAAATGGTATTCCAAAATATACTCTTCGGGGCGCCTGGGTGGTTCAGTTGATTAAGCATCTGACTTCAGCTCAGGTCATAATCTCACGGTTCGGTTCATGAGTTTGAGCCCCACATCAGCCTCTCTGCTGACAGCTTAGAGCCTGGAGCCTGCTTTGGATTCTGTTTGTGTGTGTCTCTCTCTGCCCCTCTCCCACTCCACACTCTGCCTCTCTCTCTGAAAAATAAACATTTTAAAAAATTGAAAATATACCCTTAAAACTTAACAGTAAGAAAAAAAAACCCTCCAATTTAAAAATGGGCAAAAGATCAAGACACCTCACAAAGAAGATACACAGATGGCAAATAAGCATACGAAAAGATGCTCCACATCATATGTCATTAGGGAACTGCAAGGTAAAACAGGATGGTAACACTACACACCTATCAGAATGACCAAAATCCAAACCACAAACGACACTAAATGCTTATAAAGATGCAGAGCAACGGGAACTCCCACTCACTGTCAGTGGGATGCAAAATGGCACAGCCACTTCAGAAGACAGTTGGCAGTTTCTTCCAAAACTACATTCTACTCTTACCATACAATCCAGAAATCATACCCTTGGTATTTATCCAAGTGAAACGAAAATATATGTCCACACAAAGCCCTGCACGCAAACATTTATAGCATTTTTATTCATAATTGCCAAAACTCATAAGCAACCAACATGTCCTTCCATAGGGGAATGGATAAACTGCAGAACATCCATACAATGGAGTATTACTCAACAATAAAAAATAAAGTGGTATCAAGCCACAAAAATAAACCTAAATGCATATTAAGTGAAAGAGGGGAATCTGAAAAGGCTACATACTATATGGTTCCAACTATACGACATTCAAGAAAAAGCAAAACTAGAGAGACAGTAAAAATTAAGATTGCTAGAGGTTCAGGGAGTGAGGCGGGATGAACACGTAGAGGGTGGAGCACAGGGTATTTTTAGGACAGTGAAACTACTCTGTGTGACATTACAATGATAGATACATGTCATTGTAAGTTTGTTCAAATCCACAGAATGTACACAGAATATAAAAGTAAACCCTAGGGGAGCCTGGGTGGCTCAGCTGGTTAAGTGTCCGACTTCAACTAGGGTCATGATCTCGCAGTTTGTGGGTTCGAGCCCCGCGTCGGGCTCTGTGCTGATAGCTAGCTCAGAGCCTAGAGCCTGTTTCAGATTCTGTGTCTTCCTCTCTCTCTGTCCCTCCCCTGCTCAAGCTGTCTCTCTTTCTCTCAGAAATAAATAAAACATTAAAAAAAATTTTTTTATGTGAACCCTAATATACACTATGGACTTTATTATATGTGATAATGTATCAATGCCATCTCATCAATTATAAACATATGTACTACACTAATGCAAAATGTTAATGACTAGGAAAATTGAGGAGAGGAGAGTTGAGGGAATATACGGGAACTGTGCACTTTCTGCTTAACTATTCTGCAAACATAAAACTGACCAAAAATTTAAAAAATAAGAAAAAATATTAAAGAAAAAATGTCCACAAGGTGGGGGGGGCGATGGGAATCCACAAATCCACAAATCCACAATAAGATATCCCTTCACACTCACTAGGCTGGTCATAATAAAAAAAAAAAAAACAAATGTTGGTGAAAACATGGAAGAACTGGAACCTTTGTACATTGCTGGTGGGAATGTAAATGGTACAGCCTCCATGAAAAAGTCTGGTGGTCCCTTAAAAAGTTAAACACAGAATTACCATACAACCCAGCAATTCCACTCCTAGTCTGTTTCTTTTTCTTTCTTTCTTTTTTCTTTTTGATTTTTGAGAAAGAGAGAGTGCACTTAGGTGAGGGAGAAGTAGAAGGAGAGGGAGAGAGGGAGGGAGGGGGGAGGGGGGGAGAGAGAGAGAGAAAGAGAGAGAATCCCAAGCAGGCTGTACTGTGAGCTCAATATGGGGCTCGAACCCACAAACCATGAGATCATGACCTGAACTGAAACCAAGAGTCAGATGCTTAAACGACTGAGCCACCCAGGCACTCCTCCACTACGAGGTATTGACTCAGAAGAACTGAAAACATATTCAAACAAATACTTGTACTTGACAAAGCACTATTCACAATAGCTAAAAGCTGAAAACAACCAAAACATCCACCACCTGATGAATAAATGTGGTATATCCATGCAATGAGAATATTACTTGGCCATAGAAATGAAGTGCCGAGACATCCTACAACATAAACGAACCTCAACAACTTTATGCTAAAGGAAAGAAACCAGATATAAAAGGCCACATACTATGATTCCATTTACATGAAACATTCAATAGATAGATCCTGAGACAGAAAACAAACCAATGATTGCCAGAGGCTGGGAGGTGGAAGGAATGGACAGTAATGGGTGTGGGGTTTCTTTTTAAGAAGAAGAAAATCTCTTGGAACTAGATAGAGCTGATGGTTGCACAGCACTGCTAATGTACTAAAGAGAATAAAAGTGAGTGAAGAGGGGGGCCTGGGTAGTTGAGTTGGTTAAGCGTCCAACTTTGGCTCAGGTCATGATCTCACAGTCCATGGGTTCAAGCCCTGCATCCGGCTCATGCTGACAGCTCAGAGCCTGGAGCCTGCTTCAGATTCTGTGTCTCCCTCTCTCTCTGCCCCTCCCCTGCTCGCTCTCTGTCTCTGTCTCTCAAAACAAAGACATTTAAAAAAAAAAGTGAGTGAAGATATTCAATAGATTATGAAGGAAGTGTATCCGTAAACCACATTACTTAATCAATGATTTCAATCCATAATTAAGTATTAGGAATATTTTAGAATCTTTTGTGGAGTAAAGGGGAATAAAAATTTTAACTCAAAACAATTTTTTCATTCAAATATTGTTTATTTGGGCAATGAATTTTACAGCATTATGAAACTCTCCCTGCTAAAATGACATGTTAGCTGCTTTACATTTAAATCTTTGATACCTACTATTGACCTTCCCCACTTCAATTCGGCTTCCTTACTGGGGGCCGTTATCCGCTCCCAAGACTCTCTGTTTGGTAAGATGTAGGATGATGTGGAACTAATGCTTCTGCTAAGGAAGCTCCTTAGGTGGAAAGCTAAGAGGAATAAGGGGATTATCTGGGAAAAAGAAGGATCTGACTACTTAAGGATAGGTGAGGACTTTAAGGAAAAGTGAAAATGATCCTTATTTTCTTTCTGGAAATGAGTAACCTCATTCAACAGGACAGGGAAGGGAAGCAACAAGATTCAGAGTAGAAGCCTTGGTCAAAAACAAAGAGTGAGTGGTGTTTGGTTGGAGCATGAGCTTTCCCTTAGGAACTTAAGTGCGATGAAAGTAGATCAAGCACAGATTCAACTTAAGTAAGGAATCGCTGACAACTTACCTCTGAAAGGAACAAAAGGAATGTGAGGATGGGAGGGAGGAAAGGGTATTCTTTGGGTTTAGAGTTCAGATGAATTCTAGCTCCAGGAGCTGATACTATCGAAATCCATTCTAAGATACTGCCTGTAAAACACTTCCCCTGTCCATAAGATTGCTTACCGTATACACTGCCAGCAGAGCCAACTGGTTATAGGGGCGCCCATTCTTGGGAGCAATATGCTGGGCCTTTAGGTACCAACTGGAATAGAAAAACAGTAAAAAATGCTAGCTCCACATCAACTCTTTCCCACTTCATCACTTGATAGCCCTTACTGCTTAAGACATAAGCTGGAGTGTTAGATGTTACACTGGAATGGTAGAGCCTGGTAACAGACACCAATAGGGACACTTGTAGGACTTCCATATGGGAGGCAGCTCAGGTGGCCCATTGCTCTTGAAAGGGCTTAGCTTAACGCCACAAGAGAAGTAATGAACAAGAGGCGAAAGTACCTGCGTGCTTTCCCGTAGTTTGCTGTGTCATTGGCTTGTTCCCGATATCTAGCGATATCTCCTTGGCAAATCATACATCGCTGGGCGCTGATCAAAGCATATTTTACCTTCAGAAAAAATCATCAGTTAGTAATAATGCACCCAAGAAATTCTAACTTCAACCCCAAAGGACAGGGATGGGATCAAAATGACAGAGCAGCATTAATAAGGCACTAGCAGTCCTCGACAAAGTAAAAAGTTTTCAGTCTAAACTTGGTTAGCAAAAAACATCCAACAATGTGATGCAAAATTTAATGAGAAAGAATGGCAGAAGCAAGAGGGGGTCATTTTTATTTCAAGTCCCAGGTAAACAGAAGAAAACATTTTGAAACTAGGAGTGAGGAAACCTGACTATGTTGAAGTTGTGTGATTTTACATAGGTCTTTGGGACTGTTTGGGGACTCAGGTTTCTTCATCTGAATGTAGAAATACATATTCCACAGGGTAAGTGTAGAGAATAAGTGTTAAATACTTCACAAACTATAAAGTGATATACAAATATTAAGACAACTATTTATCCTTTTATTTTCCCATCATCATTATAGCCCCTCTCTCCTCAAACTATTAATATCACTGTACTTTGTTACTGCCTTACATCCACTTTGCAAAACAATTAACATTCCCCTAGAACTAATAATATAGTTACCCCTTAGCAAACACCTACAAGAGAGTTGTAGTTCTCTCTGCCTCTCCATATATGTTTTCTCACTAATGGGCTTGGCATATATCATCTGTGAGAAAACAAGAGTTTTCTCAATCCCAAGACATGTGTCCAACCAAAAACCCTAAGGAGCATGACTTTATAACATAATACCACTCCACTTCACACACAAGAAATTAACACATCACAGAGTAAAGAACAAAGCCTCAAGAAGAGGTAGATTCTGACCCCTTAGCAAGGCTCATCCATGAGCTAAATAACTAACTGCTGCACATCAGTCTCCCAATACTAACAAACGGGTCCCTCAGCAAAGTTACATACCTCTACATGTCACACACCTTCAGAGTCCTCACTATTCTGCACATTCTATGAATGAACACCAAGAATCCTTGGTAATTAGCTGATAAAACACCAAGAAAACCAATTATGTTTCCATAATATAGCACTCTGCCATCTCAGTGGGAGGAAGAAAAAAACAAATTCCACCAAAGGCTCTCCACTATCCTTAGGATGAAGTCCCAGATGATCTAGCTTCTGCTCACCTCTTCAGCACCACTTCCCACTTCTCTCTCTGGGCTTCTGTCAGACTAGACTTTCTCAGTTTTCCTAACACACCATGCTCTTTCCCACTTTACGACCTGCAGATATACTACTTCCTCTCCAGAGAATGTTCTAGCATCTTCACATACCCCCCCCCCAACTCCCCTTCCCTGACAACTCAGGTCTTTAGCCCCAGCTTAAGCACTACTTCTTCAGTCTTCCATGATCCTCCAAACCCTTGTAAGTTATGCCTGCACCATGACATCCTCTGTAGAAATCACTGTATCTACACTTACTAATCCAACACATGTACTCACCCCTAATCAAACTCTAAACTCCAAGAGCTGGGATCATGGCTTTCTTGTTCTACAATGAATTATGTGTGCCTAGAAAGGCACATGGCAGGTAGGAGGATCTCAATAAATACTTGTTGAGTAACGACAGGGTTTGTACACAGCAATCGGAAGGAGTAGAAAGGCAAGAGGAAGTCTCTGCTCCATAATTCATATGCCTTTCTCTAATGATTCTTTAACCTCTTCCTTTCTTTTGGCTCTTTTCTCTCAACATATAAATATGCTCAAGCCTCTTCCAGGTTAAAGGCAAACTTCTCTTGACACTATGTTCTCTTTTAACTACTATCTTCCCTTGTTGCCTTCACAGCCAAGATTCTTAAAAGAATGGTCTGTATTACTCCCTTCACTGTATCTATTTTCTCACCTTATTCCCTATAATCTGGCTTCCATCTTCTCCAACGGAAGTAAATTTTAATAAAGTCATCCAATCCAATGGACACCTTTAGTAATCTTAACATTAGATGACTCTACAGCAGTTTATAATTCTATCCACTACCACCTTGAAATCTGATTCCTCCTACTCTCTGGGTGACTAGCCAATATCCCTGCATCCCAACTTTTGCTTCAACTATCACTTATACACTGATGACTTCTGAATCTGGATTACCAGTTTAGCTCTTTCTCCTGAGCTTTAAACAGATCAGAATATTTACATGTTCATTTTTTAACTTCCTCCACTTAAGCACAGCCACAACTAAACTATTAACTCTCCTAGGCCACACACTAGAGAATGATCTAGACTCTTTATGCCTCCTGTCTTATCATTCACACCAAATCTGCCAGCACGTTACTTATAATTCCCTTAGATCTTTCCAATTTGTCTCCTCTTTTCCACCTCCATTACCTCTACCTTAGTTCAGGCCCACAACCTGACTCCCCTAGTTCCACTCTTGCCCTAACTCATCCATTTGCCAGAGTGACTGGTTCTAACAAGAAATCTATGTTATCCATTTACTGAAAAATCAATCAATGGCTCCTCACTGATTCCAAATAAAGTCCAAACTCTTCAGTATGGCATACAAAAGTTTTTGATCTATCCCTTTTACTTCATTCACTTTACCTCCTACAATAGCCTGACTCCACATTACAGAAACCAGCATACTGAACTTCTGGCACTTTCTAACAAACTTTCTAACTCTCTCTTACTGTACCTTGTATTGCCCCTTCCACTCCCAGTCATGTTTCAAGACCTGATAGTCTCTCAAAAGTTTTCCTTGACCCCACCAGTATGAATCAGAGCCACTTCACTCTGTGCCCTTTCAACACTGTGTATATAACATTACATTAGTACTTACTATGTTATAATTGTTCATTTAATCAATCTGTTCTCCCCAGTGGACTTTCATTCTGTATCGTCAACACCCAGCAAGTGCTTAGGACATAACTAACACTGGATAAATGCTTACTAAATGGATGGATACATTTAAGATAGAAAAGCTGGCTTACTGTCTTGCGTAATGGCTTGCTGCGAATGGCAAGACCATCCATGTAGTCCTCCAGTTTGAACTTGTAAGTAACCTGCAGCTTCTGAAGCAAACTATCAAAGAAGTCACTACCCTATAAAGACAAAAAATAAGAAACAGCTGAATCAGGCTCTTCTGATCTCATCTACCCACCAGGAACTGGGTTAGATAACCTGTCCACAGTTCTGCTAATTAAACTCTTCAGTTATCCCGTGTAAAGAGAGGCTCACATCGTATTTACTGGTCACCAACTAAACACAAGACAAATCCATAGCATAAGCCCCTCCATGGTTTTAAAAATATGAACACAGACACAGACACAGACACAGACACAGACACACACACACACACACACTTTTTCTCCCAACAATCACCCTCCCTCCAAACAGGACATTCAGAAAATTTCCAAGCTTAGCACTGTGGCAGTTAGTTATGACCCCAAGGAAGCAAAAGGGTAGGGTAGGCCTAAACCCAAGAAAAGACATCAAATTTTTTTCAATGTTCTGCCATAAATCATATTTCAGGTGATAAAAACCCATCACAACTACAGAATGCTGAAGCCTTTATCCTGAGGACAAAAAGATGATGGTTTACCTCATCCAAGAGTTCCAACAGTCTGTTCCGAATCTGCTCTGGGTTCTCAACATTCGGATCCTTGAGAAGCTGTCTGAACTTTTCAATCACCTGATAGAAAGCATTCTTCCACAGGATCTGATCCACATTCTGGTTATCAGAGAACTCAATATCTAATAGGATACAGCGCTCATATAGCTGCAGCAGTTCAGCTCTGGAATGAAATACATGCAACTTCTAGCTCCAAATACACCACAGGAAAGGCTAGACCCAAGATTTAAGCTTCTTGCAAATTAAACACCTTCCTTGGCAGGAAATCCAAAATGCCACCAGGTCCTCATTTGACTTTCCACTCTGTGCAGCAGAATGTCATTCTAAAGACAGTTATGTCTAGGAAAGTAGTTTTTCCCCATAGGCCTCCACCTAAATTTAACAGCTGAAATAAGATCTTCACCACAAGTTATATGCTGTTCACTTCTTGGCATTCTGGAAAGTCTTTCCTTTTCCATTTCCAGATTCCATGTTCTGTTAAAGATTTTTTTTTCTTAAAGAAAAAGTGGGAAGCATAATCATTTCTAAGACTACAAACAAAATTTTTTGTTTTTTCCAACTGCCCCTTCCATATACAACTCAGTGTGAAAGGGAGTGACCCAGTGACCTGCCTAAAAGCTTCTACCTTCCTCAGCCACAGGAGCCCATATACCTCTAGCTTATCTCCATTCCCCTCTAGCCCACATGGGACACATCATACCTGAGCTGAGCCATCTTCTCCAAGCCCTCTGGACTGATGCGGTCCCTGGAGAGCAGGTTGCTGAGCTGCAGTTCCTGGTTGTCAGCCACCCGGAGAAGCCTATGTAGCTCCTGCTGCTGCATGTTCCTCATATGCTGTTCCATCTCCTCAGGACTCATAGTGTTGGCAGAGAGAGGGCCACAAACATACTGTCCTGCTGGAGTCGGGTAGCCTGGGTAGAAAGGCCCAGGGTATACACCATTCGTAGGGCCCACGGGGTACTGCAGAGGGCTATATCCTGTATAAGGATACTGGGAGGCAGGGCCTGGTGTCCGGGGGTAATAATAGGGGTTGTCAGAGTTTTGAAACTTATAGTAAGACGCTTGGGCCTGGCGGGAGTCACCCCAAGAAGTGGGGCTGACTTCATCATCAGTGTCCAAGAAATGCAGCTGGGGTGTCTGGCTCTTTAGAGCAGGCTTCTGATCAGGATTGTTTGGGTCCCATAATCGTCGGGTGGTACCTCCTCGGCCCCAACTCCGAGATCCCTTACTACCAGATCCAAATAAAAGCCGAGGTCCCAAAGGTGCAGACTCTGGAGAACCGGCTGAATTGACAGACAGGGTGGTATGGGCAGGCAGAATCAGAATGCCTCGTCCCCGACCCCGAAGTTCTTGCTTCAGGTTTTTGGACTCCTGCTTCTCAGAGCCTTTGCCCCCACTGCTCAAGCCTTTGTCAGGCTTCACCCTATCCACATCCTCCCTGGATGATCTCACCAGGGGGGAATCTTTGCTCATGGTTTCTGCATCAAAAGTGACACGAAGTGGGCCTCGGTTTTCTTTACTGTTGCTTTTCTGCTCTCCCTCCCCACGGCCAGACCAGCTTCTTTCTAAATGTTTCTTCCTTTCCGAGCTCCTCCTGGGTCCATCAGACTCATCAATTCTGTCCTCGTCTAAAGAGTCAGTTGAGGACATAGACACTTGCTTCTTCAGTCGTGGCCTCTCCTTGGTCCGATCCTGGCGACGACGGCGACATCCGTTATCAGTCAGGCCAGCCCCCTCAGCACTGTTGTTGCTGCCAGCTGAGCTGGTACTGCAAGTGCGGTATCGGTTCCTCCGTTTGTCTGAGCGGGAGTAGCGCTTCGCAGAACCCGGCTTCCCCTGTGCCGGGTCATCGTTCACTTTCTTTACCCCCTCCCCCTTTTCAATTCTCTTTCCTTTTTCTCCCTTTGCACCCCTTACTCTGTCACCATTGAGGCTCTTTTCTGCCTCATCCTTGTCTGGTTTATTTACAACCTCCTCTTTCACATTTCCCCTATACTCCTCTTCTTCTACTCTCAGTTGTTCCACCTGATTGAGGAGTTCTTCCTCACCCACCCTGCTAGTCGATTCTTTGGTGACAGTCTGCAAACGCCTGCCGGGCTGGTAGATCTGCATGTCAGGCTTCTTTGTTCTCTTGATAATTCTTAGACTTCGATCCTCTGGTCCAGAAGTCCTAGGAAAGGACTCCTGTAGCCGAGTATTTTCTGGATCTACAGGACCATTTTGGTGTTGATTATTCAGTTCCTTGCAGACATCTTTAATGAGCTGTGTACCATTTCCAACAGCAGAATAATCTCTGTCATGAACAATTTCATCCTTAAATTCATCACTCCCAGAAGGTTCCTTGATTTTAGGTTTGTTCCTTAGCCGGGAAAGACCAGGCTTATAGATTTCCAGATCTGGGCGCCTGTTATCTTTGCGCTGCCTGGGCTCCTTCATGTTTTCTGTGATGTTGGGAGAGTGTTGGGGAGAAACAGGTAGAAGAAAAGAATAAAAGAGGAGGGAAGGAAAAAAAAACTGTCATTCTGGTCAAGTAACAGAAATGCCAAGCAAGAATTACACATCGAAATGCTAATACTGGTGGACATGAAAGGAAATTTCCAAATGAGCAGAAATTCTACTAGGTTTACAGTATTTGTTCAGCAACTGGCAAGGCTAAGAACTTCATTATGTTGGAGCTACCTACACTTGGGTTAGGGAAACAGGAAAAAAAAACATCATACTCTCGTGTTACCCAAGTCATATCCAGATCCCCAAGACCCCAAACTACCTCACTGCCAGAATAAAAGATCTCTAACCATTTGAGCATCAGACTGTTCTCTGCTACGGAGACCTTAGATCCATCTTAGTCTTTTCTTCTAGTGCCTCTAACATTTTTCCAGAGTGGTTAAGTCCTTTTTAATATAGGAGAAGTAGTTTACAGGAAAGGAGAAAAAGAGGGGTATGCATAACAATCCACAGTTCTGGACATCTCTGAAGAAAAAATTTGCAACTCCAGTCTCTGAGCTTGACCAGGACAATCCTCTTCTTTTAGGATACCAAGTGCCCAAACACATACCTCCTGTTGAAGCAAATAGGAAGCAGTTCCTTTCACATTCGTCAACTCCAATCATGCTCACCAACTCTCTAACAGCAGCCAGCAGTCATTCCAAGGAAATACTGCTCAGACTATCATCATTAGAATACTGAGACTAACTGCTACTGTGATGTGGAATATGAGAAGGAAAAAGTTCCATAAAGGAGCTTTCTCTGGAGGATAACGGAAGTATTGTGACATGCTCTCAAAATACCCAGGTCTGCAGCATTCAAGCGTAAGAGTACAGGACTTTAGAAACTACTCTCCAGGCCCCATAAACTTAATGAATGACAGATAAGCAAGTATCTATTTTTTTGTATCTATTACCTTTATCTATTAAGGGGAGATATTACTACAAACAGCCACCAAACTTTTCAATGGGAAACTGATAGGAATTAGTGAGATTATAGAGTACCCAAAACAGAATGCTATATAAAATCCTAATACTGTTCTACAAACACCAATGCAAACAAGCCCATAAAAGGGATAAGCAACATCCTCCAGCATTTTTTTTTTAATTTTTTTTTTTTAAATTTATTTCTAGGAGAGAGAGAGAGACAGCGTGAGCAGGGGAGAGTCATAGAGAGAGGAAGTCACAGACTGAAACAGGCTCCAGGCTCTGAGCTGGCAGTCAGCACAGAGCCCGACGCGGGGCTCGAACCCACCAACCGAGAGATCATGACCTAAGCGAAAGTCGGACGCTTAACCGACTAAGCCACCCAGGCGCCCCCATCCTCCAGCATTTAAACTCATGGGTGTAACAAAACAGAAAAAAACAAAAACACAAAACCCCCTGAAGTGTAAGATACTGCTTCAGTATTTTCAAAAGTTTAAAACACTACTTCATCAAGTACAGACAAAGGTAAAGCAGTTTACCTCCAGAATAGCTCACCCTTAGCAGCCTTTGTAACTTAGGTGAGAGGTGGGGAAGAAGAATGAGAAGAGCTACCGCTACTTTTCTGAGCAGAGGAGAAAACAACCTGAATAATCTCATTCAGATGACCAACGAAAACCCATTTCACAGACTCTGGCCACAAGCCTGAGAAGCACAACTCTACACAACGCCACTGCCTAACAAAGGAGAGATGAGGTACCAGAATCTTCCTTGGAGCTTTCCTGGTGTGGACGGAGACTTTAATTTGCAAGATGAGCATTCTGTCTGATAAACACTGCTCCTACACTTGCCAAGGGCAAACCAGAGTGGAGTCAACTCTCTACTGGAGGTCCTGGATCCCTTCTGCGGCGCAGCCTTCCTTGGGGGAAAAAGTTCAGCAAGGAAGTCCCAAGCTGTCCAATCTTTCTCCTCGATCTCCCCAGTTCCTTCTCTCCAACTCTAAAGAGATGACAGGGCAGGCATGAAGATGATTCCTCTGGGAACGATACACCCTGGGGCGGGCCTCCACCAGACCCCAGCGCCCACTCCTCTCCACGTCTCCTGCCGGCTGGGAATTCACAGATTGGTCTAAGAAGGCTGGGGCAATGGTGAACAGTCACCTTCGCGGTGAGAAAGGGGGCGGAGGCAGGAACTCAGGTCGAGCTCTCCCGAAGGGGGCCGGAGCTGGCGAAGCCAGGACTCCACACCGGCCTCCGGGCTGGTGCGGCGGCCAGGGGACGGCCCTCGGCCCCCGCCCCCACTGCTGGGGGAAGGGGTGGGGGCTCCGGTGCGCCGCGGACAGAGCAGGGAGGAGGCAGAGGAGGAGAGGGAGGCGGGGCGGGCAGGCCCAGCCCAGGAGCTGGGCGGTGCGACTCACCTCTGGTCCCGGCCTGCGGAGCCAGAGCAGCCAGGATCCCTCGCAGCTCCGACGCCGAGATCCGGACACGCTCCAGCCCCTCCGCCATCTTCGCGGCTGCTGCTACAGCTGCAGCCACTCCGCCACCGCCGCGCGCAGCCAGGAAACCACGACGGACGGGCGGTGCGCGCGCTTACCCACCTCCCACCCGTGTCCCCGCCCCCTCCCGCCCTCCTCCCCTAACGACGGTGGCCGCACAGGGAGGAAAAGCTCTGAACGCTAGTTCAGCCTCTCTAGAGGGCTGGGGAGGCGGGCGCTGCGCGTGCGCAGAGGTGTGGTCGGTGAAGGTGAGCTGAGGCTGGATTTGGGAGCGTGGCGCCTGTGAGGTGAGGAGAGGCCGGGCCAAGCCAGGCCTGGCGAGGCGGGCGTTCGCTGTGGTGGCTGCTGTTGCTGCCGTGGTGGCCATCGAGGACACTGGTGCTGGTCTGGGGCTTTGCGCTGACGGAGACACCCCACAATCCGGCCTCCCCCAGTCATATCAGGCCGGGATCCCCCGCCATATGCCCGGACTAGTGCCCCAGCGTTTTACTTGGGGACCTTAAAGATCTTGTAAGAGCAGTTATTATCTGCA
Organism: Proteles cristata cristata; assembly: GCA_017311185.1. Classification (NCBI taxonomy): domain Eukaryota; kingdom Metazoa; phylum Chordata; class Mammalia; order Carnivora; family Hyaenidae; genus Proteles; species Proteles cristata. Next base: position 231,283 of record JAESUZ010002578.1, read on the forward strand.
CCCCCCGCCTCCCTTTATTGAGATGAGGAAACTGAATCCTAGAGAACCGTAGCAAATTGCCCAGGGTGGCACAATGGTTAGCTACCAGAGTGCCCGTCTTTTCCTTATGGCAGACTACCTCTCCAAGACCCCTGACATTTTTCTTTTTTTCCTCCTGAGTTTTAAAAAATACAGTATGGTTGGCTCCTGCTGAGGGAAGGGATTGTGTGGAAGTCAATCAAGAGGTATTGTAAATTGATTTGGGAAGTTCTGTATATTTGCGGATCCTTGGGAAAATTACTTGACTTCCCTGGTTCTGTGATGGTCGTTTTGCTTTGGGTTTTTTGTTTCTCTCTCTCTCTCTCTCTCTCTCTCTCTTTTCTTTTTTTTTTTCTTTTTTTTTTTTTTGGTTTTCATATTTAAAATGTAACTGTATCAGAAGACTGGTACTTAAACTTCTGGTTCCTGAGCCCCTGTTCAGAACTGTGGTGAAACTCCCTCCACCTGTTGCTCTGTACCAATCCCACACAGTCTATTGGACCTCTACGCCATCAAAAGATAGTTACCAATACTTATTCCTTAGATTGGGCATAAAAGATTTGAACAGTCTCTGACAGAACTCATTTAGGCCCTATTTTGTGATGCTGATTTAGCCAACAGAAGGTTAAGCAGATGGAGAAAAGGCCAAAGATAAGTGAAAAGATTCAATGGTTCAAAAGAAGGAAATTGATTTGAGTGGTCAGAGCAAATGGCAATCTTTAAAACATGAACAAAATAAGAAAAGATATTAAAAACTAGCTCATTTTAACATTGGAGGTAGAGAGGACATTGCATCAATTGCTTTCAAAAGATGGGAAAATAATCTTGAACAATACTTTCTTCGGAAAACATGATTGGGAAATTAAACAGCTCAAGAGAATTTACCAGAACTCAGAAGGGAAGTATAACATAAAACTATGAGAGATAAGAATAGAAGACATGGAGAATGGATCCAGAAAATTAATAATAAATACAAGTTCCAGAAGGTCATAATGGAACTGACTGAGAAGGAGCAGTTATCAAAGAAATAATAGAAAAAAATTTACTAAGTTGATGAAAAAAATTTGAATTTAAGACTTAAATTTAGCCCTCAAAGTGTTTATGAAACACGGAAGTAAAAATAAATGAACAGATCATCATAGTTAGACCTGTATTACAATGAAAGCTTCGGAGTTTAAAGAATTCAAATGTGTTTGACATCGAACAGTCAAATGTATAATGTTTAAAAAATTTTAAGCCAGTTGCAGAACAATATATAGAATATGATTTTATCTGCTTGCCAGCAAAAAAACACTTATTGCATATATATGTTTCTATATAAATACATCCAATAAAAGGTGTGGACCTATACATATCAAACTTTTAAATTATAGTGGTTGTCTTTGTAGAAGAGAGTACATATAATGGGAGAGATTGAAACATCTTTGTAGTTCTACAGTGTTTTAAATTCTTAATAGTAGGAGTTTGGTCACATGTAGGCAATCCAAAAAACAACAAAACACATTTGGATAATGGGAAAAGGAGGAATTCAATTTATTTTTTTTTAATGTTTTATTTATTTCTGAGAGAGAGAGAGTGAGAAAGAAAGAGATACAGAATCTGAAACGGGCTCCCGGCTCTGAGCTGGCTGTCAGACGCGGGGCTGGCCCCGACACGGTGCTTGAACCCACGAACCGTGAGATCATGAGCTGAGCCAAAGTCATACACTTAACCAACTGAGCCACCCAGGCACCCCAAAACATAAATTTTAAATAACTAATAGGTCAAAAAAGTAAAGAAAGCTAAAATTGTGGATTTTTAAAAAATTAATGAAAATATTGCATAGCAAAATATATCATTAAAGCAGTACTCAGAGGAAAATTTATAGCCTGAGTGCTTTTATTACTAATTGAAAATTTTTTAATGTTTATTTTTGAGAAAGAGAGACAGTGCGAACAGGGGAGGGGCAGAGAGAGGAGGAGACACAGAACCTGAAGCAGGCTCCAGGCTCTGAGCTGTCAGCACAGAGCCCTACACAGAGCTGGAACTCCCGAGCTACAAGATCATGACCTGCACAAGGGGCGCCTGGGTGGCCTAGTCCGTTGAGCATCCGACTTTCGCTTAGGTCATGATCTCGCAGTTCGTGGGTTCGAGCCCCGCGTCGGGCTCTGTGCTGACTGCCAGCTCAGAGCCTGGAGCCTGTTTCAGAGTCTGTGACTCCCTCTCTCTCTGACCCTCCCCTGCTCACGCTGTCTCTCTCTCTCTCTAGAAATAAATAAAATATTTAAAAAAAAAAAAAAAAAAAAAGATCATGACCTGCACCAAAGTTGGGCGCTTAACCAACTGAGCCACCCAGGTGCCCCTTACGAATTTTAAAAGAATGAGATCCAGTAATTGCCCTACTGGGTATTTACCCCAAAAATACAAAAACACCTATTCAAAAGAGATACATGCACCCCTATGTTTATTGTAGCATTATTTACAATCACCAAATTATGGAAGCAGCCCAAGTGTCCATCAACACATGAATGGATAAGGAAGATGTGATATTGAGTGCGTGTATATATACACACAATGGAATACTGAGCCATGAAGAATGAAATCTTGCCATTTGCAACAACATGGTTGGAGCTAGAGAGTATAACTCAGTCAGAGAAAGACAAATAACATGATTTCATTCATACGTGGAATTCAAGAAACAAATGAGCAAAGGGAAAAAGACAGACCAAGAAACAGACTCATAACTCTATAGAGAACAAACTGATGGTTACGGGAGGGGAGGGGAGTGGGAGAATGAGTGAAATAGGTGATGAGGATTAAGGCATATACTTATACTGATGAGCACTGAGTAATGTGTAGAATTGTTGAATCACTATTGTACACCTGAAACTAGTATAACACTATGTTAACTATACTGAAATTAAAATTGAAAACTTCAAATAAAAACTTTTAAAAACTTAAAAAGATTTTTAAAGAATAATATGCTAAGTATTAAGAGTAGAAAATAGAAGGAAGAAATAAAGGTGAAATCAGAGATTAATAAAGGAAAAAGAATAGCACTTGACAAATAAATTGAAGCGCTCATTCTTCAGAAATAAAATAGACATTAAAAATAGACACATTTGGGGCGCCTGGGTGGCTTAGTCGGTTAAACGTCCGACTTTCGCTTAGGTCATGATCTCGCGGTTCGTGGGTTCGAGCCCCGCGTCGGGCTCTGTGCTGACTGCCAGCTCAGAGCCTGGAGCCTGTTTCAGAGTCTGTGACTCCCTCTCTCTCTGACCCTCCCCTGCTCATGCTCTCTCTCTCTCTCCTAGAAATAAATTAAAAATATATTTAAAAAAAAAAATAGACACATTTCCAGTCGCCTGTGTGGCTCAGTGGTTTAAGTGTCCTACTCTTGATTTTGGCTCAGGTCATGATCTCAGAGTTCATGGAGTTCAAGCCCCGCATCGGGCTCTGCGCTCACAGTGTGGAGTCAGCTTGGGTTTCTCTCTCTCTGTTCCTTCCCTGCTCCTGCGCCTTCTCTCTCTCTTTCTCTCTCTCTCAAAATAATAAATAAACTTAAAAAAAAATAGACACACCTGGCTGGCTCAGTCGGTAGAGCATGTAATTCTTGATTTTGGGATTGTAAATTCGAGACCCATGCTGGGAGTAGAGATTATTTAAAAATAAAATCTTTTAAGAAAAAATAGACATTTCTAGCAAAAGCAAAAGGAACATCCTTTTAGCTGTTTCATAAGTAATTCAAATTTAGCTCATCAAATCTCCGATGTTCCCTTAAAATACTTGTTTCTTCACCAGTCTTATATTAGTAAATTATGCCACCATCTAAGTCAAAACCCAGGAGTTACCCTTAATACTTACCCCACCCCACTCCCGTTTAATCCAATATCAGGACATGTCTCTTCTATCTCTGCAGTGGACAGCCATGGAATTAATTACCCCAACATTTTCACCTTTTCTCTTGAAAATTGCCCCACCCCCATTCTCACTCGAAAGTACCTTTTCTTTTTCTGTCTTTCCTTTTTTTCTTACTCATTTCGTTTGCTATTTTTCCCTCAGGTGCAGGACTTGAGGCAATCATGCTATTTGATTCACCTTGTCATCAAGTCCTTTCTCATTTTACTTTTTTCCCTTCAAACCAGTTATTCATGTTCCTTCCCTCCCTTCTTTGGTAGCCACTCTAATGTGTTTGATATATGTCTTTGGATATACATGTATCTTTGAATGATATACAGTACTGTTTCATGTATGTGTCTTAAATGTGCATAATTGATAGTGTCATAGAAATCATTGTTTTTCATGTTTCTGTAAATACTTCTGACTGTTGCATAGTATTATCTTAAATGACCTCACACCCTTGGCCACTTGTCTTGGGCCAAGATGTGCCAATCAGAATCCTTACCCAGAATTTTTGAACTGAAACTAAGGGGAAAAAAATCCCTCTCCAGTGTGGAAACCATAAAATGTAAAACACAGGAGCTGTCAACACCCAAATGTCCTGCCATGTGGAACCTGCTGGTCTGCAATGAGAAAGAATGAAGCCAACATGCAGAAAACAGCAGAGGTGAAAAAACAATGAGAAAGTCCTGGAAAAATCTCAAGTCCCTGGTTCCAGTTGTACCTGAAGCTCCATATTCCTGCCCTACCCATGTTTCAACTCTTCTAGGATTCCGTGAGCCAGTAAATGCTGTCACCTCCGCCTTGTGCCTAAGCCAATTCATATTGGGATTCTGTGACTTGCAACCAAGAGTCCTAATTATAATCTCCAAAATGTATTGATTTTGTGTGTGTGTGTGTGGTTTTTTTTAATTGTGGTAAAGTACACATAACATGAAATATACCATCGTAACCATTTTTTAAGTGTACAGTTCAGTAGTGTTAAGTGCATTGACATTGTTGTACAACCAATCTCCAGAACTCTTTTTATCTTGCAAAACTGAAACTATATCTATTTAACAACTTCCAATTCCCCCCAGCTCTGGCAAACACCATTTTAGTTTCTGTCTATGAATCTGACTACTCTAGGTATTTCATATAACTGTAATCATATGGTATTTGTTTCTTTGTGACTGGCTTATTTCACTTAGCATATCCCAAGATTCATCTGCGTAGCATCTCAGAATGATATTCCATTGTATGTATATGCCACATGTTGTTTACCCATTCATCTGTTGATAGATACATGGGTTCTTCCCACCTTTTGGCTATTATGAATCCTACCTAACATAGGCATAACACTCTGAATACTTTTGGGTATATACCTAGAGGAGGAATTGCTGGATCATACAGTAATTCTATGTTTAACTTTTTGAGGAACAACCATACTGTTTTTTATAGCAGCTGCACCATTTTATATTCCTACCAAAAGCAACAGTGCACTAAAGCTCCAGTGTCTCCATATCCTGCCCAAAACTTGTTAGTTTGTTTTTTAATAGTAATCATCGTAATAGGTGTAAGGTGGTATCTCATTGTGGTTTTTATTTTAATTTCCCAAGTGATTAGTAATGTTTAGCAACTTTTCATGAACTTGTGACCATTTGTATATCTTGTTTGGAGGACTGTCCATTCAACTCCTTTGCCCATTTAAAAATGATGTTTTTCCAAAACAATATCTTGAATGATTATTTTTTCTACCCTCACCTTCACCATCCAAGCATCTGTGGATTTTCATATAGACAACAGTACTTCCTAAATGGACTCCCTGATTCCAATCTTATTTCTTTCCTTTTCATTCATCACAATGGAGCCAGAGTGATTTTCTGAAAATACAAATTCTAACATGTCACTTACCTGCTCGAATTATCCAAAGACATTCTGTTGCCCTTCAGAAAAAAAAATCCGTGAGCCATGGTCACTTATGATGTAGACTTTGCCACCTTCATTCTTCTTTCTTATCACACTCCCCTTTGATCACTGTTTTCAGAAACATTGGCTTCTTTTAGTTTCTAGAATATGCCAAGTTCTTTTCCTCCTTGAAGCCTTCACACATATTCCCTCCACTTCAAACACTTTTCCCTCTATTCTGCCCATTCACCTTATGGGTCATAACATATTTCACTTCTCCATACAGGGCCTTCCTTAATCTCCTTCATCCTTGATCTACATAACCTCTCATTATAGTAGTATCCTATCATAACATACTTCCCTAATATCACCTATCAATATTTGTAAATTATCTCTCCACTAGATTATAAGCTTAAAGAGCAATGACAAGTCTATTCTAACACTGTGACCCCAAAAACAAATAATATCTGACACATAGAGGTGCTCAATATTTGTTGATTGAATGAATAAATGTATACCAGATAGGAAGACTGCTTAGAATATTAATATGTCCAATGTTATACTAACCTATTTGAAATGTTAAATTAGATGATTTCCCCTCAAAAATAAAAATTTCTGAAATCAATTCAGGAGGAAGTGGCAATCCAGATAAACCAATTAACTGTGAAGTTACTGAAAAAGTTACCAGAGGTATGTTTATAAGGTAAAGACAAATCATCCTCATTTACAGATGGTGTGATTATTTGGAGAATGAACTATAATACTATTATATCTAACAAGGTAATCTAAATATCCTATTATTACATGATAAATATACAAAAATGATTACCTTTCATATACATCATCAGTAAGCAATCAGTAAATCTAATTTAAAAATACCTTATTTCAAAAGCAACAAAAATATTTTGTACTTAGGCATAAGTTTAATCAGAACTACACAGGACATAAGTAATGAAAATCTTACTGAGAAACCTGAAACAAAAAGACTACTAAATTGAAGGACACCCATGTTCATGGATGGGAAGATTTAGTATTTTTAAATGTCAATTATGCCCCCGGTTCATTTGCATGTCTTTTAAAAAAATGTTTATTTTTGAGAGCATGTGTTAGTGGAAGAGGGGCAAGAGAGAAGGAGACAGAATCCCAGGCAGGTTCTATCTTGTCAGTGCAGAGCCTAACACAGAGCTCAAACAAACTGTGAGATCATGACCCAAGCCCAAATCAAGAGTTGGTCGTTTAAGTGACTGAGCCGTTCGGGTACCCTAAGTATATCTTTTTTTATATATATAAAAATTTTTTGAATGCTTTATTTATTTCTAGGAGAGAGAGAGAGAGAGAGAGAGAGAGACAGCGTGAGCAGGGGAGGGTCAGAGAGAGAGGGAGTCACAGACTCGGAAACAAGCTCCAGGCCCAGAGCTGGCAGTCAGCACAGAGCCCGACGCGGGGCTCGAACCCATGAACCGCGAGATCATGACCTAAGCGGAAGTCGGACGCTTAACTGATTAAGCCACCCAGGCGCCCCGCGGGTACCCTAAGTATGTCTTAAACTGGATTTTCCAACAACCTTGACAAAGGATTTTGAAAGTTCATGGAAGAATTGCGTGAGAAAAGCCAATACATTTTCTTCTTTCCTTTTTTTTTTTTTTAAGAGGGAGAGAGCATGCCCACATGTGCACAAGCAGGGGAGGGGCAGAGAAAGAGGGATAGAATCCCAAGCAAGTTTTGCGCTGCGTATTAGAGCCCCCATCTCGGGACTCTATCTCCATGATCTGAGCTGAAATCAAGAGTTGGAGATTTGGGGTGCTTAGGTGGCTCCGTCAGTTAAGCATCTTGACTTTGGCTCAGGTTATGATTTCACAGTTCATGGGTTCAAGCCCTGCATCGTACTCCCTGCTGTCAGTGCAGAGCCCGCTTCAGATCTTCTCTTCTCTCTCTGCCCCTCACCCCTCAAATGCTCTCTCCCCAAAATAAATAAATCTATTTAAAAACTGTCAGAGGGGCGCCTGGGTGGCTTAGTCAGTTAAGCCTCCGACTTTCGCTTATGTCATGATCTCGCGGTTCGTGGGTTCGAGCCCCGCGTCGGGCTCTGTGCTGACTTCCAGCTCAGAGCCTGGAGCCTGTTTCAGAGTCTGTGACTCCCTCTCTCTCTGATCCTCCCCTGCTCACGCTGTCTCTCTCTCTCTCTCTCTCTCTCTCCTAGAAATAAATAAAACATTAAAAAAAAATATGTCAGAGGTGTAACCAGAAAAGCCAATACATTTTAGCGTAATCATGAAAGAATGTATTAATGCAGTGAACTGGAAAAGGAATTGGCAGTCTGGTTAGTGGAACAAAATACAAAGTCTAGAAAAGCTCCAAGTGTTAATAGAAATTTAGTCTTTGCTAAACATGGCATTTCAGAGGAAATTGATATCGTCAGTAAGTGGTGTGTTAAAGATTCACAAGAGAATGTAGCCAATAAATATACAGAAATAATGTTCAATCACTAGTAAAGAAGTGTAAATTCAAACTACTAGACGTATTTCATTAAATTGACAGATTAAGGAGCACCTCAGTGGCTCAGTCAATTGAGCGTCCAGCTCTTGATTTCAGCTCTTACAGTTTGTGGGTTTCAGCCCTGTGCAGGGCTCTATGCTGACAGCACAGTGCCTGCTTAGGATTCTCTCTCTCCCTTTCTCTCTGCCCTTTCCCCTGCTTTCTCTCTCTCCCAAAAATAAATTTTAAAAATTGACAGATTAAAAATGATACAGCTAGGTGAAGCTGGCATTCCTTAGAAACTGCTGTTGGGAATGTAAATTGATATAATCTACAACTCTTCTGGAAGTCAGTTTGGCAGTGATTATCAAATGTCTTAGAAGTATGCTTGCCTTTTGATGCAAAATACATTTGCCACTATCTACCCAAAGCACAGACATAGGCACAAAGATCTTGCAACGTCTCTTCATTACATTACTATAGATCCTCCCCTCCCAAATCTAAATGGTCAACAAGTTATGTAAAACCTTTTTAACTATGGTATTTTTTGTGAAAAGTAGTAGCCATCTAAAATGTTGTATACATTTATTGTATTATCTATTGATAAAGATTCATATTCATAATATTGTCTCAGAAAAAGTAAGCTAGGGGCATTTGGCTGGCTCAGAGCATAGGACTTTTGATCTCAAGATCATGAGTTCAAGCCCCAAGTTGGGTACAGAGGTTAAAAATAAAATTGTTTAAAAAAAGAAAAAAGGGGCACCCTGGGTGACTCACTTGGCTAAGTATCCGTACTCTTGGTTTCAGCTCAGGTCATGATCTTACAGTTCATGAGCTCGAGCCTTGCATTGGGCTCTCAACTGACATTGTGGAGCCTGCTTCGGATTCTGTCTACCCCTCTCTCTCTCTGCCCCTCCCCTCCTAAAAAAAAAAAAAAAACTAACTAAAAACAAAAAAACCTTGAAAAAGAAAAGGCAAGTTACCAAATCTGTCAAAAAAAGTTTTGTCTGTATAGGTGTGTGGGCCTGGAAAGATAAATCCCAGAATTTAGATAGCAATTGTCTTTGAGGAGGAAACAGATCAAATTCTGGGGTTTTTAAAAAATATTTTTATTTATTTTTTTATTTCTAGGAGAGAGAGAGAGAGACAGCTTGAGCAGGGGAGGGTCACAGAGAGAGGGAGATACAGACTCTGAAACGGGCTCCAGGCTCCGAGCTGGCAGTCAGCACAGAGCCCGACGCGGGGCTCGAACCCACGAACCGCGAGATCATGACCTAAGCGAAAGTCGGACGCCCAACCGACTAAGCCACCCAGGCGCCCCCAAATTCTGTTTTTTAAATTGAACATGCATTGCTTTTGTTTGTGAATAAGGAAAAATAAACTTCATGTTTAAGTGCTGCAATCAAAATAGTGAAAAATGGAAGTATAAGTTATTGAAAAGAGTAATTACAGAAACTTTAAAGAAATTGAGCCAACTGGAATAGCGGTAAACAAAATGTTATCTATGATTTTAACTGTCATATGTTTCTTGAAAAAACAGGAGATGGAAATGAACAATTTATTAAAATGGTTAAGACTGTATGCAATTTTTCTCCTTCTTAAATATTTTTTAAATAAAAATTTCTAACATTTTGAACAGTTCATTCAAGCTTCACAACAATTATGAAAAAGTAGAGACCAATGACAGTGCCAAGAGATGGATGGTATGCATGAGGGGTGAGCTTTAAGCCTTTCATAATCACCACCAATTTTTTTCTATAAAACTTCACCAGCAACAACAAAAATAAACAACAAAACCTTAACACATTTACTAAGAAAGTCAGCTTCAATGCCATTTGCAACTATGTGGATGGAACCAGAGAGCATTATGTTAAGCAAAATTATAGACAAGTATCATATGACTTCACTCATATGAGGACTTGAAGATACAAAACAGATGAACATAAGGGAAGGGAAGCAAAAATAATATAAAAACAGGGAAGGGGACAAAACACAGAGAGACTTAATATAGAGAATAAACTGAGGGTTTGAGGTGGGAGGGGTGGGCTAAATGGGCAAGGGGCATTAAGGAAGACACTTGTTGGGATGAGCATTGGGTGTTATACATCGGGGATGAATCACTGAAATCTACTCCTGAAATCATAACTGCACTATATGCTAACTAACTTGGATTTAAATTGTAAACATTAACAATAAAGTCATTTTTTTTTTAAATAGAAAAATATTTTTTAAATAAATTAAAAAAAAATTCAGCTTCAAGACAGGTTCTCTTCTATAGAGATTCTGGAGCCCCTGTATTGGAAACAGTTCCATTAACATCACAGACCCCCGTGTATTTTCCTGTGTTGTGCATTTTCTTTTTTCCTCCCTCTTTTTTGAGATATTTTTAGAGTAATTTAAGGTTCACAGTAAGATTGATAGGAAATTAGACTTCCCATATATCCCTTCCTCCCCCCTCCCTGAAAAACAGATCCCCCCCCACCCCCATTACCAACATCTCACACCAGAGTGGTATTGTTACATTTGAACCTGCATTACACATCATTACCATCCAAAGTCCACAGTTTACATTATGGTTCACTCTTGGTGTTTTACATTTTATGGGTCTGTTAGCCATTTTCAGAATCTTCTCATTAAACATATGGTCTCAGGCTTTGCTTTAACCTCTTTTTTATTCCTGGATTTCAGAACCATGTGTGCTCAGTACTGCATCTCCTTTGCTGATGTTGAAAAAGCTCATGTCAACATTCAAGATTTTATCCACCTCACACCAGTGCTAACAAGCTTCATTTTGAATCAAATAGCAGGGCGCAATCTTTTCTTCAAATGTGAACTCTTTCAGAAAACTGGATCTTTTAAGGTAACAGTGCCCTTTGATAGTGTATCATTATCTTTTCAAACCCCTTTCACATATACATTGATCCTCCTGACCACCCAGTAAAGTAGGTAGAACTATTTTTATAGCTGAAGAAAAAGGGTCGTAGAAATTTTCCTTTGATCAAGTCCTGGTTACTTAGGATCAGTGTTAACAAGCCACTTTCATATTTACATAATCTCAAATTTTCTTATATATATTTTTAATGTTTATTTTTGGAAGAACGAGAGAGACAGACAGAGCATGACCCAGGGAGGTGCAGAAAAAGAGGGAGACACAAGGGGCGCCTGGGTGGCTTAGTCGGTTAAGCGTCCAACTTTTGCTTAGGTCATGATCTCGCGGTTCGTGGGTTCGAGCCCCATGTCGGGCTCTGTGCTGACTGCCAGCTCAGAGCCTGGAGCCTATTTCCAAGTCTGTGTCTCCCTCTCTCTCTCTGACCCTCCCCTCTTCACGCTGTCTCTCTCTCTAGAAATAAATAAAAATATTTAAAAAAAAAAAAAAAAAAAAGAGGGACACAGAATCCAAAGCAAGCTCCAGGCTCTAAACTGTTAGCACGGAGTCTCATGCGGGGCACGAACCCACGAACCCACGAACCCACGAACCGGGAGATCATGACCTGAATCAAACGCTTAATAGATTGAGCTACCCGGGCTCCCCAATCTCAAATTTTCATATAATTGGGGTGATCGTATAATTTACTGTCCAAACTAGGACATATTTGAAAAGAGGTAACTCGGGATTAAACCTAGACAATAGACATTCACCTGGCTTATTGCAAAGCAAAATGGGCAAGTGTGATCACTGTGTATGTAACCAAGTTTAGGCATTTACTGTGTGTCAACTTGTTATTCCTCGATACCTTATTATGAGCATAAAAGATCTAAACCCAGCTAAACCTTCATACAGTAAGATCTTTTCCTACAATATATATCAGAGCCTTCCTTTTTCATAAAAGATAGACTTTTTGGAGCACCTGGCTGGCTCAGTCGGAAGAGCACGCGACTCAATTTGGGAGTTGAGTTTGAGCACCGTGGATTAAATTTTTAAAAACTTAAAAATGTATTTTTTAAAAGTTAGACTTCTGTGTTGATTCACTACGATAATTTCTAACGATTGAGCTTTAAGATCTCTTCAGGTAAAAATCTGAAAGCTGCATATAGCCCTATGCCTGACAGGTATTAGAATCTGTTAAGTGGTAGCTTTAGGACCCTTCTCCCCACCCGTTAATGAGCGCTTTTTTGTTCAACAAAACACTATTCTCTTTTGCCCTTTGCTTCTACCATGGTCTTATTTTTTATTCATCCCACATCAAACACTTAACTTACTAGGAGCGCACACACACACACACAGTAGGTCTTGTACTATTATCCACACTTGGAGGGGAAGACAAGCTAGTCAACAAACAGGTTGATGACAAGTTAATGTTAATGACAAATAACCTAAGAGATATACAAATAAAATGCCATGGAATGAGATGCCTAATTCTGCCTGGGAGATTAAGAAAGTTGAGCCAGATGCTGTTTGATCCAAGTCTTAACAGGGGAGTACTTTTAGCCAGATCAAGGAGTGAAGGAAAAGGGCTAGACATAGGGGTACCAGCATGTTGAGAGGTACAGGGGTATGAGCTAACCTGGTAGGAGGGAAACTGGAAGCAATTTAGGATGGCTACAACAGTGACAAAAGCAGGAAATGGGTTTTGGGAAGACTGCAACTTCCAAGGAAATTGTACTTCCTACAAATAGCCAATTAAAAAAGGGAACATTTGTTTTTAAAAGGTCATTTTCAGGGGCACCTGGGTGGCTCAATCAGTTGCTCAATGACTCTCGATCTCAGCTCAGGTCATGATTCCAGGGTCATGGGATAGAGCCCCTCATCAGGCTCTGTGCTGGGTGTGGAACCTGCTTGGAATTCTCTCTTCCCCTTTCCCTTGCCCCTCCAAGCTCTCTAAAAATTTTTTAAAAATAATTATTTTTAAAAAGGTCAATTTCATAATCTAGTGGAAATATTAGAGAATGAGCCTTGAAGGATCAGATGAGGTTTGGTATTTCTCAATGCACGTTGAGAAATGAGGCTGATTCATCAAGGTAGTGACAGAGACATGAGCTATTTCAGAGGTAGAAAAAGTAAAATTTCGTGACGGAATGGGTGTGTGGTGTTAGGAAGAGAAAACTTAGGAAACCTCTTTGGTGTTTTGAAAAGAAACTTTTTAATCAAATCCATGGATTCACCATCCCTTTTCCAGATTCGTGGTGCCCTTAATGCAATCAAAGGCTTGATTCCTGCCACCTCAGAAGAGAAGCCCAAAGCTGTAGTTACTCACAGCAGTGGAAACCATGGCCAGGCTCTTGCTTATGCTGCCAAATTGGAAGGTACTTGATTAACTTCTCAGGGTACTAGGTAGGACTGATCATCAGAGAAGAGTGGAAAAGTATTCTTACTCTCAGTGAGACTGGTGATAACTATGGGAAGGATATTTCTAAGTTCTTACCTGACTATACAAGCAAACTGACAGAAATTTGTATTCTAAATTCTCCTGATTTGTACTAACTAAACATGTTTCTCTCTCTCAGGGATTCCTGCTTACATTGTGGTGCCCCAAACAGCTCCCAATTGTAAAAAATTGGCAATACAAGCCTATGGAGCCTCCATAGTGTACAGTGAACACAGTGATGAGGTAAGGAAGAGAGTAATGCTGTGTCACCTTAATTTTCACTGTCAAATGAAACTTCTCATCCTAGCTTACTGGCTACTTTTGTCTCCTGTGTTTCCTCTTCATCTTTAAATGTTAACATGTCCAACTTTTTCTCTATCTATACTCACTCAGATGACATCATTAATCTCATAGTTTAAAATATCACCTGTACTCTTAACTCCAGTTGACCTGGAGTTAATCTTTAACCCAGACCTGTATATCCAATGTACCTGATATTCCCACTTGGACTGTCTTATAGGCATCTCAAACGTACTTTGTCTAAAACCAAACTCCTGGGGCGGCTGGGTGGCTTAGTTAAGTGTGACTCTTGATTTCGGTTCAAGTGATCTTGCGGTTCGTGAGTTAGAGTCCCACATCGGGCTCTGTGCTGACAGCAAAGCTTACTTGGGATTCTTTGTATCCCTTCTTCCCCTCTCTCTGCCCTTCCCCTGCTCACACTCTCTCAAAAATAAACATTAAAAAAAAAAAAAAAGATCCTGATCTTCCTCTCCAAGACTGCTCATCTTCCAGTCTTCCCTATCTCAGTAAATGGCAATTTTTATCCTTCTAGTTGCTCAAAGTAAAACTCATCTCCGAGAACTCTCTCACACCCTACATCCAAATCTTAGTCCTACTTTCAAATCATTTGCATTATTCAACTACTTCTAACAGCCTCTACCATCAACGCCCTGACTGAAACCAACACATTTTCTTCTAGATACAGGAGCCTAACTGGTTTCTCCACTTCTTCTACCCTTGCCCCACTAGTCTGTTTTCTAGAGACCAAGCGGAACTATCCATTTAATAAGTTGGAACTTGTCTCTTGTCAGCTGAGAATCCTCCAGTGGTTTCTCTCACATACAGAAGTAACCAAAATTCATGCAATTATCTAAGACCTGGATGGCCCATTCCAATCATTTCTGACATCATCTCCCACCTTTACTGTCCCCCAAACTTTCCACACCAACCATACTGACTTATTAGCCTTTTCTCAGAAAGACCAAGCACTTCTGCTTTGTGGTCTTTGTAGTTGCTATTACTCTCTTCCTGACATATTCTACAGATCCAAAGGACTTGTTCAAACCTATTAAAATGTCACATTACAGAGGCCCTTGCTGAGCACCCTAAAGAAAACAAACTCACTTTTCTCCACAGCACTTAGACATACCATATATTTAGTTTATGCACCCCTTCCCACCATATTAGAACATAAATTCACGATCACAACAATTATTTTGTTCACGGTTATATCTCCAGTGCCCAAAAATAGTTGAAAAAAGGACAGCCAATAAAATATTAAATGACTGGATCTAACTTGTTGGGAACTGTATTCCATATCAATGGAGTGAGCTACATTAATGTACTCTTTCAGTCCAGAGAAAATGTTACAAGAAGAAT
This sequence comes from Proteles cristata cristata, assembly GCA_017311185.1. NCBI lineage: Eukaryota > Metazoa > Chordata > Mammalia > Carnivora > Hyaenidae > Proteles > Proteles cristata. The sequence continues at coordinate 246,507 of JAESUZ010002578.1, forward strand.
TTTGGAAGAAACAGAAGGCATCATGGTACATCCCAATCAGGAGCCTGCAGTGATAGCTGGGCAAGGGACGATTGCCATGGAAGTGCTGAACCAGGCAAGAGTTGTTAATTCTTGTGTAACCACTGGTAAAGTGATGCTTGGCTGTAGAATTTATTTTACGTATATTAAAAAAAAAACCCTGTTATTAATAGACCTATTTATACTTTACATTCTTTTCACTAAAGGTACCCTTGGTAGATGCACTGGTGGTTCCTGTAGGAGGAGGAGGAATGGTTGCTGGAATAGCAATTACAGTTAAGGTAAGAAAACAGCTTCTGGGGGCACCTGGGTGGCTCAGTTGATTAAGTATCCAACTCGGCTCAGGTCATGATCTCACAGTTCATGAGTTCAAGCCCCACACTGGGCTCCGTGCTGACAGTTTATAGAGCCTGGAGCCTGCTTCAGATTCTGTCTCCCTTTTTCTCTGCCCCTCTCCCACTTTTTCTCTGTCTCCCTCTCTCAAAAGATAAACGTTAAAAAAAATTAAAAAGAAATAACTTCTGGAAGGCTCCCCACTTCAGGCATAGCCAATTTTATTTTACATCATACTATATTGTGGATACTTGGTTCAACATTCCCAATTGCTACTCCTTCCCATCATCCCATGGCACTTGAAATGAAAGGCTCTTCTCTGCCTCACTACCCTGTTCTTAATCTGTAACAACTGAACACCACAAAAGCAGTTACAATGAGTGACACCCTCACAGTCCTTTCCCTGAATTCCACCTCAACAACCCAGTATCCAAGGGCTACTCTTTCCCCAGGTTACCAATGGAACCTGATATCACCTAAGCAACTCAAGGCCAGTATTAGGGATGCAATTTAAAATGCTTAAAGGTCGGGGCACCTGGGTGGCTCAGTTGGTTAAGTGTCCAAGTTCGGCTCAGGTCATGATCTCACGGTTTGTGGGTTCGAGCCCCGTGTCGGGCTCTGTGCTGACAGCCAGCTCAGAGCCTGGAGCCTGCTTCAGATTCTGTATTTCCCTCTTTCTCTGACCCTCCTCTGGTCACGCTGTCTCTTTCTATCTGTATCTCTCAGAAATTTAAAAAAAAAAAAAAATGCTAAAGGTCTATTTCCTTTACATCAATCAAAGGAGTCTCTTGCTTGAACAGAAACGTGTTACCTATGTTGCCTATTTTACTGTCGGCATGCAAGGCAAAATGCTGTGGCTAGTTGTAAAATATCTAATATCCCTCTTCCCAGGCTCTGAGACCTACCGTGAAGGTATATGCTGCTGAACCCTTGAATGCAGATGACTGCTACCAGTCCAAGCTGAAAGGGGAACTGACTCCCAATCCCTATCCTCCAGAAACCATTGCAGATGGTGTCAAATCCAGCATTGGCTTAAACACCTGGCCTATTATAAGGGACCTCGTGGATGATGTCTTCACAGTCACAGAGGATGAAATTAAGGTGAGGTTCCAATAGCAAAGGAAAATACAAAGGAATGGAGCAGCTTCTTAGGCAAAAGAATCTTCTCCTGTTTTAAGTAGCAACTTACTCCCTGGGGACTTGACTAGAGGACTTCATGACATGTGGGAGGGTGCCCCGGATGTATTAAACAACCTTCTCAACAGCATAAGCAGAGTGAGGATGGGAAAAAGCCCTGCCCTTCACTGGCAAGCATATACATATGGCCACAAAGAAAATTCAGAGTGGGCACATAACCCTACCTGGCCTTTAACTGTAAAGGCTAACCAACTAGGCTCTTTCGCCTTCTCCCATTTCACTAATTCTTACCCCTTTCCATGCCAACAGTATGCAACCCAGCTGGTGTGGGAGAGGATGAAACTGCTTATTGAACCTACAGCTGGTGTCGGAGTGGCCGCTGTGCTGTCTCAGCATTTTCAAACAGTTTCCCCAGAAGTAAAGAACATTTGTATTGTGCTCAGTGGTGGAAATGCAGACTTAACGTCCCTAACTTGGGTGAAGCAGGCTGAAAGGCCAGCTCCTTATCAATCTGTTTCTGTTTAGTTTATGCGAAAGAGATGGGATTCCGTGTCTCAAGACACTTAGAAGTTTTATTTCCTGGTGACTTTAACTTCCCATCTTCCCCTCTTAAACAGCTTTCAAAATTCTAATGGAAAGTGGATGTTTCAGTAATGGTTTTGTTTACTAAGTAAGTAGCAAAAGAAAAACATCCAGTTTACTGAGACACCTTATCAGGGCCAAATAAAGCCCTTTGCAAACAATGGCAGCAGACCTCTAGGCTAAAGTGGAAAACAAACTTTGCCCAATTACAACCTGTAGGATCCCATCCCTAGACTGCTAACTAGCAGCAATGAGGCAGAATCCCAGTGAATCCATTATTCCATATCCACTTCAGGCACTGTTGAAGAAATCTCACTTTTCATCCATGGTACTGGTTCTGGTACATATGGATCATAAGTCCATTTGGGGAAAACTCGTTTATAGAGGTTCATCAGTACTGTGTCCTGAGATTTCAGCTTCCCATCAAAACTGCATTTCATGTGGCCATGAGTACCTAGAAAGAAAACAGAGCAAGTTGGTCAAAGTAAAAGAGAAAATTTTAAAGCAGTAGTCTTCTAACCCAACAGTCATTTAGTAGCACTGGAGGAATCTAGACAAGGTGTCAAATCCCACATTCTCTTACCCAAAGGCTCCTTGATGTGTCCCCTGCGGCCCCACTTTGTTCTCAGTTCCACTGGTTTAAACCACAAAACATCCTCTTAAAAAGAAACAGAAAAGACAAGATGAAACATATACCCACAAAGAGTAAACTCAACCCTTACTGCACAAAGGCAATTTGACCCCATCCTTCACACCTACCTCTGTTGAAGAACATGTAGCGCACTACTGCCATCTTAGTAAAAATTTTGAAAGGATGACCACTCAAAACAACTCTCTTGATGACCATTCTGTCTGGATCCACTGACAACAGATGGCCTGTGGCAATGAGGCTGTGCATTCCTAAGGAGCAAAAGCAGAGTAGCAAGAGTCTACAAGCCAAAGCCTTCATTTATTGCTCCAGTCCACTTAAAGACCTAAACAAGATCTTCTTAGAGAAACCTTAAAGTAAGGATATGCCCTCCTGGGTCCATGCAAAGACTATTAAACGATATTCCTGTTATGCCTGTCATGAGAACCTATCCTAAATACAGCAGTCTGAGCACCACCTACCAATTGGCTATGGTTTATAAGCAAGGTAAAACCCCATTTGTCATCCTTGTCTCAGACCCATTCTGAGGCCAAGACTGGAGTATTTTGAAAACTATTATTACATTCTTCATACCATATAGCTCTCAAATCTAAATACAGGAAATAGTTTTAAACTTATTAAGGACCTACAGGCCTGTTCACTTCTGTGAACTTTAACTTACCATTGCCATTCTGTCTGAAAAGCAGTACAGATGCAGGAGGGAACGTGATTGGGCCATATACTGTCGCCACCAAGGCCACATCAGCAGTCAGGAATCTCTGAAATTTATGTTTATCCGCTGCCATAGTAAGGGTTAAAAAATAAAAACCAAAAACATTTTGAGAAACCATAGGTAATCCAGAAGCCTGTGAAAAGCTGTATCACTACAACTCAAATCTAAGGCAACTTAGGTTTCTTTACCCCCTAGTTCTCAAAATGTTTTCCTACCTCAATACAACTTAGTCCTTCACAGTGATTTTTCAACAGGGAGGCAGAACCTTGGAGCTTGGACTATATCGGGGGTTTGAAAAAGTTCTCCAGGTGATTCTGATACTCATCACCCCTACCTCGTTTGAGAAGCAATGCTTTACAGAAAATATCTCCACTAAATCAACAGCTAGTAGTCATGAGCAAGGATTGGCAAACATTTTCTATAAAGGACCAGATGGTAGATATTTTAGGTCTGTGGCCATACAGTCTCTCTGTTCCGACTACTACTCAGCTATGCCACTATAGCAGAAAAATAGCCACACACAATACATGAGGAAAAAAAGGGGAGAAAAAATACCAACCCCACAACTGTGTTCCAACAAAATTTTATTTAACAAAAACAAGCAGTGGAGCAAATCTGGCCTGAGGGCCATACTTTGCTGATCTCTGATCTTGACGAATACCTGAGCTTCTCTTTTTACCTTCAATCAAACCCTCCCTCCTGCTTAATACTGAAGTTATAGAGAAATAAACTATTTTAAAGGAAAAGGAAAGAGAAGTTAATTCCTCATTTAGACAGCATAGCTAACTAACATATGGCTAGTAAGAACAGAAATTATCCAGAGAACCCATTAATACTGCCCTTCATCATCTTCTTCCAGTCACTGCTGAGAGCTGAGTATGTGTGGGAATGTTTAGAAGCCTCCAAATTAGTGCAAAATATCTCCCCACTGCTAATATATAGGAGTACAATCATTTTTGCCAAAAAAGTGTCCCCGGTGACCACTCTTCAAGATCTCATCTCAACACCTCAGAAGCCACACACTTGTTTTACCCAACTGTGGGCCACCCTTAGCCTTCACCCATACTGCCACTGACCATCAGATACCAAAGGTTCTACACTTTGACACGCCATTTTATGGATCACCAACTCCCATTCAAAACCACTTTGGACCAAATACTCATGGCAGAGAAGCCTCAGCACCACACAGAGGTTGCATCACTGGATGCTTCAGACAGGTTCAGACATTGTGAATAAAAACATCATTGGCTCCTAGACCAGAGTACTGATAATACCCCTACCCCAGAAACCCAGAGTTTGAAACTGTGTATTCTACACACCCACACTAAAAATTATAGTCCCCCAAAAAACATTAAGATGGCAAGAACCCAGAAGCTTCCCCACTACTTTACCTGCAGTGTGCTGAGAGAATAATGGCGAGGCTCGGAAGCGCCTGAACCCACAGTGGAAGATCAGCTCCTCCTTAGCTTTCACAGGTTCAGTGTTGCCAGGGTGCCGGCTCACCACCATATTCAGTACTGACATCTGGGAACCACATAAGAAAAATAGACCTTCATATCTAGACTAAACTGAAAGAAGACAAACCAAACTAGCAGATTCAGATTCTAATACTCGTTTACAGTGGAGTTTAGTTGACGAAATAAGATTCACCTTTCACCTTTACTAACAAGTGGTATTTGAGTCAAATATAGGCTGGTTTTTGAAGCTTTCACGTATACTTCTATGTTAGTTAACCTTCCAGTGTCTCACATTACAGAAGCTCAACATCTGCCACAAAAGCAGTGCCTTCAAGTCACTCAATTCATCACACACCTCAAAACCACACTCATTTAAGACCCTCACCTCACCAATTCTTAAACTGACCAAAGGCCAGAACTCTCACATACATGCAACATACATGACTACTGGTCATCAAGAAAGAGATCTATAGGTGGTCCAACCACTCCTTCCCACCCCCCTTCCTTTAAGGTTGCCAACCCTTGGTTAAAATCTAATCTAACAGAGAAGTCTCAGAACATAGAGACTGCATCACTGAGATGCTTCAGACAGGTTCAGACATGTTAGGTAACACCATCATTGACTTCTCTATCATATTCTCTGATTCCTTTACATCCCAAGGAGTAAAATGTCAGTCACATAAAATTTCAGACTATCATACAAAACTGGTTGGAAAGTTTTTTAAGTCTCCACTTCCCACAAAATACTAACTCACCTTCTGTTCATGAGGTAGTAAGGAAAATGCAATCAAAGGTGCCCCTCGCCTGAAGTACTCAAATACTGAGACAGGGACTTCAGAGACATGAAGTGTGACATACCAGCCAACCTGCCACAAGAAAGTAGAAAAAATAATCAGTTATCCATAAGGTCTCAATAATGATGAAGCATTTCTCCAAATGTTAAATGTTTCTTAAACTATCCTAGAGCCCACCGTCACCCTACAAAACTGTGTTTCACAGATACCTCAACTACCCACATTAAACTTTTTCAGTTAACATCTGATACCTCTTTGTTCTCAATATCACTCTCACCAGTGACTCAGTGGCTCCTCTAATTCAGCTACGGGCAGCACAAAACTAAATAATACTCATGCCAAGAGAAGGAATAAAGGAAGGGGTACCTCAGCTCCTTCAACCTCTTTTTTCTCAACTTCTTTAAAAATGCGTTTCCTTGTATGAGTAAAGTTCTGAAACTGAAAAATCCGAGCATAATCTTGAGGAAGGTTTTCCTTAGGATCCCATGGAGATGTCCGGAAGCTCTTGAGGCCTCTGTATTTCTGAAATCTAGATAAAGATTTTAAAGAATAGTCAAATTTATATGGTGCTACTTACTTTTTCACTCAAGTTACTTCTAAAATGGCTAAGACTCTAGCTTAAAAATAACTCCCACTATCTCTCAAAATAATCTAACAGCCTGAAACCATACTCCAAAAACAATTCATAACAAATATTTCATAACCAAACCCCAGCCCCTCACTTACAAAGGACCAAGTACTTAGAGTGGCTCCTTCAAGGAGTGGCTCTTTAACCTGGCAAACAAGGTCCTTGACAAAAGTTTTACATCCCTAATATCCAATGTAAATCCTCTGGCTTTAATCAGCCTTGCCTCCAAAACAGACATCATCTAAGCTTTCATGCTTTTATTCTTGCCCAGACTCCCTCAAATCTCCAAATGTTTTATACTTCCAGTATTAGCTCCTATAGGAAGCTGTTGCGGATTAACCTCACTATTTCCTTCTATAAACTACTATGACGTTATTAGTCTGCACCACAGTCTAGAACTTGATTATGTATTACTGTTTCCTATATGTATGTCTTACCTTCCCAGATAGAATGTTAGCCCTTCAGAAGCAGGGACATGTGTTCTTTTGTATCACACTGACACAGTTCTGAGCCACATAAATTTTAAATAAAGACAATGATTTTAGACTTGCTGACTAACCGAATTCTTGCAGCCACGTCACGGGGGGTATCTACTTCATCTGGAAACATCTCTTGCAGTCTTTCTTGTTTATATTTCTCCAACATTTTTTCCTCAGCCTCTTCATCCACATTCTCATCATACAGATCATCATGCACAGACTCTCCTATAGTCATAGTTTCACATTCTTCCTCCTCTTCCTTTTCACTGCCCTCATCCTGTGGAATAAAATTACAGTTTCACACCTGTCTTTACCCTAAAGGCCATTAAACTAGAAATAAATTAATTTTACTAGACATCTAGTTAAAACCAGTCTCAACTGTAATACAAATTAGGTTATAAAAGAAAGTCTCATTTCTGGCAGCTCTAAATCATTCCTAAGAAACTTATCAGACACACCCCTCAAGCTCGGCATTGCACTCTGCCTTGCATTTGGGTCTGGAAGCAGAAGTGGCCTATGGATCCATTTCTTTACCTGTGATTCCTCGTCAATAAAATCCTCATGTTCTGTATCATCATGTTCATCTTCCTCACCACTTTCACCATCCTCATCCAAAATCCATTCAGCTTGGTAACTGGATGTCCCTTTGGGAACCTTCTTTACCACCTTGGAACTTTCCTTCAAGAAGTCTGAGGGAGCCCAAATGAGTTAAGTTAAATTATATACCTCCTGGGCACCTGGGTGGCTCAGGCAGGGGAGCATCCAACTCTTGATTTTGGCTCAGGTCATGATCCCAGGGTTGTGGGATTGAGCCCTGCGTCAGGGTTTAACACTGAACACAGAACCTGCCTAAGTTTCTCTTTCTCTTTTCCTCTTCCCCTCCACCCTGCTTGCGCACTCTCTCTTTAAAAAAAAAAAAATATATATATATATACATACACACACGCACACACACATAATACACACACACACACACACACACACACACACACACACACACACACACAGACACTCTGTGCGTATTCTCACCTAGGGAAGATGATAGCAGATATTGCTACCAACAATAGAAACTCTACCACACACTACAAGTAGAACAGTCTACTTCCAAATTTAATTCAGCTGCCTCAGAACTAACAGCACTTACACAGTTAAATAAACTTCACAACAAATCAAAGTCATCTATTCATTAGAAAACAACAACACAAGTAACGGTGAAAAATATATGTAGCAAAGCTACGTCCAACGTTTGCTTGGTGTAAACATACAGCCTTTAGAGGTAAGAGGAGAAAACTAACCTCCAAATACGTCTCATCCCACTCTACCCTAACTGTGAGCAGCTAGAGAAAATGCACAATTCCAGGCCAGACAAATTACAAGTAAGTTTGCCAATACCAACCATTTGCCTCATTCAGCTCCTCCTCTGTGGGCCAGGTTTGCTCCCCCTCCATTGGATCCGGGATAACCTCTGTTTGCAAAGATTCTTGTCTTTCGGGGTCTGCCTTCATTAGGACCTTAAGGTCTTCCTCCATATCAACTGCAGCATCCATAGCACAAAGCTGAAAACCAAAATAGTTGACACCAAATGTTACCCAAAATCTACTAAATCTAACATAGTAACCAGGAAGATCCAGAAATAACACAGTCCTCAAATAAGAGAAAAATAAAATAGAATGAAACAGAGAGCCCCATTTGTCAAATCTTTCAAACATTTAAATTTCCTAGCATTTTAAGTCCATACCTCTGCTTGCTTTTGAGGCCTTTCATAATCTGCTCTCACTCCTACCCATTTATTACATACCTTACTCCCATCAAGCTGATTTCTTCAGAGTTCAGAGAAACCATCTGATCTATCACTGTGACTGGGTTCATGTTGTCTCTATCTTCTTCGATACGGTTTCATCTCTCTTCAACTCATAAATCATATTCAACCCTCTCAACACCTGGCTCAAGTCTGAGCTCTCCTATGAAGCTTGCTAGTCTACTTTCTTGACTTACACTATACCTCAACCACACTTTTCCAATCTTTATTTCTCAGTTGTTTGCCATTTTTTCTGACATAATTAGGTTGTCCAAGGAAAAAGACTGCATCTTGTGTCTTTTATAAACTCAAAGCCAATTGCTATGTGAGGCACCTACAAAGTGCTGGATAAATACGGGGTGTCAACATATTCACAATTGACTATTGCCTTACTTCAAACTAGCAGTCACCTCCAGAAACTAGTAGTGTAAGAGTGCAGACTACTTCCTCTGACGTTAGTTCACATCCTATACCAGCTTACACGTGAAATCTACGTATTTAAAAAATTAAAAAAAAATTTAATGTTTATTTATTTTGAGAAAGAGAGAGAAAACGAGTGGGGAAGGGGCAGAGATAGAGGGAGAGAGAGAGAATCCCAAGCAGGCTCTGTGCCATCAATGCAGAGCCTGACACAGGGCTCAAACTCACAAATCAGGAGATCGTGACCTGAGCCGAAATCAAGAGTCAGATACTTAAGCGACTGAGTCACCCAGGCATCCCTACAATACATAGTCTTTAAGAACATCAGTCTTACCTCCATTGTAGCTCCAGAGTCATGTGATTTGACCACTCTAGGATTTAAAGGGAAAGGGTCCATAGGAGCATCTATCTGTTTCATCTGGAAATCACCCTGTCCAATGATATGCAGCAAGCTATTTACATTCAGAGTTTGTCCACGGACATAGCCTGAGATTTTCAAGGTGCCCATCAAGTTATTTTCTTCACTAGGCACAAAGTCAGCAGCATGGGCAAACAGGTAGGCCCGTCGATCTCGAAAAGCAAGATGCCTTTGCTTTTGGTTAGCCAACTGCCTAAGCAGCATCTGTGCCTCCTGTTGTGTGTCTAACAGAAGAAGTTTGTCATCAGGAAAGCGCTTCTCTATTGCTTTGCTTAGCTTCTTTCTGGCATCTATTTGTTTCCTTGGTGGGAGGCCAGAAATCCCCTGGACAGCTAGTGCTGTGAGCAAGAGAGAAAGGGCTTTGTTACTTACTTTACCCCATGTAAATGCCCCCCTGTAGTTCACAAACAAGCTAACAGTTCAGTTGTGAACCCAGAGGTCACTGAGAAACCGAATACTCAACTACCCTAAAAAATGTTCATACTGAAACCGAAGTTCATACTCTTCTTCTTCCTCTGGGCAAAGAGTAGTCCAGAAACAGAAGGCACCTTGATAGACAATTACTAAATGATGGACCAAACTTAGGCCATACATGTACAACTCACCACCAGCCAAATACAACTCATCAGTTGTATTCATGTTCCAAGTGCCAGACAGAGCCCGGAAAATTATAGGTGCATAATAAATGCTAATTCACTTCCCTCCCTTGCCTCTAACACTCCCAACTCACTTACTATAGGTGGGAAGGCCCTGGGCAAAAAGGCAGGAAAGGCAGTAATCCCCAGTGCTGTCCCATCCTTCTAGTGGATCAAGGAGAAAAAGAATGGTATCCGCCACTTTAGCCATGTCTAACACAGTGTGCAGATCCCCTGGAGATAGAAGACAAAGTTAGTGGGAAGAGGTGTTTGGCTCCAGCACATCATACTAAAAGAACATTACCATCACTCGAGATACAATAGAAAATGCTGTTGTAGGGGCGCCTGGGTGGCTTAGTCGGTTAAGCGTCCGACTTTCGCTTAGGTCATGATCTCGCGGTTCCTGGGTTCGAGCCCCACGACAGGCTCTGTGCTGACTGCCAGCTCAGAGCCTGGAGCCTGTTTCAGTCTGTGACTCCCTTTCTCTCTGACCCTCCCCTGCTCACGCGGTCTCTCTCTCTCTCTCCTAGAAATAAATAAAAAACGTTTAAAAAAAAAAAAAAGAAAAGAAAATGCTGTTGTATGCTCTAACCTGGCCTTGCAGAGGTGAAAAACCACCGATGTTTCAAGCGGGGGCATAAAAGCATAAAGCTATGGGTGCTTCCCCATTCATTCAAGTGTACTGTTCCAGTGTCCTTATCCTGAAGCAGCCTAAAGGCCGCTAGCAGGGAAATCCTGTCATGCAGAGGCACCACCAGCACCTGATGAGGAGGACCATCCTTGCTGCCCAGCTGTCTTTTCTCTGCGAGAACCTGAAAATAGAAAAGATCAATGTTTCAGTACTTCATTTCAGTATTGCATTTCCCACAGTATGGATGCCCCTCCGTCACCACCCACTCCCCGCTCCCAGCCCACCGCATCTTTCTTGTAAAAGGCACGTGGGCCTGGAGAGTGGGCAGAAGCTTGAACCAAAACAAAGAAAGCCCTAGCGTGAATCTAGATCTGAGTGCCTGACGTGTGCTCGAGAGTTATTTTTCCCTCCCCGGCCCCTTCCCAGGGTCACATTTTCAGTTCGAGGCATTACCGCCTACATCAGTTGTGAAACCACATCATTCATTCCCTAATCCCTGGCTCCTCTCACCGCCTCCTTCTTCTGCTTTCGGAGCTGGCTGGCGCGATGCCTCTGGTCTACTCTGCTGAGCTCTTTTCTCACCTTCTTGCTTAGGACCTTCAGTGCTAGACGGCCTAGAAGATTAGAAAGGGCTCTTATGAAAGGTACCAGAGAATCCAGAAAGGGGACTCTCTCCGCCCATCTTAGAGCCTCTGCGCGCGGTCCAGGCCGGAGATAGGAACTGTCTGGACACAAAGAAAAGCAGCTAATATCGACTAAAATAACCCTTCTTCCTCCAACCCTATCATCTCACCCTTGCCGTCCCGCTGCGCGGATCCCCGACCCCGATGCCGCCCGCCTTTATGAGCTTTATTCTGCTGCTTAAGCGGGCCTGAACGGTGGGTCGCCATGCCGCCGCTCACGAGTACGCAGTCAGCATTACTTCCGGGATGGACGGAGTGCTTCCGGTCCCCTCCTTGGGCTCCCTCTTCGTGGAAGGGCGGGGCTCACCGCGTCCTCTCGCGAGAGTCCTTCCTACTAGGCTCTCAGAAATAAGACACCAGCGTCTCAGCGAAACCGCGGAATAAACTTTTCTCACGCGGCGGTCTCCGGATGGGGGCTTTAAAACGCTGGATGTAGACTCGAGGTTTGGGCTCTCAGACCGGGAGGGCTTTTTTTTTTTTTTTTGCTACCCGTGTTTTAATTTTTTGCGCTATTAAGTTCCATCACTTAGCAACTGTTGAAGTTTTTCCATCTGTGTGGAAGAGGGCTAAGCCCCTCCTGTCACCTAGATTTCTGCACGCCCCCTCCGCAGTTTGCAGCAGCAGGCGTTACCACTTTGAGCAACCCTTTCTTTCTCTTTTGGGCTGCTGAGGTCTCTAGAAGGCAAATCTCGTGCAAGGCGCTTTTCTCACCTTCATGGGCTCCGTACAAGTTCCCGCTGATCCCGCTTAGCCCAATCTGTGCCCCAACCTCCAACATAGCTGCAGGCAAGACGGTACCGGAGAGGGAGAACTGGTCTTGACAGTCGAGCCCTGCCTTAAAGCCAGCTCAGCCTCTTCAAGCTCGGAGTGGCTGTGCTCCAGCCTCTCTTCCCACAAGTCCTGCAACTGAGGGCCACCGGCTGGCAGAGGGGTTTAGAGGAACGATGGAGCTATGGCCTTTCAGCCAGGAGACTAACGCTGGCCTCCTAGATAGGCAGACTTGAGGAGCGAAGGGCCCAGCCCTTCCCGTCGTGAAAACCAGTGGGTAGAAAACAGGGAGCATCTAGCTGAGTAGAGGCCAGCTCCGATGCGAGTGACATTCCTCAGCTCTGAGGTCTGGAGCGCGCCAACCGCCGCGCGCGGTGCGGCGCCGAACTGGCTGCTGGAGCTCACAATGCGGGTTCGCGCCCTCGGGGCGGGAGCCGGCGCGTTGCCATGACAGCGGCCAGCGAGGCGCGCGCCTGGGGCCCCCAGGCGCGCGCAGCCTCCCTTCCCGCGCCGACACCCCCCGTCTCTGAGCGCACCCCTCCGCCCGCCCCCGGCTGTGGGAAGGGGCCGGGCCAGCCGCCTGACGTCTGTGCGGGGCTCGGAAGATGGCTGCGGAGCCCGGCACCGGGCAGTGGCTGCGGCGGCGGTGGCGGCGGGCGGGGAACGCGGCGGACCGGGGCTCCGCCTAGCGCGTGGGGCGCTGAGCAGAGAGGCGCGGAGGCGGCGAGGGCGCGCGGGGGGCTTGGGGGACAGCTCGGCATTGCCTCTCCGCCACCCGCCACACCATGGGCAGCGCGGAGGACGCAGTCAAAGAGAAACTGCTGTGGAACGTAAAGAAGGAGGTAAAGTCGGGGCAAGGACCCCTGGGGCTCACGTCTCTGTTTGCGCTGCCTGGGGTAGGGGGCGCCGAAAAGGTCCGCACCCCCGACCCTGGCACCGGTGCTCGCGGGCCCGGGCCGGGCGGGGGCGGGGTCCTGGACTGACTACCGCTCTCGCCTCTCTCCCGGATCTGGGGGCAGCACCCCCTCCGTCCGAGGAGCCAGGCCGGCGCTCTGGTGCTTGTTTGCTTGGCGATCCCGCAGTTCCCCGCCCTATGACGGCAACAGCGCTGGGAGACCAAGGTCGGGGGAGGGGTAGTGGCGATTTCTGGAGAAGAGGTGCTGCCCTTTCATTGCCCAAGCCCAATGGGCAAGGGCAGAGCCCCGCCAGGGCCTCCGACAGCGCTAACCAGGTGGTTTGGGGGCTTGGCTCTGTTTTGCCCTACACCCAAGATTCAGGGATCCCTCTGGGAACTGAGTCGCGGCTGCAGGAGGGTTCGTCGCACACCTCACTGCTTTTCACTCCACGCCCACCTCCCTACCCAGAGACCATAGAGGGTGGTGGTGGTGGTGGTTGAGAATGATTTTTAAGACTCAAGATTTTTTCCGCCCGGTTTGAGGATCCCCACCCCAAATGTCAGAAGGAAAACCCTCCCTTCTACAAACGTCCTTTACCTTTGACCCTCCTCTAAAGCCCATTTCAGTTTCATCGTGTTGGGGGGGGATACCCACATGAATGACTCACCGCACATGAGAGCTAGAGAACTCAAACCTGCATCGTGGATTAGAATGGATTAGGCCTCGGGAACCATGAACTGCGTGCAACTACCTTTTTGGCTGTCTTCTACCAGATATGCAAACTCCATGAGGGCAGGAAAACCCGCCTGTTTTGTCCGCTACTCTGTATCCAGGACCTGGCACATAGATGGCATTCAGTGTGCATTTGGTAAATAAATCTACTGATCTTAGAAACTGTAGGATCTGTGGGGATGCATAACCTTGGAATACTCTGGACCTAGCTCTGAATAAGTTACTTAACCTTTCTGAGTCTTATTTCCTTCATCTCTGAAAGAAAGATGATGATATGTATCTCATATATTAAATTTTACCATAATGGTTCCTTTACCCCTTCCTAGAGTTTCAGGATTGGAGAAGGCTCTGGGTTCTCATAAACTCCTGGAAGGCTCTAGATGGTTCTCCTGCATTAACTGTGGCCTGGCTACTGTTGGCAAAGAAGTGGTCAAAGTCCTCACCTTTCCGGCTGAGTGTGAGAAGCTGGAAGCTCCCTCATGACTTTTTCGTGTGAAGTGACCAAGAAAGTATTTTAAGTCAGGAGTACATCAAATTAGCATTAAAACTAAACCCCCGCCCTGGTCTCCCCCAGCAAAAGGGCAGTCCCAAGTCACAGTGATTATCCTCAGGAAACAAGCAGTATAAACAAGAAGAAAAAAGTAGCCATACCTAAACCATGGATGGATGTGCTAGGATTGTTGCTGTGCTCCAAATTTAGGGCTGGTCACGGATGTAGGAAAGATTTCTGATAAGACCATGATTCTCTTTTCAATATTTAGAAGGCTGTTTATACTACTCTAAGAATGATTCCTAAACAAATGTGAGAAATGTCCAAAATATGCCACGGCTATGTATATTACCTGACAAAGTTTAGTTTCCAAATTCTTAGTTCCCTTCTCCCTTCAGCACTTGATTTAGAGAGAAATATATCCTTTCCTGTTCTACAAGTAGAGGCAGTGGGGATAATTGCGGGCAAGTTTGGCCTTTCAATACAGAATTTGTCATATAATTCTAGAGTCATCTGTAGATCCTTCTAACCCCCAAATTTGCCCCCGCAGGTCTGTTTCAGATGCCTGCAGGTCTTTGAACTGTGACTTTCTGCTCCGTTTAATACAAACACTCCTTGGGAAGTAATCTAGGAAGCTTTGAACAGTTTAGAGTGCAGGATTAATCTGATTCCCCTCTACCTAACTGCTAACCATGAGCAGTTTCAGTACGGAGAAGCCTCCGGGTCCTTCCTACCTCCTCTGCAGGCTTTAGAAGCTTTACCACTCTCCAAACTGTACAGTCCTGAGTGAGGGTCTTGGGAGCAAGAGCAGCATCAGAATGCTGTATGCCTTGTCCAAAGAATGGCAAAGACATACTCTGCCCAGAGCTTACTTCATCTGTAAGACTTTACAGTGGGGTTGAGGTAATCCATCCCTCTAATCTCCAGTATTAGTATCTGTCTCTTGGCAGGTTCCCCCAGGACATCAAATGTGCTTGGCTTCAGTGTTGGGAGCAACTAGAACCTCCTACATTGCTGATGGGAGTGTAAATTGGTACAACCACTTTGGAGAGCTATTTGACAAAATCTAGTAAAGTGGAATATACGTGTCAGAAATTCCTTGTTGAGAAATAAAAATGCCAAGAAATGAGCACCTATGTTTACTAAAAAACATTTTTAATGTTCATAGGAGTACTATTCATGGCAGCCCCAAGTTGGAAACCACCCACATGCTAGTCCATTGTGTGTTAACATAATGGAGAATGAACAATCCATAGCTACCTACAACGTGAACACATTTTATAACCTCACCAGAGAGCAAAAGAAACCTAGTCATAAAACACTACGCACTGAGTGATTGCATCTAAAAAAAGTATAAAAACCTATAAAATGACCCATAAAATGACTGTTAGAAGTCAGGAGAGCAGGTGTCCCTGAGGGGAGTAGTGAGTGGAAGGAAACATGACAGTGGGGGTTGTTCAGGGGTGCATGTCACATGTTCTGTGTCTTCATCTGGATGCTGGTTTCACAGGTGGATTCAGCTTGTGAAAATTCATCAGGCTGTGTAATTATGACATATGCCCTTTTCTGTAGTTTTATGTACATCAATAAAAAAGGTGTGTGTGGGGGGGAGTTAAAAAGTGCTTTCATAAAGACAGATGTAACTGCTCATCTTGCAAGGTATTTGGAAGGTTCTGTATCCACATAGGAACCCAAACATCAGGGCTTTATCTAGACAGAGAAGGCAGGGCTTGCAAGCATGTGGAGAGCATTTCTGAGCCTTGGGTGAACCTTGAAAAAGATGGAGTAAATGAGGGGCAGGTTGTTTATCTACAGCCTATAATGAGCTAGTTTGTTTCGAAAGGACAGTGTGTCTGCCCAAAAGCTCTTCTCCAGCTAAGTACACATGAGCAAACAGCATCCTGTCCTTCTCCACAGCAGGGTGCTTCCTCCTGGACTGGAACATCTGCACTGATTCCTTGGTGGGCTTATGATATCTCCCTTCCTGGTTGCCTTTCCAAGAAGACACTTTGCTTCCCCACCTCTCCCATCCCTATTTACTATCTACTCTGCAAGTAGATAGTAAACTCAGATCAGGAGAGCAGAGCCAAGTTGTGTACTTGCCCACAGGCCTTTGATCGGAAAAATAGGTAAGATGCTGCCCGTTTGTCCACAGGTGAAGCAAATCATGGAGGAGGCTGTCACCAGGAAGTTTGTGCATGAAGATAGCAGCCATATCATTGCTCTGTGTGGTGAGTGACGTGGCAGTGGGAGGAGGGTTTAGAACTGAAGACACTGTCCCAGGGGCAGGGAAAGAGGAGCCTCAGGTTTAGTAGTTTTCAAATATGGCTACAAATTAGAATCAGCTCTGAACCGTTTGAGATCTCCCTGGGTCCCATCCCGAACTACTGAATTAGGATCTCCAGGGCCCAGGGATTTCTATATGTATTCAGTTCCCTTGGTCTTTAGTGTGCATCTGAGTCACCCAAAGCACTTGTTAAAACTCAGATTCCTGGGTCCCAACCCTGGAATTTCTGATTCTGGTAGTCCTGGGGTGGAACTGAGAATTGGCATTTCTGACAAGTTCACAGATGGTTCTGAGCTGCTCGTCCAGGGACCATGCCTTGAGAACCACTGACCTAGGTGATTCTGGTTTGGGAACTACTACTCTGGCTTATGTTTACTTTAACTTTGGGGGAAGGGTTCGTGTTTGGGGATGCTTTCTATGCCACATCTGCTTTCTTTTTTTTTTTTTTTAATTTCTAGGAGAGAGAGACAGCGTGAGCAGGGGAGGGTCAGAGAGAGAGGGTGTCACAGACTGAAACAGGCTCCAGGCTCTGAGCTGGCAGTCAGCACAAAGCCCAACGCAGGGCTTGAACCCACAAACCGCGAGATCATGACCTAAGCGAAAGTCGGATGCTCAACCGACTAAGCCACACAGGCGCCCCTGTGCCACATCTGCTTTCTAACTAATCCCACTGGTGTTGCTCTGGCATTCCCAGTTCTCCAGGCCCTGGGTTGGATACATGAGCTACAATAGGAGGGAAAGCCAAAGCCCTCCTGCCTTAGAAGGGAGAATGTTGGTAATAAACCATCGCTTCCTCCTCACCTGAAGACTTCTGCCGTTACAGGGGCCAGCCAGTCTCTGTACACGATAGAGTTTTTTTGGATTTCCAGGAATTTATCTTCCTTTCAACTCCCTTTCTGAAGGGACAGTTTGATACCTCTGTGTTGTTTTCCTGGGCTTCTGAGATTGGTGTTGGGGATTGGTGGAAGGGAGGCTGTGTATTTCTGAGAGGAAGCAATGAAAGGAGCAGACAGTAGCATGGTGAGGCATATAGAGCTGCTTACCAGCAGTCCAGCAACAGATGCCTTGGGGCTGCCATGTGCCAGATCCTGCTCGCTGAAGGGAAAC
The DNA here is from genome assembly GCA_017311185.1 of Proteles cristata cristata. Lineage (NCBI taxonomy): Eukaryota > Metazoa > Chordata > Mammalia > Carnivora > Hyaenidae > Proteles > Proteles cristata. The sequence continues at coordinate 264,161 of JAESUZ010002578.1, forward strand.
AGCAGTCACAAGACGGACAGAGTCTCTGCCCCAAGGACTCCCATTCTGTGGGGACAGAAAACACATGCACACATAAATATATCCTGTAATAAAAGTGTGGAGGAAACTAAAGCCGAGAGATATGGGAGAGCATGGACAAGTTTCTTAACTTCTGTCATTCTTAGTTTGCTCCGGTAAAAAAGGGTGGTGATTCCCACCTCAGGGTATTTTTGGAGGGATTGAGATGATGCATGAGAACATTTCTAGCTTTGGAAGAGCTCAGGAAATGTCTTTCCCACTCCTTTGGATTTTGATGCCGAAACTAGGTTTGCAGGATTTCAGTTCCCACTACCTCCCTTTTTGATAAGTTTCCTAATTCTTTGAGATGATGTATGATTCTCAGGGTTACAAGGAACGATGCAATCTCACCTTTTCTCAGGCAGAACTTAGGTTAGGGGAGAAACATTGCAGTAAGTGCAATATTTGAAGATTATTAGGCCCCTACTCCTTTCCACCTGTGCTGTGTGCCCCTGACATCAGCCACTGTTTGTTGTGGTCCCCAGAAGGGCTCTGCTGGTGTCCCACTTGTGCATGGCTTAATTCCTTATCCAGAGAACATTCAACAAACAAAACAGAATAAAATAATGCAAACAGCTTGTGCATGGGCGCCACACGTGGGTGGCCAAGGGGGAATAGGGGAAAGAGACGCAAAGAGAAGTTGTGGGTATCCCACATTCAGGCCAATTAGGATGAGAAAAACTGTCAGCCCTCCTCTGATCAGTGCAGGGGTCCCCAGGAAGCAATGGAGTTTTCGCTTTTGTCTCCTGCCTGAAAGCCTGGGCTCTTCCCAGCAGCAGGGATATTACCCTCAAAAGGAATGCTTCTACTTTCAGCCAGTTTTAAGTGCTGAAACAGAACAAGGGTCTATGAAACAGACCCAAGTCTCCAGGGTTGTAAAGTCAGCCCATGAGCAAGAGGAGCCCCGTTCTTCTGGGTCTCAGGAGGTGCTTTAGCACAAACTTAAATAGCGTCGGCAGTCAGATGGAAAAGGTCCACACAAGAAGCTGTCCCGGTATGACACCGCAGGCAGTGGTGCTGGGGACTGGGGTGGACTGAATATTGCTTGTCACTACTCAACTCCTGCAGGAATGCCAGCCCAGGCTTGCCGTGGCCTTTGTTTTTTCTTTTTCTTCTTTTTTCTTTTTTTTTTTTTAATGTTTTATTTATTCCTAGGAGAGAGAGAGAGACAGCGTGAGCAGGAGAGGGTCAGAGAGAGAGGGAGTCACAGATTGAAACAGGCTCCAGGCTCTGAGCCGGCAGTCAGCACAGAGCCCGACGCGGGGCTTGAACCCACGAACTGCAAGATCATGACCTAAGCGAAAGTCGGATGCTTAACCGACTAAGCCACCCAGGCGCCCCGGCCTTTGTTTTTTCTTAAGAGAAGCCAGAAGTCTGGGTTTTTATATAAATTTCCCAATTATTATTTTTTTAAATGTTTATTTATTTTTGAGAGAGAGAGAAACACAAGTGGGGGGAGGGGCAGAGAGAGGGAGAGACACAGAATCCGAAGCAGGCTCCAGGCTCTGAGCTGTTACTGCAGAACCCAATGTGGAGCTGGAACTCAACGAACTGTGAGATCATGACCTGAGCCAAAGTTGGTTGCCTGACCAACTGAGCCACCCAGGTGCCCCTGAAATTCCCCAATTTTTTAAAGACTGATAACTAATTCCCATTTTTATATACTGTATGTTTATTTGCTTATTTTGAGAGAGAAAGAAAGCACACAGGGAGGGACAGAAAGAGAGGGAGAGAGAGAGGATCCCAAGCAGACTCTACACTATCAGTGTGGAGCCTGATATGGGACTTAAACCCACAAACCTTGAGATCATGACCTGAGCCAAAGCCAGACACATAACCAACTGAGCCACCCATGTGCCCCAACTAATTCCCATTTTTAAAAAATTTATGGGCCAAACAAAAGGCATCTCCAAGCCTTTGCCAGTTGGCTGCCCTTGTCTTGGGCTCAGTGCAGAGTCACTGAGGAGAATGCTAGCAGGAAGGACTGTCTGTATAAAGCTAAGTCAAGGCAATGGGAAAAAGGAATCCTTGGGCTTCGTCAAAACCGGTATTCAGTGGTGAGGTAAATCCCAATTTAGGTTCAAAATAAGGCATATTTAAAGCAGTGATTATCAAACTTTTTTTCTGTCTGCAAGCTATTTACATGCATCACACAGTAGAATCACAATCAGGGATTCTTGGGAAGAGGCAGAGGGAAGAATAGATAAGTATTGATGGAAAACCCACGAGCTGTGAGATCATGACCTAAGCCGAAGTTGGATGCTCAACCGACTGAGCCACCCAGGCGCCCCAGAAATGAATTTCTAAGCTGAAGTAGATCCAGTCTTATACTGACTGGGTTGTGCGGTTGTCCTGGCCTCGTCCAGAATCCAGCTTTGTTCTGGGAGGAATTAAAGTGCAGGGAAGATGCGGAGAGATCTGAGCAGAGCAGAGGCTATGGAGGCTGGATCAACCGCAGAGTGACCACATTCCCAGGAGTTGGAGACCTGGGCCCCTCTGCTCTGCCCTGGGCCCCTCTGTTCTTGGCAAAGGAGGGCAGGGCCTGGGCAAGATGAGTTCCTCTGAGCTTCCTTAAAATAGAGACGTTTGAAGTGGAAACAGAATCTTCCTGGAGAGCCTTAGAAAGGGAACTGAAGAATCCCTGAGTTGAGTCCTGACCCTGGGCAAACCCAGGAAAGTTGTGCCAGATTGCCCACAGGAGGAGGGAGACTCCCGGGACTGGTAAGAAATGTGTTTTGTGTGTGTGTGTGGGTGGGTGTGGGTGTTGTGGTTGTTCCTAAACCTGTTTACCCAGAAGCTGGTCAGGCTCCTGTAGGTAGAAACCTTGTGAGGAAACCTTGTGAGGAAGCTTTGCTGGTAACCCCTGGTGGCAGGGAGGGGTTCTCCGTGTGCTGTTGTCCAACCACAGAGCATGGCTGTAGGAGGATCAGGCCTGTATGACTGCCCGCTGACACAGGCGGAGGTGAGGCTCGGAGAGTAGGCCCAAACCTACCACTGACATCACCTTTTCATCTTTAAAAAGTCTTGTCAAGTTTGCATTTTGTTCCATAATATGGTCTTTAAAATTATTATTATTATTTTTAAGTTTGTTTATTTTGAGAAAGAGAGCATGTGCGTGCACAAGGGAGGGGACAGAGGGAGAGAATCCCAAACAGGCTCCATGTCCATCAGCGAGACGTGACATGGGGTTCGATCCCATAAACTGTGAGATCATGAAAAAAAAAAAACAAAAAACCCAAAAACTGTGAGATCATGACCTGAGCCAAAATCAAGAGTCAGATGCTTAATTGACTGAACCACCTAGGAGCTCCTGAAATTTTTATTTTAATGTAAATACTTTTCAATCAAATTAATGCTCCTTGTTTTCCCTGTGGCTTCTTTTTTTTTTTTTTTTTTTTTTAATATTTTTATTTATTTCTAGGAGAGAGAGAGAGAGACAGCGTGAGCAGGGGAGGGTCAGAGAGAGAGGGAGTCACAGACTGAAACAGGCTCCAGGCTCTGAGCTGGCAGTCAGCACAGAGCCCGACGCGGGGCTCGAACCCACGAACCGCGAGATCATGACCCAAGCGAAAGTCGGACGCTTAACCGACTAAGCCACCCAGGCGCCCCCCCTGTGGCTTCTTAAAACCCCAGGTGTAGTCTGATATCTCCTGCCACCCCCTTTCCCCAAGGGCCAGGTGCTTTTAACTTTTGCTTGTGGGCGGCTCAAGGTTAAGTTAACCACCAAACTGTCCCAGGTTTCACCTTTGAACTCTGCATTCATAACAATAATGCACATGCTTTAAGAGAATACATTTGCTCCCTTTCCATCAGGGTTCTGAGGTAATTCAGGCATCAACCCCAGAGCACTGGAGAAGCCACCATATCTCTGGACCTGCCCTTCCCTCATGTCTGGGTGTGGCCACCTCCACAGAATTTCTGTGTGCTCTATTCTGATTGGGCACGGAATTTGGATTTTAAACCTTGGTGGGTAGAGCAGGTTCCTACCCTGGCACAGCAGATTCTCAGTCTCCTTTCCCAGAATGCATTGGGGAGGTGTTCAGAGCCCAGGTCAGCCCTGCCCCTCAGTCTCCGGGTTCCTGGCTCTCTCCACACGGATCTTTAGATCCTCAACTGGAGGGTTGTTGCTTCAGGCTGAAGATGAGCTGTAATCGGAGACAGGGGTGGAGCCTATGGAGCTGGGAACAGGGCTTTATTAACCACCCGCTCCCTGTTGCTAAGCAGCTTTCGTTAGCTAGAAGGTCGGCTGCGGTGAGCTCCTCTGGGGAATGGCAAGGAGATGCTAATGAGCTGGGTGAGAAGCGTTGCCTTTCACCTGAGATGTTGCAGCCAACATCAGCACATTCTGAGATTCAGACACCAGGCAGTTTTTAGTCTGTCTCTTTTCAGTGAAAGGGATTCCTTTTCTCTTCTTCCCACCCATACTGAATGAACAGCTCATTCTCAGGATATCTGGCTTCTGCCTTCCATCTGGAAACAACCAAATGGTAAGAAAGGCCCTCTGGGGAAGTGGCTCCTCTCACCCTGTCTTGGGGCAGAGCTGAGGGCATATGGTGGTGGTCAGTAGCTGAGACACTAAGTGTGTGACCCTGGCCACAGCAGCCCTGAACAGCTCTGAACATGTCCGGGAAGGTTGATGTACGGACTAAAGGAGTGACACAGGTAAAGCACACAGCATGGAGCCAGGTAGACAGTAGGTGCTAATAAGTGTTACCATCACCACCACCACCACCACCAGCAACTAACTTCTTTGTTCTTGAAAGTGACCCTACAGGGAGCGGGGATGGGTGAAATCAGTGAAGGGGATTAAGAGTACACTTAACATGATGAACACCAAGTAATGTTGAATCATTGTGTTGTACACCTGAAACTAAAATACGTTACTCTTGAATTTAAAAAAATAAAGAAAAAGTGACCCTGGGGTGCTTGGGTGGCTCAGTCGGTTAAGCATCTTACTTTGGCTCAGGTCATGATCTCACAGTTTGTGGGTTCGAGCTCCGAATCGGGCTCTGTGCTGACAGCAGGGATCCTGCTTGGGATTCTGCCTCTCTTTGCACCTCCCCAACTTGCTCTCTCTGACTCTTTCTCTCTCTCAAAATAAACTTAAAAAAAGAAAAGTGACCCTAAAACCTTCCCCATCAAGTCTCCTAGAACCTTCTCCAGGATTCCATATGAGAACCCATGTTTCTGAGAGTTAGAAGTATCTAGAAGATTAGAGAAATTTGAACTCTAGGAACTCAATCAGGGAACTTAATAATATTAGGAAATTTTTATTAATCTTGTAGGCACAGTCAAGGTATTATACACATCTTTTTCAAAGAATCATCTTTTACAGATACCTACAGAAATATTTATAGATTAAAATATATAACATTTAAAATTTACTTAAAAATAATCTGGGGATAAGTGAAAAAGTGTTTGGATGTGGTATAGGTGAAACAAGATGGGTCATGACTTGACCATTGTTTGGGTTGGGTGATGGGTACATGGGGTTAATTCTGTCGTCCTCTTTATTTTTGTATATGTTTGGGATTTTCCATAATGATTTTTAAATATTTATTTATTTTGGGGAGAGAGAGCGCAAGCAGGGCAGAGGGGGGATACAGAGGATTCAAAGTGGCTCTGTGCTGACAGCAGGTAGCCCGGTGCAGGGCTCTAACTCATGAACCATGAGATCATGACCTGAGCTGTAGTTGGTTGAGTGTCTGACTCTTGATTTCAGCTCAGGTTTTGATCTCATGGTCGTGAGTTGAAGCCTTATGTTGGGCTCCATGGTGGGCGTGGAGGGCATGGAGCCTACTTAAAAAAAAAAAAAAGGAAAAAGAGGGGGAGAGGATGGGAAGAGGAAGAGATAAAGTGAATACAGACAGCTCTCCTGAGAAATTTTACATAAAAGGGAGCAGCTAAATGGTTCAATACCTGAATGGGGATATAGGACCAAGGGAGGTGGTACTGGTAGTGTTTGGTTGTTGTTGTTTTTTTGTTTTTTATGTTTATGTACAAATGGGAAGTATCTAATAGGGCAATATTAAAAGTACAGGGAAGAGAAGTGACGTTTGTTGGAATGATGTCCTTGAGAGGTAAAAGGGGCTGGAACCCAGTGTGTAGGTAGATACCCCAGTGTGTAGGTAGATAACCCAGTGTGTAGGTGGCCTTAGAGAAGAGCACAGCCACACCATCTGGAGGGACGGAGAGAAGGCAGGGGATGGCCAGGAGGTGCAGGGGAGGAAGGCACCAATGTTCGCCATCACCTTCGGTGTACTTGAGAAGAAATTAAAGAGCCTCTGCATAGCCTGCAGCTGTAGTCACTCAAAACCTATGGAGATGGGACCTGTTCTTTTACGTAATTGCTGTGGAAGCTCAGAGAGATTAGTGGTTGGCACCAAGTCAAATAGCTAGTAGGGAAAGTAGCCAGAGTTTGAACCCACATGTGTCTTGCTCCAGGGCCTGGGCTGCCCAGGGGTTGGCCTGTCCATGTGGCCTACCTAGGAGAGGAGACTAGGTGTGGGGTATGGAGGAAAGGTTGGCCCTTGTGGAGATGTAGGTCACGTCCCCAAACAGTGGACTCATGGTGTCCAGAGATACTCTGGGAGACAGTGAGCCCCTTGCTGAGCTGAGTCAGGCCAACACTGGCTTGGTTCCGTGGGAAGCCGTTGTGAATGCTGTGTGTGTGGATTCTGCCCTGCATCTCCATCAGAGCAAAGGTGATAGGTCTGTGTGTTAGGAATTTCATTTCCCGGGGCGCCTGGGTGGCTCAGTCAGTTAAGCATCCAACTTCGGCTCGGGTCATGATCTCACAGTCCATGAGTGCAAGCCCCGTGTCAGGCTCTGTGCTGACAGCTCAGAGCCTGGAGCCTGCTTCAGATTCTGTGTCTCTCTCTCACTCTGTCCCTCCCCCACTCGCTCTCTGTCAAAATAAAATAAAAAGACATTTTTGAAAAAAAGGAATTTCATCTCCCTTACCTGCTGCTTTCTAGAATCAGGGCAATGCTTTCTCCTCACAATGAAAGTCTGGATGGGAGAGTTGCTTTCTTGTTTCAGGGCGTTGAACAACACTGACTGCCCCCAGAAGCTGAAGCAAACAGCATCAGTAGTTCAGGCTGAGAGAAAATGTGCTCTAGTTACCTTAGAAATGCTTGTTCCAGGTGGAAGCAACTGTTATAAATCCCTGGGTGGAAATAGCCAGCCAGGGAAGTGGGGAGGAGAGAGAAGGAAGATGCCTGGTCTCTCTTTGCTCTTCCCACTTCAGCTGCTACAGACAATACATTGGCTTCTCCCATTGACATTAGAAGAAGTTCCTACTTAATTTTTTTTTAACGTTTGCTTATTTTTGAGAAAGAGGGAGAGGGAGCGCAAGTGGGGGAGGGGCAGAGAGAGAGGGAGACACAGAATCCGAAACAGGCTTCAGGCTCTGAGCTGTCAGCACAGAGCCCAGTGTGGGGCTCAAATTCACGAACCATGAGATCATGGCCTGAGCCGAAGTAAGACGCTCGACTGACTAATGTGTATTTCTGAGAGACACAGAATGCAAGTGCACATGTGCAAGAAGGGAAGAGGCAGAGAGAGTGGTAGAGAGGATCTTTTTTTTTTTAACTTTTAATGTTTTATTTATTTTTGAGAGAGAGAGAGACAGCGTAAGCAGGGAAGGGTTAGAGAGAGAGGGAGGCACAGAATCAGAAGCAGCCTCCAGGCTCTGAGCTAGCTGTCAGCACAGAGCCCGACATGGGGCTTGAACCCACGAACCATGAGATCATGACCGGAGCTGAAGTCGGACGGTTAGCCGACTGAGCCACCCAGGCGCCCCGCGAGGATCTGAAGCTGATTCTGCGCTAACAGCAGCAAGCCCGATGAGGGTCTTCCACTCACAAACTGCGAGATCATGACCTGAGCCAAAGTTTGGACGCTCAACTGACTGAGCCACCCAGGTGCCCCAGAAGTTCCTACTTAAAAACAGGCTGCCCATCCCTCCCATTCCTTTACCTCCAGGGAGGCTTCTCCTCTCCTGGCAGTCTTGATTCCACCATCCCAAGCATTCAGCTTTTAAAAATCCTACTCTTGGGGAAAAGCTTGAAAAATAAATTTAAAATTGTAAATAAATAAATAAATAAATAAATAAATATTCTGCTTTCGGGGCGCCTGGCTGGCTCAGTTGGTAGAGCATGAAGCTCTTGAGTTGAGTTGTGAGTGTGAGCCCCACATTGGGCATAGATTACTCTTATTTATTTTTATTTTTTATTAAAATTTTTTAAAGTTTATTTTTGAGAGAGAGTGAGCAGAGAAGGGGCAGATAGAGAGGGGGACAGTGCAAAGCCCAACATGAGGCTTGAACCCACAAACCGTGAGATCATGACCTGAGCCACTCAGATGCCCCTAGAGATTACTTCAAAAAAAATGGTTTTAAATAAAAAAATAATTAAGTATGTTAACTGGCTCACACACACAAAATAAGTAAATAAATAAAAATTTTGCTCTAAGTGGTATCCTCAAGACTCCAGGACCCAAAGCAGCCACCTGTGTCTGGCTGCCCCACCCAGCACTTCCCTCGCTTGAGTTCTCTATGGCAATAAATACACCCGGACTCCCCCTGTTGCACAGATGGCAGACGGCAGAGGTGGGGGAGCAGGAGCTACTCGCCACACCTGCTCCTCCCATTACCATCCCTTCTTGGCTCAGCACCTGGGGCTTAGCCTTCGTGTTAAGCTGTGCTAACTCTGGTTGCTGTGTCCCTGTATCTCAGCCAACTGGCCTAGTTCTCTGAAGGCGATTCAGTGGATCCCCCTGTTACCAGGCCCCGGGGCTGCTGAGCACAACTTTAAATATAGGTGTGTATGTGAGAGCCAGGGCTGCTGCTGAGCCTCCCTAGGCTGGCTGAGGACCCTTCTCAATCACTGCTTCGTGTGCTGGAGAGCCATCGTTTTAGTCCATTTTTAAAACTTTAAAAAAAAAACAAAAACAAAAACAAAAAACTTTTTTAGGGGCACCTGGGTGGCTCAGTCAGTTGAGTGTCCGACTTGAGCTCAGGTCATGATCTCACGGGTTGTGGGTTCGAGCCCCGCATCAGGTTCTGTGCAGACAGCTAAGAGCCTGGAGCCTGTTTCAGATTCTGTGCCTTCCTCTCTCTCTGCCCTTACCCCGCTTATGGTCTCTGTGTCTCAAAAATAAACTATAAAAAAAAATTAAGTTTTTTTTTTAATGTTTTATGTATTTTGAGGGGGAGGTGGAGAGAGAGAGAATCCCAAACAGGCTCCACACTGTCAGTACAGAGCCTGACAATGCAGGGCTTGAATTCACAAACCATGAGATCCTGAGCCCAAATCAAGAGTCAGACGCTCAACCAACTGAGCCACCCAAGCGCCCCAGTTTTGGTCCATTCTTGTGACACCTCAGTTTGTCCCAGCCCACAGTGAATTGTTTCTCTGGTCCTCGCCCAGCTCACACCACCTGTCGCTTACCTAATCAAAGCCCAGATATTCCTCTGTGTGGGGAACTAAGGCAATTGGGAGGGATTGCTGCAGGAGCTGATGAAGGACTGGGTGCCCATAAACAGACCCAGCCTTTCTGAGTTTTGTGAGTTTTGATTCACCTCCAGGCTAGAGAAAGTCTCTAGCATCGTCTCATGATAGAATCGTGGTATCTGGGTTGGATGGTCACCTGTTTGTTATAATTATTATTCCAAATTGGTAACGTATTACCTGGTTCAAAAATCAAAACTGTACAGAAAGAAGATATACAGTGAAGAGTTTACTCCTTTTCCTGCCACCATTTACCCACTTTCCCCCCACCTACCCGTTCCCACACAGGTAACCACTACCACTTTGTTTCTTCTGCGTCCTTCCTGAGTTTTTACCCTAATAAAAAGAAATTGTATTGTTTTACTATGCATGAACCCTTCTTGTAATGAAAAAGTATCCAGTCATACCGCTCTGCATCTTGCTTTAGGAGACTTTTCATTGTTAGTTCCTAGAAAATATCCGCATTCTCTTGCAGAGTTGTATCATAATCTATTGTGTGAATGTCCCATATATACTTAACCTGTCCACACCGATGGACATGAGGATAGTTTCCAGTCTTTTGCTGTGGTAACTAAGTACTCTTGCAGTTAGAGCTGTAAACTCGATTCTCAGAAGAGGCCAGAGGTTATTTGCAATGGTGATAGATGGTGGGTACCACATTACCTCCACGGGAGTGGTGCCGGTCAGCTCTTCCCCCAGCAAGGTCTGAGAAGATGTAGTAACTTCCTGAATCCCTTCCATCTCTATCTACCAGTGTCTTCTCTGTTATAAATTGGACTCCCTGGAATAGTCAAATCAGTATGTACGGAGTTGTGAGTAGGGCCCCCTAGGATTCTGTTAGCACTTGTGCTCTCCAGCCCCATTTAGCCTTTGTCAAGCCCCATAACTTAATAGACTTTATTGGGACATCAGAGGCTGGTGAGGGAAAGTTCCAGGGCTAGTCTGGGCCTGTAATTCCCAGCTTTTCCCTCGGTAGATGGTGCCAGACCTTTTGGCGAGGACGTGTCCACAGCAAGTTTCTTGCAGTTCCCTGGGACTTCTTGTCAGTTGGATGGGGCGACAGAGTAGAGAGGGGACCACGACTCCAAAGTTCCAAGAGTAAGGTGAGGGGTGACAGGGTTATGCTTGTTGAATCATGTCTGTTTCTGTTTTGATTCATTTACCCAAACCTTTCCACCCCAACCAGTGACCAAATGCAGTGTTGATTTTTATTAATTAGTACACTGAGCTGGATGGTGTCAGCGATGTGTCACTCCTCTTCTGGTGGCTCTCGAGTGGCTCTGTGTGGTACCGGGACCCCGTGGGACAGGGCATCCTGAGCCTTCACTTAGGAGGAGGAGGGCTTCAGCGGACTTGGTGCTTGAGTCATGATTGGCATCTCCTGCCACGGCCCTCCCCCTAGGGAAGGGTCATGCTGGCAGTCCAGGGCAGAAAGCTGAATAAGGAGCTGGTGGTCTGTTGGTGCTCTGGGCCTTCAGTCAGGAGAGAGAGGCGTGGGCCTATGGCCCCTTCCTCCTGGGCAAGGATGCTTGACAGTCCTCCCTGGGGACCGAGGGCAGCAGGAGAGTTGGACCTTGTTGCTGATGGCTCTGCAACCGAGTTCTGAGTGGTGCACACTGTATATGGTGGGGGAGGAAGCATCTTTATACTTCCACCTCTGAGTTTCAGCCAGTGGAACCGTCTGTGGCTCAGGGCAACCCAGAAGTCTTAGAGCAGGGATTCGAGAACTTTTGGGGGTCATGTATTCCTTTTAGAAGCTAAAAACTTGAATCCTTTATCCAGACAAAGAGCACTCACCTGATCATGCTGGAGCACACAGACAGCTTTGTATGCAATATCCGGGGGTCTTTGGAAGGCACAGAAGCCCATCCACAAACCCTCAATTCTTGATCATTGTTAGTGTTACTATCATTATGTTACTATTTTGCCTACACGCTGCACACAGTATTTTTCATTGTGCGTGCTGATTTTCTGTGGTGGACAGCCCTGTTCGAATGGGGAAGGACAAGTGTAGTTTGAACAGTCACTGGCTGAGGAGCCCATGGAACTGGGGTAAAAATACCTGGCATAGAGGATCGTTTACTTTGCTTGGAAAGTAGAGAGTTGAGAGAGATTTCTCCCTCCCCAGACATTGCCTGGCACCCTGCCTGCATTTCACAGAAGGAACGTAGGGGCTGTGGGGGGAGCAAGAGGGTACTAGGCATGATGTTTGGGCTTCTCTACTTGCAGTAATTGCTAAGGAGTCCTCCGCTCCCCCCAGAGAGCCCTAATGCCTGTGTTCAGAGGCTGCCAGAGAGGGTGGGTGAGCCCAGGCGGGATGGGAGTGCTGCTTCCCGCCATTCCCAGGCTCCCTAGCCTGGCTGCATTTACAGTCTCCTGGGGGAAGGTGGGAAAGCTAATGGCTCATTATGCCAACAATTAGTCACCTCACTGAGGCACATGATTCCCTGTGGGACTGGTGCCACCTGCTGCCACTCTGACCGTGTTCAGTGCCGCTTCTCTCTGGAGCACTCTGAATGGGGCATACGGTCCCAGGAAATGGTCACCACTTTCCTGTAGGTGCTGCAGCCCCAGGACCAGGAGACTGGGACTCATTCACCCGTACACCACAGGGCCACACAGGACCTCCAGAGACCAAGGGGACAGCCATGGAGTAGAGAATGGAGCAGAGACTCCCCCACATGCCCCGTACACATAAATGTGTAGATACGTCTGTCTGCCTACACACGTGCACATACATGTATGAACATGCTGTGAAGGAAAGGCTGTGCCTTATAAAATAAACTCCTCTGAGGCCCAACCATGGAAGAGCCCAGAAGGAAACATGTAGGAGAAGGAGGGTCCTGCCTTCTTTCCCCTCCCTTGGAATGCTCTCACTGGGTCTGGCCTCCAGGTTGGTCCCAGGACTCTCTCCAACTTTTTTTTTTTTTACATTTATTTATTTTTGAGAGACAGAGCACAAATGGGGGACAAGCAGGGAGAGCGGGAGTCACAGAATCTGAAGCAGGCTCCAGGCTGTGAGCTGTCAGCACAGATCCTGGTGTGGGGCTTGAACTCACAGACCATGAGATCATGACCTGACCGACTGAAGTCGGTCACTTAACCAACTGAGCCAGCCAAGCGCTAGCTCTCTCCAACTTCTGACTTCAATACAGGAACGGGCCAGACAAAACCCTTATAAAACAGCAGTGACTGCCTACCAGTTACTAAAATTGAAACGAAAACCAGGTGAGAGCCTGGGCTCACTGGTCGTTTCCTAAGCTCAGGCTTCATATTCTAACGACACTAGTCACAGTCGACTTGGGACGCCTCAGTTCCCCTGTTCCTGAGAAAATGGCATCTCCACCCACCTCTGGGCAGCACATCTCCAATGTGCCCTCTCTTCTTCCTGACAGAGCTCTTGTAAAAACCCAGCCCTTGTAGCTTAACTGTGGCATAGGATCTTGCCAAAAAGGGCTGAGGGCTCAGGACCCGACAAGAATTGAGTGCCTCCTGGGGCGCCTGGGTGGCTTAGTCGGTTAAGCATCCGACTTTCGCTTAGGTCATGATCTCGCGGTTCGTGGGTTCGAGCCCCGTGTCAGGCTCTATGCTGACTGCCAGCTCGGAGCCTGGAGGCTGCTTCGGATTCTGTGTCTCCCTCTCTCTCTGACCCTCCCCTGCTCGCCTCTCTCTCTCTCTCCTAGAAATATATAAAACATTAAAAAAAATTAAAAAAAAAAAAAAAAAAAGAATTGAGTGCCTCCTGAGTGCCAGATTCATGCAAGGGCTTTATGCACTTCATATCATGTAACGTTTCACACCAGTCCTGAGTAGCCCCACTTCACAGGTGACAGCAGTCTCAGAGTGTTATCACCTACGTTTCCCAGGGGTAGCAAGTGACTGCACTAAGCTTCAGACTGTGTTCTGACTCACCCCTCCAGCATAGCACTTGTCAACCCATGCAGAAGAGTACCTGTGACATAAGGGGAGTCCTCCTCCCACCTATGGCACCCCCAACAGACCTGGAGAAGGTGAAAGGGACTAGGCCACGGTTTGGGGTCCTGGGTCATGGTCCTGGCTCTGCCACTATGTGACTATAGTCCAATCCCTTCCCCTTTCTGGGTTTTTCCCTCCTTGGCAATGGCCTCCTTGATAATGGCCAAGCACCACCCTCATACATATTACTATTTTTAGGCTGTACACAGGGCAACTTCCCGCCCCTTCCCACCAAGCCCATCCTACAGATGGAGAGGATAACGCTAGTCCCTAAAAACATGAATGAGTGAAGGGAAACCCTCCCAGCATGGGAAATAGAAACCTCTCTCTCTTGGCTGCAGGGCTCATCAATAATTCAGGGGCTGGTGTTGGGTCTGATCTCTGCAGTGGCCTCATCAATATTTCAGTTCCTTCCCACAGCCCTGTTCCTTAGCAACCACATCATCCATGCTTTCCAGGAGGGCTGCTGGGCTGTGGGCTTCCCGCAGCCCATGTCCTATAGGTGCATTTCTTGCTTCTCCTTGTGGGCAGGGGAGGAGCCACTGGGACTGGCAGCTTTGGGCCTCATAGCCCCAGGGGCGATGCTGCATACAGAAGGCATGACACATGAGGCGAGGGACAGAGAGAGGGATGGCATGGTATCAGTCCCTGCAGGTCCACCCTGGCCAGAGACCGGGAGGGGAATTTTGGAAGGTGGTTGGGGCATGTCTCCATGGCTTGCCTGAGACTGAAACCCCTCCCCCTCATCCCAGCATTGCGCCTCTGCTCTCCATAGGTATGAGGAGGAGGAGTGTTTCTCTCTTTCTCCCTGTTCCCCGGGCTCAGTTGCTGATTCCCTTTGTGGCTCAGGTGCAGTGGAGGCTTGCCTCCTACATCAGCTGAGGCGCCGTGCTGCTGGCTTCCTGCGCAGTGACAAGATGGCGGCCCTGTTCACCAAGGTGGGGAAGACGTGCCCAGTGGCTGGGGAGATTTGCCATAAGGTACAGGAGCTACAGCAACAAGTAGAGGGCAGGTGAGCCCCAGGCCAGCTCCTCCCATTCCTCCCTTCTGCTCTTGCACTTGGCATTTCCTACTTCCCAGGATGGCTTCCTGGGCTCATCTCTTGCTGGACCCCTAGGCTGAGAGATCATCCTAAGGGTGGCGGTTGGCTCCTTTTGGACACAATGCCCTGCCCCCTACTTCAACCCCTCATCTTAGTCCTCTGGGTTCTTGTGGCACCGAACTCTCCTCCCAATGCCACCAGTCCCCAGTGCCACCAGTCCCAGGCCTACCCCCCTCAGGCCCTCACACTTCTGAAGCCCACCTTCCTTTGCAGGAAACCCTCAGCAGGCAACCAGGATGCCCTGCGGAGACAGGGCTCTGCCAGCGGGAAGGCTCCGGCTCTCAGCCTACAGGCCTTGAAACACATATGGGTACGCACAGCGCTCATCGAGAAAGTGTTGGACAGGGTCATGCAGTACCTCGTGGAAAACTGCAGGTGACTGCCCCATCCCCCAGGCAGTCCCTCCTTGGGGCCCACCTCCTGAGCAGACCTTCAGCCCTACCCCTCAGCATGCTTGCTTATCCACAATAGCCTATAGGCATGCCCATCTTCCCCTCTAGCACCCCTAAGGCATAGGCCACACCAGGCACCCCACCGAGAGCTCAGGCCTTTGGACTCACTTCTTAGTGATTCACATGAATGTGGCCTCTGTGCGGATGTTCCTGCTTGGTGAGCTTGACTGCCCTGGAGTGAGCCTCCTGTCTGTCTCTCCCCCTGGCAGCAAGTACTACGAGAAGGAGGCGTTACTGGCAGATCCTGTATTTGGCCCCATCTTGGCCTCTCTTCTAGGTGAGCCTGAGAGCAGAGAGGCTGGTGCTGGGCTAGTGGGGGCTGAGGGACAGGTGTTGAGGGGGCACTGTGTGAGCTAAATCCTGCCTTCACAGTGGGACCTTGTGCCTTGGAGTACACCAAGCTCAAGACTGCTGATCACTACTGGACTGACCCCTCTGCTGATGAGCTGGTCCAGAGGCACCGTATCCGGGGTCCTCCTAATCGCCAGGACTCCCCTGCAAAGCGTCCAGCCCTAGGAGTAGGTATCCCTCCACCCACCCTCATACTTATCCAGGCTACGCCCATGGGTCTGTATGGAAGGGCAGTTTGGCCTCCATGTCTTTGCAGACACAATCTGGGCCTTGGAGATGCACCAAGGTAGTGGTTACCTCAGGAGAGCCTTTCATCCACCCTGGCACTTACATAAATGCCAGGAACACACCACTCACTGGTCCATGGCCGGAGAGCAGAGGGTGGCCAAGAGCAGGCCCAGGACAGAATGGACCCCTGGGTCAGCTAGAGGGTCTGTGTGGGATCTTAGCATTCTCTGAGGCCGATTCCCAGGGCTGGGGGCTGAGCTGTGCCTTTCTGTACAGATTCGGAAGCGGCATTCAAGTGGCAGTGCATCAGAGGACAGGCTGGCTGCCTGTGCCCGCGAGTATGTGGAGTCCCTGCACCAGAATTCAAGGACACGGTTGCTCTATGGCAAGAACAATGTGCTGGTGCAGCCGGTAAGAAAACGTTAGTGCCCACCCCTCCTCTCCCTCTTCTGAAGTCCCCAGGATTAGAACCTTCCAGTCACATTTGTCCTGTTCTTCGGGGGCTTGACTGGAGAGAAGGGTGAGAAGGAGCCCTGCCCCTCACTTCACAGTCATAAGCCTTGTGCCCAGCCTCGAGTTGGCAGGAGGCAAGAATGGCATCTGCCCTGGCCAACTGAGAACCAGGCTGTCCAAGGGGAATGGCAGCCAGAAGGCACACCCGGCTTGGGTATGGTAGGCCCAGGACATACCTGGCATCCGGGAGACTAACAAGACAGAGCCAGTAGCAGCAATAGGCCAGCCAGGGAGAGGAGGTGCCCACATTTGCATGTGGCTCATGTTCTCCCAACTTGCTCCTGGCCTCCATTCCAGGGTCCTGTGACTGTGCCAGGCAGCCTCCCCAGCTCCCGCCCGGAGCTTACTTCCCCTACGCCTCCCCCAGGAGCCTCGGCCCCTCATCACTTCTGCCTTCTGCTGTGTCTCCTCCCCATAGAAGGAGGACATGGAGGCTGTCCCTGGCTACCTCTCCCTGCACCAGTCTGCAGAGAGCCTAACTTTGAAGTGGACCCCCAACCAGCTCATGAACGGGACTCTGGGGGACTCCGAGCTGGAGAAAAGGTGGGGGCTCTGGGACTCCCTCCCAGAAGCCCGGGAAGGGTGGAGGGGCCTACCTGGGGGGCAGGGGGAGTGGACAGACTCCACTTACTCTGGGAGGCAGGCCTCACTCCTTATCCTGATGCCAAGAATCACAGGAATAGGCTGCCTGGAGAGATTCCCAAGCTCTCTAAGATCAAGCCAGGCCTGGCATGAAGAGGTCTGCCTGAGCCAAGCTCTAGACAGCTGAGACTGCTGGGCTCGGTGCCATGACACCACGGGGCCCTGAGGGACATGGCTGACTGAGGTCACTTCTCAGCTGTGGTCCTCTGGTCTTCAGGGCAATTTCACAAGTGTTGGTGATGGGAGATGAAAAAAGCAGATGACAGGTCTTGGGACACAGTGACACCAATCTGGTTCCTTTCCAGCGTTTACTGGGACTATGCCCTGGTTGTGCCCTTCAGTCAGATCGTCTGCATCCACTGCCATCAGCAAAGTGAGCCTCCCTTGTCCTGGGTACAGGGTGAGGGGAAAGAGACTGCCTTCTCCCAGTCACACGCTGCGCATGGCCCGTTGGATGCCCTGTCCGCCTCCTGTCTTCCCCGTGCTTCATTGTTTTCCCACCCAAGGGAGGCCTGGCCGACTGGGCTGTGGTGATGGCTGAGCGGACTCAGGGAGGCCCAGCCTCACCCGCCCTCATACACCCGACAGAGAACGGCGGCACGCTGGTGCTGGTGAGCCAGGATGGCATCCAGAGGCCACCACTGCACTTCCCACAGGGAGGTCACCTGCTGTCCTTTCTGTCCTGCCTGGAGAATGGGCTTCTGCCCCGAGGACAGCTAGAGCCCCCGCTCTGGACCCAGCAGGGGAAGGTACCTCAGGGCTTGGAACATTCGAGTAAAGGGATGTTTGGGGCGGGCGGGTACCCTGCTCACCTTCCTTCCCTTCTCCATATGGAGTTCTTATAGGCTGCCTTGGGTGGGACCCTGGATCAGACTCTGCGCTGCATAGGCTGACCACCCACCCTTTCCTCCACAGGGGAAAGTGTTCCCCAAGCTACGGAAACGCAGCAGCGTGCGGACTGTGGATGTGGAGGAGATGGGCACTGGGCGGGCCACAGACTATGTGTTCCGGATCATTTACCCTGGCCACAGGCACGAGCACAGTGAGTATCCCAAGCCTCATCGGTGGAGGAAGGGAGAAAGATGCTCAGTGGTGGAGTGCAGTGTCCCCCAGGAGGGGCTACAGTCAGGGTCCACTCACTGACCAGGCTGAGTTGAGAGGAGCAGTTCATTACTCAGCCTCTCCCCAGACCTTCCCCTGCATATCCTCCCTCTGAGAAGCTACCTCTCTCTTCCCTAGCTGTCTTCCCCAGCCTCGTCACCACAAGGTTCTTAGCTCAGCCGATATTGTACACTATTCTCTTAGCCTTTCCTTCCTTTCCCCAAGAAAAAAAATGTGAGACCAGAAATAGAAGATGGAGAACTCTCCATTCCTCCTGGGCCCATGACCTGACCTCCACAGGACAGCCTGGGTACAGAATTGGTGCTTCTTTTTGACTGGTGCGGATTATTCACTGACTCCTCCAGAGCCGGAGCCCTTCTCAGACAAGCTACTGATGAGGGGAGCTTTAGCTGGGGCGGAGGTGCACCTGACAAAGGGGAAACTTGGAGCTGCCTGGGGGACCTTGGGGACTGCGATGCTGAAAAGGTGGCTTGGCGCTGATGGGTCCTGCCCTGCCTGCACACCTTTGGGTCCATGGGGCCTGTGCGTAGGTATCTGGTGACATCAGAGTTCCCTTTCTGGTCTGAGTGCTTATGCCCTATAGGCCAGACTCACCAATCTTGAGGACAAGTTCAGAGAATTTACCAGCATGGAGCATTTACTGCCAGCAGGACCACCTGCTCCCTAAATTTCCCAAATTGTGCCAGTAAGTTGTCAGCAAGTTGTTTCTGTATTAGTGGACAGAGTACCCAGAATGCTACCACACAGCCATAGCACAACCAGCCCCAGCAGCCTTGAAGGGCACGAGACATGGGGCTCCCCTCCCAGAGGGACCTAACCAGGAGACCTGTCTTGCGTCAGAATGTGTTCGCAAATCGGGCATTTAATCTTGGGCTGTTGCTCGGCTTAGATTACTCAGTCTCCACTTCCCCTCTTTAAGCCTTGGCATTTCCCAGTTCTGGTCACTTTGCTTCAAGGACCCGCTTCCCCAGAGGGTGAGCCAGGGCCCCAGGAGCCAAAGCCCAGCCGAGTGACTCAGACTCCTCGAGAGTAGCTCTGGGCAAACCTTGGGGAAGTTTGGATTTACAGTCTGAAGAGGGGATTTGGGGTAATCTTCAGATGTGGTTTAGCCTGACCGTGATGTGAGCTACAGAATGATCAGGATCCGACTATCGTACCCAGCCTTGGCTGGGGCCGGGGAGCTCCTGAGCCGCCTGCCTGTCCCAGCTGGACCCTCTCTTTCACGACCCTTGCTCCCCCGTCAGTTCTGTCTTCTGTTCTTCCTAGAGAGGGTCTCCTCCAGTGGAGCTCTGGAGCTGCCGCTTTCCCTCACTTTCTTCCACACTCGCCCCAATAAAGGATCCGGAGAGCTCTCCATCCAGCATCCCCTTCTCCGTGCCTGGCAGGTTCCAGGTGACCCAGACTCTGTTCCCTCCCCATAAGGAGGAGTCTGGTCCCTCCTGCCTGGACCAGGGTCCTCACGCCTCTGCCTCTCTCGCTGTTCTCTTTGAGCAGTCACTATTAACTACCACCACCTAGCGGCCAGCCGCGCGGCCTCGGTGGACGATGATGAGGAAGAGGAGGATAAACTGCACGCGATGCTCTCAATGATCTGCTCGCGGAACCTCACAGCTCCCAATCCGATGAAAGGTTTTTATCCCTGCCCCTCTCCTGCCCCGCCCCACCCCCTGGCCCACCTGCCACCCACCGCAGGGGCTCGGACGGCAGTGTTGGCATTATGGGACTGGTGCCCAGGGCCGTCCCCCATCAGGAGGCAGGTCAGGGAGGGTGGGATGGGGTGCCGTCAAGAAGAGGGGATGGTACAAAGAGCAGGTGGCTCTGTGCTCCCCACCTGGTTAGTGTAAGGAGAGGGCTTCACGCCTGAGAGGGAGGATTGTCTGCTAGGAAGATCTGACTATCGGGAGCCTCGAATGGCTCTCTGAGCACTGTTCCCGCTCCTGGGGGTCGTGCTAGCACACCTGGGGCAGTGTCTCTTTGTGCCCTGCTGGCAGGGAAGACTGGCCCCTTGGCCTTGGACCTCTGATCCCTGACTTAACAGAAACAGGATAGAGGCACCAGGCCCCTCCTGGACAGGGATGGAGGCTGGGTACGCGAATGAGTCCTGTGGCTCAGGGGAGGTGCTGGAGCCACCATGGAAAGAGACCCAGGGCTGGGTTTACCCAGCAGGACTGAGGGCTCCGGCAGGTACTGCCTGGTGCTTCATCTTGAAACCTAGAAATAAATGTGCCAGGGATATAAGATAGGTGTTTCCCTCCTTCACAGAGCCCGGAATCCACAGGTACAGAGGTCCCTTCATTGTAAACGACACAGCACAGTGCCCACAACCTTCAGCATTTGCTCCTCTGTCTACCACCCATCTTTCTTAGCACAGAACTAGGCTGCTAGAGAGGGAACCCCACTCTTTTTTTAAAAAGTGACCGGCCAGGGGACCTGAGAAGGCTAGGCTGGGATACTCAAGGGAAAATTGGTTATGAAAGGGCTGGGGCCAGCTCTCTCGGAGTTTAGGGGAACTTCCCCACCCCACCCCACCCATGCCACAGAATTCATTTCTTCTCCCCTTCCTGGCCCCTACAGAAGGTACCTAAGAATATGTGACGCCCTCTTATGCTTCCACAAACTTCCGCCAAACAGCCCAGTTCCTTAGCCCAGCCACCAAAGCACCCATGGGTGTCCCCCCTCCCTGGGAAAGCGAGTGCATGGCCTAGCACACATCCAGCACTCCCTCAGCACAGCCCACCGCATGCCTGCCCTGGTGCCTCCCTCCCAGCCCTCCTGGTAGAACCCACAGGCCAGCCGGGGCAGGAGTGCAGGGCAGCCTGCCGTCTGGCCCCTTGCAAACCTGGGCTCGGGGCCCATGCTTATTTACAGGATAATGGACTTTGAGCAGTGTGGGTAGGCTGAGTCAGGAAGGACAGGGATCCCTAGGAACTGATTTCAAGCTTAGGCTGGAGGTCCCAGAAGAGACCCCATCCTGGCAGACTTGGTGCCAGGAAGCCCGTCCCCAACAAGCCAGGGCTGAGGCCTCTAGGGTCAGAGAAGCCTCCATGCGCGTGGAGACCCGAGTGCTCAGGGTGCTCTTCCTCTTGGGGGAACTCGGGAGCCAAACCAACCCAATAGGCAACCCCTGGGCCCCTAGTACTTGGGAAAGGGGAGGAGGCAAAAGAGGAGAATCAGCAGGTGGTTGGGGATTTGACACGGGAGCCCCCACCTCCACCCCAGTCCATAATGACAACACTGTTGAGTCCGTTCTACTAGCCGTTGCTTCTCAGGCCTGCGACATGCTTGACTTGTGCATGTGACTCAAGTGGCGGGTGTCCAGACTCTCCTCCCTTTCCCCCACCTCTCCTCCTTTTCCTGCTGCCTCCCCACAGAGCAGAGATGCTGTTCACTCTAATTCTGCTCCAGGCCAGGCACCTTTCACTCGGAGTCTTAGGGGCTGTGGGGTTCAACCACCCTGATTGTTTTTGCTTCAAACTTTCCTCATGCTCAGAGGAGAGAGTCAGAGTCAAAGCTGGCCCAGCAGACCCCTCCCCCCACCCAATGTCCAGCCTGCTGCCCCTCACCCAGTTACTCCAGAGCTCCAGCTGTCTGCACTGGGTTAATTCAGAGATGTGGTGTTCAATGCTGGCTGGTTCAGCTCCTTCCTGGAGAATTAAGGTGAAGAGCATTGACCCAGGAGTCTTGCCGTGGTTGGGCCCTACTTTCTGGGCATGAGCTTGTTTCCCTGTGTGCCCTCCGCCTTCCTCCTCTGCACCCGTGGCGCCCCCACCTCCCCGCCTGTTGCCTGCTGCCTGCCTGGCTGGGCCTGCTCCCGCCCCCTTCCCACGACTGGTCTCTGTCCTGCCTGCTGCAGGGGCCTGAGCTGGGCTCCTGCCCCACCCCACCTGCATTTGTCCCCTCCCTCTTCCCACTTTTCGGGCATGGCTTGCAACTCCTCACTCCCAGAGCCGCAGCCCCTCTACACCAAGTATATTCCCTTAATTTGCCTCCTGGTGGAGCTGAAGGGCCAGATATCTACAAAAATCCCAGCTGTGGGGCTGGGAAGAAAGCCTCAGGCCAAGACAGGGCATCCTTCAAGGGGGGTGGAGGGGGCTCAGCTCACCCCTCCCCACCAAGACGCACCCAGAGCTGGAGTCTGGCTCCCACAAAAACTAGTCCTACATCTGCTCCAGACTCCTGGCAGGGCCAGGGCACAGGCTGTACTTCGTAGGAAAAACTGCTTGAAACAAGTCTCTTCACGTGTCTCTCTTTCCTCCTTCTTCCCTCTTCCGGGCTGCTCCCCCACTCCTGGCATCGTCTCCTGGCCCTTACACTTTCTGCCCTGACTTTGCATCATCTTTGTGACTCACTGGACCTGCCAGAGCCCCCTGTAAGCGGTGTTCTGCCCCACTCCGGCCCTGGGAACTCTGAAGGGTCTTGAGTTCTGGTTCAGACCAGCTGAGCTGGCCCCGTCTGCTGGAGGTGTAGATAGGTCCAAGGAGCCATCTTCTAGGCTGCGCCTGCCACATTCTTCTGGACGGTGGACTATGTGCCTAGCCACCACCTCCACAGTGGCCTGGCAGCCCCGGGAGTTTTGCCCTTCCTGCCAGCTCACCTGTGTGTTTGGAGGAGGCCACCATGCTGCATGCAGGCAAGGCGAGGATGGAGAACTCAGGAAGAACCCATGTGAGCTGGCAGCGGGAGTACCTGGCCTGGGTGGGGAGCACTGCTCCTCCTTAACCATGAGATCTAGAACCCTCAGAGGGCTGATGAGGTCTGGGGACCGGGACAAGTGGGTCCGGGATCCTCAGGAGCTCTGATCAGGGAAGACTCCAGGTGTGGAGAGGTTCAAAGCATGCAGTATTCCAGGCACCTTCCCGCGCATCTCAGAGTTTGTCCAAGAGGACCAGGCTGAATCCCCAAAGGCCAAGCCGGCAAGCGGTGTTTTAGAGAGCTTAGACTTTCGTTCCTTCTCTGCTTTTCTCCTCCCTCTGGAAAAGCAAGTGTTCATTCCGTTGCTGCTAGCAAGTTGGAGAGAACAGACACACATACCCACAGTTCAGTCCAAGTATCTTCTCATAAGCAGAAAGACTAGTTGTAGGGTGGGAGATGTCAGGCACCCTCTCTCCCACCGTTTCCATCTCTGGGCTCCGTACCAGGCAGGCACCACCCCTATGGATTGCTACCAATGGGTGACTTCATGCTGCAGCTCTGGGCACAGAGGTGGGCATGCTACAGGGTGCATGGGGGAGGAGGCCTGCCAGGCCCTGACCAGGGCCCCCTTCCTGTCCTCAGATGCTGGTGACATGATCGAAATGCAGGGCTTTGGGCCTGGCCTGCCAACCTGGCACCTGGAGGCCCTGTGCAGCCAGGGCCCCTCCTGCCTCTCCTGCTCCCCTGGCAGCTCCCCGTATGCAGCCCCCAGCCATTGCAGCTGTGTCCCTGACCGGTGAGTGGGCAGGGCCCAGAACACAGCTCCCTGTGGGTATGTCTGTGGGCATTCTGCCCTTAGGGGCTGTGTCACTTGTCTGACAGGGTGGCCTCAAGTTGGACAGACCTGGGTTCGAATTTCACTTCTGCTACCTATGTGACTTTGGCAAGTTATTGAGTCTCTGTGAGCCTCTACGTTTCTGAGCCTCAGTTTCCTCATCTGTAAAATGGGAATAATACCACATACTTCGTAAGGTACCTGTAAGGATTAAATGAGGTGTATGACTTCTATGAGTGCCCAGAGCTGTGCCTGGCACCATGGTAGGTACCCAGTACTTACGAGCTCCCCTTCCCAATGTGACTATAGATTCTGCCATCAGGCTGTACCTCTGAGGACACACACCAGACATCTGGGCATCTGCCGTGTGCCAGGAGCGGTGCATGAGTGGCAGTTGTGTGCAGGTCACACGCCAGCACTCGATGTTTTTGCAAGCTGCTCTCTTTTACCTGTTACTCCTAATGCCCCTGAGGTGGTTCTCTCCATTTTCACATGAGGAAACCCAGATTCGCCTACACGAAGTCAGTTGCTCAAGGTCCCTTGGGTGGTTGGGGGCCAGGCTGGGTCCCTAGGGTGGCTGGCACACACAGGGACCCCACAGACATGCTGCTGGGCTGTGGATCCTGCTCCTCGTACCATCCGAGCACCTTACCTGGCCCCAAGACAGGATGTCCTTCTCTCTACCTCTCCCCACCAGAGGGGCCGTAGCCCCTCCTCTCTGAACTAGGTTATTTCCCCAGGCTGCCCCTCAGGCTGCTGTGTGAGAGCATGAAGAGGCAGATCGTGTCCCGGGCCTTCTACGGCTGTGAGTGTAGGGCGGGGGGCGGGGAGTCGTGAGGGGTGGGGGGGGGGGCTGGGGAAGGCGCCACCCGACGGTGTTCTGGCTCCCCCTGCCGCCACAGGGCTGGCCCACTGCCGCCACCTGTCCACAGTGAGGACCCATCTGTCAGCGCTTGTGCGTCACAACATCATCCCGCCCGCGCGGCCCCCAGGAGCCTCAGGGGGCCTCACCAAGGATGTGTGGAGCAAGTATCAGAAGGATGAAAAGGTGCACAATCGGGGGGACCAGGGCCAGGGCTGGGGGAAAGCAGCAGCGAGCGCAGAGCAGCCTGCTCTGGGAGCAGCTTTTTAGACCAGATGGGCATTCGGGTAAAATGTAGTAGGGCTGGGGCTGATGGCCTTGGAGCGACCCAGGTCATGGTAGGGTCTCAGACAGCTGGGACTGAGGAAGGGAGTTTGAAGTGGATCTCATGCAACTGTAATCTGGGGCAGGGAGGACATGACCATCCCAAAGCAGAGTCTGTCTGGGCTTCAGCAGAGTGACTGAATCACTGCCCCCGGGCCCAGCTCTCCAGGGCATGGATGGAGAGAGGGTCATCCAGCCGGGCCGCAGTTACCATGGGGGCTACACGACCTTTACTTCCTGGGTCCCACAGAACTACAAGGAGTTGGAGCTGCTACGGCAAGTTTACTATGGAGGTGTGGAGCACGAGATCCGTAAGGATGTCTGGCCCTTTCTGCTTGGTCACTACAAGTTTGGCATGAGCAAGAAGGAGATGGAGCAGGTAAGGGGACCCCCCTCCCATGGGGATAGGGAGATGAGCTGGGCCAGGACACCCTAGGGAGCGACCCCTGAAGCCTCGGCCGCCTCCCAGACAGACAGGAACATGGCAGAGCAAGATGTTAGCAGGGAGCAGCCCCCCAGTCTTCACCCCTGCTGTCCCAGGAGGATACCCCTCCCTCCATGGTCACGGTGTGCTCTGAGACAGGTGGACTTGGCAGTGGCGGCAAGGTACAAGCGGGTGCTGGCGGAGTGGAAGGCGTGCGAGGCGGCGGTGAGGCAGCGAGAGCGGGACGCGCAGCCGGCCACACTCCCCAAGTTCTCCTCGGGCAGCAGCATCGACAGCCACGTGCAGCGCCTCATCCACCGCGAGTCCACCATCAGCAATGACGTGAGCCTGACGGGACCGGGGCAGCCAGGGGCAGGGGCTGCCGGCGTTCTGTAGGAGTAAGACGGAGCCCTGAGCACCAGCCCGACCTCTAGTAGTCCCTGGCACTGGAGCCCTGGGGGACTGGCTTAATGTGTCCGTGTCTCATTTTCTTCCCCTGAAAACCCGGATGACTGTCCCCCTGCCGCCCGTTTCTCTGAGTGTTGCAGGAATATAATGGGATAGTG
Organism: Proteles cristata cristata; assembly: GCA_017311185.1. NCBI lineage: Eukaryota > Metazoa > Chordata > Mammalia > Carnivora > Hyaenidae > Proteles > Proteles cristata. Next base: position 289,758 of record JAESUZ010002578.1, read on the forward strand.
CACCGTGTTCTGTTTTAAGGGACAAGCAGAGAAAGAATGCTGTGTCAGGATTTAGGGAAGCCCTCCCTCCTCGTAGAGAGATCTCAAGGCCAGGGACAGGCAGCCCGGGGTTCGAGTCTCAGGTCCACTCCCAACAAGCTGAGTAACTTTTTCTTTGGGCGTTGGTGTCCCCTCTCAGCTCTGCTATCCTCTGACTGGAGGTTTCACCAAGAGCTATTGGCCAGAGACCAGGACAGCACTCAGGTCCCATTGGTGTCTGCTGGCGAGACCTCTCCTCCCCTCCCTCCGCGGTGTTTTTCGTCCCCTGATGGAACTAACCAGGCAAAGCTAGTTCGGAGCCTGCGTAGTTCTTCTGGCATCACCCCTGCCTTCAGATGAACAGCAAATGCCAAACCATGACTTGCTGGGCTGAAGCAGAAATGATGAGTTTCTGTTTCAAGGATATCCTTTTATTAACTTACATTTTTTTCTTTAAAATTGTCTCTTGATAATGTACATTCTTGTCACTTTTCGAAATCCTTACTAGCTTTAACAGAGAACTGAAGCTGGAGCAAGTCTTATGGAAATATAACCTTGTGTTCCCTTCCATGTGCCTCTTCTTACTCCCCTATTCGTGAGCATTTTCTCTTTCTCTCTGGCTTTGGGTTTTGTACAGTCCTGAGTCGGAACCAGTGTCCCGGATGCTTAGCCCAGGAGCCACAGTAGCTTTCCTTTGCTGGCACTAATCTGCAGCTCTCTGTTGCTTTAGAATCGTGGCCTTGTCTTTTTCTAACCCAACACTTCATGCTTCTTGCCAAAGTGAAGACTCCTTTTAGTATCCCTTTCCCTACATTGGCCAAATAGAAAAAGAAAACAATTTGTATATGTCTCTCTGATTTTCCCTGGGACTTGTCCACACTGGCTAACTGTTCCTGATCAGTAGAACAGGTTACCTTTCACTTCTTACCCCCTCCTGAGTGTGTGTGAAGCTAATGGACCTGATGGGGCACTTGCTAGAGAAGTTTCCTGTCTTGTTCTGCTAAACGGTATTGAGAATAAGGAAGAACTTGTTTTCCCAGCACCTGAAGCCTGCACCCACCAGGCTGCCCTCGCAGCCACACCGAGGCCAGTGTCAGCCTTCGTTAGTACCCAGCTCTCCTAACCAGAGGCAGCCTCACGCCTTCAGGTGTTTGTAGGGTTACACGTAACTCACCTCCACCATCGGGTGTCTAAGCCACAGATCGTCGTGGGGTGCTTCATACTTTTGTCAGGCTCCAGAGAGAGGCCTGAGGAGGGAGACAGGATAGGGCTAAAGATGGGGTTTGCTCCGTGTTTGCCCGGAGCCTGATTGCGCTCCGCCTGGTTGTGTGAGTCGGAAGGGGAGGCTCCGCAACCTGGGGGTGGTGGGTGGGGAGGTGTGGAGGCCAGAGGGTGGCAGGATTCTCCATCCCTCTTGTTTGGACCACCGGAAGGAAATGGTGAGCTGGGGAAGGTGCTGGAGTAGAAGTGTGAGCCCCACCATCTCTTCACCCCTACCAGGTGTTTCTCTCTGTGGATGACCTGGAGCCCCCAAAGCCCCCAGGCACTGAAGATTCCAGACCCGAGCCTGAGCAAGAGCTGGGAGCAGGGGCCCCCGGCACCACCATGGTGGAACAGCAGCAGTCAGTGGAGTTTGACTCTCCAGACTCAGGACTGCCATCCTCTCGCAATTACTCTGTGGCCTCGGGCATCCAATCGAGCATAGACGAGGGGCAGAGCATGGGCTTCGAGGAGGAGGAGGATGGCGGTGGGGAGGAAGGCCCCGACGGGCCGGTTCCGGCAGCCCATGCTTCCTCAGAGCCGCAAGATCCCAGCCAGGAGAAGGCCTCGTGGGCTCGTGAGCTGGAGCCAGGGGAGGAGCTTGCGGCCGTGTGCGCTGCTGCCTACACTGTATGTGGACATTGCCCGGGCACTGTTCTCAGCCAGCCCCAAGAGACCCTCCTGACAGCCCTGAGGCTTGGGGACGGGCTGGTGGGTGGAAGGTGGGGCTGCCCTGACTGTCCTGCAGGGGGCGCGGAGCCCATCTCTCAGCATCCCCAGAGGGCTCTGTTTTCAGAGTCCTTTGGTTCCTGCGTTTGCTGCATCCCTTTATGTAGGCACCACTTCTGGCCCCCAACTCACTCCTGAGGGCCCCCCACTCTTTCAGATAGAATTACTGGATACTATGGCCTTAAATCTGCACCGCATAGACAAGGATGTGCAGCGATGTGACCGCAATTACTGGTACTTCACGCCCCCCAACCTCGAGAGGCTCAGAGACGTCATGTGCAGGTGCCACTGTGGGGCAGGGTTCAGGGAGGGAGGCAGGGACGCTGCTCTGTGAAAGGTTAGGTCTGGCAGGTGCCCTGCTCCTCTCCCCTGCACTGAAGCACACTCGGCTCTCTCTGTCCGGAACACTTCCCCGCCATGCCCCCAGCCCCACCCCTCTTCTTTCTTAGAGGTCTTTCAGATCTCAGCCTTGGCCATCCTTCTCCAGGAAGCCTAGCTGATAGCCCTCCGCCGAGCATACCGAGCGGTGAAAGCCTGTTTGTTGTCTGTCCCTGAGCCCCTGGGGGCCTTGAGGACAGAGGCTGTGGGTTGTTTACCACTGTACTCCCCGAACTTTAGGGTCATGGTAAGGCCGACTTCTGGTAGCAGGCTGCTCTAGGGACTATCTCCCTAGGGGTCCCCGTGGGGAGTGGAGGATGGCAACAACCACAGCGGCTCTCTTCCCGGCATTTCAGCTACGTGTGGGAGCACCTGGACGTGGGCTATGTACAGGGCATGTGCGACCTGCTGGCACCTCTCCTGGTCGTCCTCGATGATGGTGAGGGACTGGGCTGGGAGTAGGGGTCCAGAGCATTCCCAGAATGGTATTGGGATTGCGCTGACGTCAGCTGGAGGAAGGAAAAGAAAACCACTAGGTCTGGAAGGGTGGGAATGTAGGCTAGCCCTGTCCTCTGGGCCACAGGGCACCCCCTGTGGGATGAGGCACTGGGGTCCCTTGCCTTGCCGACCTCATTCCCATCTCCCCTCAGATCAGCTGGCCTACAGCTGTTTCAGCCACCTCATGAAGAGGATGAGCCAGAACTTCCCCAACGGCGGCGCCATGGACACGCACTTTGCCAACATGCGCTCCCTCATCCAGGTGAGCCTGTGGGCACCGCCCGGCTCATCCATGATCCACAGGCAGGCCAGGGAGCGCTCCAAAAACGTCCTTCATGTAGCAGCTTAATGTCTGTCACTTGAAAACCCATTGTTTTCAGTGTTACAAATTGAGTGGGATGTCAGGGGAATACTGTGCCCGTGAAACTTTTGGTGAGTGGTGCGGATGACCGTGAATCACACGCCCAGAAAATGGTGTAATTCCAGAAAGAGCAGCTCCCAGAGAGACGGGTACGGCAGCAGAGGGTGGCCTCCAACCAAGGAGACTGGAGGGGCTCAGGAGCAATGCCAGCGACCTGCACAGTGGAGGGGCCTGGTGGGGCGCAGGGGGTGCTGGGAGAGGCAGCGGCAGCTCAGTCCGCCTCCCTTTCTTTACTTCTGCAAGATCCTGGACTCAGAGCTGTTTGAGCTGATGCATCAGAACGGAGACTACACCCACTTTTATTTCTGTTACCGCTGGTTCCTCCTGGATTTTAAGAGAGGTAAGAGGTGGGTTGGATGGTGGGGCTAGGGTCAAGGCAGTGGGAGATCCCTCTCCCCCAAAGTCAGTGGTTCCTAACCCTAAATGCACTTTGGCACCACCTGGGGAGCCTTTTAGAAATGCCAGCATCACAGCCTCACCCAGCCCAGACCTAATGAAGTGTGGCCGCCTGGGCATCCACAATTTTAAAATCTCCTTGGGTGATTCCAAAGTGCTGCCAGCAGTCACCCTAAGCCAGTGGTTTTGGGGACTGTTTTCAAACCAAACCTTCTCAAGCAGCAAGGCTTATAAAGAGCAGCTGACAAGAGCGCAGGTGTGAAGTCAGCCCAAGTCCAGTGTGCAGGAATCACCGATAAGGGCAGGGTCTTGACTTGGGGCTGGGAACCCTCCACCTGGACCAGGCTCTGTGGAATCCTGGGACCTTGGCCCCTAGAGCTCTGTCTCTGTGTTTGGGTGCACCTAGAGGCCTGTCAGGAGCCAGGCTCAGCCTTAGCCCCTGACTGTCCCCAGAGCTGCTCTACGACGACGTGTTTGCTGTGTGGGAGGTGATCTGGGCAGCCCGGCACATCTCATCAGAGCACTTCGTCCTGTTCATCGCCCTGGCCCTGGTAGAGGCCTACCGTGAGATTATCCGGGACAACAACATGGACTTCACTGACATCATCAAGTTCTTCAATGGTAAGAGCTGCTCTAGCCATCCCAGCTGCCCCCAGAAAGGTTTGGGGGCCTCCACTCCTGGCCCAGGAAGGGTTGGAGGGGCTCTCAGAAAGCCCCAGTCCCTTCCCGTAGGCAGCCGTCCCGAGTCCAGCAGGTGCAAACAGCAGGGTGGGCCACCGCAGGGCTCCTCCCAGACTATCGCCGCTTCCCCAGCCTCCCCACAGTTCTGTCTGTCTCCCCCAGAACGGGCCGAGCATCACGATGCCCAGGAGATCCTGCAGATTGCCCGGGACCTCGTCCACAAGGTGCAGATGCTCATAGAGAACAAGTGAGGGCTGTGGCCAGGAAGCAGCAGCCGACCAGAGCCTGGGCTCCGGCCCCCACCGGAAGAGGTGCAGGGCAGTGCAGCTGAGACTGCCTGAGCCCCGGCCAACCCTGCCCGCCTACCCGTGTTCCTAACAAAGTGTTTGTGAGCCTGGGATCCGACTCTGGGCAGTGCTGGCCCTGCAGGGCGAGTCAGGGGCCTCGATGCCCTCAGGCCAGGGGTGGGATGGGAGGGGTTGGCCTCAGGGAGCGGCTGCCTTAGGGGACACCTACTCTGCTCCCCTCTCAAACACCTGGAAATAGCCCCACTGTCACCTGCAGCCTCAGCCTGGCCTACTCCTCATGGCCTCTCCTAGGTCAGCCTGGGGCAGTATAGACATAACGGGTCTATAGTTGCCTGGCCCCACCTGGCATGGGTCATGTGAGCAAAGGGACTCTGTGCTGTATCTCTTCTTTGAGTCCTCTTGCAGGCGCAGTGCATGTGCCCACCGCAGCCCCAGTGGGGACAGCCAGAATGGCTGCCAGTTCAGGTGTGTGTCCTGGGTGCAGGAGACCGTGAGGCAGTCAGAAGATGTGGGCCCGGTGGGAGAAGCCCACCTCAGCAGCACTGCCACTGCCTTTGGCCACCTGTGGCGACCCTGTACCCTCCCCCAGCCCGTACAGGGCACCCACATGTACCTGTAAGTTTCACTCTCACCACCTAGCTCTTGCTTCATGCATTAGATGTCCCCCTGGAAAATGACGCTCTCACCCGCTGGATGGCCTGGAATGCAGTGGGAGCACTGCCCTTGAGAGGAACCCCAGGGTGATTCTTTAGGGAGGAAATCCTGCAATAGCTCCTGTCAGAGACAGGCCCCAGAGCTTTGGGGCAGCTGATCGCCCATCTCTGGCGCCTGCTGAGTCCCGGAGTCTGGGGGAGGGGAGGGGAGGATGCCTGGGTCTCCCCTGTTTGTCCCTGGTGAGGAGCAAGGCCAGCCTGCCTGCCACATGCTCCTCAGGATACAAGGAGCCTGGAGACCCAAATCGCCCTGGAGGAGCCCCACGCGTAGGGATGTTGGGAAGGGCCTGGCTCCTGATCCCAGGCCTGGGCGCGCTGCTGGCTCTGTCATCCCCACTTGCCCTCCACCCCTAAACACACAAGGCTAAGGCTTTGTCCTGGAGCCAGGAGGCCATTCTGCCACTGGGGCCTATCCAGCAGTCACTTAGGTCTGAAGACCTCCGCCTTTGAGAAACATGAAAAGGGCCCAGTGGCCCTTCTGCATCCAGCAGTCTCCCCAGTCCACCCCTGGTCCTGGGCACTGCATGGCCTGAGGGCCAGCTGCCCCATTGCCTACCCCTGTCTGTGAGTTCTCGGCCTCCACCGAGCATGGTGGCCATTGTGTGCCTGCCTTAGTGACTCTGGTTTTGTGAGAAGCAGAGTGTGTATGTTTTTTGGTTCAGAAACTATACTCTTCAGTGTTAACAGACTAATAAACACAGCATTTGGCAATGCTTGTGGCTCTGGGGGCTGCTTGTGGGCCGTGGACGCTCACTGGACAGTAAACGACTCTGTACTGGCAAATTCTGGAAGCTCCACAATTGTACTGTACAGAGGGCCGGCCCCACAAGGCAGGGATGGTGAGGAGAGAGAAGCAAAGTTTCCAGGAGAGAGGGCCCTCGGCTGTGGGCTGGTCAGTGGCAGGAGATAGCCAAACCCCAGGTACTCAAGTGGGAGGACTTCACCCCCGAGCGTGTTCATATCTCAGACCAGCTAATGACCTGACCAGTGTCTGGATGAGTATAGGGCCCTGTCCCGCCCCTTCCCCAGCCTGCCTGCCCTCTTGACCAGCTATAACAATGAATTACAGCTTGGATTGGAATCTGCAGGAGCCTCCCGGCCCCGCTGGTCCCAGCTCCTGCCCACAGAGCACCGGGCGATGCCTGCTTCAGGCTGGGGCATGAGGAAGGTGTCCGGAGGGATAGGTTTGATCCTGCTGAGGGCCCCAATGTAATAATAGGTTCCTCGCTGTCTTCCCCCACCATAGAGGACTACTGCCCCCACCATCAGTGGCTGCCGGGAAAGGACTCCAGCCATCAGCATGTGCTCTGGTCTAGAGGATACAGGCCTTCTGGGCATCAGCGCCTGTTATCAACTCAGAGCTGCCAAGGCAAGGAAACTAGTTGACACAGGGAAATCTGGGGCCAGGGAACCTCATAAACCCCTCAGGGCAACATTTCCCCCACTGTTGCCTGGAACAATCTGAATTCTATGTGCTGTGACTTCACCAAAGGTTCCGTGGAAACTAGCCTGGGAGTGGTTTGGTTCCTTTACATATTCCCACCTTCCTTCCCACCCAGAAGTGTCAGCACTCCCCCATTCTCCTGGCCGGGCTTCTAGGACCATAGGCCAGCAGCCAAAGTGATGGGTCCATCAAGGGCAGTGCCACATGCAGATTAAGAAGAGCAAGAAGTGCGAGTAGGAGCCCCTCCTCAGGGAACCCTCCAACCCCTGAAGTCTTCCTCTCATACAGAGCTGCTAAATGGAAGCGCCGGGATTCCTAAATCAGGATTTTTGTTTCCTGCTACTCCGATCACAGGCCCCTGTCTTGCAGGCTCCAGCTGAGCTGGGGGAGTTTCTGCCTACCCTTAAGATATAGTGATATGGGGCGCCTGGGTGGCTTAGGTCATGATCTCGCGGTTCGTGGGTTTGAGCCCCGCATCAGGCTCCGTGCTGACTGCCAGCTCAGAGCGTGGAGCCTGTTTCAGTCTGTGACTCCCTCTCTCTCTGACCCTCCCCTGCTCACGCTGTCTCTCTCTCTGTCTCCTAGAAATAAATAAACAACAACAAAAAAGATACAGTGATAGCCCAGGGCACCTGGGTGGCTCAAGTCGGTTAAGCATCTGACTTCTATCATCGTGATCTCGAGGTTCACGAGTTTGAGCCCTGCGTCAGGCTCTGTGCTGACAGCTTGGAGCTTGGAGCTTGCTTCAATTCTGTGCCTTCCTCTCTCTCTCTGCCCCTCCCCTGCTCGGACCCTGTCTCTGTCTCTGTCATAATATTTTAAAAAATTTAAAAACAGCAACAGCCCTGAGATGATACTGGCTCATCACTACCAGGGGCAGTGTCTTCACCTTTGTCCCCAGTGTTTGACAGTGTCTGACACTGAACAGGCACTCAGGAAATAATCCTAACTAACCCTAAAACCTTCCCTGAAGTCAGGGAACTGGTCTCTTCCTGGAGCTACCAGCAGAGGGAGCCAGCATCTCACAAGTGAAAGGGCGAGCTGGGTTGGGCAGAGGGACACTGGGTCTGGCCTTTGTTGAGGCAGGCGCTTCTTGAGAATGGGACCCAAGACATTTGTGGCCACCACTTCTTTCCCTAAGGATAGGCCACCCCAGTAAGAGAAGCCAGTAAGAGGAGCCATTCCACTGGCTGGGGGTGGGGAAGGTGTCAGGGCATTCGACGAGGCAGCCTGCCTGGGTCTATAGCTAGGCCTCTTCCTCACCTCCCCACTTCCTCCTGAGACAGCCTGCCAAAGGGCTGATTTCCCCTAAACTGGGAGACATGTAGTTATAAGGACAAGGGTTTTCTGGACACATCTTAGAACATGGTTCTTTGAGTCCTGACCTCCAACTTCTTCCTCTGTTTGTTCCTTTCCCTTATGGATTCCCCAGACGACCCATCCTAACTACAGCTTCAGAAGTGCATTCCCTCTAAGGGAGCCTCTCACCCTTTTGCGCACAGGTCCTGAGGCAGTTGCCCTCCATCTTTCCTACTGGAACTTGATCAAGTTCTGGATTCACAGCTCTCCAGCAGGCCCCAGGGCAGGGTGGCACATGCTGGGGAACTCTGCATGGAGTTGACAGATCAGACTGCAGGCCAGCTGTGTGACCTCACCAAGCCACCTCGAACCTGTTTCCTTATCTGCCAGAACAGGGCTAGTTCTTGGCTCCTTTACTCCGCCATGCTGTTAAGAGATGAAACAAGATAGTGTTTGTAAAAATGGTTTGAGGAAGTATAAAGTATTGCAAAAGGATAAGGAACACCAGAAGTGCAGTCCTCAGAGCCTGTTTAGGATTGAACACTGGCGTCAGAACTGGAAGGTCCCAAATCTTCTAAAATTGACCAGCACCAAAGCTGCTTGAGGACCCGTGCCCCTCAAATGTCAACAGGGGAAGAACCCCGATGCTTGCTAGAGGCCTTTCCCTACAAGGCTCTGCCTCCCGTTGCAACAAAGTGACCCAGATGCTGCAGGCTTGCAGCCCCGTCTCTGGTTTCAGTGCAGGTTTATTTCAGTTTTATATTTTATTCCAGGCAAGTGCTTATTACATGGATAGTATTCATGTCTCAATACCTAAAGTCTTGGAGCATGAACAGCCACTAGAATACAGTTCAATAGTAAAAATACAATATGTACAAAATTAGGGTTTTTGTTTTTTTTCCCACACAGCAGATGTATCCAAACACATAAAAATCTCTACAGTCTGGGGTCGCTACGGTTTATATTTCAGGAAACGGAGACACAGTGACCGAGTCCTCACTGTAAACAAGGGCCACCTCTTTAGGGGATGGGGATGGAACCCTGGGATGGGGGAGAAGCTGTTCCTGGAGAGCAGGGGTCATGGTGACCCCTAATTCCCCTCCAGGCACTCCCTGCCCTTCTTTGGCCCCCCAAGGAACCAACCTCCCCCTCTCCCCGAGGTAAAGGCTCCCAGCCAGTGAGCCACTCTTAACATCAAAAAGTAAAACACGCATGAGAGGTAAGGTGTGTGTGTGTGTGTGTGTGTGTGTGCGTGCACACGCGTGCACGCGCACACGCACTCACGTGTCCCCCAGGCTGGAAGGGCTAGGGAGGGGAGGGGCAGGCGGTCCCACAGGGTGAGGACAGATATGGTCCTGACAGCTCTCAGAGGGAAGATGCCCAAGGAAGGGCTGGGCGGCGGCTGCCCTCTCGGGCACACAGCATCACAGCGTTCACAAACAGCAACAAAAACAACAGCAACAACACCCATGGTCACCAATCTGGACATAGTCATTCGGCACTAGATTCGAAGGCCCCCACTGCTAGGGGTGGGGAGGGGCAGGGGCGGTGAACGGGCGGATGAGGTATCTGTGCAGGCCCGAGAGGCCACTGGTTGACACACTTTCAACTCTGGAACGGCCTCAGGATGCAGGGAGGCGAACAGAGCTTGAGAGCAAGGGCAGGTTCCCCGAAGCTTCTCTGACTGTGCCCTGGGCGCTGGGCCCACTGGGCTCCCTCCGCTCTTGCGGTTGTAATCACTGGGGGAAAGGTGGAAAGCGGTTTCCCCGAGAACCAGGGTGGTAGGTGATGGGTGCGGGGGCAGGAAGGCAGCACGCTCGGGAGAAGTGGGCGTGCCGCGCTGGGGCGAGTGTGGGGCTCCCTCTTAGGAGGCCTCGAGGGTGTCCATTGGCCCTCCCTTTCCGCACCGCAGGAGAGACAAAGGAGAACTGTCCCCTGGGAAGTCTCCAGGGCCAGGAAGGAACTGAAAGGGAGTTCTTAGGTGTCCCAATCTGTTCAAGACCTCTGCCAGCCTCCTCAGAATACTGCAAGCCACTCCTCCTGCCCCTAGCCTGTCAAAGCAAACGCCACACCTAGGACACTGGCTTCCTCTCCCCACACTGAAAGGCCATTGTGTGTTCAGGTGGGGAGCCGAGTGCACGTGTGCGCAACTGAGTGTGTGTCTGACACAAGGCCACTTGTAATAAATACCCACATAAAGAGAGAAGCCAAAGCGGTCTACCGAGACAGAGGCAGGGAAAGAAGCATGCCGCCCACACAGGCCCCCTCACTCCCCACGCCAAGCTCAGCCCTGCCCGAGGTCCAACTGAGGACCTTCCTCAGAGGAAGCTTGTGTGTGGCACATAGCAGCCACCACCGAGCGTACACTCAGAACAGCCCACTGGGGAAAAGTGGATGGTCAGGAGAAAGAGAGAGGATGCCAGAGACAGAGGAGTTGGGGCAGAAGTAGCAGCCCTCCTCCCTTCTTTACAGGTCCCCAGAGCATCAGGGAAGGGGCTTGGGCCCAGGTCCTGGAACCCAGACCAAACGCAAATCCACTTCCCCAAGGCTGCGGGAGGCACTCGGGCGGCCACATCCCTCAGGAGTGCACGGCACCAAGCAGAGACCAGGGAACCGGGGATGGGGATGGGTCCAGAGCAGCTCTCTCCTCAGTCGTACCCAGGCCAGTGGAGGGGGGCGGGGGTCAGTATGGGGGCAGGACAGCCACGCCCTTCCTTCCCAGCCCCCACCCACCCTCAGCCTGCCCTCCTGAAGTCAGGAGCCCCAGTGGCAAGGACTGGGGCGCTCAGGGAGCTTAGCAACACCATGGATTCAGTTGTTGAGAGAGACTCCTCCTAACTAGCTTCTGCTGTGACGAGTCAGTGACTGCAGCTGGGTCAGACCACCCTAGGCTGGTGCCCATCTGTGCCAATGGGACTGCCGAGCAGCCACTTCCTGGGATCTGTCACGTGTACCCAGAGCAGACACTCCCCCCACAAGGTACCCAGCTTTCCGGGCCAAGTTGCTTCAGTTCTGCTCCCGCCCGCCTTTCCCCTCCAAAGGCCTGGGGAGAGAAGACTGAGGCTCAGGACGGAGGGCCCAGCACTCAGCCACCTCATCAGACAGAGCAATAGCAGCAGCACAGGAAGGCAGGCAGGGTCAGGGAAGCCGGAGAACACAACAGCCACGTCGCACTGGTTACAGGGGACAAGGTGGGGAGGCGGGAACGGCACTGGAGCTGGCACCAGGCCGGACAAGTGGCACATTCACCAGAGTGTCTCATCACTTTATCAAGTCCTAGTGCAGTGGGGGTAACCCCCTGCCCCGTGCCCAGCTCCCTGGAGAGGGGCCCTCCCTCCCCTGGCTCAGAGTCTCTGCACCCCCTTCCCCTAGGAGGCCTGGGGGTGGGTGTGGGTGGGGCGGGCCTTGGCCTGGCTGGAATGTGTGGAGCTGGTGGGTGGGAGAGTGGGGGACAGGTCCCCCTCCCTGCCCCCACTGGGGGCCTCTGAGCGGCCTCATCCTCAAGCCAGCTTGAGTGTGCTGACCGGGAAGGAGGGCATGGTGACCATGGTCACGGGGTTGAGCACTGTCTGGCCCACCAGCTGGGGGTGGTGCACCACCTGAGCCCCCACAGCTGGCTTTGCCATGACAGTGGCTGGGGGTCCCAGCCCCGCTGTGCCATTCACTTGCTGGTGTGAGAGGGTGTGGGCGATGTGGCTCACCGCCACGGGCTGGCTCACTGCCACGGGCTGTGGATACAGGGGCAGCTGGGAGCCGAGGTGGGCCACATGGTTGAGGGTGGCAGGGTGCACTGTGATGTGGCCGATGGGGGGTGTGGCAGGTGCCAGCTGCACAGCAGGGCTGGGGGCTGAGGGGGCAATGTGGGCGATGTGCTTGCCGCCCGGCCCCTGTAGAACGTGGTTCACAGTCTGGATGACTGAGGCGTGGGTGGTGGCCGTGTGGGCGATGACCGTGGAGCCTCCGCCAGCGGCAGCCACCAGATGGGCTGGGGCGGGCACCAGCGTCTGGGCAGGGGCAGCCGCTGGGGGAGGAGGGGCTGGCAGAGGTGTCTTCTGCGGTGGTGGCGGCTGCTGCCCAGGCAGGTGGACAGGAGACAGGGCCACGGGCTGGGAGTGGGGATGTGGATGGGGAGGCAGAGGTGCAGGGGCGGTGCTGGGCGGTGGCTTCGGCAGCTCCGGGTGGGGGCGATGGCTCAGTTTAGGTGGGCCCAGGCCGGCCTGGTCCTCCTCCATATCCTCGTCTATGTTGTCCTCACCCTCTGTGGGGGGACACAGGGACAGGGACAGGTCAGAAAGGCTTGGGGTACAAGAGGCTGGAGTAGTAAATGCCCCTGGGGTCTGGGGACATGGAGCTGGAGGGGGGAGGGGCTGGGCCTGACCAGGGAGGGGCAGGTGGGGCTCACCAGAGGCCGTAGAGGTGGAGGCCTGGTCGTCCTCTGGCTGGCCAGTTTGCCGGAGCACACGGTCAATCTCCAGCACGTCCATCCACTGGCTCAGCTCGTGCTTGAGCTCCGCCAGCCGCTGCTGTGTGGCGATCTTCTCCCGTGCCAGCCGCTCCATCTCATGCTCATATTCCTTCTCCTTCCTCTTCAGAGACTGGAGAACAGCCAAAGGCCCGAAGGATACCCTGAGCAGAAGCCACAGGGTCCCCCGGACTGCAAATCCCTTCCCACTGCCACCCTCGCCTCCAGGTCACTTAGCCCCTGGGGGCAGGTCTGCAGTGATGGGGCCGCTGGGGACCACGGGCTCTCCAGCGGGGACCATTCAAAACAAGCACAGATCCAGGTCAGCCCCGCTCTAGGATGGATGCTTCTCCCACCCACATATCAACTTTGTCCTGAAGGGTTTCATGGCCGGCCTCTGGCCCTGTCCACCTCCTGGCAGCCCCCTGCCTCCATACTGCAGAGGACAGAAGGGGTACAGACTTCTCCGTGCCGCTCAAGGCCCTCGCGCACCAATCATACCATGCTGTCGGTCACCATGCCACAGGCTACCCTCCTTGGAACTCATTCCCCAAAACACCCCACACAATCCTGCCCTTCGCTCTACAGCATCATTCACTAGTCTCTTTAACTTCAAGGTCCCTGAGGATGCCTGATGGCTCTCAGCCTTTGTGGCACAGCCTGCAGCCCCCTGCATTTCTTCCGGACCTGCCTCCATCTCGTCCCCGGCAGCTGCTGGCGCTGCCTTCCTCTCTGACCTAGGCTACTCCCCGTGGTACCTGCCTGTGCTGCCTCTCAACATCGCTCTCTATTTTCACCCTGCCCACAGCCCTCCAGATCCTCCAGGCTGCTAAATGATTGATCCCCAAGCCCTGGAACGCACCCCTCCTTCCACACCTGTAGCGGAGTTGCACAGACTGAAGAGAAATGGTTCAACGGCACCTCTGACATGGAGCACCAGAGGAGACACTCCTGTCCTTCACCAGAGGTTCCACACTGCTCCCGCCCCCACAACACTGATGCCACCAGGTCACTAAGAACACCAACAGGGAGCTCCCTTGTCCACAGAGCCATCTCTGCCTCAATCCTCCAGGCCCATGGCCTCTTAAATTGACCCATGTTGGTGCTGATGCCAAGCCTCCCAGACTGCGGCACTGCTCCCCGTCAGAAGTATCTGGAGTGGCACGTGGGTGGCTCAGCCGGTTGAGTGTCCAACTCTCAACGTCAGCTCAGGTCAGGATCCCAGTGGCGTGGAATCGACCCCTCAGCACAGAGCCTGCTCAACATTCTCTCTCTCCCTCTGCCCCTCTCCCCCACTTAGCATATGTACTCTCGCTTAAAAAAAAAAAAAAAAAAAGGAAGTGTTTTGCAGCTCCAAAAGGCCGTCTTGTGTCCTACCCCTCAGCTCCCATCCTCCATGACCTCCTGCAGCTGACACTGTTTTAAGTGCTGGGTCCACCAAACACGGACACGCTTGTCCTGCTGCAGCCTGAGTCTCTTCACCTGACCTGTTCCTGAGCTCCTGGCTTCCAAGGCTGGCTGGTCACGGCCAGGTACAGAACCCACTGACTCTTCTATACCAAACTATCCAGCTTGCCTCAGTTTTCCTCTCGGAGTCCGGTCCGACACGCAGACCGCCCCTTGTCACCCTCTACATCATATGTGCTTGTGCTGAGACCACATGTGACCCCCACCACCCTTCCCCATCTCATGCCCTAACCAGTGCATCCTCTTTGCCCTTGAGCCCTTCTTGGCACCACACATTACACTTGGGCCTTTAATAAGACTGTCAGGTAGTACTTAATCAGTTACTGGCTCATATTATCCCTAAAAGCTTCATTATTTTGTCCTTCCACTTCCATACACACTGTACCTTGTCCAACCCTGTGAGTAAAGGCAAGGACTATTTCAATTATCAGCTTTATCTCTCTGACCCTAGTAGTGTCCAGGACAGAATTTGCACCTCTTAGCCCCAGGGGAAGGATCTGTGAGGATGTGAGCATGTTGATTCTATCCTGTCTCTGTGCTTTATCACGAGAGAATCAGAGTCATCCATTAGACACAAGTTTCCCCTGATTCTGTTTCTACAAGCGGTTTTATGGCAGCCTTCCTGACTGTTCACTTGTCCCTCCTGGGCATGGCAATGTCTTCAAGTTCACCCACTAAACTAGGCCCAACTTCCCCACACTTCCTCGTGCAGCCCCACGTTTCTGACCTCACCATTAAGAAATGTCTCAAACCATTAGTGCTGGCAATACATAACCCAGATACAACCATGTACTATTCTGGCCTGCAATCTGGTAGTTTTACAATTCTGCTGGCAGTCCCAGGCCACACACACCCTTCTCTATCCTGGCTTTGAGATTTAACCTGCTTTTCCCTATATTTCTGCCAGAAAGATCACACACACACACACACACACACACACACACACACACACACACACACGGCTTCTCACCTGGCTCTACCCTGAGGGGCCAGTACTGCGGGACATGTACTCAGATGAGGCCATATCAATGATGGGGCCTATGGTGAGTCAGCTCTTACTTGAACTTGACTGCTGGGGGCTGGAAGTGGTGTCCTGAACTCTACCTACCAGCAGGAAGAGTAGATTTCTGACTCAGGGAGAAATTCAGAGGCCAGAACCTCTTTTTCTTACCTAGCTCAGTTCTCTACAGGCCTAGAGGCCCCTGGAAAGTTTCCCCAGGGCCTAGCTTTTGTCCCCATTGCTTTATTTTAAACACATTTCCTAAAACTGCCTGGATGCATAGTTTGGTACCTGCCTATTCCTCTTCCTGTTTTTGTCCACTTCACTACGGCTTTCCTCAAATCCTCCAAAGCACTCTGAGTCTGGCTGGGGGCTACAGCCTTCCCACCTCAGCAAACAGCCAACGCTTTCAGTCTACACACCTTATGTGATCTCTTACTGCCTTCTGACTCCCATCTAGTGCCCTGCTACTCGCCCCCCACCCCCCCCCTTCTCTACATGGTGATGCTCACAGCCACCTTTAAGTTCTAGAACTGCATCGGGCTCCCTCCTGGAGTAACTTTGACCTGTGCTGCACCTTCTGCCCTCTGCTTTGCCTAGGTCACCCTGGAACCTTCAGGTCTCAGTCCAAATGCCCCTTTCTCAGCCCCTCCCTCACTGCACAAAACCAATCCTGTGATCCCTGTCCCTATTAAATCCCCATGACACAGTCCTTTATTTATAATCTGCCACCAAGACCAAACCCATGAAGACAGAGACCCACGCTTTTTTCTTTGCTCCCTGTTTCATCCTCAGAATCAGACACAGAGCTGTCCAAAGGGCCTGAGTGAATAAATGAATGAGCCTGAGGCTTGAGAAAGCCTTGTACCTCGTTTCTGCTTCCATGGCCAGCCCCAGGACAAATTTCTCTTACCAACAGCGTGGGCACATGTCACACCTCTCTGCCTCCTCAGCCCAGGGCCATGTCTGCTGGTTCTACTAAGTCTCTGTTTCTGATTTATTTTCAAATCCCAACGTGGTGCGAGCAAGGCTTTCCTAAGTATGTTTCTATTAAGTGTAATGTGCCATCCTATTCTTCCTACTTCTCAAGAATTGCTATTAAGTTGGTATTTATAGAAGGCCAATCCGAACACGAGTATGATGAAAATATTATTTCTTCCCATTTAGCAAAATGGCAGTACAAAAGAAACTGACAGTCACAGAAAACGTCACAGCATTTGGACAAGGATTTGCTTCTAGGATACATAACTGCCTGTGACTGAAGGACCAGTAACGTTCTAAAGCCCAAGTTCTGCAAAAACACGTCGGCAGGAGGCCTCCCGCAGACCCTCCGAAGCCCACCCCTCCGACCTCTCCTCCTCCGAGGCGAGTCGGGCCACTAGCGAGGCCCCGCCCCACCCAGAGCACGCGCGCACCCACGCGGACCCGGCTTTGCAGCGTCACTCCCCGCCGGCTGCACCCTCCCCCTCGAGCGCGGAAGCTCCTCCCACAGCCGGGTCCCACCAATCCGCGAGCCCCACCCAGCCCCTCCAGGGTGCCGGGAATCGGCCTGGAGACGCGCCAGCCCCTCCCCCTCGCCCGCAGGGCGGGCGGAAGGCCGCGCGTTCGCTGGAGCCTGGGAGGGAACTGCCGGCTGGGAGCAGTCGCAACGCAGCGCCTCCGTCCCCCGAACAAGTCAGGCTCCGGTTACCTCAGAGCTGTGACCCCGCAGTCCTGGCCAGGGGAGGGGTGGAGCCCGGCCCCTGGCTCTGAGCTCGGTCGGACCCTCCTTGCTACCCCTCCCATAGGAACCTTAATGCTGCCCGGCCCCCCCAGCTGCCCAAGCGCGCCGATAGGGGGACCACAAGCTGCCCCCGCTCCCGCCTCGCGCCGGCAGGGAGCCCTAAGTCCCTCCCACTCCCCAACGGCTCTGTTCCGACTCGGTCTCCGCGGCAGCCGAGCGTGGCCGCGCGCCCCACCCCCACAGCCTCCTTTCCGGCACGCGGAACCCTCGGCCGGTTTCCAAGGAAACCGAAACACGGGGCCGTCATGGCAACTGTCTTATCTGGAGGGCGCCCCCCTCCCCATACTGCAGAGGGAAGCCAATGCCTAAAGGGGGCGGGGGAAGGAACACAGAGACAGGAGGGCCCCTTGAAAAGGGTTTTTTAAATGCCAGGCATGAGGAGTGCCTATTTTTGAAGGCGACCCCAGGACTGTTTTGTCATCCAGACCACATTTCCACACCCTCCAGGCTTAACCCCCAAACTCGAGTCGTGACACCTCAATGCGCTCACTGTAAGGATCTTAACCCTTTGGGGGTAAAACGGAGGGGGGAGGCCTCACAGGCGCGCCGCCGTGTGCAAGGAGCCACGCCCAGGGGACTCCCCACCCCATCATGAGCGACAGATTCTCGGGCCGAATCCGGGTTCCCGCCCAAGGCACTGCGGGCGGGCTGGAGGCGCCGGGGCCCGCTCCACGCCCTTCTCACCCGCGGGGGCACTAAGAACGCCAGACGGGCACCGGGTCTGAAAACCGAGCTGTGGGGGCTACGCAGATGGCGGGGCTCCGCGGGCGTCTTGACTGGGAAAGGCGGGGGGGGGGGCGGGCTAGAGGGGAACGCCGCGGCCGCCCTCCCCCGCGCACTCGCGACCGTCCTCCCGCCCCCTCGCGGGCGGGGAGCCCCGCTGACGTCAGCCGGGCCATGTGCTCAGCGCCCGCGTGGAGGCGGGCGGGGGAGCGGGAGAGGGAGCGAGGGCGGGGCGGGGCCGCGACGAGGGGAAGAGGGCGGGAGCGAGTGAGAAGGAAGCCGGCGCAGAGGCCGCCGCCCGCCCTCCTCTCGGCCGCGCTTCCCTCCCCAGTACCTGGATGTACCGCAGCGCCGTCCGCAGCACACTCAGATTCGACGTCTTCTTGTCGTCCACGTTGGGGATGTTGCGCTTCAGGGTCTCAAAGCATTCCTTCAGATGGGCCCTCCTGGGGAGAGGGAGCGGCGCCGGTTAGCCAGCGCCTAGGGGAGAGGGGCCAGGGCGGGGAGGGAAGGCCCCAGGAGAGCAAGGGTGGGACCCAGAG
Source organism: Proteles cristata cristata (assembly GCA_017311185.1). Lineage (NCBI taxonomy): Eukaryota > Metazoa > Chordata > Mammalia > Carnivora > Hyaenidae > Proteles > Proteles cristata. The sequence continues at coordinate 307,880 of JAESUZ010002578.1, forward strand.
ACACACCCGCAAGCGCACACACACCTGTTCTTCTCCAATTTGTTGTGGACTTCTCTGGTTCCGATCCTGAAACCCAGACAGACAGGAGGCTTAGGGAGGAGGGCCGATTACGTGGCCTTCCGGCTCCCTGCCCCCACTCCGCAAATGTCACAGGCGTTTTGCCCCCCACATTCTCCGTACAAAAAGCAGTAATGGGAGATGTTCGCCCTGTGCAGGCGTGCTTAAAACTCCTGGAGGGCACACGTATGCTCGTAATTCACAACCCGTTCAACCCTCCATCCTGCCTGGTCCACCTGTGAGGAGATGGAAGGTCTCCTGGGGCTCAGAGAAATAGCCAGTTGACCTCGGCCCTCCCCAAGAGTTCCCCCATCCAGTTCTCTGTCCAAAGTCCTGGAAATGCCATCGGCCCATCCTTGAGGGGGGTCAGAGAACACGGAAGCCTGAGAACAGAGGGCAATCGCCGTTCCCCACTCCCAGGGTGGGGATGGGCATGGGCACAGGCACAGTGCGAACTGTCCAAACAGAATACAGTGCTTGTCGGGTGGGGAGGCAGGACATGGCTCTGAAGGACTGGCTCAGGAGGGGGAGTACTTTCTCTTCCACACACGGCCCAGGATGTGGGCAGTTCACCCCACCAGCCCAGACTCTGCCACGCCTCACTCACCCCCCAGGCCTCTTCTTCTGTTCACTGGATTTGACTTCTTCCGCTGGTGCCAACTTCAGGGTCCCAAGAGTGGGTGGGGGTGGCTGCTGGGGAGCCAGCTGGGGCTGGACTCCAGGGTGTGGTGCTATGGTCAGGATGGGAGTGGGGAGGGGCTGCAGAGGCTTAGGGCTGCCAGTGGGCGGAAGGGTGGTCTTGGAGTCCGGCAGCAGGGGAGCAGGGGTGGGCACTTGTGGCCTGGTGGGCAGGGGGGCAGCCTCCTTAATGCTGAGTCCAGGGGTGCTAACCAGGGCTGGCTGGCGGGGTGCCAGGGGCAGAGGCTGGGCTGTGGGAGGCAGTGGTGGGGGCGGGGGCAGAGGCTGAGGAGAGTTGGTCACTACTGGAATAGGAATGACAGTCAATGGGGTGGGGGTGGCAAGGGGGGGTGGGGGTGCTGGCGGCGGTGCAGGCGGGGACAGAGGTAGGGGTGGTGCTTCAATGCGGGGCTCCTCCACAGGCAGGGCATGGGCCAGCCTGGCCAGGCTGCTGGCCTTCTTCTGCTCCTGCTCCCTCTCCCGCTCCAAGCGAAGCCGCTCCTGCTCCTCTACGCAGAGAGAACACAAGGGGTTTCTCAGTGGGCCAACAGTCCCGGGCTCCAGCTTCTGAAGTCTTCCAGCCCTGTCCCAGTTAGTGCTCAGTGACACCCCTGCTCAGCCTCAAGACACCACAAATACCCATCCACAGCCAGCCGGGCACTGGGGCCAAGTGCTGGGGACACAGCAGTGAACAATTAAAACGGACCTTGTCTCTGCCTTTGGGGAGCTCAAGGCCTGGGGCGGGGGGGTGAGGGGAAGGACAGACACGTAACAGAGGTAACAGTCCAGGCTGGGAGAGGAGAGGGGCTATGGAAAGACAGAGCAGGGGCTTTCAGAGATGCCGGAGGCCTGGCAACCTGGAGGGTGAGAGCTCAGGGTGGTGATGAGCAGGGAATTTCAGGAACAAGGCTGAGGGGAATGGGTGATAGATAAGGTGGGCAGAGGCTGGTCACCTCACAGGGTACCACGTAAGAATGGAGGGGTGGGAGGTGGGTGGAGCACAGCTTCTGGGGAAGGCCTTCAAAAGTATTTATCAAGTACTTTCTGGAGAGCAGGCAGCACCTTCATTTCACAGATGAAATAAATTAGCTCAGGGGGGCAAAGTGATTTGTTGAGGATCACACAGCAAGTCACAGGTAAAACTGAAACTAGCCCCAGCCAGGAATCCTGACACCTGGTGCATATCCATACTTGCTGTGTCAGCACCTGCTCACTAGGTGTCTGTACACACACACACCTCTCTGGATCCTCACAAGAGTCCACGCCATAGGCAGGGCAGGGACATCACCTTCAGTTCACACATGAGGAAATCAGGCCCAGGACTCCCAGGTCAGGTCCCAGTGTCTGATGTCCTCAGGGACCACACAAAACACACTGGGTTCTTCTCTGCCCCTTTGTGGTGCTAAAACTCATTGTTCCTAACATCCCTCCTGTCCCCACCACCAGCGGCACAACCAGGAAGGACAGGGACAGGCAGGAAAGAAGGGCAGCCTTGCACCTGTCAGTTCAGCATCTCTGCCGAAAGACCTGCTGCCAGGTGAGGCCTGCTCAGCAGCTGGCTGAGAACACGGGAAGGGGAGGGCACTTCCTGATCCAGAAGCACCTCTCCACCTCCACCTAGCTCCCTGCTCTCTGGGCCTCACAGTCAGGTTCTCTGGCTCCAGGGCTGGGCAGGGGCCTTGGTGAGCAGCTGTAGCCCCCAGGCCAGGGAGCGGGCTAGTCCACCAGCCCTCCTACCTGATTGGCCTCGCTGCTGACTAACCGAGCTGACAGCAATAACCCGGAGCAGACACGCCCCAAACACACTACCCCACAAGGGGTGGGGCTGCAGAGCGGGGGGGAATCGTTGGCTAAGAGCCCCTTGCGGAGGAGGGCATCAACCCCACACCAGTCTTTGGGGCTCAGGGCCCCAGAAAACCTGAGGCCTCAGGGCCCTTTGGCCAACCAACAATTTGAGGGTGAGCCAGGCCTGCTCTAGGCCCCTCCCTCCCGCAGGAGAGAAGAGGCAAAGGAGGAAGTAGAGAGTGTTGTGAGAGGGGAAGCACTCGGCGGTTTCCCAGCAGCACGGGCCTCTTCCGTATCTCCCTTGCCCTTCAGGAAGGGGCTGCCAGCCGGGTGCGGGCTGCTCCAACGAGGGAAGGCATTGCTCTCCCAGGCCTTTCCGGCTGGCGCTGACTTCTGTTACAGCTCCAGAGAAAGCCAGTTCTCTGCTCCGGCTTCCCAGACCACACTGGCAAGGAGTTCCACCTACCTCCTACCCAGTCCACCCCCCACACCCATCCCCAAGGCAAGGCCCTGGAGCTCAGGGCCCAACACAGACCACCTTCATTCCTTTGAGCCAGGACCCAGACTTTTGGTGCTTTGGGGGTGAGCCACTTTCCCTTTAGCAGTGGAACAGAGGGAACCCCGAGCCCCAAGGACAGGTGTCCTGGGAACCCAGTCTGAAAGGAAACCTCATTCCCCATATTTTAAAGAAACTCCACAGGGGCGCCTGGGTGGCTCAGTCAGTTAAGCGTCCAACTGGCTCAGGTCATGATCTCAAGGTTCGTGGGTTCAAGCCCCGCATCGGGCTCTGTGCTGACAGCTAGCTCAGAGCCTGGAGCCTGTTTTGGATTCTGTGTGTGTGTCTCTCTCTCTCTGACCTTCCTCTGTTCACGCTGTCTCTCTCTCTCAGAAATAAATAAAAAGCACTGAAAAAAAAAAAATAAAGAAACTCCACAGCTCATCCAGGAGATGGCAAACTCCTTCTCACCTACCCTCTCTCTTCCAGAGCCAGACAGGTACGCCTCACAGGTGCCAGGAAGGTGATGGCCAAGCTCTATCACACCTGGATTGGCATGAGAAATCTTGACTGGTGGTGAAGAAGAGGGGGTGTCCCAGGCCAGATCCAGCCCACCAAGGCTTCCTGCCTCCTCCCCACCCAGTAGCAACCCTCCTATGCCCTGGGGACGGGGACACCCGTGGGGAGAGCAAAGTGGCAGTCACTCAGGGGCCTCCCTCAGGAACAACACAGGTTTGCGCTCTTTAAAATAATGCTCTGCTGCACCAGAGCATCTCTTTCACACTCCCAAACATGCATGCGCACACTCCGACACCTTCCCTGGGCTGCCCAGAGGCTGGCCCCAGAGAAGTTAGCATGGCCGGTCAGGAGTGAGTCAGGAGCCATAGCAGGCTCAGGGCTGGGGCCTGAGGAATCAACGCTAGGCGGCCCCCAGGTTCAGAAGGAGTTCTTCCCTTCCTCATGCTAACAGGGAGCTAAGTGCATAAGGCAGCCCCCAGGGTGTGACTAGGTCAGGGAGAAGCTCCTATTTGAGCCACCTCCACAAATGCTGGAAATGACCAGACCCTGCTGCTGACCACCTGCATGGCCTTGCGCTGCCTCTCTCCCCTGTCACACATGCATGTGCCCACACATCCTCAGGTTCATCATGGGAGCAGTCTGGCCGGTCTAGGTCAGGAAAGCCACCCATGAGATCAAACTGGGGCATGGACAAGAGGATCCCTGTTCAGAGCTGCTCATCAGGTACATACCCAGGAAAGCAGTTCTGGTCAGCAGGTCTACACGCCACCCCTTTTCTTCCATTTTCCCCACCCCAAGTCAGAGGACAGAACCTCAAGCTTCTGGAGTAGATCTGGCTTTGTGCCGTCCATCCCCTAAGACCTCCTGCCCCTCCAAGATGAAGCCGTGACTGGTCAGTTAAACTAGGCCTCTGCTCAGCTCCCACCCGTAGTTCTCGCCGCGTGGGGGAGGGGCAGGGCTCTGCAACTGCATCAGACAGAACCATTCCCAGGCTCCTTCACAGTGTAGCACACATCATCTCTGTCCTTCTTACTGCCGCCTCTGGACTTATTATTGGGAAAGGGTGGGAGAGAAGAAGCCAGAGGGCCTCCTCCCCTTCCCCAGAAGGCCAATCAGCCTGAAGGCAAAATGAAGGTGACCTGAGTGTTCCCTTGGGGCAATAGCAGGGTCAACCCTGTTCATCTCTAGCACAGTGCCTGGTACGCGGCAAGGACACAATAGGCACTCCTGATTGCACTGTGTGGATGGTGGCAGCAGGTGACTCAAGTCTCTCCAATTCTTGTGCACGCTGCCCTCCCTCCAAAGCCCGGTCGCTGGACCTGAAAGCAGGACATTCTCGGCCACCACCACCACTGCCAGGACCTGACCCTGCTCAGGACCCCGAAAACAAGGGGGAGGGGCACGTGGGCTGATGTCCTGGCCCATCAATTCCGCAAAATCCAAGCATGTCAGTCTCCCATATCTCGAGTGGCTCCTGACCTTGAGAGGCCGGTCGGCAGAGTCAGCCGGACGGACCCGCCGCTCCCCCGCCCCTGGCCCGCTGCTGCTTCCCCCACCTCACCCCACCCCCTCCGCCGCCGCCGCGGCACAAGCTGCAGGGCGCGCGCGCACACACAACACACACTACTACCTCCTGCATGACTCATCATTGAAGCAACAATAGGCAGAGAGAAAGGAAAGGAGGGCGAAGCACTCTCTCTACCACAACCAACTCGGCAGAAGGGTTGGGGAGGGGAGATTGAGGGGACAGGAGTCCCCGGATACTGCACACACACCGATACGGGTCCGAGGCCCTCGCAATGGCCCGGAAAACGGAGGTCTTTCCCTCCAACCCCTATTCCTGCAGTCCCCTGAAGCCTGGGACCACCGACAGGGCGGGTGGGACGGAAAGCATCTGAAATCCTCCTTTCCTGTCGAGGGAACGTCAAAGTTTGCCCCTTCCCAAGCCTAGCTCACTCCATAATGTGGCCAGGGGTACTGCCAGGTCCTGGTGAGAACGTTCCCCAAAACGTCAATGGGAATACGTGAGCTCTAAATGTCCTGGCGCCCTGCGAGTCTGAGGGTTTCCCTTGCCCCAGGATCAAAAACAGGAGGTTAGGGAGAGAATGGACAGGTGAGCTCAGCGGCTCCTCCTTCCAGCGCACAGGCTCTCCCGGGGAGGTGCCCGGCGGCCGGAGCCAGGGCCCAACCCGGCGCAAGGCCACTTGCCAGCCCCGCCCAGGCCCCGCCCCCAGCCCAGCGCGAGGCAGCCGGGAGGGGCCGGGCCGCTCCGTCCCCAGCGGGAGTGTCCCCCGTGCACGTGGTCGGAGGCGGGACCCGTCCACGTCACCACACGGTGTAACCAACGGGCTTGGAACGCAGGCACACGCAACATTCCAGCCGAGAGCGGGTTTGGAACGCGCAGACACGCCACATTCCACACCGGCTAAAGTGGGGCGCAGCCAGGGGGGCCCGGGGACTGCCCCCAGCGACCTGCAGGCCGTTTCGCAGACGCCCGATCAGCCGGGCTCTCACCCAAACCCCTGAAGCGCGGACCCAGCCCAGCTCTGGGAGGCGGGGTCAGGCGGGGCTGGCCAGGATCATAAGACACGCGATGTCATTTCATTCTGCAAAGGCCGCCTCCACCCCAAGCGGCGCGTAGATCGGCCGGGAGCGCCCCCCGCACCCTCCCCACAGGGCCAGGGAAGCCGGGGAGCCGCTCTGCGTAGAGTAATTCCCACCCCCCACTCCGTTACACACACGCCCACTCGTGTGCACTATACATTCGCCCGTGTACACGTCCGTTCATCCGCTCTCCTCGAGACTCACATCACAATCTCCCTTGCACACACGCACGCACACGCGGGTCTGCCACCCCCACGCAACACCATTCCGCACCCCACCTCCCACCGGCTCACACATCCTCAGCGATACCGGGGGCGCCGTGGCCCACGCGAAAGGAGCCCCCACGAAAGGTGCACACTGGGTGGCAGGCAGCTGAAGTGGCGCCCACAGGAGCCGGGTCCTTCACTGAATGTTAATGAATTCATTAATTAATTTTACTGCCCCCAACACTCCTCCCCGGGCGGCGGCTCTTGTGCGGAGCCTTGCGCTGCCCGGCTTCGTGGACCGCTCGGGAGGGGGTCCTGCCCGGGGTTTCTCGTGGGCTCGGAGATCAGGGTCACTCGTCTCCCCTTCCCCGGTGCCCCAGGGGCCCAACCCGGCCGCTCACCACGTGCTCTCTGTTGTTGCTGCGCTTGCCATTCCAGGAAGCGGGCCGCCTCCAGCAGCGTCTCTATGCTCATCGCGCCGAGAGCTCCCGGGGGCGCGCCGGGGCCGAGACTGCGGCCCGCGAGCCGGGCACAGGTCAGGCTGCCGGGCAGGCAGGAGGGAGGGATCACCTCCGGGGGGCGACAGGGCTGGGCGGCGCGGCGCACTCCGCAGGGAAGAACGGCAGAGCACGGAGACAAAAATTAATGTTTCCCAAAATATTTGCAAAATATAATTTGCAAATTTAAAAAATTTTTGATGCAAAAAAACAAAAGGCAGCACTGCCTCCCTCCTTCCCCTCCCTCTCTTTTTCCCTTCTGATGCCTCCCGCCCCGCGGCCCCCGGGAGTCCCGCCGACAAGAAAAGGCTTTGCAACAAGATGGCGAGGAGGCACCGACACACACAACAAGGGAAGGAGCCGCGCTGCCCCCGGCCGCCGCCCCCGCTACTACACCGGGGCCGCAGCCAAAGCCCGGACCGGAGCCCCCGCCCGCAGGGCCGCGGCGTCTCAGGAAGGGAGGGGCGGGGTCCCGAGCGAGATGGCCCCGCCCACTACAGACGGCGCGCGCGCACGTGGCCCGGGTGGGGGCGGGAGAATCTCCAGCCTCGTTCGCGCCCTGCATTTCCGCTTTCTCGCCTCGCCCCGCCCCTATGGCAAGCCACTAGTTGAGCAAGGGCTCCGTGTTGCGGTCTTTCATAACGAAATTTATCTTGCTGGGGGAAGGGAAGGGTGGAGAATTTAAGACTTAAGTTAGCTCAAATAGGGATATTCCAAGTCAGGGAAACCTTAGGATGGTAGAGACTGACCTGACCCCGGGGTCTCCGCTCCCTACCCACACGTGACCCAATTCCTGGAACCACCCGGCTGTCGCAATTCCCCCGGGATCCGCCCGTGGGCGGAGCTGACGGCAGGAGGCTGCCAGAGAAGAGCCAAAGGGAGCGGAGTGGCGATCCGGTTCCGCGTTTTGTCTCCGTTCCTCCCCCCGCAGTGCGTTCGCATCCTATTAGGCGACGTCACCGGGCCGCGGGCCAATGGGCGGGCAGGACAACACGGCATGGAGCAGCTCCACATGGACACCCCGCGCCGCCAGCCTTCCGTTTAAAGGGCCAGTGTCTAACACGGTCACATTCGTGGGTGCGGATGGGTCCACTGTAAGAACGGAGGGTGAGGGTGGGACGCCGACAGGGAAATTCCGCAGTTGTGCCCTGGCCTACCCTTTAATTTTCACCACCTTCCCTTTAAAACCAAATCTCTCTCTTTTCTTCCCCTAAATTCTTGTCTTTGCACACGCGTGTCTGATGTGAACAGAGATCCGAACTGTGCCACCAACAGGCCACCCTTTGAACTGGGGCCGGGGCGGGGGCAGTTAAGGCAAGGCGTCCACAGCCCAGACTAAGGGGGCGTGGCCCAAATCGGGAACAACAACGTGGAGGGCGGAAGCGTGGCCCAGCCAGCCGCCGGGCTACTGAGGCCGCGGGCGGGGCTCCGGGTCGCGACGCTCCGCCCGGCCACGACCGAACTCACCCAGAGGGCGGGACCCCTGCCTGGCGCTTGCTGCCGCCGCTTCTAGAGCTCCTGTTTGGAGGAGCCTCCGGGTACAGTCAGAAAGCTAGACCTTGGTCAACTTACCCAAAACCTCTCATTTTGCAGATAAGGAAACTGAGGCCCAGAGACGAGAAAAGACTTGTCTAAAGTCGCTCAACATTTCAGTTGCTGCTTGCCTCATAGGGAGGAGCATTTATCCCTGACCCCGTGGACGATTCTTTTGAAAGCAGTTCTGGGGCAGGGCATCCTATTCGAAAAAAATCATGGAGGAATATCAAACTGCCTGCATGGGAAGTGGTCTGCCCATTTATTTATTTTTTAATTTCTGAGAGAGAGAGAGAGAGAGAGAGAGAGAGAGAGAGAATGAGCAGGGGAGGGTCAGAGAGAGAGGGAGACACAGAATCCGAAGCAGGCTCCAGCCTCTGAGCTGTCAGCACAGAGCCCGACGCGGGGCTCCAATCCACGAACCCGTGAGATCATGACCTGAGCCGCCGAAGTCGAGCGCTTAACCGCTGAGCCACCCAGGCGCCCCATGTGGTCTGCCCATTTAATATATTGTAATCGGGGCCTCCAAAATCTTCACCTGAAACCCTGTTGTTGTTCTTTGGTGCGGACCACACAACACCCACTGGTAACACTTGGTAGCGACGCAAAGGCTGTCTGAAGGCTCTTTTGCAGCACCCTGGAGCATGTACAGCTCTGCTGTCCCAGTGCCCCCAAAGCCAGCAGTCCTATGGCCCTTGGATCCTAGCCTCAGATTCCTTTCTTTGCTACCAGTTTGAACAGAGCGGGGCAATGCCAGTTGGGTACAGGATCCTGCAGCCTGGGCTTCACCGTTATATACAAGGCCACAAAGCAAACCTGAGGCCTGAGGACGGTTGAGTGGCAGACCACACTGCCAATCCATCTCATCCCATCCCGTCACATCCCCACTGTGCCCTTAGAGGGCTATGTTCCTATTTTGAGGTCTAAAAAAGGCCCCAATTTGTACAGAAAACCTGTTCAGGCATAATGCATACTAAGGGAAGAAAATCTGCACAGAATGTGGAAATCAAGACCCTAGTGAACAGAAGGGAGGGGGGTGTTTGCCAACAGCAGTCTACAGAGGGCTCTGCTGTGTCTGCAGCTGAGCACAGAGGCCATCACACACTTCAGGTGTCACTAGCTTTGCTTATGATGGAGCTGGAAAGGAAGGTAGTGGGAACGGGGTGGGGACAACTCAGCCCAGTTCTCCCTCTGCCCCGTGACGGAACGCCCGAATGCCCTTCTCCTGGAGAGTGAGATCTGTGTGGGTCCTGACACCACCTGCTTTCAGAGGTCTGCCACCTGCTATTAGTGTGGTTGGGGCTGGCCCACTTGTACAACCAAAGAAAATGGTAAGTTTAAAGGCAATACATAGGGGCGCCTGGGTGGCTCAGTGAGTTAAGCAGCCAAAGGCTCAGATAGTGATCTCGAGGTTCAAGAGTTAGAGCCCAGCGTTGGGCTCTGTGCTGACAGTTTGGAGCCTGGAGCCTGCATCGGATTCTGTGTTTCTCTCAGCTCCTCCCCTGCCCCCCACTTGCACTCTGTCTCCGTTTCTCTCAAATAAGGCATTAAAAAGAAAAAGAAAAAAGGCAATACATAGCTGTGTGTGTTGGGGTGGAGTGCTAAACAGTATATATAGTACACATAAGAGTGACCCAAAATTATGTTGACCAAATTCTTGTTTTGTTTGGGGTCAGCACTTCTATTCTGTCCAGTGGCCCAAGATGCTCAGAGAGCTCCATCCAGCTGTACCTTCTGCCTTCCTCAAGTGCACTCATGTAGCCCCGAAGTCTCTCGTAGAGGCTGAAGTCCAAGTTTTGACTGTTCTTGTCAGGGACCAGCTCTACCCCATTAAGGCAGCACCCTTTTGAAAAGGAGCATACTGAAGATGCTTTTTCTTCAGGGATGGTTAAACGAGGTAAGTGGGGTGAACAGAGTCAAATGCCAGCCTCTCCCTTGTCCCCAGTATCCCATCTGCTCCAGAGCTTAGTGGAGATGCTTGCTATTTAAAACAAACAGCCTTACTGGCTTCACATGATCATCTGTTTATTTGGGTCATGTGGGGACAGCAGCCAGGGGATGTTAGGCAAAAGCAAGGGTTTAGAAAGGAGGCTTTTTCTGAGCCTGCTGTTGCCTACAGGAGCCTGAAAATGGCTAAACAGATTTCTCAACAGCCAAGGCTTCCCCCGCGGGGAAATGGGCAGCTGCGGGGAGATAACCCGCAAGCAGGGTAGAAATGAAGAGGGGAATGGAGAGAAGAGCCATTTAACATTTTAGCCCCAGCTTCCCATTCCAAAGGGATGGAACTGAGGAAAGGCTGGCAACTGTATTCATTCAAAGGAAAGAGAAAAGAAGTTTTCTGATGTTTCAGCACAAAGGTGAGCACTTTGTGGGAATGATCCAAAGCCCAGCCATTTCCAAAGAGCTGTTCAAGTTTTTTTTAATGGCTTCTAGGTGCTTAGTACCTTTGGAGCAGGACACTTGGGCCACCCAACATTGTATACTTGTAGCTTTTTTTTTTTTTTTTTTTTCATTTATTTTGAGAGAGGGAGAGCAAGCTGGGAGGGGCAGAGAGAAAGGGAGAGAGAGAATTCCAAGCAGGCTCCACGCTGCCAGCAAAGAGCCTGATTGGGGGTGGGTGGGGGTGCTGAACTTACGAACTGTGAGATCATGATCTGAGCTGAAATCGAGTTGGATACTTTACCAACTGAACCACCCAGGCACCCCAATCATTGCGTACCTCTAGAGGACTTCTATTTTGTCTTCATCATATCTTGTGCATCCCAATGCCCAGTTTAAATCCCTCCATTTAATATGCTGAGCTAGAGGCATTCCCCTAATAAGGCTACCTTCCACCCCCACCACCCCCACCCCAACAAAGCATTACATAGATATGCAACCCCAAGAGCTATGAAAATCAAGTTTCCTGACCTCTACGATGCATACATAATAATGGCAAAAATGAAGCCAAAGTACAGGTATTTACATTAGATCCCGGAAAATGTTCAGGCCTAACTTCTACTGTTTTCTAAGTGGTTTTAGGAAGCTTTTCACATATCATAATTAGATCAAGACCAAAGGGAGAAAGTCAGGATGAAGAGGAAGACACTCAGGGACACAGCAGACGACATTCGTTTAACAAATTTTTTTCCTGCTTTTTTTTTTTTATTTTGAGAAAGAGAGAGAGAGACAGCATGAGCAGGGGAGGGTCAGAGAGAAAGGGAGACACAGAAACTGAAGCAGGCTCTAGGCTCTGAGCTAGATGTCAGCACAGAGCCCGACGCGGGGCTCGAGCCCATGAACTGTGAGATCATGACCTGAGCCAAAGCCAGACGCTCAACCGACTAAGCCGCCCAGGTACCCCCATTTAACAAATATTTATTGTGTGCCTGACATATGCCAGGCACGGGGCTACGTATCCTAGCCAAGGCCAGCTCACCTTTGGTAAGCCAGGGTGGGGTAAAAGGTCAGAGCAGAACTGAACTCCACAATAAAACCTGGAAAAGGTTAGCTTTGCTCTCTACCACCATTCTGGACATAGCATGAGATCATATGAATACACAAAGACTCAAGAATGCGGATTTTGCTAGGTTCCCAGATAAGCACACTTTTCTAAGGTATAAGAAGCAATTAAGTGGACTTTAATTTGGTCCACTGGAGTGGACTGAACTGGACTCCTGACTGAATGAGGAGCAGGGTTCTGAACTGCTCTGATAAAGATGTATCCATCATTCACTCATGAGTGAAGCGGGTTCCTCAGAACTGTAAGTTTCCATCGAAGTCCTCACCTACCTTCCTTCACTCCCACTGAGGAAAGGACTTCTGAACCTACAGAACAGGTAAAACCAAGTCACAAACTTTCCCTTCTTACTTGCCTCATATGACCTCACAGCTCGACGAGTTGAGATGATCTAGCCTAACCTCCCAAAAGAAGGGGTCTTATCCAAGGTCACAAAGCAGCTTAGTGTCAGCTGGCATGAGAAGTGGTCTGGTTCTCCCTGGACAACATGGGACAGTGAAGCCTGGGGAAGTGGGTCCAGAGTAGTCCTTGAAAACTTCACAGAAATGGGTGATAGAGAACTTCACACCTTTTGGCTACAGACAGGAAAAATTAATAACTTTGTTAGTGGTGCCCAATAAAAAAGTTTAGCAGATGAGTGAGAAGGCAAGGAAAGAGAATCAGACTTAGGGTCCAGAGGCTCAGGTGACCTTGAGGAACATTGAACTGCATCAGGCCACTGAAGAATTAAGGGCTTCTAAGTGGGCCTGGGTAGATAGCCACTCCTCGCTGGTACTTGTGTCCGGCCTGAAAAGGTGACTGGGGGAAAAGGGGCAGATTTTTATCCAGGCAACCACCCTGGGTGTGGACACTGAGTAATAAGGAAAGAAATGCAGTTCGGGAGCAAAAGGGAGGAGCATGCACTTTGAGCTTTTCTGAGAAGCCAAGGTAGCTAAAGGCAGCAACTAGAGACGGGGGTTTAGAGGACTTGGGAAGAGGAAGCTGATCAAACTGGAAAGGCATGGAGGAAAGGATGAGAACTTCAGCTATCCCTCTAAAGAAAAAAAAAGGTGGCTTTATGAGAGAAAAGGAGTTCAGGTCAATGGGAGTGAAACTGGGCAAGGTTGTGAACAGAGTGAGGGCTAGTTTTGTAACATGAGTCAAGAGGCAGCTGGGTCAAGTAGAGGTAGGGAGTGTCCATGGCAGGGGAGGCCCCCCAGGGCAGAGGGGCTGGGCCATGATACCCCACGGAAAGGACTGAGGTCAGTGTCCCAGCAATCCAAGCTCACACCTAAAAGGCAGGCTGCAAAACCCAAGAGAGATCAGCTACCTGTGTCCTGAACAGATGCCTTCTAAGAGCAGTGGCCTGTCGCCGGCTGGACTGCCTAGATCCAGGGCTCAGCCCACACCAACAACTGCATTTCTTTCTAAAGCCCCAGGGCTCACTGGGAGAGTCTGTACTGGACAGGGGTGGGGACACTCCAGGAGCCACATACCAGCCTATGCCTCTCCTCCCACTTCCACGCTGCAGACGGATACAGTACAGGACCCCATCCCTACCCTCCGCCGGCTGGAGCACCTTTCCCATCACATCAGTTGGCAGTGCGAGAGCTTTACCGGTCGTCTCTCTGAAGAGTTGCTCTGTGAGAACTCGGAACCATTCATTAAACACATTTAGGTTCTTAAACCTCACATCATACACCAATACAACGTCAAGTGTTCCATGTAAAAAATAATGCCAAAAAGAGCCATAATAAAATACAAGCAAACATTTTTTCTGCTCCACGGGTGGCGAAATAGATTTCTACCCTTAAAGGAAACAAAGAAAATATGAAGGCAGAGAATGACAGATTTGATTACATAAACCCTCTACAAGCTCCTAACTGTAAAAACAAAACAAATAAAAAGGTATATGACAAAATGGAGGTAAATATTGGCAAATGTGTCCTTGCAGTTCAATAACAAAAATAACACTTGTATGGAAAAATGAACATAGAACATAATTTAAATTTTATAAAATATAGGAGATAACATATATAACATAAATATATGAGAATGTCTGGTCTTGCTAATACCATAATAAAATTAAAATGAAATTAAAATATTACAATGAAAATATTTTTGTCTATCAACTGATAAAGGATGTTTTTATAAAGATTTTATATTTCAGTAATCTCTATACCTAGCATGGGGCTCAAACCGACAACCCAGAGATCAAAAGCTGTACACTCTACCAGCTGGCCAGGCACCCCCAATAAAGGTTTAAAAAATATCAGCCTTGTAGTACTATCAAAGGAGTGGTTAAAACTGACACGTATGGAAATGTAAACTAGCACAACCGTTTTAGTCACCAAATTGGCAATATACACAAAGAGCCTTTAAAAAGGTCATATCCTCTGCTTCAGTAATTTTTTTTAATGTTTATTTACTTTGAGACAGATAGAGTGTGAACGGGGGAGGGGCAGAGAGAGAGGGAAACAGAATCCTAAGCAGGCTCTGTGCTGTCAGCGCAGAGCCTGATTCAGGGCTCAAACCCACAAACCATGAGATCATGACCTGAACTGAAATCAAGTTGGATGCCCAACTGAGTGGGCCACACAGGTGCCCCTGCTTCAGTAATTCTTATAGAAGTTTATCCTAAAGCAGTAAGAAAACACGTCAAGATTTTTTAAAGTAAACTCTACCTAACGTGGGGCCCAAACTCACAACCCTCAAGATCAAGAGTGTCATGCTCTACTGACCGAGCCAGCCAGGTCCTCCACACATCAAGATTTCTATACAAAGATACTCACGAAAGCATTATTTACAACAGTGAAGACAAGAAAATTAAAATTTCCAGCAAGGAACAACTAGTTTAGTGAAGTGACACTCACAATATGACACATAAGAAAACAGGCTGTTTGTTAACAAACCCACAATATTAGCAGTGGTTGTCTCCGGACAGTGTGATTAACGGGTTATTTTAATTTTTACAAGTTTTCCAACACAGAGATTAGTTTTATAATCAGAAGGTTATCACAATATATTGCTACATGAAAAATATTATAAAAGTCATATACAATATGATCCCACATTTGTTATTTAAAAATATATATGCATATAAAAATACTAAGATAACAAAATGTAAAATAACTCCATTTGAGTAGTGGAATTAGAAATTTCTAATCATTATTTTCTAAATTCTTATAATGAAAATGCATTATTTTTATAACTATGAAATTGCTAAAGGGGAAAGAAAGTTCTCAGGAAGGGCCTCAGATCTCTTCATCCCAATTGTGACTTGTCCCCATGGATCCTTTCCATCCCGGTCCTCCTTCTGAAAGCACTCCTGTTTCACTCCCCGAAGTGGGTTTCTTCGTCTCCCTCCTCACCACCAAACCTATCCGAATCTCTTTCTGCTGTTGAGCTCAGAAGTTCCCCAGAAATGGTTCAGGCGACCCTTCCAATGCACGTGGGAGATGAGGAGGAACACTAAGGCGGTGGCACTGAGGATGCAGAGGTTGGGCTGAATTGGGGAGGTATTTGTAAGATGCAAGATTTTGGTCCTGGCGGTGAAGGAGGGAGAGGAACAGAGACTTCTAATCTGGACAGCTAGAAGAACTGTGATCAATATAGGAGACAAGCAGGTATAGATAAGGTGAATCTGACACCATCACGGTCCTGGGGGAGATGTCCAGCAGGTGGTTAGGTATGTGGACTTTGAAAATTCAAGAAAGGTCTAGACTCAGGAATGATGAATCTATAGGTGAGTGGCAGTTGAAGTCATGGGAGCGGATGCAGCCAGCCATAAGTGTGCTAGGAGCAAAGAGCAAATGAGGAACCTGGATAGAATCTTCGGGATTCTCTTTAAAGAGGTGCCCCTTTAAAAAAGGAGGGCAGACAGGAAGCCGACTTGAGGAGCTGAGGTAAATGAGACTTAGAAAAGTGGAGGCAGTAAATATTTAAACAATTCTACCACCTGGTGGTGAAAGAGGTCACAAACTGATGGTCTACCAGGTTTTTACAGAATACTGAATTAACTGTCAGGATTTACAATTAAGTACACTCATAAATCTGGATTTCTGGCTTCTTGCAAATAATCAGAACATCCAACAAACACTATTTTTGCATGGCAACAACCAACAGGAATTAAGAGCTACTCCCTTTTAGTCATAACAAGAGCTCTATTCCTTCTTGCCTGGCCCTTGATGTAGAGGTTTAGGAAACATACTTCCTTTGTGAATGAATAAAGTCCTTATAGGTGCTCACCTAGAGTTCAGAGAGTTTGGTTCATAAAGCCACACACTTGACCCTGAAGGAAGGAATCCTGGGACAAACATAGCTGAATTAAGGATCCTACACCAGAGCAGACCGGGAACCCCCCTTTCCCAGCAAGAGCTATCAAATCTCTTGAACCACAAAAGCCCTGTTCGCAGGCCCATGCTCAGCCACTGTCTCAGGAGGGGCCAGGCCCCACAATGCTCTCTGCATGGTCTTCTCTTTTTGGACAGCAGTAGCACAAGCTGCCATTTCCCTGGGGTTGAGTTGGCTGGCTTCACCAAGTTCCCTAGCTGGGAATTTCCTGGCTCTAGTTTCTAGACTCTTGGGCCACACTCCCTGAATGGGTCCACATGGCAGGCAGCCGTTTCTTTCCTCCAGATTTACATGAGTTCATTCATCCTACCTGGGGAAGAGAACTTGCTGTTTTTCTGACAATTGCTACCTTCTCCAGTAAGATCAAAAAGCACTTCAATTCTGTAAGTGAAATATTTGGAGCTGCCTATTAAAATATTAAAAAAGTAAAACCCTTCTTCATTATACAATTATGTATTGTCAGAGTCATTACCTAATTATCAGTTATTTTACATTGATTTTGATCCAACATGTGCTTGCACTAGACACTTTATTATGTGGTTTTCCTAACTACTTAATTATCTGCACTACTGCCAAATGCAAAATTCTATGAAGATCTGGTAGCATAAATTAAGAACTAATTATAAGCAATTTCATTTATCAAATCTTGCTCATTGATCATAGGCTAGAAAATAATGCTACCTTCAATTGTGAAGCTGGGAGAGAGAGGCTTTTTCTCTCTTCCCTGTGTCTTAAAATATAAGTCTCCTTCCCTAGAGGCAGGTCAAATGAGTCCAAAAGTCCATTTCCATATTAAGTGTAGCATTTGTTATGAATCTTGAGATCTGGTATAAGAACCCAGTCTCAGATCTCTGGACCTGAATTCAAACCCATCTCTATGACTTAGCTCTGTAAATTGCGTTAGGGCAAGTCGCATAAGCTCTCCGAGCTACTATTTCTTTAAGCTAACACAGAGGGACATAAACCACTGTGCTGGGTTATTAAATGAGACAATTTAGGTTAGAAGATGGCCAATCAGTTCCCTGTTTGTCACTCCAGTACACGGAAGCAGAGGTTTTGTTTTTGGTCAAGAAGTGGAACTCCAAACCTGCAGTTACACACTTCCGATCCTGGACCCCTGACAGGAGTCTACTGGTCGATTTCCTGACCAGAATGGAAAACTGAAAGATGAGCAAGTGGAGAAGCCCACTCTGCTCATGCACTCCTCCAGGTGTCTTAGTGCTGCTCTCACCTAACGGCTGCTGTTGTGAAGCAAGAATCCTTCATCTTTGGTGTGAGGATGCCAAGGCTTAGTGAAACTGATTTACCCCTTGAGTGGAACTGGAACATAAACCCAGGTGTGATGACTGCAAAGTCTCTTTTCTGCTTTTCATTCCCCTAGAGAGGTTGGAGAAGCACCTGGGATTTATAGATCCTTTGCCCTCCAGGGAACATCATATAAAAGCCAATTCTGCCAACCTAGCTGCAGATTCTGGTCTAGTCCATCGTACCTCAGTTTCTTGGAGCATAATAAGTATCCATGATCCAGGCCTTCCCCATGGAGGGCCTGGAGTCCCTAACGTTTCTGCTTGGACTGAGACAGACAGGCAGGTCACACCTCAAAGGGCAAGCAGAAGAGCAAGGCCTTTGCTCAGTCACAACACGGTCCCCTGCAGTAAAAGCACAGCCTCCAAAAGGCAGCACTAGCTGTTCCAAAAGGGAGCATTAGCTGTTCCAACCAGTAATTAAAAAAATAAACTGATGTTTTAGTCATTTGGGTGAGTCACAGCAGAGGATCTGAATGTCTTTCCAGAGCAGAGTGGGAACTCTCTGGTATGTGCATGAGGCCCTCCTGCTAGTGGGGTGAGCCCCACACAGGGCTTTCTAATACTGTACTGGCACAAGCACCCAGACTTTGTACTTGGGAGCATTTAGAAAGGTTCAAGACCATCAACGCTCTACTCCAGAAGGCAAAAGCCAATTCATTCTCACTAGTTAACCTCTTCTAGGTTTTACTGGGGTTAGTGCCCAATCAGCAAACTAAATCTCCTGGGCACCAACTTCTCTACTAAAGATGTGGTCACATCCCTTTCCTAAGGGCACTTCCTGGGTGGCTATAGACATGATGCACCTTTGAGACTTTCCTTCTCCCAGCGGGCTCCTTCCTTTTCCAAACTGGACCCTTTTCCTCCTAATGTGCAGAGCTGTTGGGCCCATCACCTCAAGGCCCATCCATAAAAATAGATGGAACTTTTCTGTGAACCCACACAGACCCGGAGCTAGTAATACATATGTTCTACACAGAAACATCCTGTGTGGGAAACAAGGTCCAGCTAACCTATTGTAAACAACATACTACATGCATGCTACTCCACCAGCCAGATAAACCAAACCAAAACAAGAATTAAAAGGCAAAAGAAGAGTGAAATGCTTCTTAGAACTTTCTATATTAACTACCTGGAACATAAGACTTCTGAAAAGTCACTGTTTAAGGTAACTAAACATTCCCTTCCAGTACCTCCATTAACTGATACTAATAAAAGGTTAATCCAAAGGACTGACTTAGCCTGTATATATTCTAGAGTAGCGGGACACATGGAAATGAAATACTGTCAATTGGGACTGTAAAGAAACATGAAAAGGTTGATATATCCATAAAGAGATCACAGAGTGGGGAGTTTTTACCTTTTTCTTCTTCTATTTTTAAAATTTTATTTATGTGAAAATGTACTTGTTTACATACAAAATATTTTCTGGGTAGTAAAGGGATATTTCATGAAAATACCAAGGGCACAATTTTATTCATTCACAGAGAAGTTAAGGTGCTTGATAAAAGGGCCAAAGATGCCCTCATGTGGCTAGAAAGGAAAATGCTGTGACTTAAGAAAGATGGAGGGGCCACTCCCTTCTTTTAAGAGGCCTTGGGTTGTCCATGGGTTTTTGCATCTTTTTCACACCTTGCAGTTTTATTACTTGTCAAAGTAATATGGTATGCTCACATCATTTCCATCAAGAGAAGAGACATTTCATAATTTCAAAAAATATACACTAAAATTTTAAGTAATCAACACGAACCCTTAAGATCAGCCGAAACTCCACCACAGTGACACAAACTCTGTAGGACTCACAGGAGCGCCCTGGTGTGTGAAGAGCAGGGCAAGGATGGGGGATGAAGGAACCAAACTGTTGGAAGCAAAGCCAATTCCAAAGAACAAAAGCAGCTTTAGTCCTTCTTGGAAAACAAGTTCAGCTTCTGTTTCTACCTTAGTTATCAAGAGATCAGAAGCCAATGCCAGGGACCAGAATAGAAAATAAGATAATACCACAAAGACTTAAGTCCATATAATCTATCAACATGAACTTGACCTCCAGACCCTTAAGGCAAACATCGCTCAACCTTATCATACATGGGTTAATAACCTATTTCTTTAAAGAAAAAATTCCTTCTTCCCTTATACCAGAGGTGTAGGTATCACACATCACACAATTATAAAATACATGCATAATGAAAATAATTTTTAGATTTTTTTAAAAAACATTTCCAATGTTCTCTCATTAGACAGAAATAAACTATTCTTCTCAGAGAAGAAAATGAAGACATCCAAGTGCAAAGAAGGCACTCAAAGCTGCAGCCGGAAGCTTCCCTCATCACATAGCTTTTAGATTCTACCAGGGTGAGCTGACCGCCCATAAAACCTTCCCAGGACACCAAGCCCTGAACCCGGGGCACTGCCACACACAGAGGTTCCAGACACGTCTTTTGTGCCTTGGATCACACAGAACACTCTCCGGGAGGCTCTCGGTGCCAGAACCCAAACAAAGGCTAATACTGTGCTCAAAATGCGTTTTGAACAGGCAAGGAGTGTACATAAACACACACCACTCATCTAACACAGAAAAACACAAGATGTTAAATGAAGAGAGCCTAATATAAAATTAAATATACAGCCTGAGTAGAGAGTTAAACCCACATACTCATGCACCCCATCGATAGATTAGAAGGAAAACATTAAATACCAATAGTAGTCATAACTGAGAAGACTGTGACTAGGGGTGATTTTGTTGGTGTTTCCTACTTTGATTTTCCAAATCTGTAATGACCACATGCTACTCTTTTATAATCAAACAAATAAGCAAATAATACTTATTGACCGTTTATCAATTGAGTAATTGCCACCTAATTCAATTATCCTAAAATTCTGTCAAGATAGACACAAGGTTTGGGGCCCACATAAGATTTAAATGTGTCAGGAGGACAGTGGGGATGGGCACAAGAGAAGATTCCTGAACTGGAAGAATCCAAGGGCCTGAATTCAACCTTGGCTCTGTGGAACCTGGGTATTGATTTCCTCATCCTGTCAAACGAGAGGTTGGGCTAGTGCTTCCTAATCCTCAGCGGGTCACTGACCCCTCTAAGTCAGAGATCCTTCTGTCCGGAGAAGTGGTGGTGTGCTGGGTGTTCACAGAGCTTTTAGAAATAATCCAGGAGTTTTATGGACTTTCTAGAGGTTCTGGGACTCGTTAGCATGTTCTCTTCTGCAGCTCTGTTTTCAATGACAGAGGGAAGCAGAATATGGTCCTATTTTCATTTCTTGAATCTTTGCTGAGGGCCAGGACTAGGAGCTGCCAAGATATGCCAAGATCAAAAGTTTTTTGCCCTAACCAACAGCCACTTAAAAAAAAAACTTTTTTAATGTTTATTTTTGAGAGCGCGCACAAGTGGGAGATGGGCAGAGAAAAGTGGGGGGACAGAGGATCTGTGCTGACAGCAGAAAGCCCTGGTGCAGGGCTCAAACACATGAACCCTGACATCATGACCCGAGCCGAAGTCGGATGCTTAACTGACTGAGCCACCCAGGTGCTCCTAACCACCTTCCAAAAGGCTTAACTACTCAGCCCCATTTGCTTTGAGGATAGGAAGGAGCTTCAGCACCATACTCAACAAGTTCAGTCTAAACAAAACATGAGACTACTGGTGTAAAATCAAAATCAAGGTGTGAAAGGTGACCACAGCAGAGGGTAACTGAGACACCAAGAGAGCAACAGAAGACGCTCCTTTTCTAGGCGCATTCCTGCTGAATCCTGACATTCCAGCGAGAAACATGTTTTAGGAACACGCTCGCCCTGGCCTCAGAATGCTCTAAGGCAAACAGGGCAGCACATAAGGGATTACGAGAGGGCCACAAAAAGCATGATGTGACCAGCTACGACATCTCTGCTAATAAATGAGACTTTCTTAAGCAACATACTGCTCATAACTATCTTGCTCCATTTATTTCTTGTTTTTACTTATTTTTTTATTTGAGAGAGAAAGAGAGAGAACAGGGCAGTGGGGCAGAGAAAGAGAGAATCTTAAGTAGGCTCCACACTCAGCGCAGAGCCCAATTACAGGACTTGATCCCATGACCCTGGGATCATGACCTGAACTCAAATCAAGAGTCAGAATGCTCAACCAACTGAGCCACCCAGGCACTCCCCCCACCCCCATTTCTTATTTCTATCATCAATCATTTATCCATTCAGAGCTATGAAAATACTTCCCCCAACTGCAGTATTCAAACAGGATAGACAGATTTCAATAATGAATACTCTTATATTAAAAATAAAAGCTCCACTTCAAATGTCAAAAAACAAACAAACAAAAAAAAACAGAAAAACAAACGCAAACCATACATCAGTAGAACTGCGACAAAACAGTACTTTCAAACAGGCTAGAGGTAGGGTTATGGCTTCACTCTGTTGTATCTCTGTCACATCTGGGAGTTTTGCTTACCTAATGGTTTCTGAAATAAGGAGCATCAAAACAGCTATGAATCAGGAATGTGATGTTTCCAGGAGCCCTCCCAGGACAGCCCTTCTTCCTGGCATCACTAAGCTTTCCCCCCCCCTCCCCCCCATTAGGCCAGTCCCTTCCTCAGGGATCAAGCCTATGTACCCAGATAAGCCTTGCAGGTGACTCCAGAAGTGGGCACAGGGCCTAGCTGCCCGCGGTACTGCCTCCATTCAGAGAATGAGAAAGCCACCCCTCCTCAAGAAGCAACTATGGATGACAGAGATAGCACGATGCTCTGTAGTTCTGACCCAGACCAGACTCCAAAAAACAATCCTTTTGGCCTCAGCTAAGCTAAGGTGATCAGCTTAAGCCAGGTTTAAATCCCTCCTGAATTTACTGATGGCTTTTTATTGATGCTGGTAACCACAATTTTTCCTCATGAATTACCACACTATTGCCCAGTAACTTTAATAAGGGGGATTGGGCAGGGGTTAAAAAGAGATTAATTGTTTCTTTCCTTCCTTCCTTTTTTTTTTTTAAAGGATAATTGCACATAATCACCAATGGGCCTATGGTGGAATACCTCTTGCCACCCCAAGGCAAGCTACTTTATGGGAACTTCCCAGCTGTGCAAGAACTTAACTAGCAACAAGCCTGAAAATTTGGTTACGTATATAGGTACACAGCTGGTTCATCAAATCCCGATTCTGGCCCTCCACCCAATGCATTTCAACTAGAGCATCATCCACCTCCTTCTTTACATTTATCAAACACTTGAATAGGTAATGTCCAGCCACTCCTTGGAGATGGGTCCCTTTTTCAGACACTGGGCTGCTGAACTGCTCAGAAGCCTCTCGGTCCTGGGCTCCACTGTTAGAGCCTTTACAATTTTCTGAAGCCTCTGTCCCTCCCTTTTCCTCACTCCTTTCATCCTCCATAGGTTCTGGGTTTTCATCCTGGGAAAGCAGATCCTGGTTTGCGGAATGGCCCTCGACAGTGGCGGATTCACCTTCTTGTGCAGCAGGCTCACACAGGGTGCTCTCCCGGGGGCCTTGGGCCAAATCCTGGCTACTGCCAGACTCTCTCGGGGTGGACTTCTTCTCCTCCAAGGCTTGGATGACGTCCTCAGGAGCGCGGGGAACTTCTCTCAGCTGTCTTACTCGCTCTCGTTTCTTTCTCCTTAAGTGAATCCAGGAATTTTCTATTGCTGTTAGGAAAAGGCTAACCTCTTCCTTTCCACAGGGGACTCGTTTATGCTGGACCTATTTGGAGGAAAGACAGAATTTTATAGATCACTTTCCTCAAAACCTCAAAAGAAAAAAGATTATTGTAAGTCAGTCTTCAGTGTGCCTTCAAAGTACCTTCAGATCAGTGAGGATTTTTTCAATCCATGTTGTCACAACTACTATGCCTTCCATTGTCTCAGAGCCCAAAGAGGACGCTTTAAGGGACAATTCTTTCATCACAGACTCCAACACTACAAACGTAATGGGTTTCCTTGACTTCTCTAGTTTTCTTCGCTTACTGGGTGGTGACTGAAAGAAAAAGAAGGCATGGGGGAAGGAGGAGAAGTTATCCAAATATCAAATTTCATGTATTATAATGAACTTACCTAGGGACACTTCCATGTCCTATGGAGAGCACTAATGGAGAGCACTAAAAACGCAAAGACCTTTGCATGCTTATTTTCAATACTTGAAACAACTCTGTGAAACAGGTAAGTTACCTCTACATTTGACAGAAAGAAACCAAGATATAGAGAGGATATGTAACCAGCTCAAGGTCACATAGCTAGTAATTTGCCAAGTTAGGATATAAACTCAAAACACATGTTCTTTCTGCCCTACCACACTGCCTGTTTTCAGGCCATCCCCATATAACACCCTCTGACTAGTAATGTCCTTAATCTATGTGTTATACCCAACACATGCCTGCACAATTATTCATTTCATAACAACTCAAGGACCTGGGGACTCTTGTTTTATCAAGAACTGCATGGCGGTGTCTGGCTGGCTCAGTTGGTAAAATGTGTGACTCTTGGTCTCAGGGCTGTAAGTTCAAGCCCCACATTAGGTATAAAGCTTACTTAAAAAGTTAAAATTAGGGGCACCTGGGTGGCTTAGTCGGTTAAGCGTCCGACTTTCGCTTAGGTCATGATCTCGCGGTTCGTGGGTTCGAGCCCCGCGTCGGGCTCTGTGCTGACTGCCAGCTCAGAGCCTGGAGCCTATTTCAGAGTCTGTATCTCCCTCTCTCCCTGACCCTCCCCTGCTCACTCTCTCTCTCTTTCCTAGAAATAAATAAAAATATTTTTAAAAAAGTTAAAATTAATTGAAAAATAAGAACTGCATGGTTTATTTTTTTAATGTTTTATTTAGTTTTGAGAGAGAGAGAGAGAGAGACCGCATGAGCAGAGGAAGGTCAGAAAGAGGGAGACACAGAATCCAAAGACCGGCTCTAGGTTCCAAGCTAGCTGTCAGCACAGAGCTCGACGTGGGGCTCAAACCCACAAACCACGAGATCATGACCTGAGCCGAAGTCGAACACTTAAATGACTGAGCCACCCAGGCGCCCCAGAACTGCATGGTTTAAAACTGCCTACTTGTAGTCTTAAGTTTATACTTGTTGAGGCTTGAAGGAAAGCAGTCGGTTAGTCACAGCCTATGAGATCACATGTGAGGAAAGATCAGGGTCAACTAGGATCGCATGGGCAGAGAAGGAGGTCTGCTGCATCTTGGCTAATGTTGGGACCAAGGCAATGGCTAGCCGAGCACTGCCTCTCTGTTGGAAGAATAGATTCCAGTGGTGATGAGAATAGTGGATTTGAAAGCTAGTTCCACAGAATTCAAGACTGTCATCTTTCTCTTTCTCTCTCTCTCTTTCTTTCTTTCTATTTCAAGCTTAGAACATGAATTATACTCTACCCACTAGAGGGACTCAAGTTCCATTTTAAAACCTAAATGACATTACTATATTTAAAATGTTTCTTTAAACATTTACTAAATTTTTAAAATGACTCTTAGCTAAGGCCAGATATATTATGAACACTTTAAGAGAGACTTCCACCTACTGACTATAAAATCTATTAAAACTTTAAAAAAGATAATTGTAAGGGTCAGGGTGCAGATTATAAGGAGAAAGGATCATAAAGAGAAAACACTTTAGTCAGGTTTGAAGACCTTTTCCTGCAAAAAGCAGTCGCTGATAGTTGTGCTGCCATTAACTGAAATTCTACCTGGCAATGGTGATGGTGCCCATGCATATACACACAGTGTCAGGTCCGCTCCCTGGGTGAGGTCTTGTAAGAACTAATCACCAACTCCACTCACCCCCCCAACAAAACAGCCAGTTTATTCCACGCTAGAAAACTTCTAGATCGTATTTCTTTTTTTTTTTCTTACGAATAGTTTATTGTCAAGTTGGTTTCCATATAACACCCAGTGCTCAACCCCACAAGTGCCCTTCTCCATGCCCATCACCCCCTTTACCTTCTCCCCCACCCCCATCAGCTCTCAGTTTGTTCTCAGCATTCAAGAGTCTCTCATGGTTTGCCTCCCTCCCTTCCCCAACTATTTTTCCCCTTCTTCTCCCCCATGGTCCTCTGTTAAGTTCCTCCTAATCCACCTATACGTGTGGGGCATCTGGGTGGCTCAGTCGGTTAAGGGTCTGACTTCGACTCAGGTCATGATCTCACAATTCGTGGGTTCGAGCCCCACGTCAGGCTCTATGCTGACAGCTAGCTCAGAGCCTGGAGCCTGCTTCAGATTCCTTATCTCCCTCTCTCTCTGACCATTCCGTCTCTTTCTCAGAAATAAAAACATTAAAAAAAAATTTTTTTAAGTGACAAACCCTAATCCACCTATATGTGCAAACATATGGTATCTGTCCTTCTCTGCCTCACTTATTTAGCTCAGCATAACCCCCTCAAGTTCCATCCATGTTGCTACACATGACCAGATTTCATTCTTTCTCACTGCCATGTAGTATTCCATTGTGTATATAAATCACATCTTCTTGATCCATTCGTCAGTTGATGGACACAGGCTCTTTCCATGTTTTGGTTATTGTTGAGAGTGCTGCTATGAACATTGGGGTTCATGTGCCCCTATGCATCAGCACTCCTTGGAATTTATCCCTTGGGTAAATTCCTAGCAGTGCTATTGCTGGGTCATAGGGGAGTTCTATTGTTAATTTTTTGAGGAACCTCCACATTGTTTTCCAGAGGGGCTGTACCAGTTTACATTCCCACCAACAGTGTAGGAGGGTGCCCGTTTCTCCACATCCTCGCCAGCATCTAGAGTTCTCTGATTTGCTCATTTTAGCCACTCTGACTGGCATGAGGTGGTATCTCAGTGTGGTTTTAATTTGTATTTCCCTGATGAGGAGGGATGCTGAGCATTGTTTCATGTAGATTGTATTTCTAAGAAACAATCTATTTTTTCCCTTTATACTAGATAGTAAAAACAAATATAAAAAAACAACCCAGGAAACTAGAGAACACTAAGAAACAAGCTTAGTAGAAAAGGACCAAAAACTAAGAGTACATATATGGGTAAGAACCTGCTCCTGAACAACAAATCATGGATTCCAAGCTCTAAATCTGAACTTGTCCAATTAATGTTTCAGATAAGATGAGACAAATTCACATTGATATTAACACAGTAGTGTTGTTAATATTCAATCACCCAGCCTAAGAAACATATTTTCTACAGTCTACTGAGAGCCTAAAACTTTTCACTAAGGAGCTTAAAATATAATTATTAAGCTGGGGAAAAAGAAGATAGTGGTGTGTAGAAGGGGAACGGGAAACAAGAACCAGATTCCCCATTCCACTTCCCAGTATCCAAGGCTGTTACTACAGACAGGTCACTGTAACAGGATCACCCCTGACAGCCCACCCAGCACACCAAAGATCACCTGGAAATATAGCTAAAAGGACAGTGCCTCATATCTCTTCTGACAGAGATGGTAATCTCTTGTGTTTACAAATTCCAATCAGCAAAGTGAAGATTTTGCTATTTCTCAATTGGTCAAGCTGGAGCTGGCCTACAATACTCTTTCTCCAAAACAAAGTATTGACTCATCATTATCTCTAGACATTAAAGGAGAGAAATGTGTCCTCACCGAACCTAACAAGAGCTCTATCAAGGATTCACTTTCCAAGTTTCAAGGGAATCAGAAATAAAATAAAATATTACCCTATTATCCAGGATGAAAATGAAAACTTCTGCATCTCAAATATGGTTCCTGTATCTTGCATTCTGGCCCCAGTTTTCCATATATAATCGCCAACTGATAAATCTGGTATTTCTGAATATTGTTAGTAAATTACTTTAATACACACATACACAGTCCTCCTAAGACTGTTTTAGTTTTACTCTACTGTAGAAACTAGGCACTCAAGAGGCGCCTGGGTGGCTTAGTCGGTTAAGCGTCTGACTTTCGCTTAGGTCATGATCTCGCGGTTCGTGGGTTTGAGGCCCCGCGTCGGGCTCTGTGCTGACTGCCAGCTCAGAGCCTGGAGCCTGTTTCAGTCTGTGACTCCCTCTCTCTGACCCTCCCCTGCTCACGCTGTCTCTCTCTCTCTCCTAGAAATAAATAAAACATTAAAAAAAACAAAACAAACAAACAAACAAAAAAAACTAGTTTAAAAAAAAAAAGAAACTAGGCACTCAAAACAAAACAAAACAAAAAAAACAAACTAGGCACTTAGATAATTTATACTCCAGAAATTCTCAAGTTTTTAAATGATTCAAGTTTAATATAGGCTTGGCTCACAGCAATCATTCCTTTTCCCTCTTACGTATACTGAAATCCTCCTCCCCGGCGGCCGCTTTTAAGTTTAGATTTGAGAAAACTGAGTGGGGAAGGGGCAGAGGGACGGGAGGAGAGAAGATCTGGAAGCTGGCTTCACACTGACAGCAGAGAGCCCAATGTGGGGCTTAAACCCATGAACTGTGAGATCATGACCTGAGCCAAAGTCGGCTGCTCAACTGACTGAGACACCCAGGGACCCCTGAAATTTCTTTTTTTATTGTTTTGTTTATTTTTCAGAGAGAGGGCATGCACAAGTGGGGGAGAGGTGGAGGAGGGGACAGAGGATCCAAAGTGGGCTCTGAGCTGACAGCAACAAGTCCAATGTGAGGCTCAAATCATGAACATGAGATCATGATCTGAGCTGAAGTTGGACATTCAACTGACTGAGCCACCCAGGTATCCCTGTACTGAAATTTCTTAGTAGGCAGGGCTAGAGTAAAATACAGGAACAGGCTTTGAGAAATTAGTAACTAAATTGAACCCCACAGGTCCTCAGTAGCAGGTAAGCTTATACCCTGTCACAACACTAGTAAACAGAAACTGTTTTCCCCCAATTAAGGTAAATTATTGCAAATATGCTTATAATCTCAAATCACAAATATTTTCAACAAAGGGTGCCACATTCAAACTGTCATTATCTAGTTGAAGCAGGCAAGGTGACATCAATAATTCAACATTTTAAAGTGTAAAATAAAATCACTATTTACAATGGCTTATTCAGTTTAATGTGAAGAACCACAAGGTGAATTTACAACTGATTTGGGATTAGAAAATATATTACTATATTCCCCAGCTGAAAATCAGGACAGTGGGGCCTGGGTGGCTCAGTCAGTTAGGCGTCCAACTTTGGCTCAAGTCATGATCTCACGGTTTGTAAGTTCGAGCCTCGCATCGGGCTCTGTGCTGACAGCCAGCTCAGAGCCTGGAGCCTGTTTCAGATTCTTATCTCCCCCTCTCTCCCTCTCTCTGACCCTCCCCTGTTCATGCTGTTTCTCTCTCTCAGAAATAAGTAAAACATTAAAAAAATTTTTTTTTAAAAAAGAAAAGAAAATCAGGACAATGTGAAAGACGTTTCGTAAGGAGCTATAAACTCCATAGGGGATACTAGTTTTGTATCTTTTGAATCCCAAGGATTTAATAAATAATCAATAGGGGGAAGGGCATCAAGTGTTATTTTGTTGCATTATTAAGAATACGTTAGACTGAAAACATAAATTGAAATAGGTTTTAATTTTTTTTAATGTTGTTTATTTATTTCTGAGAGAGGGAGAGAGATAGCATGAGCAAGGGAGGGTGAGAGAGAGGGAGACACAGAATCTGAAACAGGCTCCAGGCTCTGAGGTAGCTGTCAGCACAGAGCCTGACACGGGGCTCGAACCCACAAACTGTGAGATCATGACCTGAGCCGAAGTCAGACGCCCAACCAACTGAGCCACCCAGGTGCCCTTTTTAAATTTTTATTATTTATTTTTGAGGGACTGAGACTGAGCGTGAGCAGTGATGGGCAGAGAGGGAGACACAGAATCTGAAGCAGGCTCCAGGCTCTGAGCCGTCAGCACAGAGCCCAACATGGGGCTCAAATCCATGAACTGTGAGAACATGACCTGAGCCAAAGTCGGACACTTAACTGACTGGGCCATCCAGGAGCCCCTGAACAAAATCAGTTCTTAAATTTTAAAATATGCTTTACGTAGCACGGCTGTGGATAAATTTCTTAAATCCTCACTCTTACTTTCATTTCTAGATCTCAGTGGTGCAATCAGTCAAGAGACTTTCAAAATGAGGTGTAACTTAACACAAATCCACAGAGCATCTGCTGTGTTGCCAGAGCTGTGGTGCTAACTATGGCTAAGGCAAAAACTGTGTCAAAGAAGTCACGGAATACAGGAAACCATTAAGTTCTCCCTAGTATCTGCAGGAAAAGAAGGGATTCACTCACTAGAGATCTGCTGAGCATGTAGCCACAGCCTCCTTGTTTGACAAAGCAGGCTCCAGAATGGTCTTGCGGGAAAGGAGTGCACTTGCTCTTGGCCAATGCAGGGGAGTCTTTGCTGTTCTGCACTCTGAATGGCTGCTGCCCCAGGTCCTCCAGAACCAAGCAGAAATGCCTGTGAGCTATTATTCTGCACAAACTATCATTATTTGGAGAAAGAGAGCCAGGGGCCAACATGGCCGCCTGACCAGAATACAGACAGGAGGTGTGCTGGGAAAGACGGCCAAATTATCTCACCAACTAGGCCTTATTTAAATGAGTATCAGCTCTGCTGCCATGAAGTGGACTGAGTATTTTGTTGTCCAAGGGTGTAGCTTTCCTGGTAATAGTTCAGTGGGCATTTCTATTGCTATCTTAATCTGACAGGTCACTGTTTACAATGTCTTGAAACTGGGGTGCCTGGCTGGCTGAGTTGGTAGAACGTGTGACTATTTTTAAAAAAAGATTTTATCTAAACCCACTGTGGGGCTCAAACTCATGAACCCAAGATCAAGAGTCGCATGCCCTACCAACTGAGCCAACCAGGTATCCCGAAAAGGGGTGGCTTTAACCCTACACGTGTTTCCTTATTTAAAAAAAACAAACAATGGAAGGATAAATTTAAAAACTGTGTAAATAGCAACCCATGCAGCAGTGGGAATGTTTCAAAGACACGAGAAAAGCTAGATTACTGAATATATATATATATAAATATACATATATATGACATCTGATTTTGAAATCATGTATTTTTCACAATTACAAAATTAAATAACAGACAAGGAATCCTAAAGAAATAAAATGAATGTATGAATGGACTTGGTGGCATAAACCCACAAAGAGGAAACATTCCAAATGACTTTAAAATCCATCATGAGACAGTCCCCAAGGACAAAAGAAATGAAAAAAAAAAAAAAGGAAAAAAATAGTTATTTTTACAAATCATTTTGATGATAATATTAATTTTGAGACTGTTGTGGTGAATTTTGGGTCAAAACAAATGAGTAATTATGTCAGCATGGTTGAGGAACTAGGCTTACTTTTTAGAGCCAATTTCCTCATGTAGCAATTGGGGACAACACTTGTCAGGTTTAAATAAAATGACATGCTATGTGTGATGCATTCACATTAACAACTCCTCCATGAAGCCAGCTCTGACTAGCCAGTCAGAACTGCTTTCACTTTGGGAGCTCCCTAACTCCCAACCATTCATTTAGGCACGTTACTCAGATACAATTCTGCAGCAATGCTCTGTGTGTGTTTCGCCCCCATAGAACCGGTCATCATAAGGACAGAAAATGTTGTCTTCCTTCTTTGTTGTTATCACAATGAAGATCACACTTAATAAGATAAGTAACTAAGGAGAGGGTCCTTAGCTCTGGTTTTGCTCAAAAGCTCAGTTCCTTAATCATCGCATCTGTTTTACAGCCTACTATATAGCCTGGTACATTGCTGGTCTCCAAGCCATTTAACAGCAGAACCCTTTCAAGAAATAAAGTCAATACTAATATTGATGTAATCAGATCATATCTGATTAAGATGAGAGCAAAGCCTGAAGTCCCAACCTGACATCTACCCCCAGCTGTCATCTCCCTGTGGCACCCTACATAGAATCCTTAACCTATCTAGAATGAGTCTGAAAACCTATGCACTACTAAAGAGAGCACGGGCCAGGAGGCCCCAGTTGTGACACTAACAAGGTTACCTGACTCCTTCCATCCATCTGCTTTCCAAAAACCTTCTAGCTTTATTTCCTAGACAGGACAGTCCCCAGGCTTAAAAGAAATGTCTTGAATGCAGGGGGATAATTTTTTCTAAAACCAGAGATTCAGGGCAATGCTCATACTAAGAGTGTACAACTTACTGGGGCCACACCATTTTTCCTTCTTGTTTTAACAAGCGTTAAACTTCTGAATGCAAAGCAAAGCTAAAATAACATCTTGAGTAATTAAAGGAGAAGCTGGGACAAAGAGGCATTCTAAGTGGCTTGTTAAATCTATAAAGAACAGTCCTCACAATATGCTTCCTTATATACATCATCAGTAGGAATGATTGTACAAAAATTCTATCAACACTAGGATTCATCCTTTTGTTGCTAAAATAAATCTAGACAAGAGCAATGGACTTAGTGTAGGCACTTGAATCAGAATTTTTTTAGCATTCAGCACCAACAGCAACGAGTCAGTGGGCCTAAGATAAGTGAAAATAGAAGTTGCCATAGTAACTTGCACATTTACCCTAAAAAGGCAGGAGTGGGGGTAGGGTGGGGAAGTAGGTCAATATTTCTACTTAACTAGCTCTAGGCTTCCTGTCCTCATCGAAAACAGCATCCTCCTAGCTACCCACTCGTAACGGGAGCGAGAGGGAGAAAGTCAGGGGAGCATTTCCAAATGCAAGGGGTGGGGAAAGGTCCAGGTGGAGGAGAGGAGAACCAGGAGGATGGCCCACTGAAAACCTCGCCAGCGCTCTGGGCCTACCCCTGGGAAAGCGGTTGCTGATCAAGGGCACCAGTGCTAAGAAACTGTTGCTGGGTTACTGCAAATCAGAAACTGCCATTCTCCCCGTAGCGGTTTAAGTGCACCTAATGGAACACTTGGGAACACGTTATTAACAGCTTTGGGTTGAGGATACTGTGGGGAGGGAGGAGTACTCCGGCATGGGAGAACCTGAGGCCCTTTGCAAGAGACATTCTTTGATGGTTCAAACTATGAATAGGGCTCAAGAATGGCCTAGAAGACAAGGAGGGAGAAGGTTCCTTTTCAAAATAAGCTGATTTTGCTAACACAGAAACATAGTGCCCTTTGATATTTTCATCTGAGACAGCTACTAATCCAAGGGGGCAAAGGGGACTTTGGGCTCTGAGATGGCATGGAATGTGCCAGAGCCCATTATAAGCTCTTCCACCTGTGGTGCCAACAAATATGGGAAGCAGGTTAAAGAGAAATCATTTGGAAACAGACACAGTTCCACTTTCCTGCCACTGTTAATATCTGCATATTAATCCAGGGATAACCCAGTGTTTGTGCAGGGATAATTTAGAGCATTACTAATGATTTTAACCACTTGGTGTGAAAGCCCCAATACTCTAGAAAATGACAGAAAGGATAATCTGTCAGGGAGGTAAAAACAAAACAAAACAAACAAAGGAACAACAACAGCCCAGAGCTATCTTTTTAAACAGCTCAGAGCCTGGAGGCTGCTTCAGATTCTCTGTTTTCCTCTTTTTCTGCCCCTCCTCCACTCATGTGTGCACATGCGCTTTCTCCTCTCTCAAACATAAACATTAAAAGATAAATACATGCATACATACATACATACATAAAAATAAACAAGTGCACATTTCAGGGGTGCCTAGATGGTTCAGTCAGTTGAGCATCTGACTCATTTGTCTGAGCAATTCGGAATCTGCTTGGGATTCTCTCTCTCTTTTCTTTGCCCCTTCCCCTGCTCACACGCACTCTCTCTCCCTCAAAATAAATAAATAAACTTAAAAAAAAAAAAAAGGGATTCCTGAATGGCTCAGTCTCTTAAGCGTCCAACACTTGATCTCAGCTCAGGTCATGATCTCACGGTTCATGAGTTCGAGCCCCACAATGGGCTCTGAGCTGACAGCACAGAGCCTGCTTAGGATTCTTTCTCTCTCTCTCTCTCTGCCCCTCCTCCGCTCGTGCACATCCTCTCTCTCACAATAAATAAATAAACTTAAAACAAAACAAAACAGAAAAAACCGTGAACATGTCAAACACTAACCTCTAGTCTCCCTATACTGCCTTATACAGAGGGAGGCATAGGCTTACACAGGATAGGCCATTCAAACTTGACTGGGACATTTATTTCAACCCAGCAGCACACCTAGTAGCAGAGTACAGGAAGGACAGGCTCAGTTTTAAATCTGAGCCCATGTAATCAGAATCACCTGCAAATTATCCCCTTGTACTTCTGCACATGTCTCTACTCCTTTGTCCTAGGAGAGAAGGGGAAGAGGCTCACAGACACAGCAACATTTAAGACTTGAAAGACCCAAGAGCAACCAAGACTTTGAGAAAGGAGTACCCAAAATAAACCTATTGTATGGATAGGGGATCAGAGACCTGAAGGACCAGGTACCAGGCCTCCATTATTACTATGAGAAGAGGGAGCACAGTGCCCAGCAATGTGTGCATAAGCTTAAGATGGGAGGCTCCAGGCAACAAGGCCGATCACTCTTGTGAAGGAAATGTTGAGAACAAACAGATGCTCTTCTATTACCGCCTCTCAGTACATCCCAGAGAAATTATTCAGTCTAACCAGTTCAGAAGCATTTTTCCATTACATAAAATAACACGGAGGACAGAGAAATTTGTGGAACAAATCATTCTTTAAAACATTCTAGTAAAGAAAATGTTCAAGCTTGAGCATATGCAAAGTAGAGAGAACAGGATAATGACCATCCAAAACTGATCAATATTCTACTGGTAATCTTAAAGCTAAGACAGAACCCTTTACTGGAATGATCAAAGGCCTGCAACCCAAAATGGCAATTTCTGCATTTACCAATAACCCCAGGAGACAGCTACTCTATGAAAGCACATCAATAATAAAGAAAAATAAAAACTAATTTCAATTCTAAAGGAATATCCCACAGAATTAATTACACCCGCAAGGTGTTTCTACAGGTTATACAAGCACGGCATTGCACAAACCCACAGACAAAGGATCCATGGTCACTACAGTCCACCTTATAGGACTGTGCCTTGCTTCACAACACTTCCCATTCTGCCATGAGCATCTGGGGCAAACTTCAGGGCAACAAGACAGGACAGATTTATTTATGACCTACTGAAACCCACCACGTGCTGGCATTTGGAGAAGCTGTAACAAAGGCTCTACTTACTGGCACTGTAACATCATCATAAAAACTCCAAGCTAAAGCCCATCTCATTGTCCGACCTTGACAGAATTCAGTGTAGGTGACTTTAGGAACCTGAAACCAAGACACAGGTCATCCCATCAAATTGAAGTCATTCCACCAATGTTTTTGGCTCCTGCTTCATGATAATTATGTGATGGTCTTTCTTTCTGTCAATTAAGAAACTCTGCTATACCCAGACAGTTATGTACAGTTGTCTAATAATCACTGAATAAATTATGTCTCAACAAAGTTGTAGGTTTTTTCCTCTTCTAAAACATTAGAGAGAATTTACAGTTCTGGCTTGAAGGTCCAAATAAACAAAACACTCAAAATAACACAGCTCCTTCAGAAAACCACTGGTAAATGATTCAAATGTTGTTTTGTTTTGTTATCTTTTCTTTCTTTTTTAAGGAAAGAAAGCCACCAAAGCCTGGCTAGATACAACCATGTAGTCTCCCTTTTATCTATCGGGTTTTATGGGAAAAAAATGAAATTACTTTGTAGCTGTTACAATTTTAACACAGAAAAGGTGTGACAGGGAAAACAGGATGAGTACAATGTCAGAGAGAAACCAGAAGTGAGAAACCTGGGTTTCTGCCACTGACTACACATCTAACCCCCTTCTCTGAAAAATCACCTGGCTCATGCTTACTTGTAACAAACATCATAAACTGGGAGAGAAGTCAGGGGACAGAAGCAAGGGTCTGAACTCATGTAGACTGTACCATAAAGGGAATCAAAGTTGACTGAAGACCATTCTAATTATAGCTGATCTCTGATAACTAGACATGTGACCCAGAACAAGCCCCTTGACTATGTAGCCTTCAGTTTCTGTAATTACAAAGGAATCTGACAGGGGGTTGGTGGCAGGTGGTATCAGGTTTTTTCATTTCTGGTCGCTCTCTGACATTGTACTCATACTGTTTTCCCCATCTTTTCTCTGTTTTAATTGTCAAAGAAGGCCTTTTAAAAATAATTTGTAAAAATCCTCTTTTAGCCCCAGAATTACAAAATTCAAAAATAAACAAACAAAAAAACAAATTTAGAGTTTTAAAGTATAAAGGAAAATTCTATACTTTAACTGCCATCACAAGTAGACACACCAGAATGGTAATGATAAAGCCTTACCCCTTGTATGCGAAGTTCTTCCTTTAAAGGAGCCAGGCTGCATTTCTTCCCCAGCATACAGCTGTACCACCTAGGAAAGAAAATCAGAGAAGTTAAACATTGTTTCATGTGGTTACATATTTAATTATTTCTCAAGTGAACAAAATGAGAACAGAAGTAAAAAATTCTAAGTTACAAGTGGCAATAACAAAAATTGCATACAATATATTTAGACAAAGAACGAAAGTAAATTAAAAATACAAAAACCCACTTAGCCTCTCCAAAACACCACCTATATACCATTTTAACAGAAACTGTAAAATCTAGCATGAACCTGTATTGTGAGATGGCTTCACCTGCAAATAATTTAAGGATATGTATTATATTAGTGTTTCAATTTCTTCTATAGTAAACACAAATATAGAAGAGGGAGCAGAGAGAAGACAGAGTGAACTGGTTAAAAGGTAAAAGGATAATATTTAGCCTATGAAGAATTAACTACTATGCTTTCTACCATAAGCAATTAGGAAACTTGACAAAATATATGTAACAATTGTTTTTCAGACATTGGACAACTGCAATAAAGACCTATGATCTCAGAGAGAAACAAGCAATGTGAGCCCCGTAATTGCCAGAGCTTACTGCCTGAAAGAAATTTCCAAGCAGCAATGCAGGGAAAGTACATGCAAACAGATCCCCATAATCTTGCTGAATTGTTGAGGAAGAGATGGATTTCAGAAGCCCACACAGTAAGAGTCTAAAGAGCAAAAGACAAGAAAGGAAGGAGTTGCAGAGAGAATTATGGCCATCTGCGGAAGAGTTCCCTGGAACAGTCTGTAGAATAATGATTTGCACATGTGAAGTGGTACTCTGTGAGGCTATGGAAAGAATTCCCAAAAAGCAGTTAGCTGAACAATTCCTAGAGTCCAGACAGAGCTGGACTAGTTTGTAGTTCTACTAGCCAGGGTAGAAAACCCTGGTTAATAAAGGGGCATCTAGTAGAGTCTTGGAAGACTCAAAAGGATCAAAGTGATCACAGGTTAACTTAAGTAAACATCAGAACAAAATCCAATACTTTTTAAAGGAACACAACGAAATGCAGCACCCCAAAACATAAGATTTGCAATGTCTAGCACCCAATCAAAAACGACCAGATATTAAAAGAGACAGGAAAAAAAAAAAAAAAAAAAAAAAGGAGGGGGCAGGAAAATGACTTACAACCAGGATTAAAAAAGAAAATCAATTAGAAACAGATAAAAAAATGAGAGATAATGAAATTAGCAGATAATGACATTAAAACAGCTCTTAGAAATATGCTCCAAACCAAACATGGACATAGTGAGGAGTATACGGAAGATATCAAAACCAACCAAATGGAACTTCTAGGCATGAAAATTATGATACCTAAAATGAAAATTTCACTGGATAGAATTAACAACATATTAGACTCTGCAAAAGAAAAGAACTGTGAACTTGAATACGCAGCAATATAAACTACACAAAATAAAGCACATGGGGAAAAAATCAACACAGCACCTGTGACCTGTGGGACAGTATCAAGCAGTATATATAAGTGGCATTTCAGGAAAGGGGAGAAGAGGAGACAAAAAAAGATTTGGAAAAAAGGCCAATTTTTTTCAAAATTGAAAAAAATTGTAAGCCTACACACAAAAAGTCCAATGAATCTCACACAGAGGAAACATAAGGAAAATGGTATCAGGGTACCTCACAATTACTGAAAATCAGGGGTGCCTGGGTGGCTCAATCAGTTAAGTGACTGACTTCAACTCAGGTCATGATCTCACAGTTCATGAGTTCGAGACCTGCATTGGGCTCTGTGCTGACAGCTCGGAGCCTGGAGCCTGCTTTGGATTCTGTGTCTCCTTCTCTCTGTGGCCCGCCTCCCCAACTCTCTCTCTCAAAAATAAATTAATAATAAGAAAATATTTAAATTACTGAAAATCAGAGATAAAGAGAAAATCTTAAAAGTATGGAGAGGCTGGAGACACTTTTTAAAAAAGATTCTATTTTTCAGTAACCACTTCATGTAACATGGGACTTGACCTTACAACCTTGAGATCAAAAGTCACATGCTTATTGACTGAGCCAGCCAGGACCCCGAAGCCTTGAACATTTTTAAAGGATTAAAACAATACAAAATATGGTTTCAAGGTATAATAAGTAAACAAGGAAACAGTAAAATAATCATAATCTTCAGGTCATGATCTCACGACTCGTGGGACTGAGCCCTGCATCAGGCTCTGTGCTGACAGCAGAGTCTGTTTGGGATTCTCTAACCTTCCTCTCCCTGCCCCTCCCTCCCGTATGCTCATGCACTCTCCCAATGTAAATAAAGAAAAAACTTGGGGCGCCTGGGTGGCTTAGTCGGTTAAGCGTCCGACTTTCGCTTGGGTCATGACCTCGCTGTTCGTGGGTTCGAGCCCCGCGTCGGGCTCTGTGCTGACTGCCAGCTCAGAGCCTGGAGCCTATTTCAGAGTCTGTATCTCCCTCTCACTCTGACCCTCCCCTGCTCACGCTGTCTCTCTCTCTCTCCTAGAAATAAATAAAAATATTAAAAAATAAATAAATAAATAAATAAATAAAATAAAGAAAAAACTTAAAGAAAGTTTTTTCTTTAGAAAAAGAGAAGAGTTCTAATACTCAAAACAGTTTTTTTAATGGAAAAGAACAAAACTGGAGGATTTACACTACCTGAATTCAAGCTCTGATAATCAAGACAATATGGTAATGGCATAAATACAGACATACAGATCAAGAGAATGGAATATAGTCCAGAAAGAGACTTGTTTATATGATCAGCTGATTTTAAACAAAGGTATCCAGGGCTTGCTCTTCGAAAGGCACAGTTATAAAAATAAAAAGGCAAACCACAGACTGGGAGGAAATACTTGCAAAACACATCTGATAAAGGACTTATATTCAGCATATATAAGGAACTCCTACAACTCAGTAAGATTAATAAACAGGTAAGATATAGGGAGACTTCTAGTTTGTAGCCCAAGATGTTAAGAAGTTGTTTCAAATATTGTTTGAATTTTTAAGTAATTCAAACACTTTTTAAGTAAAAAGCTGAACCAACCAAAAAATTAACAACTCTTCCTATATCCATCAACAGAAGCAGCTCACAGGGGAAACAATGCCTCTAAAATTAGAGAAACCAACAGGTGAATACAAAGAATCACAACGCACCAGAGCAAATATCCAGCATCAAAACCTCCATGGGAATCAGTGCTGAGGTAGGGAACCCTGAATTGCAGCTGACAAACTGCCGGAGACTCAGCATGGACAGGTCTGAGAAAAAACCCACGAGGACTCTGTCATGAGGACCCTGAAACTTTCATCAATTTTACCTCCAAGAGTTTGACCAGGTTCTCACAGTGAATATGGGAGAAAATTTTTCTGTGCTTCCAGCAGGGTAAAGGGAAAAGGAATAATTTCAAAATAGGCTAGAGCATCCTGTTCTTAACAAGACCTGCCCTCAAGAGAAACCAGGTAAACAGATCCTAACCTGTTAAGGTATTATCATATCCTAACTTATATAGAGAATTGGCATCAACCAACTCCAGCCTACTCTAGCCATCCTGTCCCACTAGGAGGGAGGGGAAGAGTAAGCAGGGACTGAGAATCAAGTGTGAAGTTCACAATCCAGAGGGACAGGCTCACTAAGACTGTGATCTACTCACAAGACTATGGAATGTCTCCCCTCTTCCCACACCTCACCCACCTTACTAAAGGTCTATTTATAGCAGTTCCTTTTACCCAGTATGTGTTTTTATTAAGAAAAAAAAAATAACATACTAAAAGCCAAAAAAACAGTCTGAAGAGACAGAGCAAGGCTCATAACCCCATATGGCAAGAATGTGGGAGTTATCAGATCAGAAATTTAAAACAACAATGATTAAGATGCTAAGGGCTCTAATAGGTAAAGTAGACAGCATGTACGAACAGATGGGCAATGTAAGTAAAGAGATGGAAATTCTAAGAAAATGAAAAAGAAATGCTGAAAGTCAAAACCCGTGTAATAGAAAGGAAGAATGCCTTTCATGGGCTCATCAGCAGACTGGACACAGATGAAGAAAGAATCTCTGAGTGTGACGATATCTCAGCAGAAACTGCCAAAAGTGAAAAGTAAAGAGAAAACTTACTGAGCAGGGACACAATACAATACCCAAGAACTGTGGGACAACTACAAAAGGTGTAAGATACGTGTAATTGGAATTCCAGAAGGAAAAGACAGAAAGACACAGGAAAAAATATTTGAAACAATAATGACTGAGAATTTCCCTCAAATTAATGTCAGACACCAAACCACAGATTTGGGAAGGTAAAAGAGATCACTGAGCAGGAAAAACACCAAAAAAAAAAAAAAAAAATCACACCTAAGGCATGAGATTTTCAAAATACGAAAACTAAATATGGAAGTCAAAGGGAAAAAGCCACATTATGTATAGAGGAACAAATTACATCAAACTTATCTTAAGAAACCACGCAGGGGGCACCTGGGTGGCTCAGTCGGTTAAGCATCTGATTCCTGGTTTCAGCTTGGGTCATGATCTCACAGTCTGTGAGACTGAGCCCAGTGTGGGGCTCTGAGGTTTGTGAGACTGAACTCTACATTGGGCTCT
Source organism: Proteles cristata cristata (assembly GCA_017311185.1). Taxonomy (NCBI): domain Eukaryota; kingdom Metazoa; phylum Chordata; class Mammalia; order Carnivora; family Hyaenidae; genus Proteles; species Proteles cristata. The sequence continues at coordinate 348,268 of JAESUZ010002578.1, forward strand.
GCAATGACAGCACAGAGTCTGCTTGGGATGCTCTGTCTCCTCTCTTTGTTCCCCACACCAGCTCTCTCTCAAAATAAATTAATAAACTTAAAAAAATAAGAAAAAAAAAAGGAACCATGCAAGAAAGAGTAGAATGAAATGTCTAAAAAAGAGAAGAAAAAAACCCACCAACCTAGCTAAAATTCTGTACTCTGTAACATTAAAAGTGAAGGAGAAATAAGACTTTCTCAGACAAACAGAAATTGACAGAATTTGTTGCCAGTTCCTTCTCTAGAGAACTTCTCTTAACACTGCAAGGCCTTACAAGAATGAAAACTGTATCAGTCTGAAACTCAAACATATATAAAATGACCAAGGGAGAAAAAATAAGTGGGAGTTAAAAAAACACAAAGAATCAAAACTTTTAAATTTTCTAAAAACTTTTAATGGTTATTTATTTTGAGGAAGAGCATGAGCAGGGGTGGGGCAGAGAGAAAGGGAGAGTGAATCCCAAGCAGGCTCCACACAGTCAGCATAGAGCCCGAAGTGGGGCTTGATCCCAAAAACTGTGAGATTATGACCTGAGCCAAAATCAAGAGTTGGACGCTTAGCAGACGGAGCCACCCAGGTGCCCCAAAACTTTTTAAGTTCTTAATTGAGCCAACAGATAACAGTTTATTAAAAATAACACCTGGGGCACCTGGGTAGCTCACTCAATTAAAAATCCAACTCGATTTCAGCTCAGGAGTTGTGATTGGTGGGACCAAGCCCCACATTGGGCTCTGCGCTGACAGTGTGGATGGAGCCTGCTTGGGATTCTCTCCCTCTCTCTCTCTCAAAATAAATAAATAAACTTAAAAAAAAATTATCAACAACATATTCGACTATGTATGTTTATAAATATATATATGTATAAATGAAATGACAGCAAAAATACAAGGAACACGAGAATTTTTACATTTACATCAACTGTATTGAGATATAATTTGTATACAGTAAAATTTTCCAATTTTATTTAATTGCATGAATGTTTATTTATTTTTGAGAGAGAGACAGAGGCATAGTGCAAGCAGGGGAGAGACAGAATTGAAAGCAGGCTTTAGGCTCTTAGCTTTCAGCACAGAGCCCGACATTGGGCTCAACCCAGGGACTGGAAAATTGTGACGTGACCTGAAGTCCGCTGCCTAACCAAATGAGCCACCCATGCGCCTCTATTTTATTTGTTTTTAAGTAGGTTTCATGCCCAGTGCAGAGCCCAATGTGGGGCTTGAACTCATGACACTTGAGATCAAGACCTGAGCTGAGATCAAGAGTTGGACACTGGACTAAGCCACCCAGGTATCCTCTTTTCTGAAATCCAATTTTAAGTATGTAGCTGAATGAATTTTGACAAATGTGTCTATACCACCACCACAATCAAGATATAGAACATTTACAGCACCCTAAAAAGTTCCCTAGTGCTCCTTCGCAGTCTTTTCCCATCCTACCCCAGCCTCCTGTGACCACTGGTCATTCTGTCATAATAGTTTTGCCTCTTCTAGACTTTCATATAAATGTAATCAAAAAGAATGTTTCTTCTATCTGGCTTTGTATCATAAATACACTGGCAGTTTCATATGGATCCAACTTAATATATTAAATAATATAAATGAAAATCTTAATGTTTATAGAAGTATGAGAAATAACTACTATACTGCTCTAGAAATAATATGCACTAATATTTTATTTTCACTGTTTGTGAAAATAAGCTTTCCTTTAAAATTATCATTCCTGGGGCACCTGGGTGGCTTAGTCGATTAAGCGTCCGACTTTCGCTTAGGTCATGATCTCGCAGTTTGTGGGTTCGAGCCCCGCGTCGGACTCTGTGCTGACTGCCAGCTCAGAGCCTGAGCCTGTTTCAGTCTGTGACTCCCTCTCTCTCTGACCCTCTCCTGCTCACGCTGTCTCTCTCTCTCTCTCTCTCTCTCCTAGACATAAATAAAACATTTTAAAAAATTAAAAAAAAAAAAAGTATCATTCCTGAACAGATTAGATCAGAGTCACCAGAAACCAAGAAATAGCCCAGAACAGAGACAAATCAAAGATACTGTAAATTTCCTTAGGAGATGAAGGAAAGCAAATATTTAGATAAGTAAGGCCTGTTATAGTTAAATATGTCATTGGTAGTTAACATACACTTCGCAGAGTTCATATTTCTTTTAACCCTTGCAGTAAACTGAATACTAGAATTGTTAATCTTTTAAGATTTAATCTCATCAATACACTTAACTGTTTCCTGAAACACTTATATTTCTTACAGCACAAATAGAAGTTACAGCATTTATTAAAAAATTCTGAAGTGACTTCACTTTAAAAAATGCCTACCCATTAGATCCTAGCTACTTTCACAGGCATCTTGTGACAACTAATCAAAATGCCAAGTAGAAAAAAGATGAACTAAAGGAAGATCTAGTTACCCAGGAGACTGAACCTATTATACTATTTTAATGATGAAAGTGGCACTCTACTCATTATAGCATTTAGTAATTCCTCCGAGACAGCAGCTTCAAGAAAAAGTGTTCTGAAATAAGTTCAAACATATAGGAGAGGTGCAAGCTTAGTACAAATGATTCCAGAAGAGTTCCAAAACTCTTCACCCAGATTCATCAATCAACATTTTCCTCCATTTGCTTGTTCTGTGTGTTCTGCTTTGTTTTAAATATTTGAGTGTTAGCTACAGTCATCATCATGCCCCTTTAACCCTTAATATTTTGGCATGTTCATTTTAAAAACAAGGACATTCTCCATTCTCCTTCATAACTACAGAACAATTAATCAAACTGAGAAAATTTAACACTCATACAATATTATGATCTGAAATACAGTCTATTTTCAAATTTCACCAATTATCAATTACCCCAATAACGCCCTACATGGCAATTTTCTCCCCTCATGCAAGATCCAATCTAAGGTCCTGCATTTCATTTACATGTCAAGTCTCTTTAGTCTCCTTCAATCTGGAACAGTTCCTCAGCACCCCCCTTTTTTTTTTTTACTTTTATGACCTTTTTATTTCTGAGGAAATATTTTACAAAACCCCTCACGCTGGTTTGTCTGGAGTTTGCTCAGAGTTAGGTTCCAGTTATAAGTGCTGGGCATGAAGGGCAGGGAGTGCTACTGTGTCCTGGGTGCAACACATCAGAAGGTGATCATCTGCTCAAGGTAGGATGCCACAGGTTTCTCTATTGTAATGTTACCGTATTTCTTTGTGATTATAAGTTATCTGTGGGGAGATTCTCTGAAAGTTAACATTCTACCCCTCCTCAAATTTTCTACTGCTGATCTTCCATGAATCAATTATTACAAAAATGATTGACAAAATCATCAAAGTTTTTCTCACTTTATTATTCCTTCTGCATGTACTAGTTAGGATTCTACTGTGACAAAGAACTTTTTTCTCTATCCCCTTTATGTATTTTATTTGCTTTATTTAATAGGTTAGTATCAATTACTGTCATTATTTATTCTGAAATCACATTGTCCCAGATTTGGCTTGAGCTAGCTCCTATATCCTTTTGACATGTCATTTTTTGAACACTTTCTTAGTTTTTGATATTATAAAATATTCCAGGCTCTTCTTAAACTTACCCTTACCCAGCAGTGGAATCACCCATTTCTCCAACGCGTCTGATTCTTTTTAGTGGGGATTACTTACTTTAAAACTTTTTAAAACACCAAACCTTAAATAGAAGTGGAATACAGAAAAATAGAAGAAGACGTTTGGCATAGTAAAGTGGACATGAGCGTAGTTAAAAACTTCCCTCATTGTGGAACCTAACATTTTGCTGCCTATAGTGAATTATCAGAATAAATGCCCCTCGACATGCAGAACAGCCCTAATGTCCACCTGATCTCAAAATTTACCATGTAATGCGCGGTAACGCATTACAAATCTACATGGCTAAAAGTAAACTTTTATGTTCTTCTTACTTTAAGTAGTTTTAATTACTCACATACATTTTTACAAGTACAAGAAACACGGCAATAAGACTCTCCAAGGCAGTGGGACCAAGGCTTTTCATTCTTTGGTATTCTTTTTCCTAACGGCCCGATGTACTAAAAATACATGCTTGTTGATTTTAACAACTCTCTTCTTTGACCACTTAAAGTAGAACTAACTGGGGGCGCCTGGGTGGCTTAGTTGGTTAAGTGTCCGACTTTCGCTTAGGTCATGATCTCGCGATTCGTGGGTTCGAGCCCCACATTGGGCTCTGTGCTGACTGCCAGCTCAGAGCCTGGAGCCTGTTTTAGAGTCTGTGTCTCCCTCTCTCTCTGACCCTCCCCTGCTCATGCTGTCTCTCTCTCTCTCTCCTAGAAATAAATAAAAATATTTTAAAAAAATTAAAAAAAATAAAGTAGAACTAACCAGTGACTACCTACTACAGGTAGATACGCCATGAAAGTGATACAGCCAGCATGTCATGCCATGAACCACTGGACTCAACCTGTTCTCCCTAAGATCTGAGCGCAGTCACCAATCAATGAGGCTCTGCCCCATCGAACTTGAAAGGGAATGTAACTATGCATGTATGCATGATACCTAAATTAAGGTTATGAGAAGCACATAACCTAATTCATTAAAAAAAAAAAAAAGTCCCTTATCTTTCAGGCTGTTTAATTCTTTATCTTCCTACCTTAACAGGAAATAAAAAATCAAAATACCAGTACCTGCCTCCTGCGAAGCTCACAACTAAAAAATACGTTTTAGGGTCGCCTGGGTGGCTCACTCGGTTGGGCGGCCGACTTTGGCTCAGGTCATGATCTCACGGTTCTTAAGTTTGAGCCCCACGTTGGGCTCTGTGCTGACAGCTAGCTCTGAGCCTGGAGCCTGCTTCAGATTCTGTGTCTCCCTCTCTCTCTGACCCTCCCCTGCTCACGCTGTCTCTCTCTCTCAGGGAAAAAAAAGTTAAAAAATACTTTTTAGGTTTTAACTGAGGAAATCCTCTTCTACTGGAGAACAGGCTTGTATATTATCTGACCTCCAATACATCTCTACCTTCTATATTTGTGTGGTGAGTTACTGAAGCAAGGAGTAAAGATGGAATCAGAGATGGAAGAGAGCCATCCACATTATAGTCTCATCAGATGTATCTGTGGAGGTTCAGGAACAAATGAGAAGTGGTATGTTCTTTTTAACACTGAATAAAAGAGTAAATATAATGCCCAATAATAAGGAATTACTTAATTGTGGACTGTTGTGAAGCTATTTAAAATTACTACTATGCACATACCATTAGCCGCAAAGAAACACAGGAATGAAAAAAATTAAGTTAAAATCAAAAGCAGAAAACAAAATTAGTGGTATTCATGATTACAACCATGGGAATAAAAAAGGGGGGAACTGGCTGGAAATGCACCCAAAGTAAGCTACCAGTTGTGTCAAAGTGCTGAGATCAATGTTTTCTGCATTTACTAATTTTCTGTGTGATTATATTGTTTAAGAGATAAAAGTACAAATAATAATAATAACATCTAACATTTAGATAGCACTTTCGTCTACATGTATACTCATATGTAATTTCTCTTCATTCTCTGAACAGCTATGGGAGGTATTATCCCCAAAGTTGGAGTCTTTCCGCTGAAGAATTAACTAAAAGCTCAGTTATAAAATCTACAATTATACCTTGCTATTATTACTTATAGTACCCCATAACTATACTAACATCTACTTTAAAAAAACAGAAGGGAGGGGACTTTTTATTTACATAACAAAGTACTTGTTACATTTTCTTTCAACACAGTAGACCAGCATGTAAATCTACTGAACTCCTAGAACAGTTGAATTAAAATGACCTTAAAATTCTTTATACCAAATATGTGCTCACTTAATTCTATGACCACCCTGTGAGTTCTAAAGTAGCTATTATTATCCCATTTTACCAAAAAGAAAACAAAGTTTACATTTGGTAATTAAGAATGTTATTAAAGAATCACAATCAAAAGGCACAGAGGCGCCTGGGTGGCTCAGTGGGTTGGGCATCTGGCTCTTGATTATGGCTCTGGTTACTGTCTCACGGTTTCGTAGTTTCAGGCCCTGTGTCGGCTCTGTGCTGCAGTGTGGAGGCTGTTTGGGATTCTCTCTCTCCTCCTCTCTGCCCATCCCCCCCTTGCGTTCAGTCTCTCTCAATAAATAAATAAATTTTTTTAAAAAGGCACAGATTATTCAATTTGTTGCCTATCACCAAGTAATGTTGAATATATACAAACCGAGGAAGTATCCACCATCTGGCAGGGGGTAGGGAACAGAAAGGAAAAAGCATAAAGAGGAAAAACGGTGAAACCAGTATTAAGTTGGAACTTTGTGAGATACAGATCTCTTACTCCTGGAGAAATCATAAAATAACCGCCATAAAAGGAATCAGCTACAGCCCAAGTCAAACTGATTATAAATAGATCTGTAAACAGATCTACTGATCCATTTAGAAGGTTGGGTAAGTCTCTAAAAAAGACAATGCTCTTTTTTTTAATTTTCTTTTTAACATTTTATTTATTTATTTATTTATTTATTTTTTAATATATTTATTTCTAGGAGAGAGTGAGAGACAGCGTGAGCAGGGGAGGGTCAGAGAGAGAGGGAGTCACAGACTGAAACAGGCTCCAGGCTCTGAGCTGGCAGTCAGCACAGAGCCCGACGCGGGGCTCGAACCCACGAACCGCGAGATCATGACCTAAGCGAAAGTCGGATGCTTAACCAACTAAGCCACCCAGGTGTCCCAACATTTTATTTATTTTTGAGAGACAGAGAGTGAGTAGGGGAGAAGCAGAGAGACAGACAGACAGAATCTGAAGCAGGCTCCAGGCTCTGAGCTGTCAGCACAGAGCCTGATGGGGGCCCAAACTCATGAACTGAGAGATCACAAACTTAGCTGAAGTTGGCCACTTAACTGAGCCATCCAGGAACCCCCAAAACACAATGGTATTAGGTAAGCTTAAGTCATAGGTAAGGTTGAAAAGCACTTGTAACTTCTTCAACAATAGAAAAGCTGTCTAGACCAGAAATCAGGAGATCTGGGTCCCAAGTTTCTAATCTGTAAAACTAAGATGCTGGAGAACTTTACCTCCCAAAGGCGTCCCAACTGCAAAATCCTTTAAGATATAGAACAAAACTGCAGGTGCTGCTGTGTGTGACTCAGGCGAGCCAGGACTCATACCAGGGAGGTGAGGCATCTTGAGTGCCATCACTGAGATCAGTCCAACAAATTTAACTGACTTCACCCCATAATGTTAAAAACTCTGAGTTCCTACATTTTTTCAGGAATAAGGAGAGAAAAATTCTAGAGAGATAAGAAGCAAATGGTAGGGTTAAAATACTTGTTTTTAATCCCTTATTTTTCAGAGCTTCAAAATATAGGTACATCTCATTTTAGTGTGCCTCCTTTACTGCACTTTATAGATAACTTTTTTTTTTTTTAACAAATTGAGGTTTGTGGCAATCTTAAATTGAGCATCTCTATTGGCATCATTTTTCCAACTGCCACTGCTCACTTTGTGTCTCTGTGTCGCATTTTGGGAATTCTCCCAATATTTCAAACCTTTTCATTATTATAGTATTTGTTATGATGATCTGTGTCAGTACTATTGTAACTATTCTGGGGCACCACGAGTCGCACCCATGTAAGATAGTGAACTTAACCAGAAACTGTTGTGTGTGCTCTGATTGCTCCACTAACCAGCTATTCCCCCATCTCTCTCCCTTTCCTTCCTATTCCAAGACACCATGATATTGAAATTAGGCTAATTAATAACCCTAACATGGGTCTCTAAGTATTCAAGTGAAAGGAGGGTCCATGTCTCTCACCGTAAATCGAAAGTTAGAGACGATTAAGCTTAGTTAAGAAGGCCTGCCAAAAGCCAAGAGGCCAAAAGCTAGGCCTGTTGTGACTGTCAGCCAACTTGCAAAAAAAGAGGTTTTTTTTTTTAATTTTTAATGTTTTATTCATTTCTGAGAGAGAGAGAGACAGCGTGAGCAGGGGAGGGTCAGAGACAGAGGGAGATACAAAATCTGAAGCAGGCTCCAGGCTCTGAGCTAGCCATCAGCACATAGCCTGACGCAGGGCTCAAAAAATTACCCCCTTGTCAGGGGCTAATGCAGCTGGTGATTTAAGCTGAAGCCAATGCTCACTGAACATTCAGAAAATCCTACAGCCCTTAAGAATTATGCTAAATTTACTCTGCTTGAGCTCTATAAAAGCAACGAAGACTGGATGACAGCACAATTTTTATAACATAGTTTACTGAATATTTTAACCCCACCGTTGAGACCTACTGCTCAGAAGAAAAGATTCCTTTCAAAATATTGCTGCTCACTGACAATGTACTCATCACCCAAGAACCCTGATGGAGACACACAATGAGATGTTTTCACGCCTGCTAACATAACATCCATTCTGCAGCCCATTGATCAAGAATAAGGACTTTCAAATCTTAAATTTAAGACAATACCTTACATAAGGCTATAGCTGCCAGTGACTCCTCTCGTGGAGCTGGGCAAAGTATACTGAAAATCTTTTGGGAGCACCTGGGTGGCTCAGTTGGTTAGGATCTGACTCTTGGTTTTGGCTCAGGTCATAGTCTTGCACTTCATGAGTTCGAGCCCTGCATCATGCTCTGCACTGGCAGTACAGAGCCTGCTTGGGTTTCTCTCTCTCTCTCTCTCTCTGCCTCACCCTCATGCACGTGCTCTCTCTTGAAATTAATAAACTTATAAAAAAATTTTTTTTAAAGAAAGAAAACCTTCTGCAAAGGATTCTCCATTCTAGATGCCACTAAGAATATTTGCAATTCACAGGAAAAGGTCAAAATCTCAACATTAATAAAAGTTTGGAAAGAAGTTGATTCCATTTCACATGAATGGAGGCGTTCCGGACTTCAGTTAAGAAGTAGCCACAGATGCGGTGGAAACAGAAAGAGAACCAGAATTAGAAGCAGAACTTGAAAAGGGGACTCAGCTGCTGCAATCTCATGATGAACCTTGAATGGATGAGGAGATGCTGCCTGTGGATGAGTAAAGAAAGTTTCTTGAGATGGAATCTACTTCTGGTGAAGATGTTGTGAAGACTGTTGAAATGACAACAAAGGATTTAGAATATTCCATTAACTTAGTATGTAAGCAGCAGCAGGATTTGAGAGAATTAACTCCAATTTTGAAAGTCTACTGTGAGTGGAATGTTATCAGACAGCACCACATGCTACAGAGAAATTGTTTGAAAGAGTCAATGGATGCAGCAAACTCCACTGTTCTTATTTAATGAAACTGACACAGGGACGCCTGGGTGGCTTAGTCGGTTAAGCGTCCGACTTTCGCTTAGGTCATGATCTCGCGGTTCATGGGTTCGAGCCCCGCGTCGGGCTCTGTGCTGACTGCCGGCTCAAAGCCTGGAGCCTGTTTCGGAGTCTGTGTCTCCCTCTCTCTCTGACCCTCCCCTGCTCACGCTGTCTCTCTCTCTCCTAGAAATAAATAAAAAATGTTTTTAAAAAATAAAAAAATAAAGAAACTGACACAGCACCCCAGCTTGAGCCACCACCAGTTGCGGCCATCAACACAGAGATCCCCCCCACCAGCAGAGAGATTACAACTCACTGATGCTGAACAAAAATGTTCACACAGTCAGCATTTTTTAGCAATAAAGCATTTTTTAATTAAGGTATATACCTTTTTTAGATATAATGCTATTGAACATTTACTACAGTATAGCTGTATTGTGCATATGACTTTTATATGGACCAGGAAACCAAGTAGTTCATTTGACTTGCTTAATACTGCGATATTCACTTCCCGGTGGTGGTCTAGAACCAAATCTACAGTATCTCCAAGGTGTATCTGTATACGGTTTTTCAGAGTAGCACAGTGGTTTAAATATTATGTCAACTCACCCCCAAAAGCAAGGGAATCAAAAGCAAAAATAAACTACTGGGACCTCATCAAGATTAAAAGCTTCTGCATGGCAAAGGAAAGAATCCATAAAACTAATAGGCAACCGATGGAATGGGAAAAGAGAGTTGCAAATGACATATCAGATAAAGGGCTGGTATCCAAAATCTTTAAGGAACTCACCAAACTCCACACCCGAAAAACAAACAACCCAGTGAAGAAACGGGCAGAAGATATGAACAGACACTTCTCCAAAGAGGACATCCAGATGGCCAACAGACACATGAAACGATGCTCAGCATCCCTCCTCATCAGGGAAATACAAATCAAAACCACATTGAGATACCACCTCACGCCGGTCAGAGTGGCTAAAATGAGCAAATCAGAGGACTCTAGATGCTGACGAGGATGTGGAGAAACGGGCACCCTCCTACACTGGTGGTGGGAATGTAAACTGGTACAGCCCCTCTGGAAAACAGTGTGGAGGTTCCTCAAAAAATTAACAATAGAACTCCCCTATGACCCAGCAATAGCACTGCTAGGAATTTACCCAAGGGATACAGGAGTGCTGATGCATAGGGGCACATGTACCCCAATGTTCACAGCAGCACTCTCAACAATAGCCAAAACATGGAAAGAGCCAAGTGTCCATCAAACAAGTGTCCATCTTGATGAATGGATCAAGAAGATGTGGTTTATCTATACCATGGAATACTACATGGCAATGAGAAAGAATGAAATCTGGCCATGTGTAGCAACATGGATGGACCTTGAGGGTGTTATGCTGAGCAAAATAAGTCAGGCAGAGAAGAACAAATACCATATGTTTGCACGTATAGGAGGATTAGGAGGAACTTAACGAAGGACCATGGGGGAGAAGAAGGGGGGAAATAGTAGGGGAGAGGGGGGAGGCAAACCATGAGAGACTCTTGAATGCTGAGAAACTGTGGACTGATGGGGGGAGGGGAGAGATGGGCATGGAGGAAGGCACTTGTGGGGATGAGCACTGGGTGTTATATGGAAATCAACTTGACAATAAACTATTTGTTAAAAATAAATAAATAAAAAGCTTTGTGACCTGAGCAAGTCATTCTACTTTCTCAGCCTCAGTTTCTTATCATCTACAAAATGAAGAAAAGTAATACATATGGTACAAGGTATTTTGAGAATTAAGTGACACAGCATACATGTAAGTCACTCAATAAAAGGTATGATTATTCTAAAACTAAAATATTATGTCCACTATGAAAATATTCAGAAGGACGTGAACTGGTACTATGTACAAATGAAAAGTCAACATGGAACAATGTGAAATTATAAACATTTATGAGCAATACTCCCCCAAAACACTGCTTTTGTCTTAAAAAAAAAAAAAAAAAAGAGTTGATTTCTTCTCTTCCTTATCATCCCTTTCAATCTGCATGAATCCCAACAGAGTGGGCAAAACTGCTGAATCCTATTTTCAAATAAATCATAAATGGACAATGTTTCCCATCTGTGATACCAAGCTCAAAATGGTTAGCTCTCCATAAGTATGATGGACTCTTGCAATTTATCCTTTCTAGCAAACATATACCTTTCACTCAATTTGGGGGCAGCCATGGAGCCAGGTATAGGCAGACCTGGAACATACTGATCAATTTCTCTTCCTTACAATGGTGTTCCTTGAAAACATATTTTTGTAGTTCAAGTGGGACTTTATTAACAGAAATTTACTGATTAAAAGCCTCCTGAAAACAACCTTCCCCATTTTCCTGGTTGGCTTCAGTCCCCTCAAAAGCTGACAATAGATCCTCAAATGGCCACACAGCCCAATTTACCTCTTTTTATGAGTTTCAATGCTCTGTTACCTTAAGTTTACTTTACTCATTCAGACTCTTCTCAATGCTCAGTGTACCTTAAGTCACTTTCTTCTTTATATCTAATATGTCATTGAACAAATCAGTTTAAAGCAGAAATGTATTAACCTTAGGCTTCAACAAGGTCTAAATAAATCCTCTGAGAGGGAGAATGTCCAATAATCCAGTTGCTTTCCACAAATGTATAAACTCACATTTTAAAAATTAGGGTATTCATTGGTTTTAGAATTGGCCTTTTACTAAGATAAGCAGTATTAAACACATATGAAGGAGAAAAAAGTCTTCCTTATTCAGCAATTTCACTCTGGGCCTATACCCAAAAGAACTGAAAGCAGAGTCTTACAAGATACTTGCAAATTTGTGTTCATACCATCATTATACACAATAGATAAAAGAGTGAAACAACCCAAGTGCCCATCAACAGCTAAATGAATAAACAATGTGGCATATACATACAATGGAATATTAATATTATTCAGCCTTAAAAAGGAGGGAAATAGGGGCGCCTGCATGGCTTAGTCAGTTAAGCGTCCAACTTCGGCTCAGGTCACGATCTCACAGTTCGTGGGTTTGGGCCCCATGTCGGGCTCTGTGCTGAGAGCTACCTCAGAGCCTGGAGCCTGTTTCAGATTCTGTGTCTCCCTCTCTCTCTGACCCTCCCCTGCTCACTCTGTCTCTCTCTCAGAAATAAATAAAACATTAAAAAGGAAAAAAAATTTTTTTCTAATAAAAGGAAGAAAATTGTGACACATGCTATAACATACATGGACATTGAGGACATTATGCTAAGTGAAAGAAGCCAGTCACAAAAGAACAAATACTATAAAAAGTCCCCTACAATAGTCAAATTCATCGGGACAGAAAGAATGTTATTTGCCAGAGACTGGGGCAAAAGGCGGGGAAAGAGGGGCTATTGGTTAGTTTAATGGGTAGGGAATTTTAGTTTTACACAAAAGAGTTCTGGAGATTAGCTGCATAACAATATAAACGTACTTAATACTACTAAACTATACACTTACTTTTTTCAATGTTTATTTTTGAGAGAGAGACAGAGTGCAAGTGACGGAGGAGCAGAGAGAAAGGAGACACAAAATCCAAAGCGGCTCCGGGCACAGAGCTCCACATGGGGCTCAAACCCATGAGCAGCTGAGATCATGGCCTCAGTCAAGTTGGATGATCAAGTGACTGAGCCACCCAGGTGCCCCTAAATTATACACTTTAAAATGTATAGTTTTATGTTAAAACTGTAAGTTTTTGGGGTACCTGTGTGGTTCAGTCGGTTGAGCATCTGAATCTTGATTTTGGCTCAGGTGATGATCCCAAGGTGGTGAGACTGAACCTCACACTGGGCTCCCTGCTGAGTGCGGAACCTGCTTAAGATTCTCTATCTCTCCCTCTGCCCTTCCCTCACTTGCACAAGCTCTCTTTTGCTCTCAAAAAACAAAAACAAAAACCCATACCTATAAATTTTATGTTATGTGTATTTTATCACAATTTAAAAAAATCTTCTCTATGTCCCAGTGCTAAGTGCTAGGGTTAAAAGACCTTTACTTTTGAACTACCACATTATCCATCATTTCAACAACACTTGGCAGAGTGAGAAGTCAAGCGAGACAAATAGCACTTTTTGAGTACTTTATGTTCCTTTAATGACAGGTGTGTTGTCTGAAATAATTAGCTTTTAAAAAGAAATGGCCTTAACTCTCCTCTGGAACTGGTTAGTGATCTCAGTTTCCCTTCATTAAGTTCTTGACAGCTCAATGTCCTCACATCTGTCATTGTTTGGGAGACTGATTCCAAGAACATAAATGGCTTCAAGGACTAGGCAACAAATTTATTCTGGTTCACGGGACAGATCTGAACCCATCTGTTTTCTAATCAAAAGCCATATTTGAATCAGTTTTGTTCCACCACAGTACCATACCAATGAGAGCAATACAATCATACGGTATTTTCCTTTCTATCCATGTAGCGTAGACAATTATAAGAAACACAAATCAATAAAGGGGACGAGAGTATCCTCAGAAACAGGGTCTTTGCACACTGCAGGATCTGTTTATTCTTCAGGCTTCTTCAGGATTGGTATCTGTTTATTCTTCAGGCTACTGTGATTACATCTCCTCTACATGACATGGTTTCTTTCCGAATTACTTAGGGAGAAAACAGTCCATGTTGTAATAACTAACTTACCTTAATCTTTTTTTAAGTTGTAAACTGTCATGAATGATCCTCTTAACAAACTCTAATTCACCTCCCTCTGCCATGATCTCTGTGATGCCTCCTGTATTTACAGAACTAGGCGGTGGTCTCCGAGGGTTTCGAGAGTTTACTCCCTGTACAAAAACAACAGCATCTGGTGAAAATTTTAATCCACTCCTACTTCAAACCAAATTAAAAAACACAAACAGATCAAAGATCTAAATATAAAAGGTAGGGGCGCCTGGGTGGCTTAGTTGGTTAAGCGTCCGACTTTCGCTTAGGTCATGATCTCGCGGTTCGTGGGTTCGAGCCCCGCGTCGGGCTCTGTGCTGACTGCCAGCTCAGAGCCTGGAGCCTGTTTCAGTCTGTGACTCCCTCTCTCTCTGACCCTCCCCTGCTCACGCTGTCTCTCTCTCTTCTAGAAATAAATTTTAAAAAAATTAAAAATAAATAAATAAATATAACAGGTAAAATTATAAAACTCTAAGAAGAAAACATAGGAGTATATCTTCATGGCCTTGGACTACACAGTGGTTTCTTAGAGAAACTGGACTCCTTAATATTAAACTTTTGAGCTGCAAAGGACTCCATTAAGAAAGTGAAAAGACGGGGCGCCTGGGTGGCTTAGTCGGTTAAGCGTCCGACTTTCGCTTAGGTCATGATCTCGCAGTTCATGGGTTCGAGCCCCGCGTCGGGCTCTGTGCTGACTGCCAGCTCAGAGCCTGGAGCCTATTTCAGTCTGTGACTCCCTCTCTCTCTGACCCTCTCCTGCTCATGCTGTCTCTCTCTCTCTCCTAGAAATAAATAAAACATTAAAAAAAAAAAATTTTAATAAAAAAAAAAAAAAAAGAAAGTGAAAAGACATCTCACAAAATAGGAGAATATGTTTGCAAATAGTAAATCTAGTAAGGGACTTGTATTAGAATACATAAATTCTTACAACAATAACTGTAAAAAATAATTCAATTTTTAAATGGGTAAAAGACCTGAATTGGCATTTTTCAAAGAAGATATACATACAAGCTGTGAATAAGCACATGAAAAGATGTTCAACATAATTAGCCACTAGGGAAATATGCATCAAAACCAAGATGTGATATCACTTTATACTACTTCATACCCACTATAATGTCTATAATCATAAAGATATATGACAAAAGTGTTGACAAGGATATGGAGGAACTGGATTGGAAGCCTCACGTACTGGTTGGTGCTGGTGGAAATGTAAAATGGTGCAGCCACTTTGGAAAACAGTATGGCAGTTCCTCAAACAACTAAACCCAGTTATCACATGACCCAGTAATTCCACTCCTACACAAACACTTGTACATGAATGCTCATAGTAATGTTATTCTTTTTTTTTTTTTTAACGTTTTATTTATTTCTGAGAGAGAGAAAGACAGCATGAGCAGGGTAGGGTGAGAGAGAGGGAGGTACAGAATCCGAAACAGGCTCCAGGCTCTGAGCTAGCTGTCAGCACAGAGCATGACGCAGGGCTTGAACCCATGAACCGTGAGATCATGACTTGAGCCAAAGTCGGACGCTTAACCAAGACTGAGCCACCCAGGCGCCCCAGCATTATTCTTTTTTTTTTTAATTTTTTTAATGTTTTTTATTTATTTCTAGGAGAGAGAGAGAGAGACAGCGTGAGCAGGGGAGGGTCAGAGAGAGAGGGAGTCACAGACTGAAACAGGCTCCAGGCTCTGAGCTGGCAGTCAGCACAGAGCCCGACGCGGGGCTCGAACCCACGAACCGCGAGATCATGACCTAAGCGAAAGTCGGACGCTTAACCGACTAAGCCACCCAGGCGCCCCGATATGCTTAACAACCAAAAAGCAGAGACAACTCAAATGTCCATCAACTAATAGATAAGGAAAATGTGGTATTTCCATTCAATGAAATATTTTTTGGTAATAAAAGGAAATTAAGTACTGACACGTGCCACAAAATGGATGAAACTTTAAAATATATTATGCTTAGTGAAAGGAATCAGTTACAGAATGTATGATTCCATTTACATGAAATATCCAAAGCAGGCAAATCCATAAAAACAGAAAGTACACTGTTGGTTACCTAGGACTGTAGGAGCTGCGGGAAACTGAGAGTAACTGCTAATGGAGAGGGGTTTTTTCCTAGTGGCAGTGGGGGAGGGGGTAGCTGGGGAGCGAGGACAATGTTCTAAAACTGACTGCAGTGATAGCTGCATGACTCTGTGTATACACTAAGAATAACTAAATTATATCCTTTAAGTGGGAGAACTGTATGGCATGTGAATTATATCAATAAAACTGTTATAAACTGATTTATGATGTGTAAGATATATAAACCAATAAACTTCCTTCATTAAGTCAATCTGAATTGAGTCTTCAGGTGCTTGATACCAGAACCATCCTGCTACAGCCTCCAAAATAAAAGTTGTTCTCTGCTCTTATCTTTGCCAACATCAACAACTTAGATAAATATCTAATTATTTTAAAGCAGAAGATATTTTACCTTTGCTTCCAACTGATTAGCAAAAAAGGGTGGGTTGCACATGCAAAAATCATAGATTATCTCAGATTCTTCTTTAAGAGCATCCATCAGGAGTGTCTTCTGTGGTACTTTTACCACTAGGAGAAAATATAGAACTGTTAACTACTGTTAATGCAGAGGCAGTTTTCAAATCTAACCAGAGATTCTATAACACTAGTTCCTTACAGAGGTGGAGCTTAATATCCCTCTCCTTGAGTATAGGTTGCACTCAGTGACTCACTTTTATTGAATAAAATGAATATGACGAAGTGAAGATGTCACTCCTGAGGCTAGGTCATAAGAGAAAAATGGCTTCCTCCTTGCCCTATTTCTTGAATTACCTGCACTAAGAGAAGCCAGCTGATGCGCCTAAGGATACTCAACTGGCCTAGAGGAAAGAAGCATATGAATGAACCAATCAAGACTTCCTATCAATAGCCATATAAGTGAATTGGTTTTGGAAGCAAATCTCTACTAGTAGTCAATCCTTCAGATAACTACAACCTCATGAAAGACCAGAACCGCCTAACTAGGCCATGCCCAAATTTCCAGCCCACACAAACCATGACATAAATATTTACTGTTTAAAACTGCAGGATTTTGGAGTATTGTGTACTACATGAATGGACAACTGAAGAACACATTATTAGTATCTCCCCTGAGAATAACATGCTTAACACTAGTGAGAAAAGTCTAGTTTTTCCAGAAAGAGACATAAATTCTCCTTAATGAAGAAAAGAAAACTCGAACAGCTCTTTAAATATAATAGTAAGCACAAATATTCAAAAGTAACTGGTCACTAAGGGGACTTGATTTCCATATTCTGAAATTTAAAAGATGGTATACTTTAAGGTTTCCCTTCTAAAATCCTGGTGATTAGGTTATTCATATACAGCCATTTCATATTATTTATATTATATTAATTATATGTTATTTCATGTACAGACACCCAACATTCATGGTAGTTCTGTTCTATAGTCAGCATGGACACTGAATCAGAACCAGAGGCTCCTAAGAGAAATATTTAGGGTTAGGGAACTGTGAGCAAGCCGCTGGTCACACATTCTCATCAACTAATCAACATATGACTTTGTTTTATGTGTTTCTGTTTAAAAATACCTTATTTAATATACATTGCTGATTCATTAACACTGAAATCACACCAACACTGGAACTCATGTCTGAATGAGGCTTATCTAATACACATATTTCCTGAAAGGTGTATCACACTCATGTTGTATTTAAGGAACATTGGATTTTACTTCATACTATGTTTAAACAGCAAAGTCGCCAAGAAAAAGCCTAAAAATGCCAAAAAAGTGGCACTACACAGACTATGAAAAGGACACTTGTTTAAAGCAGCTGAAACAAGACAGATCAGCACCTTGTACAACTTCATCTGGAAACGTGTATGTTGGGTGACTCAAAGTTTTTGCCACTCTGCACATATCTGTGAATGACCATAAAAGTACCCGAGGTATTGATTTTGGGGTTAATTATAACCCCAAGTAGGCAAATCTAACAAACAGACAAATTTACAAATACAGAACCCACAAAATTATGAGGGTCAACTGTATTTACTATATTCCCTTCTGCATTAATACTGATAACAAAGCTGTAAACTCCATTACAATGTACTGTACCATAATTTTAAAAATTACCAGAGTCCATATATTTTTAAAAAACCTGTTTTTAACGTTGATTTATTTTTGAGAGAAAAAGAGACCAATCGTGTGCATGGGTAAGGGCAGAAAGAGAGAGAGATAGAGGGAAAGACACACAGACTCTGAAACAGGCTCCAGGCTGTCAGCACAGAGCCCACTCACGAACTGTGAGATCATGACCTGAGCCGAAGTCAGACGCTTAACTGGCTGGGCCATCCAGGTGTCCCAAAAGTCTATATATTAAAGGAAAAAATGAGATTTCTTAAATTATAAAGAGAGGTTAACACAAGTGCTTGAGGTATTTGTTCTGTAGAGCTAACCTTTTATAAGATCAGATAAATTATTCTGTTCCACATTTTTCTTTGCATAGTTGAAGCACATATCATCCACTTCGGTGGCAAGGAAATACCAGCCATTTAAGGTTGTTCCAAGTAAAGGATAGATGCAGGATGCCCCCGTACCTAGTAAAATGAAAATTCAAAACACGTTGCACATACCACACGGAAAGGTGAGAATAATAAGCAAAACACCATTCTTCCCCTTCTTAAAATTCTTATAACCTTGATAGTAGAAATCCTAAGCTGGTACCTGACTGTACACATACCGTAGCTGCTGGGTTCTCTAGTCATTTCAGGTGTGTCAGCCTTACCTCATAATTGGATTCAACTTTCCTAGAGGACAGAAACCTTGCTCTTTTGAGTGCTATATGTAATGAAGTGCACATAACCGGTTGCTGATCAAGGACTACAGGACTTATAAGCTAAAAACTGTCAAAATAATCATTTACTTTATACAATTTTTCATTTTAAATCTCACACAAAATTTGATTTTCTTAAAATCAATGCTTAAAAAAAAATCAATGTACATCCCACTCCCCAAAAGCAGAAAAAAATACACAGGGTATAAAATTGTTATGATTATGGGGTGCCTGGGTGGCTCAGTCAGTTAAGCATCCAACTTCAGCTCAGGTCACGATCTCACAGTCTGTGGGTTCGAGCCCTGCGTCGGCTTCTGTGCTGACAGCTAACTCAGAGCCTGGAGCCTGCTTCAGATTCTGTGTCTTCCTCTCTCTCTTCCCCTGCTCCCTCTCTGTCTCTCAAAATAAAATAAAGACACTAAAATAAATAAATAAATAAATAAATAAATAAATAAATAAATAAATAAATAAATAGTTATGATTATTTAAACGACTAACGCCTAAAGGTCTGTTATGTTGTTACTTGAAGGAAATCAGAAGTTAAAAAAACAAAATAAAACAAAAAAAAAAACTTGAGAGAATTCATATCTTAGATGTGATGACATGGAAAGACATTTGATCCATATCTAAAACACCAATCATTGGCTTCCCCTACTACAGTTTCAAGAGAGACATTCAAAGACAATAGTTCCAGGCAAAACTTACTCTTTGACAACTTGGGTTTGGTCCTAAACTCGTATGTAGATCCTCTAACCATCAATTGGACTATATGTATACTAACCACAAATACTGTTTTATGACCATTGACTAATCTTGGCCAATAAGATCCCAAAGCACACATTCAAGAGAAGTAAAGCCAGTGTTTATCCTGAAGGCCTACAGTAGTCAGCCCTCATCAGGCCACTTCAGGCCTGCTTTCCCTGGACCACATCTAGGTGCCAGTCTAGTCTTCTAAGGAGTTGGCAGGAAGAGATGGGGGCTTGGGATACTCCTCCCCCAGAGGAAACCCAGGGTCTCTTATTGCTTCCTCATTAAGTATTCTAAACAGGCTAATAAAAAACACGACAATAACCAACAGCCCTTGACAGTCACCATGACTGCTATACTTCCTATGGCATCCTGGCCCTGGTGCTACTGGGCAAACACCCCTTGGGAATGTATGAGGTAGCAAAGGAAGGGGTGGTAGAGGGAACCACCTCTCAGAAGCCACAATTGAAGAGTCCCTGCTAGCCATTCTGGTAAGCCAGAGTCATTCCGAGTAAGAAAATTTAAGAAGCTCTGGAGGAAAAATATCTGGAGCAGATACCAGGCTCTTGATTCTCACACAACGGCCTCTCTCTTCATACTTCAATCCATTCAAAAGCAAAGAGCAAAAAGAAAAAAATACACTTTCCTTCAGCTGCTTCCAGGATAATAAACACAGGTAAAAGACATGTTCTTTGCCAAATAAATAAATAAATAAATAAATAAACAAACAAATAAATAAATAAAATCAAGGCTCTCAATTCTTAAGACCAAAAGACTTGAATTCTAACATCCTAGTTTCCCCAGAAAGCTGAATAACATTTTTAAATGGATAATAACTCTTGTAATGATAAATAAAAATGGAAAGTGTATAATCAGAAAATTAGAGCAAACTGATGGGAGTCTGGGGGAAGAAGTCATATAAAACCCTAATTAGAATGAATGTGATTTCATCAAGAGTGCCCCTTGTGAACAGCTAAAATCCATTAACCTCCTATATTCCCAAGTGTTATTTTAGACAGTTTGGGGCATAATTAAAATAAATTAGCACCTAGTAGGCTCTTAAATTTTCTATAATCCATCACCCAATCTTCTGCCATGAACATAAAAGGGCAGAGGTTTAGCTAAACCCCTCATTTTTACATAGTGCTTAGCTCATATCGGGTGTTCAGAATTTTGAATGTTGAAAGAATGATGTATTTATCCATGAACATTCAACAAATTATCAGACACCTACTATGTGCCAGAAACTTTGCTTAGCCTTGGGATATTATAGTTAGTAAGCAAAAAAAGTTAACAGGTTCTGCACTCTGCAATCTAGTGGCTGAGAAAGACATTAATCAGACAAGTGAAAGTGTTAAAAATTAAAACAAATACCCTGAAGGAAAAAACATGGTTTTCTAAAGCTCACAATCAAGGAATCTATCACATGCTAGAAGGTCAGAGAAGGCTTTCTTGAGAAAATAAGCCTTGAGTTGACAACTACAGTATAAATGAGATTAACAAGGTGACGATGGGGAAGTTCCAGGCAGAGGGAAAAACATGTACAAAGTCATGGTGCCTTATTAGAAGAACTAAGGACCACAACTATAGGAAACAAGGAAGAAAAGCACACTGGATGAGGCTTAGAGAGGCCCAGAGAAGAGGGCAGGGAACAGACAACGAACATTTTAACAGCCTAAGTCAGGGTATTGGGTGTTTATCACAGAAGCAACAGGAAGCCAGTAAAGTGATAAAAGATGTGACCAAGTATGGATCTATACATACTTTCTGGAGAATGAAATGGAGAGGCAACAGAGTAGATGAGAATAGTTAAAAAGTAATTCTGTAGACCAGGGAAGAAAACAGTGACCGGGACTGAAATGGCTGCAGTGGAGATGGAAGAAAGTAGATAATTAAAGAAGTATTTAAGAAACAAAACCAATAGGAAATGAAGATAGACATTCTTGGTAAAAATGGAGAGACATATCAAAGAATATCAAGGATGACAGAGTGGACTGTGGTGGATCCACTGAAAAAAGGGACCAAAAAAAAGGACCAAGATTAGAAAGAAAAGAACATGAGTCTGGTTTTGGATACGGCAAAGTCTGAGATGTTCTTGAAAGATCTGTGTTGCTGACATAATAGACTATAGCTCAAGATAACCCAAGTTGGCAGAACATATAAATTTGTGGGTTATTTGATTGGAGGTGGAAAACAGTCACCGATGTGGATGAAACTGCCTAGAAGTAAGATGCTCAATAGGAAAAGAGCTAAAGATTGAGCTCCAAGGATTCCCAACATCTAATGGCCACACAGAGAAAAGGAAGCCTCTGCGAGGGAAGAAGAGTGACTAGAAGGGAAAGAGGAAAACCAGAGGAAGCCCATGGAGGAACATGCATAAAGGAGAATGGGGGAGTCAATAAATGACCTTAAAAGGTCATGTATGAGGAAGACTGAAAATGTTTGCTGAAAATGCATGCAAAAGTCAAAGTTAAACATCTACTATCTAGAAAATATGTTTCCTATTAACTATACTATAGTTTGAAATAGGGTCACACAGCTTTGTCCCCATAAAGGACTAGTAAAGACCAAAGGGTTACAATTTTTTCCCTATTTTTCTGGAGGTGTCTGGGTGGCTCAGTCGGTTAAGTGTCTGACTTCAGCTTAGATCATGATCTCACTGCTCATGAGTTCAAGCCCGAAGTCAGAATGACAATTCTGAGCCTGGAGCTTGCTTCAGGTTCTGTCTCTCTCTCTCTCAAATATAAAACATAAAAAGAAAAAAAAAAAAGAATCTTAAGCAGGCTCCCACTTCCAGGAGAGAGCAGAGAACCTGATGCAGGGCTCAATCTCAAAACCATGAGATTGTGACCTGAGCTGAAATCAAAAGTAGGATGCTTAACCATAACCAACTGAACCATCCAGGTGTCATGAATTTAAAATTTGTCTTAACCCCATCAAATTAAAACATTGCCTATGATAGGGGGCCTGGGTGGCTCAGTCATTAAGCATCTGACTTCATTCTGCTCAGGTCATGATCTCACAGTTCCCAAGTTTGAGTTCCATGATAGGTGAGCCCAAGCCCCACTTTGGGTAAAACATAAGCCCCGGGTGAGCCCCACTTCTTTCTTTCTCTCTCTCTTTCTGCCCCCCATCCCCGCACTCACTGGTGCCCTCTCACACAAAATAAAATAAAACATTGGCTATGATAAACACACAATATATTTATATTTGCAAAACATACCCTAGCTTCATTTCCTTCTGTATCTCTTCTTAATCTCTCAAATGAACAGTCTTTTCTATTATTGAAAGTTTACAACTAAGAGAACACCTTACTTTAAGTCAATGACCTTTTCCCTCTCTTTGACTTTGGATTAAATGTCTTCTATTAATAAGAGATTCCTGAAAGTATTCAGCCCACATGATCTTTTATTAAATGGCTCTCACACAATAGCCCAATATGGGAACTATGTACTAACACCAAAAAATTCAGAGAAAAATAATGCCCCAAAGACACAGACATGAATATGGTAATCTAAAGAGCTAAGAAACCAAGAGCCTCACTTGCATCCTGCAGTGTTATACCCTTGCTCCCTGTCTGCTGCTGAAAATCCTTTTTAAGAAAAATAAATGGCAGAAAAGCCTAAGTGTAGCAAGTAAGAACAGTAATATCTGTAGCCAACTTCTTTCATACGCAAATACCCAAAAGAGCAGTTTACAAAGAAACTAACTTTGCAAAACTTATGAAATTTATGTTTAACTAAAAGAGTTTAAAACTATACATACCTATGTCAATTCCTCTTCGGAGAGTACTTTTGTCCGAGTCCTGATGCCCAATTAGATCTTCTACCCAATGAATGTAGTTGAGTCTCAAGGGAACTGTAGGAATCAGTCTTTCCAGTGGAATATCAATAGAAAGTCCAAAATCCTCCTTTAGAAGAGTACAAGTCAGAGCTCTGACTGCTTCAGGGTCTTTAAAATTAAGACTGAGGTGTGGAGAAAAAGAAATAAAACAGATTAGTAAGATCCACTACGCTATATAAGCTCTATGTCAGCCACACAATACCAAACACCCATTTGAATTTTCTAGATCACACAGAATAGCTGTGTGGAACATCAGCACAGTGTCACACATACAGGGGTGTTTAATGCAGTCACAGCATATAAAAGGCAGTATAAATTTCCACCGAAAGCACTGCATTTTCATACAAGGAGCAGAGAGGACAAGAGTGCCTCTGTTGCAAGTCCTGCCTGATTATCCCCTTCCTTAGTTACTTGACTTTGGATAAGTTATTTCACCTCCATGACTCTGTTTCCTCAGCTGCAAAATGGGGATAATAGCACCTATATCATAGTTTTCCTGTGAGATAATCTGAGAAAAGTACCTAGCATCATCCCCGGTACATAGTAACTATTTTATAAATCTTGGCCTGTTTTTATTATCATTATTAACATCATTTGACATTAGCACTTTTTGAAAATCATATTTAAAAGTAGAAATCAGAATAAAATGCTCGATAATGAAAATAGGATAAGAGGGGTGCCTGGGTGCCTCAGTCGACTGAGTGTCTGACTCTTTATTTCAGCTCAGGTCATGATCCCCAGGTGGTGGGACTGAGCTTGGTGCTGGGCTCCTCGTGGAGAGTGGAGCCTGCTTGGGATTCTCTCTCTCTCTCTCTCTCTCTCTCTGCCCTGCTCATCTCTCTCTCTCTAATAAAAAAATTAAAAATCTAAGGGTCCTTCCAGGTAAAATCTTAAGGGTTTATGAAGCATACTATGACTTAGTACAATAGTACTCACTTAAATATTTGTAGAGCAAATTATGGAGACATGAAACAATCAAGAGTTATTGAAGACATAGAATAACCAAGCAACAGAAAACATTTCCATTATCTTCTAGTCTGATACCTAACAAATTCTTCTGCTCTATGATATTAAGCATACAGTAACCCTAATGAACACGTATTCAGGAATATACAATCAGTGTTTAAAAATGACACAATTTACTTTTATTTTTAAATAATGTTTATTTATTTTTGAGAGAGAGAGAGAGAATGAGCAGGTGAGGGACAGAGAGAAAGGGAGACATAGAATCTGAAGCAGGCTCCAGGCTCCAAGCTGCCAGCACAGAGCCCAACGTGGGCCTCCAACTCACTAAGCGTGAGTTCATGACCTGAAGTGAAGTCAGATGCTTACCCGACTGAGCCACCCAAGTGCCCCATGATTTACTTAAAAAAAAAAAAAAAATGTTCAGAGAAGAACCTGGGTGGTTCAGTTGGGTTAAGAGTCCAAATCTTGATTTCAGCTCACGTCATGACCCAGAGCTGTAGAACCAAGTCCCAAGTCAGGCTCTCTGCTGACAGCTCAGGGCCTGGAGACTGCTTCAGATTCTGTCTCCCTCTCTCTGTCTGGCCCTCCGTAACTTGAACTGCCTCTCTCTCTCTCTCTCAAAAATAAACATTAAAAAAAATTTTTTTAATCATTAATGGGTGCTAAAAACAGTACAAAGCTCAATGAAAACAGAATATTTACATGGACTCAAAGTACTTCCCCACAAATTATCAATTACAAAAGAGAAAACAGTAACTCTATAAGGAAGAAATCTGATGGATACCACCTTAAAAAGTGATCACCTTAAAAAACGATCACTTAAAAAGTGACCAAAGTTAACACCACTAATCATGGATGGGACAAATTGACATTATATGCTTCAATGATGCATGAAGGACAAAACAGGGCAAAAAAAACCAAGACTTAAAAAAGCATGCAAAAAGAATTGAGGAATGAGACTGTGGTGATGATGACAATATTGTCCACAAGTGGAAACTAAAAACCACTGATTTATATAATGCAAAGGGGGAAATTTACAGTAGCTAACCCTATAACAGAATAAATAACTGAAGTGAAGAATTTAAAAAATTAGAAAAAAATAATAAATATGGAAGAGGCAGATAACAGAGACCCCTCATACACTTAATTGGTGCTCCTAAATTATTCAAGATAATCCCCTAGCCCCACAAGAACATTCACTGAGCCCTTAGAAAAACCAATTCATGGGGCGCCTGGGTGGCTTAGTCGGTTAAGCGTCCGACTTTCGCTTGGGTCATGATCTCGCGGTTCGTGGGTTCGAGCCCCGCGTCGGGCTCTGTGCTGACTGCCAGCTCAGAGCCTGGAGCCTGTTTCAGTCTGTGACTCCCTCTCTCTCTGACCCTCCCCTGCTCACGATGTTTCTCTCTCTCTCCTAGAAATAAATAAAACATTAAAAAAAAATAAAAAAAAAAGAAAGAAAAACCAATTCAGAATTAGCAATACCAACACATATACCAAAAAAGTTACTAGACTTCAAGAATTAGGAGAAAAATATCCTTTCCATATCCTGACAAAAAAGTTAAACCACCTACTGGGGGAAGAAAGGCAACAGGATAAAAAGAAAAACTGGCTTCAGTGAGCACCTGGCTGGTACAGTTGGTAGAACATGTGACTCTTGATCTCAGGGTTCTTAAATTCAAGCCCACATTGGATGTAGAGATTACTTAAAAATAAAATCTTTAGGGGCACCTGGGTGGCTCGGACAGTTAAGTGTCCAACTCTTGGTTTCACCTGAGGTTATGATCTTGAAGTTCCTAAGATTAAGCCCCAAGTCAGGCTCTACACTGACAGCATGGAACCTGCTTGGGATTCTCTCTCTCCTCCATACATTCTCTCTCAAAATAAATAAATAAATATTTAAAAATAAATAAATAAAAATTTTTAAGGGACACTTGGGTGGCTCAGGTGGTTAAGTGTCTGACTTTTTTTTTTTTAACGTTTATTTCTTTTTGAAACAGAGAGAGACAGAGCATGAGCTGGGGAGGGGCAGAGAGAGAGGAAGATACAGATTCTGAAACAGGCTCCAGGCTCTGAGCTATTAGCACAGAGCCTGATGCGGGGATCAAACCCCACAGACTGTGAGATCATGACCTGAGCTGAAGTCGGATGCTTACCTGAGCCACTCAGGTGCTCTCAAAGTGTCTGACTTGATTTAGGCTCAGGTCATGATTTCACAGTTGTGAGATCAATCCCCCACATCAAGCTCCGTGTTAGGCATGGAGCCTGCTTGGGATTTTCTCTCTCCCTCTCTCTCTCCATGTGTGTGTCTGTGTGTGTGTGTGTGTGTGTGTGTGTGTGTGTGTGTGTGTGTGTCTCTCTCTCTCTCTCTCTCTCTCTCTCTCAGATAAATAAATAGGGGCACCTGGGTGGCTCAGTTGGTTAAGCATCCAACTTCAGCTCAGGTCATGATCTTGCAGTTCATGAGTTTGAGCCCTACACTGGTCTCTCTGCTGTCAGTACAGAGCCTGCTTTAGATCCTTTATCTCCCTCTCTCTCTGCCTCTCCCTTGCTTGCATGCTCTCTCTCTCAATAAATATTTTAAAAATACAATAAAACCTCTTTTTTTTTAAGTTTATTTACTTTGAAGGGGGGGGGGGCGGCAAGAGCACGGCAGGGCCAGAGAGAGTGGGAGAGAGAATCGTAAGCAGGCTCTGCACTGTCACCACAGAGCCCAACGAGAGCTCAAAGTCACACTGCAGGATCATGACCTAAGCCAAAACCAAGAGTCAGATGCTTAACTGACTGAATCACCCACATGCCCCCAAAACAAAATCTTTAAGAAGAAAAAAAAAAAAGATTGGCTTCAGACTTCACACAACAGCACTGTTTAAAGCAGAAAACCAGGGGCGCCTGGGTGGCTTAGTTGGTTAAGCGTCCGACTTTCGCTTGGGTCATGATCTCGCGGTTCGTGGGTTCGAGCCCCGCGTCGGGCTCTGTGCTGACTGCCAGCTCCGGGCCTGGAGCTTGTTTCAGTCTGTGACTCCCTCTCTCTCTGACCTACCCCTGCTCACGCTGTCTTTCTCTCTCTCCTAGAAATAAATAAAAAAAATCTTTAAAAAAAATAAAATAAAATAAAATAAAGCAGAAAACCAAAGGACACAGATTACAAAGCCCTTAAAGGAAAAGAATGTTACTCAACAATTTTATACTCCACAAAATTGTATTTCAAATATAATGACAACAGATAAACAGTTTTGAGCATATAAGAACTCAAGGAACATAGTTCCATGATATAAATAAATAAAATCCCTAATGGAAAAAATTTCAACGAACCAGGAGACAAACTATAGCAATAGACTAGCAGTGAGCAGTGAAACTATTTTAACTAGAGAACTAAGAACTGAAACACCTGTGAAATGTGGCTACACAACAGGACATAAATGTTTGTAAACCATAACAGTGTACACACAATTAAAATTTAGGAGAAATGGAAAAGGAATAAGTAATTAAGGACATTATTTCCTCAACATGGGTCAAAAAATTTCATCCAAAGCTGATAACCTAAGTAGTAGAGATATAAATATACATTTAAGAATATAAACACTAGGGGCGACCGGGTGGCTTAGTCGGTTAAGCGTCCGACTTTCGCTCAGGTCATGATCTCGCGGTTTGTGGGTTCGAGCCCCGTGTCGGGCTCTGTGCTGACTGCCAGCTCAGAGCCTGGAGCCTGTTTCAGAGTCTGTGTCTCCCTCTCTCTCTGACCCTCCCCTGCTCACACTGTCTCTCTCTCTCTCTAGAAATAAATAAAACATTAAAAAAAAAAAAAAAGAATATAAACACTAGAAAAATTAAGAGAAATAATCAAATAAAATCAAGTGGTAAAGAAAAGGGAGATGATGGGGCGCCTGTGTGGCTCAGTCGATTAAGCATCAGACTTTGGCTCAGGTTATGATCTTGTGGAATGTAGGTTCAAGCCCCGCGTCGAGCTCTGTGTTGACAACTCAGAGCCTGGAACCTGCTTGAGATTCTGTGTCTCCCTCTCTCTCAGCCCCTCCCCTGCTCATGCTGTCTCTGTCTCTCTCTCTCTGTCTTAAAATTAATAAATATTAAAAAAAAAAAAAAGGGAGATGGAAACCAGATCACACAGGGTAAAAGAAAAAACATAAAAAAGGCAATCAAAACAAAGCACAATATAAAATAACTATAAATGGTTAACTCTATTATAAACCTCTCAGGTTAGATCACAAAGACAAAATCAGTAAGCTATGCTGTAAACAAAAGCTGTGCTAAAACACAGTGATCCAGGGGCATGTGAGTGGCTCACCCAGTAAGTGTCTGACTTCGGCTCAGGCCACAATCTCACAGTTCCTGAGTTTAAGCCCTGTGTCAGGCTCTGTGCTGACAGCTGTCTCCCTCTCTCTCTGCCCCTCCCTGGCTTGCATCCTGCCTCTTTCTCAAAAATAAACATTAAAAACAAAACGAAATGGGGCGCCTGGGTGGCTTAGTCAGTTAAGCATCCAACTTTCGCTTAGGTCATGATCTCGTGGTTCATGGGTTTGAGCCCCGCGTCGGGCTCTGTGCTGACAGCTCAGAGCCTGGAGCCTGCTTCAGAGTCTGTGTCTCCCTATCTCTCTGACCCTCACCTGCTCATGCTCTCTCTCTCTCTCTCTCTCCTAGAAATAAATTTAAAAAAAATTATAAAAAAAAAACAAAAAAAAAAACGAAACAAAACAAAAAAATCCATACTGATCCCAAGACTGAAAATAAAAGTTTAAGCTAAAGTATACATCAACTGTAAGTAAAAGAAAACAGCAGGTATCACACTAGATCCCTATCAGTTTTGAAGCAGGATAAAAAGCACTGAATGAGAAGCAGCAGCAACTGTGCAGGAGCCATCAAAATGCCAGAGCAAAGTAGGGTGGAAAGTTAATTTCTACACCCCCCCAACCACTGCCTTTTTAAAGTAAACTCTACCCCAACCTGAAGCTCGAAATGACAACCCCAAGATCAAAAGTCTGCATGCTTTGCTGACTGAGCCAGCCAGGCGTCACAGGAGGATAATAATTTCAAAAGTAATTACCCCTTCATATTTAGGTGGGAATTGGTGAGCTTTTAAAGACTAGTTTCTACAAAACAGTGGAAGTAGAAGTGTATTGTATAAACATATGCGAACAATCTGAAGTCTCATTAAAATATATTACGCCTATTTAAAGGAAAATTAAGTATTAAATCTATTCCTAGACATCTAAATAGATATATATCTAGATATATGTCATTTGTGGGGGCTGATAAGAGAATCAAGCAACGAGGAACACATTTCGGCTTCACTCAATCACAGAGTAATTGCCTCAAGCAATTTTCACATAAAAAAAAAAGGGGGCTCAGGGCTGGCTCAGACAGTAGACCATGCAACTCTTGATCTCGGGGTCATGGGTTCAAGCCCTAAACTGGGTGCAGAGATATAGAGACTACTTTAAAAAAAATTAATTAATGAATAAAGAACTTTCATTACCTTTATATTTCTTCAAATAAAAGCAGTACAATCTCAGGTTCAATATGATAAATGATGTAGCATTAAAAAAGGGGGTATTAAATCTATAAAAACTTTACTTTTATTTCTAATAACAATACTGCATTTTATTCCTGTAAAACACATCATGTGTGTGAAAAGACGGGCCAACTCCATTTCTTTCAGTAACAGAGCAATGAGAATCAAATTTTTACATGAATGGGGCGCCTGCGTGGCTCATAAGCATCCAACTTTGGCTCAGGTCCAAATCTCACGGTTCGTGGGATCTGTGCTGGCAGCTCACAGCCTGGAGCCTGCTTCAGATTCCGCGTGTCCCTCCTTTCTTCCCCTCCCCTACTTGAACTTTCTTTCTCTCTCTCTCTCTCAAAAATAAATAAACCTCAATAAACTTAAAAAAAATTTTTTTTACACATGGAAAGACGTTCACATCTGAGTACCACACTAGGCATTCAAATGAATTCGCATTCTTTATAACAGTAGCCCAGTCTGGTAAGCTTCACTGCTAAACACACAAATGAATTCTATCCCAATATAATGTCTATGTTCAAAGCCTTAAAATCTGAAATGTAAAATTTCACAATTTGTCCATCAAAGAAGCTTAATAGCCTAGATACCTTAGACCTGGAACAAGGCGCAACTGGGTGGCTTAGTCAGTTAAGTCTGACTTTGGCTCAGGTCATGATCTCATGGTTTGTGAGTTCGAGTCCTGCATCGGGCTCTGTGCTGACAGCTCAGAGCATGGAGCCTGCTTCGGATTCTGTGTGTGTCTCTCTCTCTGCCCCTTGCCCTCGCCTTCTCTCTCTCAGAAGTAAATAAACATTAATAAAATATGTTTTAAATAAACCTGGAACAGTATTACCTTGAACAGTATTAAGAGAAGTGAAGTACATCCTAACATAATTACTATCCTACAACTTCTAAGTGTTACTTTGCATCAGCACTTTGAATACAATTCTGAAAATCAGGGATTGCAAACTCAAACATTTACAAGATGCTATTCAAAATGCCAGTCCCTAACAAGATACGGAGCCTGTGCTTGCCTGTAAATCAGTATATCGAAGTCATTCAACCAAAGAAATGTCAGCTGAACAGACATGTAGCACAAGGTGCTTATCTCTGTAGACAACAAATATAGTTGTGGCTGAGCAGCTTGTTCTATAACCACACCTTTAGCAGCATTACAGCTGATGACACAAATGGCCATTTCAATGGGTATGATCACCACACCGTTCCAGGTAATTCATGTCCAGTGAGTTTGCCAGCCCAGTTTTGCCAGATCTCTAAAATTTTCAAAGGAAACCAAGAACACATAATCTCATATGAAGCTTCCCTGATTCTTAAAATCTATGTGGGCATGGGGTGCCTGGGTGGCTTAGTCGGTTAAGCGTCCGACTTTCGCTTAGGTCATGATCTTGCGGTTCGTGGGTTCGAGCCCCGCGTCGGGCTCTGTGCTGACTGCCAGCTTAGAGCCTGGAGCCTATTTCAGAGTTTGTATCTCCCTCTCTCTCTGGCCCTCCCCTGCTCACGCTGTCTCTCTCTCTCTCTCTCCTAGAAATAAAAATATTTAAAAAAATAAAATAAAATAAAATCTATGTGGGCAATAAACAACTGCAAGGCTTACACAACTCACAGGCTGGCAGGTGTACCCCATACTGTAAACACTGGAATTATTTTTAAAAAGCTGGGATACTCGGTTACCTTATACTTTTAATGTTTTTTGGTTTTGGGGGTTTTTTTGAGAAAGAGAGAGAGAGAGAGAAAGTGTGCAAGTGGGAGAGGGACAAAGAATTGGATGCAGGATCCATGCTGACAGCAGCAAGCTTGACATGGGGCCCTAACCCACAAACTGCACAATCACGACATGAGCTGAAGTCAGATGCTCAACTGACTGACCCACCTAGGCACCCCCACCCTATACTTTTAAAGATGAAGTATAAAAATGTTTCACTTTCCAGGTATGAGATCAAGCGCCACATCAGGCTCTGCGCTGATGGTGCAGTGCGGAGACTGCTTGGGATTCTGTCTCTGCTCTTCCTGTGGTCTCTCTCTCAATATAAATAAATAAACTTAAAAAATAAAAAGTGTCACTCTCAGGGTGCTCAGTCAGTGAGATGTGGGACTCAATCTCAGGGTTGTGAATCTGACCCACACGTTGGGTTTAAAGACTACTTAAAATCTTCAAAAAATTTTTTTACTTTCTTTGAGCACTACCTTGCTCAGCTAAATCATATTGGAATAGGTTAGAATTTTTAAGAAGTTGGGACAGTAGGCATTCATTCCTTTATTCATTCAACAGATATTTATCATGTATTGAGGATGTGCTAGTCGTTGTGCAAAATGCTAGAGACATGCAAATACAAACATGATCTCTCCCTTCATGAAGGTGACACTGTGGTAAAGGATAGGTATTCATCCAAGAATCACTCAAACACATGTAAAATTTCCACTGTGATGAATGCTGTAAAAGATAGGTACAAGGGGCTGAGGAACCTGTGTAATTAGTGGAACTATCTTAGAAAGGTCAGAAAAGGCTTTCCTGAAGAGGAAACTAAGCTAAGTTCTGAGAGTACAATAAAAATAAACAAAGAAAAGAATGGAGGGAAGGGAACTTTACACTCTAGTGCCATAGGTACAGAGAATAACTAGTACAAAGACTCAGAGGCAGGAGAGAATTTACACGGCATTCCAGGTACTGAGGCAGCCATGGGGTCTAGAATGGGGAAGGCAAGGTAGGCATGTATAGTTTCAGGTGAGGCTAAAAAGGAAGACAGGAGCCAGATTATTCAGGGCCTTATAATTAGGGTAACAATATCATTTTATCACCTAATCTGGGACTCTATTGAAAGCGA
This sequence comes from Proteles cristata cristata, assembly GCA_017311185.1. Lineage (NCBI taxonomy): Eukaryota > Metazoa > Chordata > Mammalia > Carnivora > Hyaenidae > Proteles > Proteles cristata. The sequence goes on from JAESUZ010002578.1 coordinate 381,001, forward strand.
GAGTAAAACCTATTCATCACACCATGAAAATTACAAACTATGCTAAGGACTTACGTCTGGTATGAAATATGGACAGACCAGAGTGGAAATAGAGACACCAGAGTGGAAATAGAGACATCACAAAAGTGACTGCTGTATTTGAGTTAAGAGGCGGGATAAAGGTGGCAGTGGCAAAGCTAGAGGAAAGTGAAAAGAATGAAGAGATTTTCAGAAGGGAAAATTTACAAGATTTGGTGACTGACTAGTAGTCACAGATGTCCCCTGGGATTCTGGTTCAACAGGACATCCTCTAAAACTGGGAACGCTGACAGAGAACCATTTTTAAGGAGAAATACCATAAATGTGAGCTGAATCTGAGACATCCAAGCAGAGATAGTGGGTAAGCAGTGATCTCCAGTTATAGAGCCGAGAAAATTGGTCTGGGGAAACAAAAGAGTAAGCGAAAGGCATAGAAAAGGTGAGAGATGAGTGATGAGAATTCTTAAGGGGAGAAAATACAAAATCAGAAGCAAAGAGAGCTCTGCATTAAATCCTGAAGACTCCTGTAATGGCTGTAGATATAATCATCACAAAGGAAGCTATGCAAGGATACAGAAAGAGTGGAATAAAGTGCAGAGCCAAGGGAAGAAGGTGTCCCTGAGGACAGCGTGGGCGGAGTAACCTACTTCTCAGAAGTCAACTGAAAACCAAAATTGCATTTAGTGACAACAGATCATTGGAGACCTTTTCAAGGGCTGCTTTGGTAGTGGTGGAATTAGAAACCATCATGGAAGGAGTGAAGATTAAGCAGAGTGTGGAAAAAATGAAGACCATAAAATGAGACAATTTGTTAGGAAGGGGAGTTGTACAAAGAAGTGAGTTGCGCAAGGGAGAAGTAAGATGGGGCAGTGGAAGTCGTAGGGTTGCTGGAAAGATTTTATTAATTTTTTTAATTAAAGACTTGGACATGTTTAAAAGTCAATGGAAAGTCACAAAGACCACATATTAGGATTCCATGTATATGAAATGTCCAAAGCATATAAATAAGTAGAGAAAGAAAGGAGGTTAGTGGTTGCCAAGGGCTGAAGAGAGAGGAGTTGGGAGTGCTGCTGAATAGGTTTATTTTGGGAGTTGACAAAAATGTTCTGGAATTAGTGGTGAGGTTTGCACAACCCTGTGAACATACTATGAACAACAGAACCATACATTTTAAAATGATGATTTTATAGTATGTGAATGATATCTCAAATTTCTAAAAAGTCAAAGAGAAGAAGCTAGGTGACAGAGACAGATTAAGTCATTAGGAAAAGGAAAACCAGACTAAGGTTTCTGAGAGGAGAGGAGGGTATGGGATCCAAAGGACAGACCTGATTAGAATACAGTAATCATAATAGTAATAGAATCATGAATACCAATATTTGTTGAACAAAACCAAAAGCAGACCCATGATCTTTTGTTGTATTTTCCACCAATTCATAGTGATCCACAACTGATTTAAAAAAAAATTTTTTTAACATCTCATGGGTCAAATAAGCAATTAGATAATAACATCATAAAAAAGCAAAGATCCTGAAACAGTAGAAACGACTATTATTGAACTTAGGCTAACCAAATAACTCAAATCCTACTTGCAAAATGTTAAGAAACTATCCTGATCAAATTCAGCTTTTAAAAAATTACTATTAAAGAGAGAGAGCATGAGTGGGGGAAGGGGAGAGAGCCTGATGTGGGGCTCAAACTCACAAACTGCAAGATCATGACCTGAGCTGAAGTCAGACACTCATGCTCAAACCACTGAGTCACTCAGGCACGCCGCATACTGCTCTCTTTTTTAAAAATTTATTCCTGAGAGAAAGAGACCGCGTGAGCAGGGGAGGGTCAGAGAGAGGAGGAGATACAGAACCCGAAGCAGGCTCTAGGCTCTGAGCTAGCTGCCAGCACAGAGCCCGACACAGGGCTCGAACCCACGAACCGTGAGATCATGACCCGAGCTGAAGTCAGACGCTTAACCGACAGAGCCACCCAGGCATCCCATATTGATCTCTTAAATGCAGATCCCTGTGCTAGCCAAGGAGCAGATGACAGGAAAGAAAAACCGAGTCATCCAAACACCTCTCGGGCCTTCCAAGTACTGTTAAAAGTACTGCAATTTTCTAAGCAAACCCCAGTGACTTACCCTAAATTCACTTAAAGAAAAAAAAAAGCCTTTAAAAAATTCAGTAGTAAGGGGCTCCTGGGTGGCTCAGTCAGTTAAGTATCCAATATTTCGTCCAGCTCTTCGTATCAGCTCAGATCATGATCTCATTAATTCATGAGATGGAGCCCTGCATTGGGCTCTGTGCTGAGAGTGCAGGAGCCTGCTTGGGATTCCCTCCCTCTCTCTGACTCTCCTCCCCTCCCCTATCCTCCTCCCCCCCTTCTCTCTCAAAATAAACAATTTTTTTAAAAAATTCAGTAGTATGAGACTCTTAAGTTTAACTTTTGTATTACAGAAAACTTAGGAACAATCTAAAAGTAATCATTAGGGAGTTGGATGAATAAACTATAATACATCCACACAAGAGAATACTCTAGATATTAAAAGGAGTAAGAATGGGCTGGTCCACATATGCTTATATGAAAAAAGTTCCTTGATATATTTAAACACATACACAACAATTTTGAATAAAATCATATATATACATTATGATCACATTCTTGTATAAAAAAAACAAAAACCAAACAAAAAAGATCCCATGTGTGTATATGCATAGAAAACTCTGGAAGGTTAAAAGCCACTTCTGGGTGTGGGAATGGTGGGTGGGTGAGTAGGCGTAGACTCATATTTTTCTTTGATCTGAATATGTTTTACATAAAATCACCTTCATAGCAGTGTTTTCTAACTATATGCAAAATGCTTATAATGTCAAGTGAGGGTAAGAAAAAAAGTCCTATCATTCTATCTGTATCAAAATTACAATCACAAAAAATGCCATATATGCTAAGAACAAAGACTTAGGAACATAAAGTCCTTTCATCTGGGGGTGTAAGAACTGTGACTTTTACGTTTGCAATATTACCATCATAAATGTAGTTAGGAAGGATACATTTCTATAATTTTTCCATTAAGGGTTTCTATAATGTCTATATAATTAAAAAAAAAAAAAACAGGGGCGCTTGGGTGGCTCAGTCAGTTGAGCGTCTTGACTTCACCTCAGGTCATGATTTCACGGCTTATGGGTTTGAGTCCTATGTTGAGCTCTGTGATGACAGCTCAGAACCTGGAGCCTGCTTTGGATTCTGTGTCTCCCTCTCTCTCTGCCCCTTTGCTGCTTGCGCACACGCTCGCGCGCTCGCTCTCTCTTTCTCACACACACACAAATAAACATTAAAAAAATTTTTTTTATAAAAAATAAAAAAACAAAATCCCCTTTTCAAAAAAGGAAAATAGGCCCGTGGTCTCAGAATGCCTTTCAATGGAAGAGGGACAATTCTGTTGAAAACCAAACTAGGATTATTTCCCACGGTGACAGCAATCACCAAAAGAGACTACTACAGCTGAAGCATTAATTATATAGCTTCATGAAACAGTCAAAGCAAGGGAAACAGCATTATAATTAATGTTTTCTTAGTACCTTCAAACAGAGTTGTTGTTTATATCAACAATTCTTGTTATTAAAAAATATACATATATTCACCTTGACAGACTAGAGCATATAATTTATTAATAAGAAACGACGTCCTAATCACCAAAATGTACAAGACACCAAGCAGAGGCTAGTCTAATTAAAGAAACTGAAAAAAATGAAGAGCTTATTCTTGCACTTTGTTAGCAAGACAAGCGTTCATTCTCTTACTTCTAAGAAAACACAGACACTAATCTGAGGGTTAGAAATTCTTTTGTAGGACAAAGTCTAGTCATCCAGCTTTACTGGTTAAATATCTAGGTCAGTGTAGCACCCTGGGACATTAAAAAGTCCTGAACACAGGCAAGATCTTTTTTCATTCTCATTTCTGAGATCACAAGAACTAAAATTAGCTCTCATATGGAAATTAGCAATTTATTCAATCAGTCTTTGTTGTTTGTTTAACACATCCAGCTTCACAAAATAGCCTATTGTCAACAAGCCCATGTCTGATTTCCCCAGAATGACTCCTGCTCTGCTACTAGTGAATACAGTATTACCATTATAGATGGAATTTGGAAGGATAGTCTGTGACCCATGGTTAAAATAACAATCATTCTAACACTGTAGAGAGTGAACCTCATGTAACAACAACAAAGGCTCCCAACCTAATTTTCTGACATTGGTTTCTATTCGTTAGACCTTCACCATGGGTTAAAAATGTACAGTCCTAAAGTTATGACAAAAGCCTTCAATACTGGATCTTTGGTTTAAAAACAAATTAGCTAAGTGTCACCTTCTAAACAAACTCAACTGACAGGGCTCAACTCAGTTGCATATCTCCACGGGGCTGGTTACTATGAAAAAGTACAAACTAAAATCTCATTGCAATGGTCACACATGATTACACTAAGACAGTGATGGATGCAGGGAAGAAAAACAGAAAGGGAGATGACACTAGCAATCCTAATCACCTTATCAATTACACCATGTAACAACAATAAGGGTACCTATCATTTGCTAAGTGTCTACGTGTCACTTTACATCCATTATCACTAACTTTTATGACAAACACCAAAATATGTCCTTTTATCCGTGTGTTCTTTAGATGAGGAAATTCAGTCTCAATAAAGTTAATTATCTAAAACCTCCAGAGCTGCTAAGAGACACCCTCAAGACCGGTCCTTAGGATGACGGACTCAGAAATACCCCTCTCTCCATACCACACACACCCTGCTCAAGAGTTGAGCAAATATGGGGTGCCTCACTGGCTCAGTCAGTAGAGCTTGCAACTCAATCATGGGGTCATGAGTTTGAGCTCTTCATGGGGTGTAGAGATTACTTAAATATATAAAGCTTAAAAAAATGGGCATTCATGTTTATAGGTTAAAAATTCAAAACACAGGGGCACCTGGGTGGCTCAGTTGGTTAAGTGTCTGACTTCAGCTCAGGTCATGATCTTATGGTTCATGAGTTCAAGCCCCACATTGGGCTCACTGCTGTCAGCACAGAGTCCACTTCAGATCCTCTGTCCCCCCCTCTCTACCCCTCCCCCATTTGCGCTCTCAAAAATAAATTTTTAAATTTCAAAACATATAATTAACTCAAATTTATTGATTATATTGTTTAGACTCCATATCAGCAGTACTTAATGTTTTTTGGGTCAATGACCCTTTTTGAAAGTGAAGTTCTAAACTGCAGGTTAAAACTTTGAACCCTTTTTTTTTTTTAATGTTTTTATTTATTTCTAGGAGAGAGAGAGACAGCGTGAGCAGGGGAGGGTCAGAGAGAGAGGGAGTCACAGACTGAAACAGGCTCCAGGCTCTGAGCTGGCAGTCAGCACAGAGCCCGACGCGGGGCTCGAACCCACGAACCGCGAGATCATGACCTAAGCGAAAGTCGGACGCTTAACCGACTAAGCCACCCAGCCGCCCCTGAACCCTATCTCAATTAAAAAAACATATACACAAGTTTTTTGGTTTTTTTTTCTTTTTTAAAGTAAGCTCTACACCCAGCATGGAGCTTCAATTCATGACCCTGAGATCAACATTCTAGAGACTGAGCCAGACAAATGTGCCCCTCACACAAGTATTTTTATCTAATTGTTTTCAGGTCATTTGTGAATCCTCTGAAAGTCCCTAGGCCATTTCTCTGTTTATTTTTGCCTACTTGGCTAGAAATACAAGGAAAAGTATCTCCAAAGTATGTTAAACACTTTTTACTTTTTTTTTTTTTAAGAGAAAGAGAGAGCACACGGATTGTGAGTAGAGGGAGAGAGGGAGAGATGGGAAGGGGAGGAGGTAGGGAGAGAGGGAAGAGAAGGCGGATAGGGAGAGCAGAGTCCAGGCTCAGCATGGAGCCCAAGTTGGAGTTCAAGCCCATTGACGCTAGGATCATGCCTTGAGCTAAAACCGAGTTGGGTGCTCAACTGACAGAGACACCCAGGTGCCCCATTGTAAACACTTATTAAAAGATATTTGTTACATTTTTCAAAATGCTGAAGTCTTCATTTTTTTGACTTTCATTAAAAAAAATTTTTTTTAATGTTTACTTATTTTTGAGAGAGAGAGAAAGAACAAGCAGGGGAGAAGCAGAGAGAGAGGGAGACAGAATCCAAAGCAGGCCCCACACTGGGCTCACAGCTGTCAGCACAGAGCCCAATGAGGAGCTCAAACCCACGAACCATAAGATCATGACCTGAGCTGAAGTTGGACACTTAACCAACTGAGCCACCCAAGTAACCCTCAATTTTTTTTTTACCTTTTGATGAAAATCATTGCTTTTATTAATATAAATTAGTACCTTTTTTTTCCAATTTGATGCTTTCTTGTCTTCTATTTTACTTTTTCTAATTTGGGGGAAACTCTCATTTGCCTAAAAAATTTCTGCTCATCCCTTTATTTTTCATTAATCCACAACTTAAGTAGGTCATTTGTGAGGTGGGCTGGGGGAGGGCAAAGGAGGGGGGTGGAGGGGGGGTGGGAAATGGGTTAAAAAGGTGAAGAGTAGGCAGCTCTTTCTGCCTATGGGTCTGCTCCTGTGATTTAATAAAATCACCTATTTGCACCAAACAACAAAAACAAAAAGAGGTGATGGGTATTAAGGAAGGCACTTGTGCCGAGGACCAGGTATATGTATGTAAATGATAAATCACTAAATTCTATACCTGAAACTAATACTGCACACTGTTAACTAGCTGGAATTTAAATATAAACTTGGAGAAAAAAATAAGTTTGCTACTTGTAAATGGCAGAGAGTTAGATTTCACAAAGGAATTACTCTCATGTGTTCAATAAATATTTTGAATGTCTATTACTTGCCAGACACCTTTAATCCATTCAGATATGCTGTAATAACAGATCTGTTTGGTTTGCTCTGAGCTATATTTTAAAAAATATAAACTTAAGCCATCTTAAAATCCTCCTCTGGTTCCTCTGTGTCTGAGCAATCAAGCTAATTTGAATGCTGTGAAAGGCTCTTTGTGACCAGTTCTTTTTTCCTTTCATCTTGCTACTTCTCAACCTATCCTAGGTCCACTTCAGCCCCACCTACATGCAATTCTCCAAACTTTCCACACCATTCACAAAATCTGGTTCTCTGTACTTGGAATTATTTCTCCCTTCTTCTTCTTTTTTTTTTTAAACATTTATTTCTTATAGAGACAGAGAGAGACAGAGTACAAATGGGGGAGGGTCAGAGAGAGGGAGACACAGAATCCAAAGCAGGCTCCAGGCTCTGAGCTGTCAGCACAGAACTCAAAGTGGAGCTCAAAACTCATGAACAGTAGATCATGACCTGGGCTAAAGTTGGACACTTAACCAACGGAGCCACCCAGGCGCCCCTCTTTCCTCCTTCTATACAATCTTCAGGATTCAGTTCAAAGACCCAGGGCCTTCACTACCACCACCCCATATTACCACTTTGTCCTGCTTTTCCAACTTCCATTTTCAACTGCCTACTAAATAACCCTACCTGAATATCCCACAGCCTTCTCAGATTGCATACGACCCAAAGTGAAAATCTCAACCTCCCCCAAAATGAGCTCATTCCCTCTTGATCCCTAACTCAATAAACCAGGTACTACCACCTACCCTCTTGCTAAAATTAGAATCCCAAGCACCATACCTGGCTCACACTCCTTAATTTATACCATGTTCTGCCAATTCTATCCATGAATTTCTCTCAAATTCATCAGTGATTTCTATCCCTTCTGCCTCTACCTAGTTAGGCACCAATGTCTAATCTGGATTCCTGAAACCATTTCCTATTTACTTCCCTATACCTCCAATCCTAATTTCCCCTGCAACCCGTCCTCTGCAAGTCTCCTAGGATTCTGTCTAAACACAATTCTGAACATGTTATTCCTCTGCTTTTAAACTTTAGTGGATAAGGGTGGGGGTGGGTAACTCTGAAGATACAAGAACCCTCTACACATGTCCTTGAAATAAACCCCAAACTCCTAAGTGGGCCTTCTAAAGTACTACAAGCATAATCCTCTCCAGACTCATCTGTCCACTCCGTCCAGGGCACACTCCGCTTTTCCAGCTCCCCTACTACTCGGTGCTCTGCACGTACTGTTCCCTCTGCCTGTAATACTCTTCTATCTGGCTCACTCCTAGTCATTCTTCAGCACAACCATGACATCACTTCTGTTTTAAATCATTCTCTAAATCCCAAAATCACAGTTGGGTCTCCCTTCTATGTGATTCCACCATACATCCCACAGATTCTGCCACACCAAAAGCCTATTTATTTGTCCACTTTCCGTACTACTGTATAAACTCCAAATGCAAAGTCACTGTTTTTCTTGCTTATCATGGCTTTCCAAGAATTTAGGACAAAGTGGTTAATCAATAGACATTTTGTTAGGTAATTAAGTACAGTGATAGGAACAGATGAAATCAGAAGAAAAAATAAAAACTGTACATGTCCTAAAGCTACATGGACAATTAAACATTCACATATATAACTATGAAATAAAGATTTAAGCACAATAGTAGAGAGGATCTAAACAAAGAGAAATACTAACTTGATCTCTCTAGGCCATCTCCAGAGTAAAATGCCGTAACTGTTCAGAGCATGCAAAGAAAATACTGCAACACTTATTTAAATATATTTTTAATTTTTATTTTGCATTATGTTGTCTAATGTGCTTAATATAGTAACATAGTGAGTTGTACAAGCATTCATGTATGGGGCGGTCCTCAACTTTTAACTGAGTAAACAAAAAAAAGCTTGGAAACCATAGTTCTAGGGTATTTGATCTTTACCTCTGTGTATTGTGGAAGGAGGCCCAGATGGCTTTCAGAATTGGATGGAAACTAAGAATTATCTCCCAGAAAAATGAGCACCAATATACATATTTTAAAACTTTTACAGGGTTTCTAGGGTATCTTGGCCCTCAGGTTAAGTCTTGCCCTAGGGCTTCCAACTCTAAAGCCAGGAGGAGACTGCTAGTAGGAAGAGGTCATTAAAATGTCTGGGGCCCTTTGATTCTATTATTCCTTACCTTCTCTCTTCTCCACAATCCTGCTCCTCCTCCCCCACACAGCTCAATCACCACACCTGTCCCTAGGAAGGCTTGGAATTTCTAGTCTATAACTCCCATAGAGTGTAGGAATGCAGTGAAATATTTCCTTCTCAAAGGTATAACATACACATCAGTTATTCCCAAGCCATAATCATAATTTTGCTATTTCCCAAAGCACTCACATTATTATTTTCTTAATTTTTAAAAATCAACTTTTAAACCAAATTTAATTTTAAATGTAAAGACATCCTAAGCATCTGTGAATTCAATTTTGATGCCTGATTATTTTCCTACATACATCAAAATAAACATACTTAAAATAAGGACTCTAGACCCTCATCAGCACCAAGTTTTAGAGCATAATCCCAAGGTTTCTGCATTTACTCTGAAATCCCTGTTGAATAGGCAATAATTCAGGCATCAAGTTTTCTTAAAGTAACAAAGAAACTTAAAAGTATTTGGTCCAATCTTCTCATTTTGTAGACTAAAAAGATGAAACCCAGACAGGTTAAGTGATTTGTCCAAGAGCAGATGAGAAATTTAAGAAAAAGTCTAGGATCAGCATTCAGGTATACTATCAGTCCAGTATGTGTTCCACTATACTGTGTCCATTCAGATTGCACTAGAATAACAATTAACACAGTATCAAGAATTTTTCTTCTGTTACCTACCTCACTCTTCCATTCAGATTTATCTGAACATGCTGCTTAAAATCTGGATATTTGGATGCCAAATAAGCAAAGTCAGGAGGTTTGTCCTTGTATCTATTCCTTGCATGCATTGATTTACTCAGAGCCATCTTTAAAAAGAAAAAAAAGGAAAAAGGTCAGCATACTTAATTAAAAAAAAATTAACGGGAAAAAGCTGTGGTTGCCGAGTCAACAGTTATAGCCAACATATTTTTGCTAATCAACTGAGAAAGTAGAAATTATATTTTTTAAATGTATACAACAAATAAACACACAAAAAGACGCTTAACATCACCATGAATCATTAGGGAAATGCAAATCAAAACCACAATATCACTTCATACCTACTAGGATGACTACTAGTAAAAAAGAAAGAGGGGTGCCTAGGTGGCTCAGTCAGTTAAGCGTCAGACTTTGGCTCAGGTCATGATCTCATGGTCCATGAGTTTGAGCCCCCCGCTGGGCTCTGTGCTGACAGCATGGAGCCTGGAGCCTGCTTCAGATTCTGTGTCTCCCTCTCTCTTTGATCCTCTCCTGCTCACACTCTAAAATTTAAAAAAAAAAATTTTTTTTCATAAGGAAAAGAAAAGAAAAGAAAAGAAAAGAAAAGAAAAGAAAAGAAAAGAAAAGAAAAGAAAAGATTGGTGAGATTGTTAGGAAATTGGAGGCTTCCCACACTGCAGGGGGTGAATGTATACAACTGCCGTGGAAAGTTTGGCAGTTCTTTAAAACTCTTAAACAGAATTACCACATGATCCAGCAACTCCCCTCCTAGGCATATACCCAAGAAAACTGAAAGCAAGGATTCAAAGAGATATTTGCATGTCAGTGTTCATAGCAGCATTATTCACAACAGCCAAAAAGGTAGAAACAATCCCAAATGTCCATAAATGGATAAACCATATGTGGTACATACATACAATGGAGTCAAAAAAAGGAATAAAATTCTGATACACCCTACAACATGGATGAACCTTAAAAACATTATGTAAGGGAAACAAGCCACATACAAAAGACAAATATAGTATTTTCCCATTTATAGGAGGTAGCAAGAATAGGCAAATTCATATAGAGAGTAGAATAGAGGTTACTAGGGTTTGGGAGGGAGGTAGGAATGTTGAGTTATTATTTAATGGGTACATGGTTTCTGTTTAGGATGAGGAAAAACTTCTAGAAATGGACGGTGGTGATGGTTACACAAAACTGTGAATGCACTTAATGCCACTGAATAGTACACTTAAAAATGGTTAAAATGGTAACTTTTATGTTATGTATATTTTATCACAGTTTGAAAAATGTACACAACATACGGTGTTTTTTTTAAACCATGGGAAGAAAACCAGAAACTATTCTCTTGAAAGCATCAAAGGGGCAGAAGGCAGTATAATCTCCAGCCATGAAGTAATAGAGGTTAGTTTTTATAGTGTTCTTGTATGGACTGAATATTTGGTAGTACACCATAAAGTCACTAACATTTCTTTTTCGTTTTTTAATGAATATGTATTTATTTCTAGGAGAGAGAGAGAGACAGTGTGAGCAGGGGAGGGTCAGAGAGAGAGGGGGATACAGACTCTGAAATTGGGTCCAGGCTCTGAGCTGGCAGTCAGCACAGAGCCCGACGCGGGGCTCGAACCCATGAACCGCGAGATCATGACCTAAGCGAAAGTCGGACGCTTCACAACCGACTAAGCCACCCAGGCGCCCCATCACTAACATTTCAAAATACACTTACTATTTTATAAATTTCAATCTTGTCATTCCTATGTAGCTACAACCATGCATTAATCTGGAAGAAAAAAATTGTTTTCATTTGGTTTTAGCTACCTAGGAATGACAAGACTGAAACTTACGGTGTACTACCCGGTACCTCAGCTGTATGCTGAAGTAGGCCCAGCACAGCGTGCGGCCTTACCTAGTTTTTCACCATCAGTTTATGTCATACCTATCCTTGCTCTTCTTTCTGTCCCTCCATTCTGGCAATGGGGTCTTTACACAGTTTATTCCCTTTGTAATATTCTTTCCTCTTCCTCTTCACCTAGTGAATTCCTACCTATCCTTTTTTTAATGTTTTTATTTTTTTTTTGAGTGAGCACAGCTAATGTGCAGCCAGCAAGTGGGGGTGGGGCAGAGAGCAAGAGAATCCTAGGCAGGCTCCACACTCTCAGTGCAGAGCCTGATGTGAGGCTGGAATTCTCTAACCCAATCATGGGATCATGACCCGGGCTGAAATCAAAAGCCAGATGCCTAATAGACTGAGCCAGCCAGGCACCCCTCCTACTCATTCTTACTCTCAGTTCAAGTATCTCTTCAGGAAAGTGTTTTCTTCCCTAATCTCCCTAGTTAAATCATATTCCCTATTATAAAGTCTCCTAGCAACAAGCACCTTTCCTTTGTAGGCTTATTAGAGATGTAACTTTACACAGCAATGGATCTGCTAATCCTCTATTTCAAGTTTTTGACAACTTTCTACATTGAAAAAAAATTTTTTTAAGTTTTTAACTTAAGTATAAATAGCATAGTGTTTTATATTCATTTCAGGTGTATGATACATTGGTTCTACAATTCTTATTCCTCAGTGCTCATCACAGTAAGTGTACTCTTAATCCCCTTTATGTCATCACCCCCCCAAAGCCTCCCCTCTGGGCATCACCAGTTTATTGTTTGCATTTAAGAGTCTGTTTTTTGGAAGACACCTGGGTGGTTCAGTCTGTTAAGCATCCAACCCTTGATTTCAGCTCAGGTCATCATCGCATGGGGTCATGGGATGGAGCCCCAAGTCACACTCCGTGCTGAGCTAAACACGGAGCCTGCTTAGGATTCTCTCTCTCTCTCTCTCTCCCCCCCTCTTTCTGCCCCTCCCTTGCAGATGTGCATCCTCTCTCTCTCAAAATAAACATTTAAAAGAAAAGAATCTGTTTTTTTCAGGTTTTTTTTGCTCATCTCCCTTTTTTTCATTTCTCTAAATTCCACATGAATGAAATCACATGGTATTTGTCTTTCTTTGACTTATTTCACTCTGAAGCAGACTCCAGGCTCTGAGCTGTCCACGTAGAGCCTGATACGGGACTGGAACCTGTGAACCACGATGAGACCATGACCTGAGCCCAAGTCAGATGCTTACTGAATGAGCCACCCAGGTGCCCCAAGATTTCATTATTTTTAATGGCTAAGTAATATTTCATCATGTACACAGACACCTTTTATTTTTTTGTAGTTATGTTTTTATTTTTATTTTTTTAATAGCTTATTGTCAAGTTGGTTTCCATATAACACCCAGTAGTTATCCCCACAAGTGCCCTCCTCCACGCCCATCACCTCCTCATCCCTTCCCCCCACCCCCATCAGTTCTCCGTTTGTTCTCAGCATTCAAGAGTCTCTCATGGTTTGCCTCCCTCCCTCTCCCCCACTATTTTTCCCCTTCTTCTCCCCCATGGTCCTCCATTAAGTTCCTCTTATTCCTCCTATACGTGCAAACATATGGTATTTGTTCTTCTCTGCCTGACTTATTTTGCTCAGCATAACACCCTCAAGGTCCATCCATGTTGCTACACATGGCCAGATTTCATTCTTTCTCATTGCCATGTAGTATTCCATGGTATAGATAAACCACATCTTCTTGATCCATTCATCTGTTGATGGACACTTAGGCTCTTTCCATGTTTTAGCTATTGTGAGAGTGCTGCTATGAACATTGGGGTACATGTGCTCCTATGCATCAGCATTTCTGTATCCCTTGGGTAAATTCCTAGCAGCGCTATTGCTGGGTCATAGGGGAGTTCTATTAATTTTTTGAGGAACCTCCACACTGTTTTCCAGAGGGGCTGTACCAGTTTACATTCCCACCACCAGTGTAGGAGGGTGCCCGTTTCTTCACATCCTCGTCAGCATCTAGAGCCCTCTGATTTGCTCATATTAGCCACTCTGACCGGCGTGAGGTGGTATCTCAACGTGGTTTTGATTTGTATTTCCCTGATGAGGAGGGATGCTGAGCATCGTTTCATGTGTCTGTTGGCCATCTGGATGTCCTCTTTGGAGAAGTGTCTGTTCATACCTTCTGCCCATTTCTTCACTGGATTGTTTGTTTTTCAGGTGTGGAGTTTGGTGAGTTCCTTATAGATTTTGGATACAGGCCCTTTATCTGATATGTCATCTGCAACTCTCTTTTCCCATTCCGTCGTTTGCCTACTAGTTTAAGGACTGTTTCCTTTGCCATGCAGAAGCTTTTAATCTTGATGAGGTCCCAATAGTTCATTTCTGCTCTTGATTCCCTTCCCTTTGGGGATGTGTCAAGTAAGAAATTGCTGCGGTGGAGGTCAAGGAGGTTGTTTCCTGCTTTCTCCTCTAGGGTTTTGATTGTTTCCTGTCTCACATTCAGGTCCTTTATCCATTTTGAGTTTATCTTTGTGTATGGTGTGAGAAAATGATCTTGTTTCATTCTTCTGCATGTTGCTGTCCAGTTCTCCCAGCACCATCTGTTAAAGAGGCTGTCTTTTTTCCATTGGATACTCTTTCCTCCTTTGTCAAAGATTAGTTGGCTGTACACTTTTGGGTCCAATTCTGAGTTCTCAATTCTATTCCATTAGTCTATGTGTCTGTTTTTGTGCCAATACCATACTGTCTTGATGATTACAGCTTTGTAGTAGAGGCTAAAGTCTGGAATGGTGATGCCTCCCGTTTTAGTTTATTCTTTTTAAAAATTTTAGTGTTTATTTTTGTGAAAGACACGTGCAATCCGGGGAGGGGTAGAGAAAGAGGGAAACACAGATTCCAAAGCAGGATCCAAGCTGTCAGCAAAGAGCCCAACAGAGGGGTTCAAACCCATGAACCGCAAGATCATTACCTGACCCGAAGTCGGACACTTAACCAACAGAGCTACCCAGGCGCTCCAACTTTCAAAGCATTCTAGACTTTTCCCTCAAAGTTCTTTAGTTTACATTTGTCTGTCCTATTCCCCATCCCACCTCCCAGGCTACAATCATTTCCATCTTACTGTTTACTCTATCATACAATAAATATTTGTTGAGTGAATAAATAATTCAGAATTTAGGGGAATTAACAGTCACCTGAAAGTTTTTCAGCATACTAAGCTACCACCTTTTGCCTTTAACATTATCACAGAAACTCACTATATACAAGTTTTAATTTCCTAACATTTATACCCTTACGGACTATCAAGAAAGAGGGGAGCATAAAACTAGGACAAAGAACAAGTCCCCATGAAGAAGTTGACTTCAGTTGACTGAGCACCTGACTGACTCAGTCAGTACAAAATTTGACTCTTGATCTTGGAGTTGTAAATTCAAGCCTTATGTTGGGTGTAAAAATTACTTAAAAATAAAATTTAAAAAAAAAAAGGAAAATGTTTTCCTTTGTGATTCTGGCAAGCAACAAAATAAAAGTACTCTAACAGTAATTTCAAGGGACACTGATATGTAAGACTCTGCAACACATTAAGATCCTAACCACTGCATACATGACATATTCTGAACATATATGGAGCAAATTAAATACCAGATACGGCAGATTCATTTCATATCCTACATTAATCAACCTGTATGGTTAGAATACATACATACACAGATAGATCGGGACGCCTGGGTGGCTCAGTTGGTTAAGTGGCAGACTTTGGCTCCGGTCATGATGTCACACAGTTCGTGAGTTCGAGCTCCACTTTGGGCTCTGTGCTAACAGCTCTAAGCCTGGAGCCTGCTTCAGATTCTTAGTCTTCCCCTCTCTCTATCCCTCCCCTACTTGCACTCGGTCTCTCTCAGAAATAAAAAAAATATTAAAAAACATTTAGTTTTATTTTATTTTTGAGAGAGAGAGAGAGAGAGAGAGACAGTGTGAGCAGGGGAGGGTCAGAGAGAGAGGGAGATACAGAATTTGAAACAGTCTCCATGTTCTGAACTGGCTGTCAGCAGACCCCAACGTGGGGCTCAAACCCACAAACCGTGACGTGATCCAAAGTCGGATGCTTAACCAACTGAGCCACCTGGGAAACATTTTTTAAAAAAGCATACAGAAAGAATAAAGCCACCTTTTTACCAACCAACTTCCTAATGCAAGCAGTGGGGTCTTAGCTAAATCTATCCTATTCTGAGTATCAACGCTTACCTGGAATAACACTGTCACTCCCTGCTTCTCATTTAATCTACCTTTCTCTTCCTGGCTCATTCTTATCTAAGTGATACTGGCCTCCTTGGTTTTGTTTATTTTTTTTTAATAATTTATTTCTGAGAGAGAGCGAGAGACTGAGCAGGGGAGGGTCAGAGAGAGAGGGAGATACAGGGGCGCCTGGGTGGCTTAGTTGGTTAAGCGTCCGACTTTCGCTTAGGTCACGATCTCGCGGTTCGTGGGTTCGAGCCCCGCGTCGGGCTCTGTGCTGACTGCCAGCTCAGAGCCTGGAGCCTGTTTCTGAGTCTGTGTCTCCCTCTCTCTCTGACCCTCCCCCGCTCACCCTGTCTCTCTCTCTCTCTCCTAGAAATAAATAAAACATTTAAAAAAAAAAGAGAGAGAGAGGGAGATACAGAATATGAAACAGGCTCTAGGCTCTGAGCTAGCCATCAGCACAGAGCCGGACGCGGGGCTCCAACCCACAAACCGTGAGATCATGACTTGAGCTGAAATCGGATGCTTAACCTACTGAGCCACCCAGGCTCCCCATGGCCTCCTTTTTAATCAAACCTGGCACACTCCTGCCTCGGGGCTTTTGTACTAGGTCTATACGGAATGCTCTTCCCCCAGAAATACATACATACCAGGTGCCTCACCCTCCTCAGCCTTTGATAAAACCTCGCCTTCTCACTGATGCCTTTCCCATTTAAAAAAAAAAAAAAACATATATATATATTTTTAAAGTAAGTTCCATGCCCAAAGTGGGGTCCGAACTAACCACCCCTGGATCAAAAAGTAATGCCCTATTGACAGAGCCAGCCAAGGGGCCCCTGATGCCTTTCCGTAGTGCAGTGAGTTAACTCCCTTAATAGTTTCAGTACTCTACATAGAACTTACTCATCTGATATTCCATATACAGCATTTACTTACTTTTTAAAATCTGCCCTGCCAGTAAGCTTCATGAGGGAAAATATTTTGTCTGTCTTGTTCACTGTGATATCCCCGCGCCTAAATTAGGGCCTGGGAGAATAGGCACTCTTAAGTATCTGTTCACTGAACACACGATGAAACTCTTCAACTGTCCCAGGACACTGAAACACAGCACTCTCATTCTTTGTAAACAGTCCTCAACTGGACACTCAAAAAGGATCAGCCCTACTTAGGCCTGGAGCTTTCTCTTGCGAGTTACAGAAAGCCAAAGTAGTACACCCTTGAAACTAAGACTTCGCTTTTCTTTGATCTTTGCCATTTCCATGCTATTTCCTTGGTTTCTCCTGGCACTCTTAATAACATTCTCAAACTGCCATTTATCTTAACACAAAAGAGTCTAAATTCCACGTTGAACTCTAATTTCCGCTTGGAACTTCGAAATTTCTGCATAAATCTCTCCCGGTTCAACCCCAATCTCCGTTTTCTCTCCTCGCCTTGCTTCATAAATCTTTTTCCTCTAGTTCCGCCATTGCCAGTTCTCCATCTCCTCCACTCCTCCCACAGATTCATCTTACCTACTCGGTCTTTTCGCCTCAGTTTCAGATCTCTCTAAACCTCCTCAGCCCCTGGGATCTTTCTTACTTCAATCCTAGCCCCCATTCTATACGCCAACTCCTCCCATCCACCCCACCACCATTACTCCTCCACGCGCACCCACCCACTCTAGCCACTCACTCACCCATGTGGTCCATCTCCCTAGACCCAAAGTCAGCACATCACAGGTGCAGAACACAGCGCGCGCACACACACACACACACACACACACACACACACACACACACACACACAACCACTCACCCAGAGGTTCTGTCTCCCCAGGCCCGAAGTCAGCAACTCACCAGCCCAAAACCCAGGAATAAGGAATTCAGGCCGTGCAGAGGTTAAATGGCCTCTCTACACTCCCAAGAGATACTAAACGACTCACCTCTGAAATCAATGTTTCTTCAAGACGACCAGTCTGGAGTAGGCCCCAATAACACTAGAATCTTAAACCACCCGCAGAGCGAAGCTCCTAGAAACGCAGATGTTACGCTCCAAGCGCGCCGCCATGTTGGGCAACCATTCAGCTTCGTGATTGGACGAAGCACTCTCGCGCGACCTGTAGCTGAGTCTGAGGAAGAAAGAAGCGTCGCGAGACCTGGAGTTTGCGGCCCCTGACACGAGTGGTGTCAAACGGAGTCTTTTGCGTAAGCGTACCTGCTTTAGAATCTGTTTTTTGAGAACTTGTTTTTTGTTTGTTTGTTTTAATGTATATATTTTAAAATGTAGCTTTCTGGATACCACCTCAGACTTACTAAATCACTCTCTGAGGTTGGGCAGGAATATGAAAACGGCGGGTGGAGGGGACTTTAGGATTTGATGGCGAGAAGTTAGCGTTTATTGTGCAACAGGTCTCTCCCTATGTTGCCTCGTTTGATAAACCTGTGGTATGAGGAGTACTCTCATTTACAGCGTCAGAAGTGGGGATCAGAAATAATAAGTCGTTTGGTCAATATCTCGCACCCGGATGACAACAAGCCCATGTTCTTTGTTTCCTCACCTATCACTTGAGCTGAAAGCTCTATTAAAATGCTTTTCATTTTTCTTTTCAACTCGGTTATACTAATTTCTACCCTCTGGTAAGTAGAGTGAGTATTGGCCTCATTTCATAATGGAGACAAAAAGGTAAATCACTTTCAAAAGGTATACAACTAAAGCTAGGACTAAAGTCATCGTCTGGGCCCTCACCTAGTAACTTTTTCCCTCAAATCTTGCCTGGGTCCTAGTAATTAATATGAAAACGTCTGGCAAAGTACCGCTGTAAAATTGAGAGATAGAGGGTAAGAAATGGAGACTTCAGCTTTATGCAGAACAAAGTGTACCAGCAGTCACCCAAGGAAAGGTGAGGAGGTGATCTCATTATTGTGTAACACACACCACCCTAAAATATACAGCTTAAGACAACAGTTTTATTTGCTCACTGTTCTGCAGTCTAGGCTGGAATTAGCCCAGCTAGTCTTGTTCTGTCCTTGTTGTTGATAGTGGCTGGTTCAGCTTGAGTGACTGGGCCCCTGTCTCCCTGTAGTCTCAAATTCTCTCCCTCTTCATGTGACCTGTCTGTATAGTTTCTCCAGCAGAGTAGCCAGACTTCTTACATGGTAGCCCAGGGATCCCAAAAGGGCAAAAGTATAAGCTTCTGGGTCTTCCTAAGGCTTAGGCCCAGAACTGGTGCTTTCATTATTCACTAAACTCTATTTGTTAAAGCAGGTCAGAGGGCCAGGCAGATTCAAGAGGAGGGTATCCTGGAGTTTCAGGATACACTCCAATACTGGAAGCCACAGCTTGCTGGATCTACCAATGAACAGAATACCACAGAAAGTTCTCTTTAGTTGGTAGTGACTTTGTTACTAGTTATTTTTACAATATTTAGTGCTTGCTTCTGGAAAGGTAAAAAAGAAAATGGTTTGGGAGGTATGACTGCTAGGACTGTAAGTGGATTATATCTAAGATGCTGGTGAATTTCTCTATTAGCTCCAAACAGAGATCCAACTGCCCTGTGAGTCAAACCGAAGAGATCCTAGCTCTGTAGGGTTTAAATCACGCCCCAACCACTTACTAACCCCTGATGATGGACAATTTACTTACAATACCCAAGCCTGGGTTTGCTCAATGTTGCACAACAGGATAGTAATCTCATATGGTTGTTGTGAGAATTAAATCAGATAATGCATATAAAACAGGATTTTTCTGGCACATAGTAACCTATCATTATTACTGTTATTATTCCCTATAATTTCTTTGGTCAGTTTCCATTTAAAAATTATTTCATAATGATAAAACATGTTCATTATAGAAAATTATAAAAATTTTAAATAACAGGAAAGTATGCGAAAGAAACAAAAAGTATATAAAATCTCACCAAAATTTGGTAACCTTGCTTCCAGACCTCTATGTTTTCATAAGGACATATAACTAAACAATTTTTGTGGAAATAGTATTACATGTATTTTTTCTCATATATAAGTCTTGGAGGTTCTCCTACCTCAATTAATACAGTTCTATATCATCCTTTGTGATGTCTGCATAATATTCCATGTTATGGATATGCCACAATTTTTAAAAACTTATTTTCCCCGTAGGTGGACATGGATTGGGCTGCTCTTATGGTACAATGATGAATACATCTCCTTTGAAAAAAATTTTTTTACCTTAAATGAAAATTGTCTAGAGACCCCACAAAATAAATTAGTAACAAATTGAACATCAGACTCCAAAGGCTTGTCTCTCTGACTTACCCTCAAATTCCCAAGAATTTAATCTTGTAAGAGAAGTCTGTCCACCATCAGCACTGTATAGGAGTTCAGTTTAGTCTATTACATCCTTTGCTTTTTGCTGTCTCTTTGTAGTAGGAAATTGATTCTGCACAGTCAGTGGGTAATACTGCTAATTCTGAAATGTTACATGTTTGGTACTAGATCTGCTTTCAGCATCAGCCATAACCTGGGCTGAAGTCAACCCTTGAGGGCATTATCCTGAACTCCCACTTTACTGAAGTGAACTATTTCAAAGAACTTGTTACTCCATCCTGCCACTCTCCTTTAGCCAGGGCCAGCCAGTCAACATCCACACATCTCTCTAACTTAATGTATTAGGGAGTAATGATTGAGTATCAATTCCTTCTACTTCAGAAGACCATCGCCTCCTTATGCCAGTGTATTCAGCTCCTTCTTAGGGACCAAATTAATATATCCGAGATCTAAGGACCACCTTAATTAAGTCGCAAAAGCTATGCCCTAATCACAAAACAATAACTGTTTCTCAGCCTACAGTTACATAACTGAGAGAGCTACTCAAGTGATGCTTTATATGTAGGACACCATATATTTCATTTTTATAAATAATGCTGAATTCTTTTAAGTCTTGAAAAGTAAATTTCAAAAATTAATAGCTGGTAGAAGCACTGGATCTAAATGTACATTTGACTACTTCCTGTTCCAAGCCCCACAAAACAGAATATATTAATTTAAAAACAATAAATTCCAAATAGGACTGAAAACCAGAAATAGCACCATTGACAGACCAGAAATTGGGAGATATTCTGAAACACCAGGACACAGATAGGAATAACAACTAAACTCCCAAGAGGTTTTTATAGGGAAATGCAGATGATTTTGAAATATATCTGGTGGGGCGCCTGGGTGGCTTAGTCGGTTAAGCGTCCGACTTTCGCTTAGGTCATGATCTCACGGTTTGTGGGTTCGAGCCCCGCGTCGGGCTCTGTGCTGACTGCCGGCTCAGAGCCTGGAGCCTGTTTCAGTCTGTGACTCCCTCTCTCTCTGACCCTCCCCTGCTCACACTGTCTCTCTCTCTCCTAGAAATAAATAATTAAAAAAATATTTTAAAAAAATGTTTTAAAAAAATGAAATATATCTGGAAAACAAAATGTGTAACAATAGCTAATAATAGTATTTTCCACTTGGAAAAAATCATACCATACATAAAAATAACCCCATATGGATAATAAAACAATCATAAAAACAAAATCAACTATAGAAGTGTTAAACGAATGCAGAAGAATGTTTTTATAAAAAGAATAGGGAGGGTCTCCTAAAGACACAAAGCTCAAAAAACATAAAAGTTACTAAATTGAGTTACATAAAAATTTAAATTCAATATAATAAAAGATACTACCAGTAATTGACAACAAACAGGGAGAAAATATTTGTACTATATACAACAAAGAGTTAATATCCAAGATACATTCTCAAATAGTGTCAAATCAATAATCCAGTGTTAAAAGTTAGTAATGGAGGGGCGCCTGGGTGGCTTAGTCGGTTGGGCGTCCGACTTTCACTTAGGTCATGATCTCGCGTTTCGTGGGTTCGAGCCCCGCGTCGGGCTTTGTGCTGACTGCCAGCTCAGGGCCTGGAGCCTGTTTCGGAGTCTGTGTCTCCCTCTCTCTCTGACCCTCCCCTGCTCACGCTATCTCTCTCTCTCTCCTAGAAATAAATAAAAATATTTAAAAAATAAATAAATAAATAAAATAAAATAAAAGTGAGTAATGGATATGAAAAAGAAATTCACTAGAGTATATATAGCTGACCTACGAAAATATGTAAAAAATTCTCAAATGTATAAATAACCATACAAAGGCATAGTTAAATAACTATAAGTACCATTTTTTAACACATTAGATTAATACAAATAAAAAAATATTGATAATATCCAACTCTGGCAAAGGTTAGTGTTAGTTTTTGCTGTGTAACAAGCCATCCTAAAACTTAGTGGCTTTAAACAACAGGCATTAATTATTACTCACAATTCTGTATATCAGCTGGGTAGTTATTCGGGTTCACTGATATCTACAGTTCTCTAGAGATTAAGCTGAGGCTTGGATGATCTGGGATGACCTTACTCATGTGTCTGGCAGTTGGGAGGCTGGTTGGTCTAGGGTCAGTGTGGCCAGTGGGCCAAATCTGGCCACACCAATTTATTTACATACAGTTTATGGAAACAGCAGAGTTGAATAGTTGCAAGACAGGCTATATAGCCCAAAAAGCCAAAAATATTTACCATGTGGCCCTATATAGAAAAAAGGTTGCCAACCCCTGGTCTAGGAAGCCTAAGCTGGAAGTACTTGTGTCTGCTTCACATTGTTTCTCACCCTCCAATAGCATAGACTGGGTTTACTCACATGGCAGCAACATTCCAAGAGAGTGAGAAAGTAAGCTCCAATAGCTCTTGAGGACTAAGCCAAATTAAATGCAAGAGAGGGGAAATAGGACTTGCCTCTAAGTAGAAGGCATGACAAAGAATCTATGGCTAATTACAATTTATCAAAGCTAATACAAACTGCCTTTCTTTTTTAAGATTTTTTATTTTTAAGTAATCTCTACACCCAAACTTACAACCCCAAGATCAAGAGTCACATGCTTTATCGACTGAGACAGCCAAGTCAACCCTCTGAATTGCCTTTTGAAGGCTTATTTGGCAACATACATATAAAAATCTGTAATGTCTAACCCGAGAATATGTGTGGAAGGAAGAAACTGATGCCAGTGATTGCTTCTGGAGTAAAGAACTAATGAAGGACACAGGAATAGAAAAGAGACTTGCTTTTCAATAGGATAGATTTGGTACCTTTTGCATTTTGTACTAAGGGTATAATGAAGAAATAAATAGATGTGTACATATTCTTCTAACCAGCAATTCCATTTTTAAAAGAGATGTCTCAAAGAAATACATATTTACAGTGAGGTTGAAGTAAATACAAAGATGTTCATTGTTATGGACTGCTATGTAATTGTTATAAATAAATTTATATCCATTGACAGGAAAAATCTCCAACACGTAAAATAAGGACAAAGGAAATTGTGAAACAGAAGGTTTAGTTTGATACCATTATATGAAGCAAAAACAAAATACATATTTCAGTATGAAAATATAAACCTATAGGGGCACATGGAAGGCTCAGTCGGTTGACTCTTGATTTCAGCTCAGGTCATGATTCCAGGGTCATGGGATCCAGCCTTACACTTGCATCAGGCTCTGCACTGAGTGTGCAGCCTGCTTATGACTCTTTCTCTTCCTCTGCCCCTCACCCCTGCTCACTTTCATTCTCTCTCTCTCTCTAATAAATAAAATGAAAATTTTTTTTGAAAAAATAAAATATAGGCATATCAAGGTAGCCATAGTAGAAGTGACTTGAAACTCCATAGGGGTTAAAAAAAATGATGTCACTTTATTAAGGTGCCCACCCCAATTTTCTCTCTGTGTTGTTATTTCTGTTGTTCTCTTATTGGTCCACAATCGACAATTTTGCATTAGAGCACCAAGTTTCAATGAAGGGGACACATTAGAATCCAGGGAAGGCTTTTTTTAAAACCCACATGCTTTGACCCCATTTCAGGAAATTCTGACTCGGTAGGCCTGAGGTGGGGCTCTGACATCAGTATTTTGCATGTGTATACTTAAAATTCTCTCCAGGTATGCTTTGAAACTCTGAGAACCACTGTTTTTAGCTAAACTTCATGAACTCCTGAATATCACGTATATGTGGCTATTGTCCTACTAAGTTTCGGCCCCCTGAGTGCAAGGCCTGTGTCTCCTTTATCACTGCATGCCTCCCCATGTACATAGCCCACTAAAGGTTTGGTAAGTATACCTACATTGATCAAACCTGGACTGGCATTAAATGGCAATGTTGCTTTCCCTATTTTAATACCCTTAGAACTATGCCATCTACTATTGGCCATAGTCATTAGCCCTGGACCCTCCCTTTGCACCCTGCAGCCTGGATGCTTCAATGGGCAAAGGAAAAATTGGAGAAATTCCACCCCTGTGGGTATCCATAGCTACAAGCCTGGTGCAGGAACTCCAGGAAGTCTGGACCCAGAAAGGAGGCAAGACTGGATTTTGCATTACATATAGTTATAGCTCCTCTGAGTTTTGGTTTCCTTATCTGTAAAACGAGAATAAGAGCATTAGCCACTTCTACTTTCCAAGGATAGTGTGAAGCTCAGGGGGGAAAAAAAGGAGCAGTGAATGTGCTTTCACATTGTCCACCGATATACACACACTGGGGATTACACTAGCTGTTAGCACCAGGGATCCTACCACCGTCCTGCACGTCTGCTTCTAGAGTCCCATGAGTGAGATCTGTGTCTCAAGAAAGGTGGTTCAATCACACAACCATTTCGTACGTATCCAACCACCGTCTACGGAGAGCCTATCATGTGCCGGGCAGTGGGGATATAACAGCCTTAGACCAGCCCTGCCTTCAAGGACCCCAGAGGTCGACTGGAGCCAAAGGGAGGGACACAGTTTGGATCCTGTGTACACTGTTTAAAACGAAGAAACAGCAACTTCGCACCCAATTTCAAACTCGTGGAGAAGACAAGTGAGTCAACTGGGAACAGATGGGTTAGCGAGGAGCCCTGAGTGTTGCCTTCTAAACGAAGGGGGCAGGGCGCCGTCAGTTGTTTCCCGGCGGCGTTTTCCGACTCCCCTCGGGCTCCTGAGACGCCTACAGCATCCCGGGTTCCTCCCGGTACCCCGCGCCCTCTCCACGCTCGGGCCTCAGCACCCTTCGGCCTCCACGCCCCCACGGCCCTCGAATGCCCTCCCGCCGCCTCTGGCCTCCGTGCCGCCGGCGCCCGGTTCCGGCCTCGGGTCTTGGATCCCCGCCCGCCCTCCTCCGCGTCCGGCCTCCAGGCCGGCACCGCAGTCGGTGGAGGGAGCCCCGCGGGCCGCGCGCTGCGCCGGGCGAAGCAGGCTGGTGCGCCCCCGCCCCGAGCGGCGGCCTGGCTGGGGCTGCCCGATGTCCGCGGAGCAGCGGCGGGCCCTGTCGCCCGGGCGCCAGCCTGCCTCCTTCCCGTCGCTGGGGCGCGGCCGCCCCCACCCCCCAGGCTCCGTGGGCACCGCTCCTTGGCAGGGTAGGCGGGCCGGCCGGGTGCGCTAGGGAGGCGGGCGAAGGCGCAGCAAGGCCTTGGAATGGGGTCTGCCGCCGAGTAGGCGCTCAATACATATTGGATAGTATTGCTTTTTCCTGAAATCCTCTTCTGCCGGCTCTCCTCCGTAATGCTTAATGAAACTGCTCGCTCTGGAAGCAGAACGTTCCCCTTAATTAGCGGATCCGAGGGTTTCCTATGGGCCTGGCGCTGTGCCTGGGGCTCTAAAAACGTTATCGCTTCTAATTTTCATAAGTGCCGATAAGATAGGGACTGTTATTTTCCCATTTTAGTGTTGAGGAAACTAAAATTTAAATTAATTCTGGGGTGCTTGGGTGGCTCAGTCAGGCGTTGGACTGCGGCTCAGGTCACGGTCTCAAGCTGTGAGTTCGAGCGCCCCACCCCCCGTTGGGCTCTGTGCTGACATCTCAGAGCCTGGAGCCTGCTTAGGGTTCTGTGTCTTCTCTCTCCCTGCCCCTCCACCACGCATGCTGTGTCTCTCTGTCTCCCTCCCGCTCTCCTCTCAAAAACAAATAAAGATTAAAAGAAGAAGAAGAAAAATTATTCTGCTTAAGGTCTGGCAGCAAGGCAGTGGAGGAACCAGAACTCTAACCCCGAGTGTCTGGCTCTCACACGCCTACTTGCTGCTACGATGTAGCGTCTCCCCCAGCACCTCTGCAGGTCCTATGTGCAGGGGTCTTGGGCCAGGTGGACCTTGGACCCTGGAAGAGTGGAGGGAAATATGTACATCGGGTGGTTGTTAAACAGCAACACTTTCAACTCAAAACAAATCTCTTTTATTATCTAAGGCAGCTTGAATTGGGTGTTCTGTCACAACCAAATGTATCTTTATTGAGACAAAATTTACATAGGATAAAATTCACCCCTTGATCATTTTATTTTTTTTATTTTTATTTTTTAATGTTTTATTTATTTCTAGAGGAGAGAGGAGACAG
The DNA here is from genome assembly GCA_017311185.1 of Proteles cristata cristata. Classification (NCBI taxonomy): domain Eukaryota; kingdom Metazoa; phylum Chordata; class Mammalia; order Carnivora; family Hyaenidae; genus Proteles; species Proteles cristata. The sequence continues at coordinate 407,293 of JAESUZ010002578.1, forward strand.
CGTGAGCAGGGGAGGGTCAGAGAGAGAGGGAGTCACAGACTGAAACAGGCTCCAGGCTCTGAGCTGGCAGTCAGCACAGAGCCCGACGCGGAGCTTGAACCCACGAACCGCGAGATCATGACCTAAGCAAAGTCGGACGCTTAACCGACTAAGCCACCCAGGCGCCCCGTCCCCCTTGATCATTTTAAAGTGTACAATTCGGTGGTTTTTAATCTATTCATAATGTTGGGCAGCCATCAGCAGAACATTTCGTCTCCCCCCCGAAAGAAACTCCATACGCATTAAGCAGTCTCTCCTCTTCTCCTCTCCCACTAGCCCCAGGGAACCATGAATCTCATTCCTGCTTCTCGGATTTGCCTTTTCTGACCATTTCATATGAACGGAATCCTGCAACATGTGACCTTTTGTAACCGGCTTCTTTCTCTTAGGGTAATGTTTTCAAGGTTCATCCATGTGGTAGCATGTATCAGTACTTCCTTTTTTATGGCTGAATCATAATCTATATGGACATGTCACCTTTTTCTTAGCCATTCATTAGTTTATGGACATTTATCTTTTTTTTTTTTTAACTGTTGTGAATAATGCTGAATGGGTCCTGTACAAATTTTTGTTTGAAGGCCTGTTTGTAAGTCTGTTAAGTATATTCCGAGGAGTGGAAATGTTATGTCATGGGGTAACTCTATGTTTAACTTTTTAAAGTTAATGGTTGCATCGTTTTACATTCAATCAGCAGTGTATGAGTATTCCAAATGTTATTATGAAAATAATGAGTGCGGATAGTTTAAAGAAAATATTACTACCAGGCTTATGGCAAAATACAGCAGTGTTTACCCGATCCCCTGTCTCATTCCCAGGAGGCCAACACTTCCAACTCTTTTAACTGTTCCTGTGCCTCGTGTTTCTCCATATTTTAAAATAATAGGCACATGTTACAGTTTCACAGTTTATCAATTTTAAACATCATAGTGACACTACTCTGTATTTTCTTCCTTCTGCAACTTTTTGGTTTTCCTGAAATTATTAGTTTCCATATTTTCATTTGCTTAGTTTTCTATGTGCCTGTCTCTATTTCACAGCTTTTCCCCAAACACTCCAAAAAAAGTCTGTCACACGACTGTCCATGATTTTGCTCAGACACAGTTTGAAGCCTTCGTTGGTTCCATTTGCATTTGTGACTCTGGAGGCATCTATCCTTCAGCCCCCTGCTCCTGCTCCAGTTTGGACTAGCCTTCCCCACCGATGGCCTGAACACACGCTGCTGGACCTACCCTCACCAGTGTCCTGCTTGGACCTCCAGGTTCCAGGGTCCATAGCTTTCCCTTTCATGTTGTACATCCTCATTTTGCTAAAATGCATCCTCCAGGAGTATGCCAAGATTGTTCAGGAAATTAAATATCGGAGCCCTTGTATGTCTCAGGAAGTCTTTATTCTACCATTACACATGCTAAGCAGTTTAGAATAGATATAGAAATAATTTTTTCCTGTTTTTTGGATTTTCTGTTTTTATTTTTAAGTAATCTCTATGCCAACGTGGGGCTCTAACTCACAACCCCAAGATCAAGAGTTGTATACTCTACCAACTTTGCCAGGCACCCCATTGTTTCAAAAGCAAAGCTTCATGGTCTTCTAATAGCCAGCATCCCTGATGGGAGCCCAATGCCACTCTGATTTCTTATCTTTCTTATCATTGGCCTGTTTTTCCTCATTTCTCTTTGGAAGCTTTTTGGATCTTCTCTTCATTCTTGGTGTTCTGAAAGAAAAATTAATAATAAAATAATAAATAAATAATAAAAATTTAAAAAATTTATCTATGGTGAGGACAAATACCTGCATCATTAAACAAACTTATTAAACAATAGTTTGTTGTGCCTTTTGGCGAACTCTTTCAATCTAGAATCCTAGGTTCTTCAGCTATGGGAAAATTTCCTGTAGTGTCTCCTTTGATAATTTAAAGAAATTCTTGTTACAGGGCTTGCGGGATAATCTAAACCAGCTCCTTTATAAATATCCAGCAAATGCTTCTGGATGTTTCTGTGTTCTGTGTTTTGTTGTGCTTTTCTGATTATAAAGATAAATGCACACTTATGTAGAAAACTCAGTACTGGAAACTATACAATTTAACATGCTTTTTAAAGATTGGATGAAAGTGGAAATGTGATAATAAAATCATAAAGTCACTTAAATTTTTTTTAATGTTTATTTTATTTTTGAGAGAGAGACAGAGCATGAGTGGGGGAGAGAGAAGGAGACACAGGATCAGAAGCAGGCTCTAGATTCTCAAGTGTCTGCACAGACACTGACTCAGAGCTCGAATTCACAAACCGCAAGATCATGACCTGCTTAACTGACTGAGCCACCCAGGCGCCCCATAAAGTCACTTTTAAAGCTGCATAGCATTCCATCAAAAAGCTGTGCCATTATGAACTTGACCAGGCCTTCACGAGCAGGCAGTGATTTTCGGTTTCTCTTTCCTGTGAACGATGCTGGGGTGCATGTCTTGGGCACACAAGTGCTTCACTTAAAGTGGTCTCCTTATCTCCACTGCCCTGAGGGACAGTGGAGGCAGGGGAAGGGTCTTGGGAAGATGAGATTCAACTTGGGCCTCAAGGAGGAGCTGTCGGGAGAGTGTCTGAACTTGCCCAGAGATGACCTTGGCCTGACCTCCCTAATGGCAGTGCTTAGAGCAGCAGCTCCCAAACCTCCATGTGCACATGGATCATCTGAGGAACTTGGCTCCTAAGCTACACCTCAGAGAGTCTTATTCAGTCTGTAGAGAGTTCTGAGAATTTTCATTTTTAACGACACCAATGTAGATGGCTGCTGGCCCACACTTGGAAAAATACTGAAGGGGGTGGGGTGGGGAGAGGTAAATCATGTTCGGGTGAGAAACAGGAGGGGTTGTGGGGGCTGATAGCGAGGAAAATGAATTAAGCATCTTCACTCACTCCCGGAGACCTGGCCCCAGTGTGCTTCAGGTTAGGGCAGAACCACCTTCACCAACTGGCCTTTGTTCTCCAAAGGATCCAGTGATTCTGAGAGTCACGTAGACAGATCCCAAGTCCCCTAGTCTATGCCTCTCCCTTGTGGTCGGTGTTATTCAGTTAAGAATACAGGGGTACAGAGAAACATCTCAGCATGCTCCCCTCCCCCCGGGGCTCTGGCTGGGACAGGTGGGAGTAGCCCCAGGCCATCAGCAGAGATAACCAAGATTAGGGGTGCTGCGGGAAAGTGGGAGAACAGCAAATGCTGAGTCTTGGCGAGCATGTTGTGCAACAAGCACACTCAGAAGCGGACCCTAAATTGGTCCAACCACGCTGAAAAACAGTTTGACTCAGTAATTCCACTCCAGGGTGTACACTCCAGAGAAACTCTTACACTTGGGCTGCAGGAAACATAAACATCTGGGATGTTTTTAGCAGCATTGTTGAAAACAGTAAAAAACTAGAAAGAATCCAAATGCCCTTGGATAAAAGAATAGCTAAAGTCATTGTAGTATATTCATACAACGGAATACTGTACATAGTACAAATGAACAACCTGTATACACATCAGCATGGATGAATCTCAGAACAATTATATGTGAAAAAGTAATTCATAGAATAAATACACCCTGTTGAATTTAAAATGAAACTGGGGGCGCCTGGGTGGCCCAGTCGGTTGAGTGACTGATTGTTGATTTTGGCTCAGGTCATGATCTCACGGTTTGTGAGTTCAAGTCCCCCACCGGGCTCTGTGATGACAGTGCAGAGCCTGCTTGGGATTCTCTCTCTTTCCTTCTCTCTCTCTGCCCCTCCTCTGATCGAGAATGCATGCTCTCTCTCTCAAAATAAATAAAATAAAGTACAATTTTAAAAATAAAACAAAAAATAAAAATAAACAGGAGCGCCTGGGTGGCTCAGTTGGTTAAGCTTCCAACTTCAGCTGAGGTCATGATTTTGCAGTTCCTGAGTTCTCCCCAGTTCCTGAGTTTGAGCCCTACTCGGGCTCTGTGTTGACAGCTCAGAGCCTGGAGCCGGCTTTGGATTCTGTGTCTCCCTCTCTCTATCTCGCTGTCCTTCCCTAGCTCACACTCTCTCAGAAATAAACATTTAAAAAAATAAAAATAAACGTATTGCTTGGAGATTTGTGTGTGAAAAAATAGAAAGAAGAGTAAAATATTGTGGGACAAATTCAGAACGGTGGTCACTCTGGGTCAGATAGGGGCTGAAACATTTGAGTGCTGGCAGTGTTCTGATTCTTTTTTTTTTTCTTTAATGTTTTATTTATTTCTGAGAGAGAGAGAGAGAGAGACAGCGTGAGCAGGGGAGGGTCAGAGAGAGAGGGAGACACAGAATCCGAAGCAGGATCCGGGCTCTGAGCCAGCTGTCAGCACAGAGCCCTCCGCGGGGCTCAAACCCACGAACTGTGAGATCATGACCTGAGCTTTAAGTCAGATGCCTAACCAACTGAGCCACCCAGGCGCCCTGGCAATGTTCTAATTCTTAAGGAGGGTGGTGGGTTCACAGGTGTTTCTGTTACTATTACGCATATGACTGTATATGTATATAACATTCTTTTGGCTATATCAAATATTTTTTTTTTAATGTTTTATTTATTTCTAGGAGAGAGAGAGACAGCTTGAGCAGGGGAAGGTCAGAGAGAGAGAGTCACAGACTGAAATAGGCTCCAGGCTCTGAGCTGGCAGTCAGCACAGAGCCCGACGCCGGGCTCAAACCCACGAATCGCGAGATCATGACCTAAGCAAAAGTCGGACGCTTAACCGACTAAGCCACCCAGCGCCCCCATATCAAATATTTTAAACTATAAAAAACAGATTGAAATTTGAAATCCCTTGGCCACTACCGTGATCTCTCAAAGTTATTTATCCTTTGTACTCACCCCATCTGTCCTCCAGCAGGCACTATGGACCAGGAGGTAAGATATCAAGCCTGAAGAGGCCAATACGAGCTTGTAAAAATCTGCCTCCATCTCACCATTCAGAGACCTAGTCACCTTTTCTGCCCCATCTCAATCTGTTTCTCATAGACTATACCTGTCACTAAGTAATGGCCTCTCTTCCCAGCTAAGCTGACTGTATATTTAGCTAGTATGGCGTTTTTCTGTGACAACAATGGTACTGTACTTGGGACATGTTTTCTGAACAAGCAAGACATCTTAGCACTTTTTCTTATCTTAATGCATCCCTTGCACCGACTCTTTTCCATTCACCAGTCTTATATCTGGCTGGGTCATCAAGCTTCCTTTTGCATCTCCAGTGAGGAGCCTCTTCCTCATGGCCTCTGAGCTCAGCAGCAGGCCTCGGGTTCTCCTGGGCCTTCAAGGTTCTCCCTCTGCCACATTTCCTAAGTCAAAGACCACTGAATGTTTGGAAGAGGGACAGAGCTTCCGAGGCGACGTTTTCTTCCTTGACCCATACAGTTGAATGGATTAGGAATTCTAAATAGGTGAGTTCCAATCCCCCACTTCCTCCCCTGACTGTGTGACTTGGGGTGGGTGCCTCATTCCCACAGAGCCCATGGTTTGCCTAAGAGATGGAGAATATTGTCTTTTGGGATGTTGATAAAGTGCAAGGTGGAAAGGAACTTAAAGTTTATATCCTTTAACCCACTTGTCTTAAAGAAAAATTAAGGGCAGAATGGGGAAGAGACCTGGATGGGTGATGAATGATTTAATGGAAGATATTAGGGCAGAAGCTAGGCCTCCTGTCTTTCCTTTACATTGCCTCCCTGTGGCTGGCTGAGGCATAAAGGTGAGGGAGGAGGACATACAGCCACTTGACTTAGTCCTGTCCCAACTCCATCTGAGGCCAAGACGCTCAACTCTTAGAAGATGTTGCTTTTGAAACTGCTAATGAGGCTGACATGATCTGGGGGTGGAAGGAGACTGTTTCACCTATCAGCTGGTCCTTGAGTAATCTGGCAAGCTGAGACCTGAGGCTCTTCCCACATGAGGCCCAGCTGTAGAAAGGAAAGGTCAGGGTGCAAAGAATAATAAAAAGCCGGGCACTGCCTGTACCTCTCTCTCAGACCCTACCCACTCTCCTGCAGGGCCTGGGGTACACTGAGGGTAAGAGAGCCTCACGGAGCGGAAGCATGGGTGGAGAAGCAAGCACTCTGCACGACTTGAAGGGGGGCAGGCCTAGTCCTACTCCTCAGCGTCAAAGGGGTCTTCCATTTCGGGAAGAGAATTTACAGTCAAGGTAGAAAGGAGGAAGAAGAAGCTTTTGGTTGATCCTTCCTTCAGCTCATGGGTTGAGAGTTCATCTATGAAATGGAGAAATGGGAGAAGGTGAGACAGAGAGCTAAGTTGGCACACGAGGCTACCAGCGTAGACTGTAATGGAGGCAGTGGAGATAGACGCGGTGTGAAGATATCTGCAGTCCCGGTTTGGTCCCCTGACCTGTGAGACAGCAAATGGAGAGGCCAGGACCACACATGACCTCTCACAGCCCTTACATGCACACAGACTGCCAGACTTCAGCCCCCATCTGAAACACAGCCATTACTCAGAAATTCCATCAAAGGCCCCTGAGCAATCCAATTAAACTTAACAAAATTATTTAATGGTCATATATGAGACCACATGCCTGTAATACAGAGGGGATTTTTTTTTTTTTTTCATTTAACATTGCAATATGTACAGCAAGTCTGGGCTAGATCTCACAACCTCAACACAGGTATTTCATCTTTTCCATGCTGTTTATGTCTACAATGGACAGAAGTCCTGTAATTGAGGCCATGCCTTTCAGTCACTAGAGGAGCCTTTGTAATGGCCACAAACTTCAGCCCTCAACTGAGTTGTATAAGAAAGAGCTTAGTTGGGGGGTTTTTTAGGGGGACGCGGGGGGAAGTCCCATGAATGATAGAGTGTTTTGGGACAGTTTTTTTGTTGGGATCCCCATCAGGCTTTGCAGACAGTGGTCCCCACAGGTCACATTGATTCCGTCAACTGTCTCCATTCCCAACAGGGCGACATGGGACTCTGTCTCCGGGTGCAGAGTGTGGCCACGCCCTCCCAGAGGAATCACAGACTCTCAGCCTCTGCTCTTTCTTTCTTTCTTTCCATTAGCCTTGGTGGAAACACAGATGTAGGATTATCAAAATATTTTAAAAACAGGCCTCTGACATAATAAGGTATGTTTTTTTAAAAAATTACATTAAATACCAAGATCTAGTGATGGATGTAATAGCTTTATACTTCTGAAGCAGTGATAAATGTAAACAATATTTGAACATATTGCAACAACCATAAATAGGACATGAAAATAGCTGCTTTCTGCTGATGAAAAATGCACAGGTACAGTTAGCACAACAGTGGTTTGTCGCCCGCATACATAATGGAAGGAAATACTACATTTCAGATACATGTTAGAGAAAATAGAGATGTAATTTTTTTCCCACCCAAGTTCAAGGGTCCTGGGTCATAAGAAACCCTTGTCAGAAGAAATCCATCTCTTCTCAATCCTTATTTCTTCAATAGAAGCCGTGAACAATTCCTGAGACTAGTAGCACAAAGACCTATTATCTGCTTGAACAAAGGGAAGAGTCAGTGCATAGGTTAATATTTCAGGGTAACTTTCCCATTTTATCTTCATTGGGGCTTATTTTCTCCCAGTTTACATACAATCTTATTATGCCTGATAATCTCTTTTCTTAACTCACAGAAAAATAGAAACAGTAAATTAGAAAAAGGAATTGTAGGGGCACCTGGGTGGCTCAGTCTGTTGAGCGTCTGACTTCAGCTCAGGTCATGATCTCACAGTTTGTGGGATCGAGCCCCATATTGGAGCCTGCTTAGGATTCTCTCTCTCCCTCTCTCTCTGCCCCTCTCTTACTCACACACACTCTCTCTCTCAACATAAATAAGTAAAACTTCAAAAAAGTAAAATAAATAAACATTTTCTCTTCTCTTCCTTGATCAGTTGTACCAGGGGTTTAGCAATTAGTCCTTTCAAAACACTAACATTTGTCTTTATTAATATTCTCTGTTGTATGTTTGCCTTCTGCATTAAGTTCTGCTCTTAATAATTGCTTCTTCCATTTTCTTTGGTTTTAACCTGTCATTTAAAAATACTTCTTGGGGTGCCTGGGTGGTTCAGTCGGTTGACTCTTGATTTTGACTCAGGTCATGATCCCAAGGTTGGGGGATCGAGCCCTGCGTCCAGCTCTGCACTGAGCATGGAGTCTCTTTAAGATTCTCTCTCTCTTCTATCTCTCCTCTCTCTCTCTTTCTCCTCTCTCCCTCTGCCCCTCTCCCTTGTTCACACACACTCTCTCTAAAATTAAATAAATACATGAATAAATAAATAAGAAAAATACTTACTGACATGACTGCCTCAAATATTGATCCTTAGCCTTGTTTCCTTCCTAATATACATACCTCAGGCTATACACTTTCTGTTAGCACAGTTACATGCCACGAGGTTTGGTATGTCATATTTATGTTACCATTTAATTGAAATTATTTCTCATTTTCTTTGAGAGTTCTTCTTTGACCTATAGATTATTTAGAAATGTATTTAAAAATACTTAAGCATACAGAGATTTCCTAGTTAAACTTTCTGTTATTCATTTTGAATTTAATTACACTCTGGTCACAATGAAAATACTCTAAATGATCTAAATATTTTAAAATTTGTTGATACAAATATTGACACTTTACTCAATTTGGTAAATGTTTCATCTGCCTACTGTATACAAATTTGTGTTTTCCAATTGTTGAGTATTCTACGTGTGTTAAAGAAAGTTTTTTCATTGGTTTTTGAAATCTTTTATTTTAATGTTTTTTAAAATTTATTTCTAGGAGGGGCGCCTGGGTGGCTTAGTCGGTTAAGCGTCCGACTTTCGCTTAGGTCATGATCTCGCGGTTCGTGGGTTCGAGCCCCGCGTCGGGCTCTGTGCTGACTACCAGCTCGGAGCCTGGAGCCTGTTTCAGTCCGTGCTGTCTCTCTCTCCTGGAAATAAATAAAACATTTAAAAAAAATTATTTCTAGAAGAGAGAGAGAGAAAGACAGCATGAGCAGGGGAGGGTCAGAGAGAGAGGGAGTCACGGACTGAAACAGAATCCAGGCTCCGAGCTGGTAGTCAGCACAGAGCCCGACGCGGGGCTCGAACCCACGAACCGCGAGATCATGACCTAAGCGAAAGTCGGACGCTTAACCGACTAAGCCACCCAGGCGCCCCTGGTTTTTGAAATCTTTTATAACTTTTATATCTGACTTTCTCATTTGCTTGTTGGTGTATTAAACTTCTGATTATGAGTGCAGATTCATCAGTTTTCACTTTTTGGTGCATTAATTTTTGCTTGCTGTAATTTGAGACTATGTTATTAAAAGCATGGAAATTTAGAATTGTTATATTGTCCAGATAGTTGAATATTTCATTATTATGAAACGTCCTTATTTATCTTCAGTGTTGCTTTTTACCTTAAAGTCTACTTTGTCTGATAGTAAGATAACTACACCAGATTTTATGGTTATTGTTAGCATTTGCTTGGTGTATCTCTCTTCCTTTAAAAAGAAAACAACTTCAGTTCCTTTTTAAACATTAAATTAACTATGTGATCCAATTAGCAAGTTAAAAATAGATAACAATTAGAGACATTTTCCCATTTTTAATTTTTTTCTCTCTCTCTTGTTAAAAACTGTTTATTTAGGGGCAATGTTATTTAAGTCTTGGCTTAAGCCTGTGACTTCGTTTCAGTTCACAGTCTTGCGGTTCCCAAGTTTGAGCCCCACGTCAGGCTCTGTGCTGATGGCTCAGAGCCTAGAGCCTGCGTTGGATTCTGCCTCACTCACTATCTGTCCCTGCCCCACTCCTGCTGTCTCTCTCAAAATAATAAATAAACATTAAAAATAAAAACAAAAAAATCTTCATTTATTTTGGGAGAGAGAGAGAGGGCACGAGCCCACAACAGGGGGAGGGACAAAGAGAGAATTCCCAGAGGCTCCTCGAGCACCTGAGCACAGGGCTCAATGCTGGGCTTATGTGTGACCTGAGCCTAAATCAAGAGTCTGATGCTTAACCTACTCAGTCACCCAGGCACCCCTTCCAGTTTTAATTTTTAGTGGTCTATTTACCACTTTGCTTTGCTTGTTTGCTTCCTTCCTTTCTCCATTTTTAAAGGTCTTATTTTTAAGTAATCTCCATCCCAACACTAGGCTCATACTCAAGACCTCAAGATCAAGAGTCACACAGTCAGCAGCACATTATTTACTATTTGATTTGAATAAAAATAAAAAATACTATTAAAAAAAAGAGTCATACTCCACCAACTGAGCCAGCCAGGGGCTCCTGCTTTTCTTCTTTTTAAAATTTTATGTTTTGGGATGCCTGGGTGGGTCAGTCAGTGGAGCAACTGACTGTTGATCTTGGGGTCATGGATTTGAGCCCAGCATTGGGCTCCACTCTGGACACGTAACCTACTCAAAAAGAATTTTTTTTCTATTTTTTATTTTGGATTGTGATAAAACACATATAACATAGAATTTACCATCTTAACTAGTTTTTTTTCCCATTGTTTCATCACTTTTATTTTTTAATTTATATATATTTTAATTTTTGTAATCTTTAAAATTTTTATTTTAGAAAGAGAGAGAGCTTGAGAAGAGAAGGGGGGCAGAAGGAGAGAAAGAAAATCCCAAGCAGGGTCCATGCTCAGCATAGAGTCCAATGCAGGGTTGGATCCCACAACCCTGGGATCATGACCTGAGCTGAAATCAAGAGTCAGACAACCAACTGAGCCACCCAGGCGCCTAATAAATATACACACATATATATGTGTGTATATATACAATTATATATACATGTATATATATATATATATACATGTGTATATATGTATACACATATATATGTATGTGCATATGTATTATATATATGTATTATATATAAGCTATAGTCTTATACACTATATGCTATAATATATATTATATTTTTTTAATTTTTAAAAGTTTATTCCTTTTGAGAAAGAGAGAGAGAGAGAGAGCATGTGGACCAGAGAGAAGGAGAGACAGAATCCTAAGCAGACTCAGTGCCATCAGCACACAGCCTGATGTGCTGGGACTCACGAACCCCCAAGTCATGACCTGAGCCGAGATCAAGATTCAGATGTTTAACCCACTGCGCCAGCCTATATATATTTTAAATTCAAGTGTAATTAGTATACAGTGTTGTATTCATTCCAGGTGTACAATATAACGGCTCAACACTTCTGTACATTTCTCAGCACTCATCAATGGAAGTGTAGTCTTAAATCCCATTTACCTATTTCACTCTTACCACCTCCCACCCCCCACCTCCCCTCTGGCAACTTGTTTGAAACCAGTTTGTTTCTCTATGTTTAAGAGTCTGGTTTTCCTTTTCTTTTTTTTTTTTAATTTTTAAATGTTTTTGTTTATTTCTGAGAGAGAGAGAGAGACAGCGTGAGCAGGGGAGGGTCAGAGAGAGAGGGAGACAGAGAATCTGAAGCAGGCTCCAGGCTCTGAGCTAGCTGTCAGCACAGAGCCTGACGCGGGGCCCAAACCCAAAAACTGTGAGATCATGACCGGAGCCAAAGTCGGGCACTTAACCAACTGAGCCACTGAGGCGCCCCAAGAGTCTGTTTTTCTATTTGCCTCTTTTTTCATTTGTTCCTTTATTTTGTTTCTTAACTTCCACTTATGAATGAAACCATATAATATTTGTCTCTCTCTGATTTATTTCACTTAACATTATAGCTAAGTGACATAATTATACTTATGTAATTATATGATATATAATTATGTATCATATACATATCATACAATAATTATATAATTATAGTTCCATCCATTTCATTGCAAATGATAAGATTTCTTTTTTGTGTGTGGCTGAGTAACATTCTATTGTGTATATAAACACACATCTTCCTTATTCATCTATGGATGGACACTTGAGTTGCTTCCACATGCTGAAATAAACATAGAGGTGCATACATCTTTTTGAATTAGTGTCTTCATTTTCTTTGGGTAAATACCCAGTAGTGGAATTACTGGATCAGATGGTAATTCAATTTTTAATTTTTTGAGGAACCTCTGTACTGTTTTCCATGGTGTCTGCACCAATTTACATTCTGACCAACAGTATAGGAGAGTTACTTTTTCTCCACATCATTGCCGATGCTTGTCATTCTAGTGATTTCTTTTTCTTTTTTTTAACGTTTTATTTATTTCTAGGAGAGAGAGAGAGAGAGACAGCGTGAGCAGGGGAGGGTCAGAGAGAGAGGGAGTCACAGACTCTGAAACAGGCTCCAGGCTCTGAGCTGGCAGTCAGCACAGAGCCCGACGCGGGGCTCGAACCCACGAACCGCGAGATCATGACCTAAGCGAAAGTCGGACGCTTAACCGACTAAGCCACCCAGGCGCCCTTTTTTTTTTTTTTTTTAAGCTATTCTCACAGCTGTGAGGTGATAGCTCATTGTGGTTTTGATTCACATTTCCCTGATGATCAGTGATGTTGAGCATCTTTTCATGTGTCTCTTGGCAATTTGTATTTCTTCTTTGGTCCGTTCGTGTCTTCTGCCCATTTTTAAAATTGGATTACTTGGTTTTTGGTGTTGAGTTGTATCAATTTTTTATGTATTTTGAATATTAATTCCTATTGGATATATCATTTACAATATCTTCTCTCAGTCAGTTGCCTTTTTGTTTTATTGATAGTTTCCTTTGCTGTGCAAAAGCTTTTTATTTTGGTAGTTACAATAGTTTAATTTTGCTTTTATTACCCTTACCTTATGAGACATATTTAGAAAAATGTTTCTGGGATACCCAGTGGCTCAGTTCGTTAAGCATCTGACTCTTGATCTCAGCTCAGGTCTTGATCTCAGGGTCATGAGTTCAAGCCCCATATTGGGCTCCATGCTGGGCATAGAGCCTACTTTAAAAAAAAAATATTTCTAGGGGCCCCTGGGGGCTCAGTCATTTAAGCATCTGACTTTTTGATTTTGGCTCAAGTTGTGATCTCATGGTTCATGGAATTGAGCCCCACATTGGGCTCTGCACTGACAGTATGGAACCTGCTTCGAATTTTCTTACCTCTCTCTGCCCCTCCCCCACTCATACTCCCTCACTCTCACTTTATCTCTCAAAATAAATAAATAAACATTAAAAAAAGTTTCTATTGCTAATGTCAAAGAACTTACTGCCTATGTTTTCTTCTAGGAATTTTATGGTTTCAGGTCTCATTTTTTTTAAGTATTTTTATTTATTTCTAGGAGAGAGAGAGAGACAGCGTGAGCAGGGGAGGGTCAGAGAGAGAGGGAGATACAGACTCTGAAATAGGCTCCAGGCTCTGAGGTGGCAGTCAGCACAGAGCCCGACGCAGGGCTCGAACCCACGAACTGAGAGATCATGACCTAAGCGAAAGTCGGACGTTTAACCAACTAAGCCACCCAGGCACCCCTCAGGTCTCATTTTTAAGTCTTTAATCTATTTTAGTTCATTTTTGTGTTTGGTGTAAGCAAGGGGTCCAGTTTTCCCAACACCATTTGTTGAAGAGACTCTTTTTCCCATTGTACATTCTTGCCTTTGTGTCATGAATGAATTGACCATAAATTCATGGGTTTATTTCTGGACTCCCTATTCTGTTCTTTTGATCTACATGTCTATTTTGTGCCAGTACCATACTGTTTTGATTACAACACCCTTTGGTATATCTTAGAATCTGTGATTGTGATACCTTCCACATTGGTCTTCTTTTTCAAGATTGCTTTGACTTTTGGGGGTCTTTTATGGTGCTATACAAATTTTAGGATTATTTGTGCTAATTTTGTGAAAAACGTTCTTGATTATTTGATAAGGATTGCATTAAATCTGTAGATTGTTTTGGGGAAGTATGGATGTTTTAACAGTATTGGTTCTTCCATTCCACAAGTATAGAATATCTTTCCATTTGTTTGCCTTTTTCAATGTCTTTCTCAATGTTTCATAGTTTTCAGCTCAGCCAATTTTTTTTTACCAGAACAAGACTTTTGATTTTTGTCTAACTCAAAAAGCTTCTTTTTTTTTTTAATTTTTTTTTAACATTTTATTTATTCTAGGAGAGAGATAGAGAGACAGCATGAGCAGGGGAGGGTCAGAAAGAGAGGGAGTCACAGACTGAAACAGGCTCAAGGCTCTGAGCTGGCCGTCAGCACAGAGCTCGACGCGGGGCTTGAACCCGCGAACCGCGAGATCATGACCTAAGCGAAAGTCGGACGCTTAACCAACTAAGCCACCCAGGCACCCCAAAAAGCTTCATTTTTAAATTTAGTTTTCTAACTCTGTGCTTAAGCTTTCGACACTTTCACAATGATTTTCTACTTCTCAATAAGGAAACACATTAAAAATTTTTTATGTTTTATTTATTTCTGAGAGAAAGAGAGAGAGAAACAACGTGAGCAGGGGCAGGTCAGTGAGAGAAGGAGATACAGAATCTGAAACAGGCTCCAGGCTCTGAGTTGTCAGCACAGAGCCCTACACGGGGCTCAAACCCACGAACCGTGAGATCATGACCTGAGCTGAAGTCGAACGCTTAACTAACTGAGCCACCCAGGTGCCCCGGAAAGCACATTTAATCCTGTCACAAACACACTTAGCACACATGGAACCACCCTAGGCCCTGCTGACTTGTGGTTTGCTTTAGACAAACTCATACAAACTGTAGGTATCACAGCATGAACTCCTCTAAGTCATGAACTCCATACACCACCTGTGGATTTGGGTGCTTTCCCACCCTTCGTGGCATAAAGGTAAATGATTCTATTACCAGGGGTTCATGACGGTCTATTTTGTTAGAGGCTGTATTGTAGGACAGACTATGATGGTATGTCTAATGCTGGACCATTCTGAATGGCTATGGACACCATCCCTGGAAGAGTCACCTTAACCATTTTTAAGTAGACAAATCAATGACATTAAGTACATTCACATTATTGTGAAACCAATCTTGAGAACTCTTTTTACCTTATAAACTGGAACTCTTTAGCCAGTACTGCCCCTTCTTCCTCCCCCAGTCCCTGACAACAACCATTCTACTTTCTATCTCTATGAATTTGACTATTCTAGGTACCTCATATAAGAGGAATCATACAATATTAGTATTTTTGTGACTGATTTATTTTACCTAGCATAATGTCCTCCAGTTTCATTCATGTAGTAGAATGTGTCAGAATGTCCTCCCTTTTAAAAAAATTTTTAATATTTATTTTTGAAATAAAGAGAGAGAGAGGAGCAGAGAGAGAGGGAGACACAATCTAAAGCAGGCTCCAGGCTCCAAGCTATCATCAGCACAGGGCACAATGCAGGGCTCAAACTCACAAACCATGAGATCATGACCTGAGCCAAAGTTGGACACTTAACCGACGGAGCCACCCGGGTGCCCCAGAATTTCCTCCCTTTTTAAGGCTCAATAATATTCCAATGTGTGTGTGTGTGTGTGTACACACCAAATTTTGCTTATCCATTTATCTGTTTTATTTTTTTTTTAATTTTTTATTTATTTCTAGGAGAGAGAGAGAGAGAGAGAGAGACAGCATGAGCAGGGGAGGGTCAGAGAGAGAGGGAGTCACAGACTGAAACAGGCTCCGAGCTGGCAGTCAGCACAGAGCCCGACACGGGGCTCGAACCCACGAACCGCGAGATCATGACCTAAGTGAAAGTCGGACGCTTAACCGACTAAGCCACCCAGGCGTCCCTCCATTTATCTGTTGATGGACATTTGGGTTGCTTCCACCTTTCAGCTATTGTGAATAATGCTGCTGTGAACATGGGTGTACAAATATCCCTTTGAGGGCTTGCTTTTAATTCTTCAGGATATATATACTCAGATGTAAAATTGCTGGATCACATGGTAATTCTATTCTTAATATTTTGAGGAACCACCATACTGCTCTGCACCATTTTCTACTCCTACCAATGGTGCATGAGAGTTCCAAGGTCTCTATATCCTTGCCAACACTTATTTTCTGTTTTGAGTTTTTATAACAGTAGCCATTCTAATGGGTGTGAGGTGCTGTTTCACTGTGGTTTTGATTTGCCTTTCCCTAATGATCATGACATTGCATATATTTTTGCTCTTTGGCCATTTGTATATTTTATCTGGACAAATGTCTGTTCAAGCCTTTGCTTGTTTTTAAACTGGATTGTTTTGTTATTGTTGTTGTTGCTGCTGAGTGCATGGTTTTTGCATTCTTTTACTTCCGTCCATTCTGTATCTTTATATTTAAGATGTGCCTATTGTAAGAAGTATAAGCTTTTTAAAAAATCTAGTTTGAGGGGCGCCTGGCTGGCTCAGTTGAAAGAGCATGTGACTCTTGATCTTGAGGTCATGAGTTCGAGCCCCACACTGAGTATAGGTATTACTTAAAAATAATTAAAATTTTTTAGGGGTACCTGGGTGGCTCAGTCGGTTGAGTGTCCGACTTTGGCTCAGGTCATGATCTCAAGGTTCAGGAGTCTGAGCCCCACATTGGGCTCAGTGCTGTCAGCCTGTCAGCACAGAGCCTGCTTCAGAGCCTCTGTCCCCCTCTCTCTGCCCCTCCTCCACTTGCACTCTCCCAAAAAATAAATAAAAAATGAAAAAATTAATTAAATTTTTTTTAATCTGGTTTGAGAGGGGCACCTCCGTTGATAAAGCATCAGACTTCGGCTCAGATCATGATCTCATGATTCATGGGTTCAGCGTCAGGTTCTGTGCTGACAGCTCAGAGCCTGGAGCTGCTTTGGATTCTGTCTCCCTCTCTCTCTGCCCCTCCCCCACTCACGCTCTGTCTCTCAAAAATGAATAAATGATAAAAAAGATTTTTTAAAATCTAGTTTGAAAATATCTTTTTTTAATTTGAGTATTTAACCTAATTATAATTACTAATTATTATATATTGCTGCATTACAAATTACCCCAAAACTTAATGGCTTAGACCACAATAAGCATTTCTTGTCCCACACAGTTTCTGTGGGTCAAGAATTCTCATGAGGTTTCAGTCAAGATATCAGTGAAGGCTACAATCATCTAAAGACTTGACTAGAACTAAAGTTCTAGTGATATCTCAGTCACATGGTTGTTGGCAGGAGGCCTCAGTTCCTTGCCAGATAGACCTTTCCAGGGGACTGTTTGAGTGTCCTCACAACGTGGCAGCTGGCTTCTCCCAGAATGAATCACTCAAGAGAGTAAGCAAGGAAAAGTGTGTAGTCTTTCATGATCTGCTCTCAGAAGTCACTGTCACCTCCACTTATATATATTAATTAGAAGCAAGTCACTAAGTCACTTAAGGCAAAGGAAATTAGGCTCCACCTTTTGATAGGAGAAACAAAGAGTTTGTTGATATATCTGAAAACCACTGCCATCCCTCTGGTCAATTATTTACATTTCTCATATATGCAAAAAACATTTACTCTTCTATGGCCCCCCAAAGTCTCAACCTGTTACAGCATCAGTCCCAGGTTGAGAATGTCATCATTTAAATAAGATCCAGTGCACATAAAGCTCCTTGGGTCTGGTTTCTCAGGTATAGCTTCTCTCCATTGGAAAGCCTGTGAAGTAAAGTGATAGGTCCCCTGTACACGCGACATACAGCAGCAGAGGTTAATTGCCACAGACCCTCCCATTCAAAAATGGGGAAACAGGAAGCACACAGGTGTCGATGGACCATAGAAATTCTGAAATTCAGCTGGGCACAAGCTGGTAGCTCCTTGATTAGGACTTAAGGTCTCAGAATGATCCTGCATGACTCTTGGCTCCACTAAACTCTTGTTTCTGCCATCAAAATCATCCTTCTTCACCCATGAAAGATAGGGTGTATTTGTAACAGAATAGTTTTTTTCCCCTTTCTTGCTGCTAGTAGATTTGGGGGGGTGCCCACAGGCCTCTTTTCATTTTATGTGCTCTTAGTCCCTTTCAGTCCAAACTGGCAGTAGTTCCAACATAATAAAAATTTTTTGTGGGTCTATTATTGATCTTATTATTATTGAACTTTCACTCCTTTAGATAGAAGCTATATCTGCAAGTGTCTTCTAGATAATCTGTACTCTACCTTGGGATTTTGCTGAGACTGTGGAGAAGTAACAGTTATTCTATGAGATTGCTACCAAGACTACACACACACACACACACACACACACAGCTGGTCCTCACTCTGCACCGTTCTAACACGCACAAATTTCAGTTACCATGGTTTAATTAAATAATAACAGTGTCCCAACAACATAGTTCTAATTTTATTTGTCACAGTTTATTACCTGTGAGTAATTAATTGTATAAAGTACAAACTTCACTGCTAGTGATTTCGTCCATTAATCACCCTGTGAATAAGGTGCACAGCACGATCAGTGACGAGTCCTGTCACTTCTTTCAAAATCTGTTGGTGACTGGTTATTATATATCTGTTATTTAATTCACTCACAGCCAGCAAAGCCTGTACTTGTGTTTCCTCCTTGTCTCCCAGGGATAAACGCATATGATGTTTTACAAAAATGGAAAAGCAAAAGAGAGAATTGGCCAACTAAGTTGCAACTGAAGCACAGAAACGAAAACTGAGAATGTTAGTAGTGAAACTGGATGTGATTAGATTTGAAGGTAGTGACAACAAAGCAAAGATAGAAAGAGACCTAGGCCCATACAAAGCTATACTGCGAATCAGATTGAAAAAAGCATGATGAACATGAAAAAAAAACAACAGTAAAGGCACTCCAATAGCTTTTAGTTTAAAGTGCACAAGAAACAAGGGCACCTGAGTGGCTCACTCAGTTAAGCGTCCAATTATGCGTTATGAAGGTCATGATCTCATGGTTCGTGAGTTTAAGCCCCACACTGGGCTCTGTGCTGGCAGCTCAGAGCCCAGAGCCTTCTTCAGATTCTGTGTCTGCCTCTCTCTCTGCCCCCTACCACTTGCACTCTGTCTCTGTCTCTCTCTCAAGAATAAATAAACATTTTAAAAAAACCTGATTCTGTCTCTGCCTCTCCCTCTGCCATTCCCCATGTACATGTGCATTTTCTAAATAAATAAATAAATAGCACAAGAAATAGAAAGCCACTTATTTGCACTTTCGAACATGAAGAACATTATAATTTTTTAAAATCAGTTTGGCTAGTATTCAGGCCAGACCATTGAAGTTAATAGCCACACTGGAAGAAAATGATCATTGCAAAGAGACCGAAGAAAAACCCTCAACTGAAGGTAATGGCTGGTTCTACCATTTCAGAAATCAGCATGAATTGATTAATATTAAATGAAACTGGTGAGACTACTAGTTCAGAGAAGGGTGTTGCTCTGAAATTTGCACCCCGATTCCAAGGCAGCTACTTGTGACAAAAACATGAAGATGTCCTCGAGGAAATGATGCTGGTAAAAAAGCTAGAACGTTAAAGGAGCTCTCAGAGAGATTTCATGACACTGAAAGCTGGGAGCATAGTATTGGAAACAGACCTGAACTTAGAAAGGAACATGGCAGTTCAATAAGCCATAGAAAGACGTTTGCTCTGTAAGTTACATGATTAGAAGAAGGCAAGCATTGTTTTTTACAAAGAAAACATGTTAATTTTTCAATGTTTCTAAATAACTGTGTACTAAATAAATATTAACTTTTCTTTTTTTTTTTCATTTTCCTAATACCCGGTTAACAGTAGTTTTTAATGTTTTGACCAAAATGTTTAAAGGTTATAGAACAGTCCTACTTTTTCTCTCTGACTATTCAGATGACTTTGAATGGTTTCGGCTTGCCCGGTCTTTTTTATAGTCCTGCATTACCATGCAAAGCAAAGACTGCCTGTATATATTTATTACAGAGATTTGACCTTATTTAATTGTTAGCTGGTTAAGCAGTTTCGGAAAGCTGTTGTCTTCACATCTGATGCAGCTTAAAATCTACAGGGCAGGCATTAGGAAATGAACAATGGGTATAAAGTGGAGGAGAGCAAGAAAAAGCTAGACCTCACAAGTGTGAACTGAGGCGCCTGAGGGCCGACTGAAGCCCACGTCAGTTCTTGTTGTCTCCAGTGCTGATGGTGTGGGTGTGCTGCAGAAGCCAGGGCCCGCTGCACAGGGCTAATCACCCACACCTGGCCCAGGAATCAAGGAAGCTGAAGGAAGACTGAGGGGCAGGCAAAGCAGTTGCACGCATGCCCAGTGCCCCATGCTAATGAGCTGAGACGGCAGATAATTGGCAACATGTGTCAGCTACAAAATGGCTACTGCTTCACTTCCGCCCTCTGAATCGTCAACAAGAATCTCTTTTGTGGCCCATGCTAATTGAAAACATACTGAAAGGGGAATTCTGGGAAAGGTAATTTGGCCTAGTCAAGCCGTCATGCTTAACGCTACACCTTAATGGTTGTGAATACATGCCCTGGAAGTCAGATTTCCCAGGTTTGAATCACAGCCCCTTAACTCAAGCTGTGTGTCCAAGAGAGGAAGTTACTTAGTTTTTTTGTGCCTCAGTTTCCTTGTCTGTAAAATGAAAATAGGACTTACCTTAGATTTCTGTGAGGTTTAAATGAGAGAGTACATGTGAGCTGTTGATATTATATATCAATATTGATATCATATATTTTATATCAATATATTATCATATAATATCAATATATTATATGTCTATATATAATATTGTTGATATATAATATATCTTGTTGATATGTTATTAACAAGATTTAGCCCATGGGAAAAGCTCAATAAATATCAATTATTATTAGTTATGTGATCATGGGAAAATCATTTAACCTTTTTGACTCTCCAGTGTTGTTTTTTTCATCTGTAAACTGGGGATAATTTCATTGGCTCATTTCAAAGGCTTCTATTAAGAATCAAATGAAATGACCCATCTTGAAGTCTTATTCAAATGTGAATATTGGTGATGGTGGTGATAAGCTCCAGCCTTAGCTCCTTCCAGCCTCAGGGCTGCCCCAGGGACCAACCTTAAGTGAGCTCTTCAGTGATCATTCATTAGAAAAGTGGTTCTTCAAATAGATCATGATAATGTTAAGATGTTGATAATAGGGGAAGCTGGGTGTGGGGAGTATATGGATCTCTTGGAACTATCTTTGCAATTTTTCTTAAAACTGAAAGTACTCAAAATAAAAAAAATTTAAAAACCCCAACTTTAATAAATTAAAACAGGGCACTTGGGTGGCTCAGTTGGTTACGGTCTCCAACTCTGAATCTAGGCTCAGGTCTTGATCTCAGGGTCATGGGTCCAAGCCCTACTTACTTAAAAAATATATAAATAAATAAAACTTGAAAAAAGAAAGTGGTTCTCAAACTTTAGCAGGCATCAGAATCCCCTGGAGGCCTTGTTAAACTACACCTCGTTGGGCCCGCTCCCAGAGTGGTGATTCAGTAGGGCTGGGGTGGGGCCAGAGGTTGCATTTCTAATAAGCAATGTTGACTGCTGATCTGAGGATCACACTTTGAGAATCACTGACTCCAGATTTCAACTATATGGGCTTTCCTGAATTTCCCTGGAACAGAGGCTCCCATTCATCTTAACCTGTCATTTCTTGGCTCATTCTGCCCATGACATCACCCAACACTGACTTACCGGGCAAGAAGAAGAAAAGTAATGACCAACTTAGTCACTCAGCAGGACAATTAAACAAGGCCCAGAAAAGCCCCTTTACCTTCCTCCCCCTTTTCTCCAACCTCTTCAAAGCTCCAGGCTATTGGAATTTTTAAAAATGATAAATAAAAAATAAGTCAACTATACTTCAATTTAAAACAAGCCCCAGGCAGCCCCAGACCCTCCCCTGCTCACACTGTCTCTCTCTCTCCTAGAAATAAATAAAAATATTAAAAAAAAATTTTAAAACAAGCTCCAGGCCATGGATCAAGCCATGCTTAAACTAATACACATGCATACGTATTTAAATTCATAAATTTCATTATGAAGAAAGTTGTGCTCATGGAGGAGAATTAAGAAAAAGTAGAAAGAGGAAAACATTTTTTTTAAAAATATTTTTATTTATTTCTAGGAGACAGAGAGAGAGACAGCATGAGCAGGGGAGGGTCAGAGAGAGAGGGAGACACAGACTCTGAAACAGGCTCCAGGCTCTGAGCTGGCAGTCAGCACAGAGCCCGACGTGGGGCTTGAACCCACGAACCGCGAGATCATGACCTAAGCGAAAGTTGAACGCTCAACCGACTAAGCCACCAAGGCGCCCCGAGGAAAACATTTTTTAATTATCCACGGTTTTCCCACCCCTTAAAGATAGCCACTTAATATTTTTGTATATTTACTTTTTGAATTTTATTTCAACTGTATGTTTTGAGGTTTTTCTTTTTTTGTCTTTTTTAAGTGTTTTATTCATTTTTTGAGAGAGAGAAAAAGACTGAGCATGAGGAGGGGAGGGGCAGAGAGAGTGGGAGACACAAAACAAAAAGCAGGCTCCAGGCTCAAACTCAAAAACTGTGAGATCATGACCTGAGCTGAAGTCAGATGCCCAACCAACTGAGCCACCCAGGCACCCTGAGGTTTTTCTTTTGAACATTGTTGTTTTCAAAAAGGACATGCATTTTTGGATACTGCTTTTTCACTTAACATTATATCATAAACATTTTTATATTATTATATAGTATTTGTAAACATTAGGGGCCCCTGGATGGCAGTGGGTGGAACGGTTATGTGTTCAACTCAGTTCAAGCTCAGGTCATGACCTCGCGGTTGGTGGTGGGATAGAGCCCCATGTGGGACTCTGCACTGGGTGTGGAGCCTACTTGGGAAGGTCTCCCGCTCTCTCTTTCCTTCCCTCTCCCTCTCTTGCCCTTTACCCGTCTCCCCCTCTAGTGCTCTCTCTTTCTGTCTCAAAAAATTTTTTAGAAAAAATTAAATGATTGCATAACTGCAATGTTCACCTCCAGTTTTCTTAATTTTCCACTATTGTATTTTTAAATAATTCTTTTTCAATGTTTATTCATTTCTGAGAGACAGAGTACAAGCAGAGGTGGAGCAGAGAGAGGGAGACATAGAATCAGAAGCAGGCTCCAGGCTCTGAGCTGTCAGCACAGAGCTCGATGCGAGGTTCGAACTCACGAACTGTGAGATCATGACCTGAGCCAAAGTCGGCTGCCCAACTGACTGAGCCACCCAGGTGCCCCAATTTTTCACTCTTGTAAAAGGAGGTTCAAACTTCACAGCTATACGAAATCAGGTGAAGAAAAATATAACTTTGTTTTCTTATAACTGAACTAAATTTCCTTCTTAAGTCTCTGTCTCTAGAAACAAAAAACATAAGTAGGTTACTTCCAGGTAAACTCAGTCATATTAAGAATCTTTCTGCTCCTCTCAGCTCTTTGCCTCTCAATTATTGAGAGACGTAAGGACATGTCACCCAGAAGTAAATGGAGAGGGGACAATCTCTTGATTTTCACCTGCTTTGTCCTATGGTGGCCTCCTATTTGGATGTAGAAGCGAGCTGTCCCGCTAGTAGAAAGGCCACAGTGGGAATGATATGGCCGTGGGAGTTGGGAAGGGTCCCTCCTCTATGCTGACAATCTGCTTATATGAGTTCATTTCCTCATCTGTCCGTGCGGCAGCGTTCTAACCCATCTAGGGTCCCCTCCTCCACTTCCTCACTGGAGGAGTAGAATCTAGGGGGACCTGTTCCTGGTCCTAAGCCTGGGAAGGCCAAGTTATCATTTCAATTCCCTAGAATCTGTGCTGTAATGCTGGAGATTTGTAGAGAAGGCTTACTGACTGCCAAGGCCTTCCCCAGGAATCAAGGTCTTTTCAATCCCCAATGAAAGGGGTTTACTGAACTCCAGATGGGGGCCAGGTGCACAGCTCCTGTTAGTTTTGCTACTGCTTCGAACTCTCCACCTGTCTTATTCTCTAATAAAGTCTTATCTTCCCTGGAGTGGAGGTGGGGTTTGGACATGTTTTGACAGGTCTCTTCCTACATCTCTTGGTCTCACATTTAAACACATGGCTTGCGAGTTTAAAGGCTGAAATGTTGAATTTCTTCTGGGGTTTGTACTACAAATTCCTTAGATGGCTTCCAGCCTAACAAACTAAAAGGAAGGATGGTGGTCTTGGATTAAAAAGAATTTGGGGAAAGGGAAAGAAAATACCAGTTACCATCTCAGATTACTATCCTGCCTAATAAATAGTACTGCAAACGGGCACATGTCACCAACCACCTTTGACAGACAGGGTGAGGCAGACAACTGTGTATGAACTAAAGCCTCATGTCATCGAGGAAGGTAGGGGAGGTTCTGGAGGCTGAGGGTCGAGAGAGTGGTATAAGCAGGGGGTCCACCCTTTGAACAATGGCCTCGGCACTGTCCTGGGAACAGTGAGTAACCTCCTGCCCCTCCTCCCTTTGAGCAAAGACAGGGAGAAGGCCCTGAAACAGGAATGCCCTTCCCCATGCACGGGGACAGTGATGATCGTCCAAAGCAATTGTCCAAAGCAATTGGTTTACTCAGTCCCTGATCCCCCGAATCCACTCTGTCTACCTACCTATTATCTATCTGCCTATCAGCATATACTTTTTATATATATGTAATTTAAACACTTGGTTTAAGTATTTCCCAAGGAGTAGAAGTACTGAGTTAAAGGATAAAGCTTCTATAATTTTGATGTTAAAGAAGAGATGTACAGCCATGGTATGTGGCTTAATACATGGTCTTAGTACGAGAAATGTCAAAGCTGTTAAATGCCAAAAGGTGATCTAAAAAAAAATAAAAAAGGCCAAAGGTGATCAAGGATTGGACAGTGGTACAGAGATTTAATTGGTACAATCTTTCCGCAGGGAAATTTGTCAATATGTCAATATATACCACTCTTTGACCACTCTGTGCTAGGATAAATGCTAGGATAAGTGCTAGGATAAATTCCACTCTGGGGAATTTATTGGAAGGAAGGATGCATGTGCTAAGATGTTGAACAAAGCATGTTTATAACAGTTAAAAAACAGACAATATTCAAATAGCTAATAATAAAGGGTTGTTGCATAAAAATAGCACATCCATATGAACAAACAACATGCCATCAGTAAAAATGATGATAAGAAAATGGGGTGTCTGGGTGACTCAATTGGTTAAATGTCTGACTTCGGCTCAGGTCATGATCTCACCGCTTGTGAGTTTGAGCCCATGTCAGGCTCTGAGCTGTCAGCACAGATTCTGTGTCTCCCTCTCTCTCTGCCCCTTCCCTGCTTGTGCTCTGTCTCTCTCTCCCTCAAAAATAAATAAACATTATAAAAAATGATGATAATCTATATTGACTGAGAAGAAAAAATATTTATGATATAATGCTCAGTGATAAGAGCAGATTAGAAAAAAGCATGGATAGTATTATCTTTAAAAAAATTATTTAGTATAGGGGCGCCTGGATGGCTCAGTCGGTTAAGCTCCTGAGCTATGGTTTCAGCTCAGGTCATGATCTCACGGTTTGTGTGTTCAAGCCCCGCGTGGGGTTCTGCACTGATAGTGAGGAGCCTACCTGGGATTCTCTCTCTACTCCTCCCCCTCTTGTGCTCTCTCTCTCAAAAATAAGTAAATAAAATTAAAAAATTATATAGCATACATAGGCATTAAATAAAGGACCGGAAAGAAACACACCAGCATACTGATAGTGGTTATCAGTAGGTGATAGGATTATGCTGATTTCTCTTTTCTTAGTTACTCTTTTCCATATTTTTTACTTTATATTGCTTTGTACACCTAGGGTGGGGTGGAGGAGGGAACACGGAAAGGTAGCATATATAATTAGGCTACTTGGAATATGCTATTTTATACATTCTAATCTGTTATTCACATGAAATTCGACCTGCACTGAAATAGATTTCTTGAACTCTATGCCTCTTTTCACTTTACGCAGCTCAGCCCTGCTCTTCCTTTGAGGTAACTAGAGTTCTCTATCCTTGTCCCTTCATCACCTCTGGCTCCTTCCATGCAGGAGCCCCCACCCTATTCCTGCCAGCCTTCTTTCCACATTCTTCTCGAGACTGGGCCTTGCCCGCTTGTGACACCTCCTGAAGTAGCTCAGCCCGGAAAATCTCCAAGGATCATTGCCTTTCCCTGACCTTCACTGCAGCCAGACTTGGAAGTCACAAGTCCCTGGCAGTGTGCTGGCATGGACGAGTCTACCAGCCAAAGTGGCACTTTTTGGGAGGAGGGGAAATAATCAAAGTCCACTGCCAAGTAGTCAGCTGGGCTGGGCCAGGAATGGCATGATAAGCTTCTAGGAAAGTTTGGTCTTCAACCCTTGGACTCCAGCCATGGGAGGACTCAGCAGAACTCAAGGTTCTGCTCATTCAGCTGGCTTTGGACCTCAGATGTGCCAGCTCCTTAAACCCAGAAACTGGGAGTGAGGGCGGGACAAATAGGAGGGGTGCAGCCTGTGCTTACAGGAGGGGAGCAAGCCTCATAGATGCAGCCCCTGCACCCACCGAAGGCTTTCCCTTTCCCTTCTGATGTACTGCTCCAGAAACACAGGCCTGACAGCTTCTTGGTGACTTTTCATGGGCTCTTATAGGACCTCAGAACTGGAAAGGCCATCAGACATCATCTTCTCCAAGCCTCTCCCTTTACAGCACAGAGAAGCAAGGGGACCGGCCCAGTGATAGTCAGTTTATGATGTAGCAAGTACAGGCCCAGATTTCCCAACTCCTAGCTCAGAGCTCTTGCTTTCATATAATTCCATTTGTCTTCTTCACAAATGGGGTATTTCTTTTTTTAATCTTTTAAAAAATGTTTACTTATGGGGCGCCTGGGTGGCTTAGTCGGTTAAGTGTCCGACTTTCACTTAGGTCATGATCTCACGGTTCGTGGGTTCGGGCCCCGTGTCGGGCTCTGTGCTGACTGCCAGCTCAGAGCCTGGAGCCTGTTTCAGTCTGTGACTCCCTCTCTCTCTGACCCTCCCCTGCTCATGCTGTCTCTCGCTCTCTCTCTCTCTCCTAGAAATAAATTTTTTAAAAAAACATAAAAAAATGTTTATTTATTTATTTTGAGAGAGAGAGAGAGAGAGAGAGAGGGCATGTGCAAGCAAGCTGGGGAGAAGCAGAGACAGAGGGAGAGAGAGAGAGAATCCCAAGCAGGCTCCATTCTGTCAGCATAGAGCTTCATGCAGGACTCAAATTCTCAGACCGTGAGATCATGACCTGAGCTGAAATCCAGAGTCGGATGCTTAATGGACTGAGCGACCTAGGTGCCCCACAGATGGGGTATTTCTAAAACAAACTGTCTTCTGCTTTGTGTCATCTTACTCTGAAATCAACATTGATCCAATATATGACTGTAAGGCATCAAAACTAGAAAATAAGTGGATCTAACCTTTTTTTACAAATGAGAAGCTGAGGGCCAGGGAGATTACCCAGGATCACTTGGCTGTCTGGTTTCAGAGCCCGATCTCTGGTTTATCCACAGCTATTTCTATTACTGACTTTCCAGATCCTTAGCCAATGAGGACTGAGAACCATGGAAAGCAGTTCTATGTCTCCAGATATACATAGCCACCAGGAACTCCTTTAGCAGATATTTGTTCTCTGCCATCTTTCTTTTAACTGAGTGTTCTTATGTTCAGTTCCTGGAAAGATACGTGACCAACCATCTGTGGATATTGGTGTTAAAGAATAGACATCTAACCTAGGAACAAGTGAGTCAGAGAAAGTGAGAGGTAGAGCTAGAGCTAGTGTGTGTGTGTGTGTGTGTGTGTGTGTGTGTGTGTGTGTGTGTGTTAGGAGGAAAGTTTAGGCTGAGTCTGAGGGTGTTACAGTGACCACATTTTCCAAATAAAATATTGACACTGTGGCCTAATCCATCATTGAATTAAAGGGCAGAATATTTTGAAATCAGGATTGTCTTCTTTGTAGATAGTTTGCAATTCTGAAAGTTATCTGTGAATGATTTGTTTGTTTGCATCATCCAGGCCAGATAATTGCCAAATCTTAGAGCAGAAAATGACAATGAATCACTACTCTGTCCCCAGCTTCTGGGTTGCTAAATGTCTTAACAGTCCAAAATAAATGGCTGTCCCCTCCCTTCTTGAAATGATATCACATCCTGGGGCACCTGGGTGGCTCAGTCTGTTGAGCGTTCGACTTCAGCTCCGTTCATGATCTCACCACTTGTGGGTTCGAGCCCTGCATTGTTCTCTGTGCTCAGAGTGTGGAGCCTGCTTTGGATTCTGTCTCCCTCTTTCTCAGCTTCTCTACTGCTCATGCTCTGTTTCTCTCTCTCTCTCTCAAAAATAAATAAACACTTAAACAAAATTTTAAAAAATTATATCACATCTCTTTAAGTGTTTTCTGATCTATTACACACTGAGCAAGAATGGGAGATGGAGTATAATAGTTGCCCTGGTCTAGGACTTGTGCCCTCCCCTGGGACTGAGGTTTGGGGTAGGCCTCCCCCAACCACATGGATTCCAAGCGGGAGAGGTGGGTCTCCAAAGTAAAACCAGGGGACCATTATTAGACGAAGGGGACATGGATATCAGGAAGAACAAAAGGAGGTCTGCCATAACAGAGACAATGATGATTTCCCAGAGGTGACACACTAGAATCTCCGTGCAGGATGTTTGATGGACGCTCAGCATTTACTCCAGCGGTCCTTCCTGTGCCACGGAGGCAGAAAAGACAAGGCTACACTTCCCAGATTGCTTGCAGCTGGGATTCTGGCCGCAAAGTGAGTCCTGCCACTTACATCCATTCCTGTGAGATTTGAAAAGTGGAAGCGAGGTGGGACTGTGCCATATTCTTTTATATATATATATACAAAGCAAGCAAAGCTTTGAGGTGCCAGTGTCCCTGTCCAGGTGCGTGGATGTTGAGAGGAAACTGTGGAGGTAGCAGTGGCAAAATTCCACATTCCGGTGTCCGAGTAGGGGTGATGGCAATAGCCTCCTGGTCCCAGCTCTCTGGTCTGGATTGTAGCTTGAACAGCAAGTCCTTGAACTCAACCTTCGTGAAGGTGACAGAAGGAATATCTCCCCTGAGAGTGTCCTGGGAGGCACTCACGAAAGCAAGCCTCGAGCCTACCCCTCCGCCCATCCAGGAATTTGGTCATCACTTGACCTTTGTGTTGAATCTGTTCTGCTTTTAAACTTTGGAAGTGATTTATTTCCTCACCTGGTTCCTGACTGATACACCTGTATGGCTTGGTTTTGATAAGACCTCTCCCCTCTTTAAGAATCTGATAGAGAAGAATAATGACATGGTAAGAAGTTCATGAGACAGAAAACAAAAGAAAAAGTTCATGAGACAGGATGAGATACCGGGCAATTACGAAGTTGCAATAGTCGGATTCTCTGCTCCCCTTCTCAGTGTGTATGAGTCTCTAACCCACACTTGTGCCTCAGGAGATTGCCGATATTCCCAGCCTTAGAGTCACACTTTCCTCATTATTCAAATAGGATGACTCTATCTATTCCACATACGCTGGTGCCCACCTTCATAAAAGCTCCTAAGGGGCACCTGGGTGGCTCAGTCTGTTGAGCATACAACTCTTGGTTTCAGCTCAGGTCATGATCTCAGTTTGTGGGTTCTAGTCCTGCGTCAGGCTCCTCACTAACAGCACAGAGCCTGCTTGGAATTCTCTTTCCCTCCTTCTCTCTCTGCCTCTCCCTAGCTTGTGTTCTCTCTCTCTCTCTTTCTCTCTCTCAAAATAAATAAACTTAAAGAAAAAAAAAAAAAAAAAGCTCTGGGGCGCCTGGGTGGTTCAGTCGATTAAGTGTCTGACTTCTGCTCAGGTCATGATTTCATGTTCTGTGGGTTCGAGCCCCACGTCAGGCTCTTTGCTGACAGCTGGCTCAGAGCCTGGAGCCTGCTTCAGGTTCTGTGTCTCTCTCTCTCTCTCTCTCTGCCCCTCCCCCACTCACACTCTGTCTCTCTCAAAAATAAACATTGAAACAATTAAAAAGAAAAGCTCCTAAGATCTTTCAAGGGACTTGTTGTTCTCCAGGATGCTGCAAAATTCTCAATTTTCACCATCATCATTTTTGTGTCTTGCTGAACACCTTCATTCCTTCATTTTACCAAAAAACACTGCACACTAAAAACCCTGTGTGCAGCAGACTTTACTGAAGATTTGAGGTAAGAACTGCAACACTTTACAGCCTGGGTTCTGGCTCAGAATTGAGAATTAGACACCAGTGCCCTTGAGAGCCACCTGCCAGCCCCCCAGCTGGAGGCATTTCCTGATGTCCATGTGTTTGCCATTTCCCCAGGCCTGCCCGCTAGCCTCCACAGCGCCTCTGTGCTAGTTAGAAAAAGGTGCCTGCTCTGAGTGGGGCTGAGGGAACACTGGCCTTAAAAGGACGTGTGTGGGCAAGAACATGTGTGCGGCTGGAGAGTTTACCCTCCAACTTACCTGGGCAGCTGCCACTCCATTTCGGCCAGTTGTAGCACGGTAGGAATGTAAGCTAGCACTGCCAGGCCTCGCAGAAGAAAAAAAACAAAAAAACAAAAAACAAAAGCCAGAAACCTAGGTTTTCATTTCAAAATCCTCAACTTCACTTGTTAGTAATAGGCAAATCAACCTATTGATTTTGAAACAAATATTTATTAAGTAGTCACTATGTGTCAGATACTTTCCTAAGCACATTAGAGGTATTAAATTATTTGGTCTTTCTAACAACCTGTAAGGTAGTTACTATCATTGTCTGTACTTTAGAGATTAAAAAAAAAAAAAAACTGAGGCAGAGAGATTAAGTTGCCAAAGCCATGTGGATAATAAGTAGCAGAAGGAGGAATTGAACTTAGGCATCCAGCTCTAGAAACTCCCTCTTAAACATCATGCTCTGCCACTATGTACTGAACTTGGCCCAGGCCTTGCCTGTTTTCATCTTTGCTAGGGCCCAGTGCAATCCAGCAGAGTCTTCTGTGATGATGGAATGTTCTGGTGTGTGCTGTCCAGTATTGTAGCCCCAGCCACATGTGTGTTGTTGACCGCTTGAAATGTGGCTGGTGCAACTGAGGAATTGAATTTTTTATTTCATTAAATTTTGATAGCCTCCTGTGGCTAGTGGCCACCATATTGGTCAGTGTGGCACTAGACTTTCTCTCTCAAACTATCAGTTTGTTTGTTTTTTTGTTTGTTTGTTTGTTTGTTTTTCTAGGAAAGAGAGAGAGAGACAGTGTGAGCAGGGGAGGGTCAGAGAGAGAGGGAGTCACAGACTGAAACAGGCTCCAGGCTCTGAGCCGGCAGTCAGCACAGAGCCCGACGCGGGGCTCGAACCCACGAACCGCGAGATCATGACCTAAGCGAAAGTCGGAAAGTCGGACGCTTAACCGACTAAGCCACCCAGGCGCCCCATACTATCAGTTTTTTTAATCCCTTGATTTTTCAATGTAATTCTTCAATGCCTTAGTTTCTGTCACTTTGTCCTGTTTTCTTTGTCCCCCCCACCCCACCCCCAAAACACTTCCCTTGTCCTCAAACCACATTCTGCAGGGACTGGGGTAGGGGCAGGCAGAGGAGTGGAGTGACATTTGATATTCATCCACTCATGGGGCCCAGAGAGCATGTTTTCCACTCAGATGGGGGTCATGCTACTCTCTCAGGTGCAGAAATGTGGCTGTCCCAGCCTTTGTTTTCTGGAGTGTATTTTCCTCTCTTTGATGTGTATTGATATGTATGCACCAAAAAGATCAGGAAGATATATATCAAAGTGTTAATGGTTATGATTGGGTAGAAGAATTGTATATCACCTTTATTTTCTTTCTTGTGCCTTTTACTTCTACAACAAGCAAGCCAGGCTTATGAAATCATAGAAAATAGTTATATAACAGCTCTCTTAAGAATTAGAGGTCAGCAAAGGAAAGACTCAGGAAGGGAGCTTTGCAACCTGTCCAGGTGGGGGAAGGGTTTGCAAGAGGGGTGCACAGGAAGTGGGTGGGGGGATGGAATTGAGGGATTATCTGACAAGTTTGACTGCAGAAAATTGGATTGAGAAGGTTTTACAGAGTCCTGGGAGGGTCTGGGAAGACAGAGATTCAAACAAAGCTGAGCATGTGACAAAAAGAGAGAATTAACTCCAGGGAAAACAAAAGAGAAATGTACTTGAGTCTGTCGTCATCGATACTCACCATCATAATGATGAAGCCATGATGTATGACTTTAACCAAAATTGTGTTTCAAGACATTGAGAAGGGAAAGGAAGAGGTGAAGAGTTAAATCCTTCAAGTCTTTAACAGTGAGCCCATTCTGCAAATGAAATTTTCAGAAATACCCGTATAAGTTTGTTACTAGAGGTGTGTGTGTAAGTCCAGAAGAAACAGCTAATGAGGAGTTAAAAGTGGTTGGATCTGACCCGCTGGACTGAGGTGGGAGTGGGAGAGCAAAGGGCTGCTGTTTTTCCTTTGAGCCTTTTTCTTCTATTTGACATTTTTTTTTTAATATTTTTTAAATTTATTTCTAGGAGAGAGAGAGAGAGAGCATGAGCAGAGGAGGGTCAGAGAGAGAGGGAGTCACAGACTCTGAAACAGGCTCCAGGCTCTGAGCTGGCAGTCAGCACAGAGCCCGACGCGGGGCTCGAACCCACGAACCGCGAGATCATGACCTAAGTGAAAGTCGGAAAGTCGGATGCTTAACCGACTAAACCACCCAGGCGCCCTGTCTTCTATTTGACTTTTTAGCTTTTTAGCTCTCTGTCCCCATAATATTTTATAAAAGATTAAAAAAAAAAACTAACAGAATTAAAAAAAATTCCCTTCAATGACCAGAAAACAGGTGTGGCACTACTTTGGCATTCTCTTCTCCTGGTGCTGTCAAATGGATCCCTGATCCTGCTCTAGTCCTGGTTGGGCCACATGTTTGTCAGGGATGGTGACCAGGATGGGACACCTCACCCACGCAGGCTGACTGACTAGGAGGGCAGGAAAGGACTTCCCCACACACATGCCTTGCGTTCTGACAGCCTTGTCTTGCTCAGGCAGCCACATTGCAGGGGTCTTTTCCCCAAGACCATCGAATCGCAAGGGCTTATACAGCAGCAGGACCGTCACCCGCGGGAGGAACGCTAAGGCCAGAGGACAGTGCCAGGAGTGTAGAGGAAGGAAAGAGCCCCAAGTATAGTTCTGTTGGTTAACTGTCCGGGCCTTGCACACCTCACTGGGGCCCAGCAGTGGGCCAAGCGCACCGCAGGTGGGAGAGGCGCAGGGAGACAGACAGGGTAGAGTGTTTGCCTGCCCCCTGCTGAAGAGTCCAGTGACCAGGGCAAAGTCACCGCGTCCTTCCTAGATGATCCAGGCCCTTCTCCCCACCCAACCTCGCTGGAGGCCGACTGCCTAAGGAAGCCAGGACCAGGTGCCGAGCAGATCTCTTCTTCCCGCTTCTCCACTTTCCCCATCCCTGGAAGCCCAGCCTAGGAGTCCCACTGGAAAACGCTATTTTTTTTTTTTTATGTGTGTGTCGCAAAATACATCTAACATAAATTTGACCAGTTGAATCATTGTTAAGTGTACATATCTGTGGCGCGAGGTACCTCCATATTGCTGCGTAACCATTGCCACCGTCCTCCAGAACGTGCTCATCTTCTCAAACTGAAACTCTGTATCCGTTAAACAGTAACTCCCCACTCGCGTCTTCCCCGAACCCCTGGCAAATAGCATTTCTCCTTTCCGTTTCTATGAAGCTAACTGCTCTAGAAACCTCAAGAAAGTGGAATCCTACTGCATGTGTCCTTTTGTATCTGACTTATTTCACTCGGCATCATCTCTTCAAGGTTCACCCATGTTGCAGCATCTGTCAGAATTTCCTTCCTTTTCAAGACCTAATAACGTCCCATTGTATGCATGTACCATATTTTGTTCCATCTTTCAATGGGTAGTTGGGTTACTTCCACTTTTTGGCTATTGTGAATACTGCTGCTATAAACACGGCTGTATCTGGTCTTGTCCCTCTTTCATTCCTTTTGAGTATTTACCCAGAAATGGAATTGCCAGATCATACGGTGATTCTATGTTTAATTTTTGAGGACTTGCCATATTGTTTTTCACGATGGGTGCATCATTCCACAGTCCCACCAACAATGCACAAAGGTCCCAATTTTTCCACACCTTTGCCAACTCTGGTTTCTGTTTTGGGAGAGTTCGGTTTGGTTTGGTTTTAAAAATAGCCATCCGAATGGGTGTGAGGACTGAATTTTTTTCGCTCTCCTTTCCTACTTCTTCTAGGAGTGCTTCAGTCTGGCGGAATACTGTGGGTTGAACTGGGCTCCTGCGCCGGTCTCAGTTCCAAGCCTGTCCTCGGGGGTGCTGAGCTAGTGGGACGGGTAAGCAGGAGGAGAGGAGGTAGAGTTTACCACTTTGCAGCCTCATCCTGAAAGAGGCTTGAGTGATGGCTGGCAGCACCAATTTCAGTGCCAGGGCCCGGTTCAGGTCCTCCTTCTGCTCTCTGCCAGCAGCGCAACCTGGAGCAAGACAGTAGCCTCTTGAAACCACAGCCTCCTCCTGTAAACAAACGATAACCTCAGAACCTCCCTTCTGAGCAGTTCTAAGGATTAGGTGACAATGTCTAGAATGTAGTGGGTACTCAATGCATGTCATTCGTTTTTGTTAACTCTGGCCAAGAAGTGCTATAGTTTTTAGGTCCGCCCAAATGGTGCCAAGGACCCTGCTGTGGTCTGAATGTTGGTGTCTGGTGTCCCTCCAAAATCCAGAGGTGAGTTTTGGAATCCTAACCCCCAAGGTGATGGTATTAAGGGGTGGAGGCTTGGGAAATGATTAGGTCATGAGAGTCCTTAGCCCTCATAAATGAGATTAGTGCCTCTATAAAAGATTGCAGAAAGATCCCTCGCCCCTTCTGAAACGTGTGGTTATGGAATAAAGATGGTCGTCTGTGAACCAGCAAGCGAGCTCTCACCAGATGCTGAATCTGCTGGCACCTTGATCTTGGACTTCCCAGCCTCCAGAACTGTGAGAATTAAATATCCATTAATGTTCTCAGCCTCTGGTATTTTGGCATAGCAGCCTGACATAAGACAGCCTCCTGTCCACACTTGGCCCACAAATCTTCACGGAAAGCACCACGCTAGGCACAGGAGACACAGTGCTGAACAAAATGAGATAAGGGCCCGATGTCACGGAGTTTCTAATGGAGTGAGAGGCAAGACTTTAGCTGAATAATCACCATAAATTTGAGTGTATGATTACAAAACAAGGGAAGGGCTACTGTGGCAGAGACCCTAGCAGTCCCTCAATACCCACTCAGAGCTTCCCAATGAGTACTAGAAATCTCCATTTCCCGGTGGACATTTGTTACCTAGCACAAGCACTACATTTACCAGTCCTCTTGCAACTAGATGTGGTCATGTGGTAAATTCCAGTCAATGTGCTGTGAGCAGCAGTGGTGGGTATGACTTCCAGGGAATGTCTTTAAAAGCCGGATGCTTGCCCTTGCCCCTCTTTCTTCCTCCTGCTTGTGAGAATGTGGACGTAATGGCTGGAGCTCCAGCTGTTCTCCTGGGCCAACAGATGACCTGGGGAATGAAAGCCATGTGTAGTGGGATAACAAGATACAAGGGCACTATGGAGCTGAAGATTTCTGCATGCAAGAGAGAAACGAGCTTTGGTTTTGTTTACGCCATTGTATTTGGAGTTTTTCTGTGACACGCAGCAGCAAGGGACAATATGTGGTTTAAGCGTATATAACACGGAATCTGCCCCATACTGGAGGGCTTCTCTGAGGAAGTGAGGCTTGAGTTGAGTTAGCCCAAAAGACAGTGGGATGCAGAAGGTTTTCAAGCAAAGAGAACATACCATGCAAAGACCCTGACGTGGAAAAAAGCTTGGCATGTTGGAAGGAAGAGAAGGAAAGCCAGGACGGCTGGGACACAAAAAGCAAGGACGGAAGTGGCACAAAATGAGGTCGGAAGGGGCGCCTGGGTGGCTTAGTCGGTTAAGCTTGTGACTTTCGCTTAGGTCATGATCTCGCGGTTCGTGGGTTCGAGCCCCGCGTCGGGCTCTGTGCTGATTGCCAGCTCAGAGCCTGGAGCCTGTTTCAGAGTCTGTGTCTCCCTCTCTCTCTTACCCTCCCCTGCTCACACTATCTCTCTCTCTCTCCTAGAAATAAAGAAAACATTTAAAAATTAAAAAAAAAAAATGAAGTCGGAAAAATGACCACATAAGGCCCAATACGTCTGCTAAGGCTTTGTCTTTATTCCAAGAGTAACGGGAAGCCACAGAAGGGGTGTCAGTGAGGGGTTATGGGGTTAGACTTGCTCTCCGTGCAGCTAGTGGTTGCAAACACTGGGAACACAGTTACCATCCCCCAATTCCAGAATATCCTTGAGGCCAGGACCAAATATTGTGAATAAATTTGTTTGCTTGCTTTCTTTTCTTTTCTTTTCTTTTTTTTTGGGGGGGGTGGATGAACTTTTGCACTTAGTAATCATTTACCACCTGTGTCAAGGCTGGGACTGCATCATTGCAGCAGTCCCTGTGTGTAAATTCCTAGAAAGTAGACTGTGGGCTGTGTGGAGGAGATGACCATGTCCGAGACAGCTGGGGCCAGCCTGAGGAATGTCACGCCCTGGGTCAGCAGCCTAGCCGATCAGTCAGCTGCCATCAGACAGGTCATTTGGTATATTTTCCTTAATAGAAAGAATGCATCTCCCAAACTGGAATCAGGGTAGAAACTGAAGTTAACAGGTGTTTGGTCTCTTCCAGGATCTTAGGAAAACATCATGACCTGGTTGATCCACTAGAGAAAATAGTCTGCATTTACTCTGATGGAAAATAGTTTGCATGCTTTCATTTTCAAATAAAGTACAGGTATTTTGAGACAGAAAGTATGTTACGAAGTTAGAAGGTAAAATACAGGGGCGCCTGGGTGGCTCAGTCGGTGAAGCGTCCAGCTTCAGCTCAGGTCATAATTTCACAGCTTGTGAGTTTGAGCCCCACATCAGGCTCTGTGCTGACAGCTCAGAACCTAGATCCTGTTTTGTGTTCTGTGTTTTCCTCTCTCTCTCTCTTTCTCTCTTTCCTCTCCCCTGCTCACACTCTTTCTCTCTCTTTCTGTCTCAAAAATAAACATTAAAAAAAAAGGTAAAATATAAAACTTTTATGAGATTGTACTTGCTGTTTTGGGTCTTACTCTCAGGTTTCCAGGACTATTTGTCACATTCCCCTGCTAACAGTGGTGTTTGGGTATAACATGGTGATTGTGAATAAACTTCTCAAACCCAATAGCCCAGAATCAGACTCTTGCTCTGACATTTCTTAGCTGTGTCATCTTGGGCAAATTATATAGCTTGATGGAGTCTCAGTTTCCTAATCTATAAAACAAGAAAAATGATTGTACTTAACTCATAGAGTTAGTTATGTGTTAAATACTTATAAAATGCTTAGCACATACCAAGTAGGGTTTTTTTTAGTTTATTTATTTATTTTAAAGGAGAGAGAACATGAGCGCAAGCAAGAGAGAGAATCCCAAGTAGGTTCTGTGCTGACTGACAGCACAGAGCCAGAGGCGGGGTTCAAACTCACAAACCATGAGATCATGGCCTGAGCGGAAATCCAGAGTTGGAGGCTTAACAGACTGAGCCACCCAGACACCCTACTAAGGGTTTTTATTGTTATTATTATTATTATTTTAACATTTATTTATGTGAGAAACAGAGGGTATGAGTGTGGGGAGGAGCAGAGAGAGTGGAGAACAGAGTATTTGAAGCAAGTTCTGCACTGACAGCAACCAGCTCTATGTGGGGCTCAAACTCACAAATTGTGAGATCATGACCTGAGCTGAAGTTGGATGCTTAACTGACTGAGGCACCCTGGCGCCCCGCATTTAAAAAATTTTTGAATCATTCATTGAGCACCAACCATGTCCTTTTTGTCATCACATTAAAAAATTTTTTTTAATTTTATTTAGTGTTTTTTTTTGAGAGAGAGACAGAGTGCAAGCAGGGGAGGGTCAGAGAGAGAGGGAGACAAAGAATCTGAAGCAGGCTCCAAGCTCTGAGCTGTCAGCACAGAGCCAGAGGCGGGGCTCAAACTCATGAACCGTGAGATCGTGACCTGAGCCAAAGTTGGGTGCTTAACTGACTGAGCCACGCAGGCACCGCTAAAATTGTTTTTAATGTTTTTTATTTATTTCTGAGAGAGAGAGAAAATGAGTAGGGGAGGGGCAGAGAGAGAAGGAGACAGAGGATTTGAAGTGGGCTTGAACTCACATGAACCGTGAGATCATGACCTGAGCCAAAGTAGGATGCTTAACTAACTGAGCCACCCAGACGCCCCAATAGATGTATCTTTTAAATCAACAATAGAGAATTTAGTCTATCCAACATAAGGGCCTAACAAAGAAGAAGAAAAAAAGACATATGATAAGTAGAAAACAAATTAAGGGACATCCGGGTGGCTCAGTAGGTTAAGCATCCAACTCTTGATTTCTGCTCAGATCATGATCTTCAAGGTTCTTGAGATTGAACCCCCTGTTGGGCTCTGCACTGACAGAGCAGAGCCTGCTTGTAATTCTCTCTCTCTCCATCTCTCTCTGCCCCCACCAACTCTCTCTCTCTCTCAAAATAAATAAATAAATAAACATTAAAAAATATAAATTAAGAGGCAGAAATAATTATAATAACTATAAATGTACTGAACTCATCTATCAAAAGAGATTCTAGTTATATTAAAAAGTAAGTTAAGCAGTCCACAAAAGACTTACTGTTTTAGTTTTTATCTTTATTTATTTTGAGAGAGAGAGAGAGAGAGCACAAGTAAGTGAGGGGCAGAGAGAGCGGGAGAGAGAGAGAATACCAGAAGGGACAGAGAGAGAGAGAGAAGGGGAGAGAGTGTGGGGTCTGAAGGGGGGCTCTAGCTCACCCAACATGGGGCTCATACTCACAAAACATGAGATCATGACCTGAGCTGAAGTCAGAGGCTTAACTGATTGAGCCACCCAGGGGCCCCAAGGCTTTTTTTTTTTAAACAAAAATAATACTGTAAAGTTGAAAATACAGGAATAGGAAAAGTTAAGCAAAGAAATCTGAAACAAAGGGAAGCCATGGTAACAATTTTAGTATTAAAATAGACAAAACAGAGTTCAAGGGGAAAAAATGATAGTAAGAGGCAAGTAAGAACAGAAAGAGAAAATAGATCAAGAAGATATACTAATTACTAACATATATGTGCTTAACTATACAGCCTCAAATTCTATAAAGTACTAACTGGCAGAACTACAATCACAAATAGATACATCAACACCACTTAGAAACTTGTAATTCAAGCAGACAAAAATATGGAAGGATACAGATGATTTGGATAAAGTAATTAATCAACTCAAACTAGTATATGTATGTAAATAAATAAATATGTTAATATATGTACATGTCTTTCCACAAAATAACCCTGCCAAAAGTATACATTCTTTTGAAGCATGCTAGGAACATTGATAACATTAATAATGTATCATGTCTTTAAGAAAACCTCAATATCACTCAATATTAAGACCTCTGGCCAGAATGCAATAAAAAGAAAAATCAGTAAAAAGATAACATAAAAGATGCTCAGGTCTGAAAACTAAAATTTATACTACTAAATACCACTCGTATCAAAATGAAAGTTATAATTCATGTTTTGATTTGAATAAAATATTTTGATTTGAATGACAAAGCAATATACATCAGAATGTACAGAACATAGTTGAATAAATAGAGGAAAATATGTAGTCTCTTAGTTTTATGTACATTTAGTAGTAAATAAGCTAAGGGGCCCCTGGGTGGCTCAGTCAGTGAAGCTTCTGACTTTATCTGAGGTCACAATCTCATGGTTTGTGATTTTAAGCCCCGGATCAGCAGAGCAGAGCCTTCTTGGGATTCTCTCTCTCCCTCTCTCTCTCTGCCCCTCCACCACTTGTGCATGCACACACACACTATCTCAAAATAAATAAAATTTTTAAAAATGTTCTTAATTGGGGCGCCTGGGTGGCTTAGTTGGTTAAGCATCCGACTTTCACTTAGGTCACGATCTCACGGTTCGTGGGTTCGAGCCCCGCATCGGGCTCTGTGCTGACTGCCAGCTCAGAGCCTGGAGCCTGTTTCAGTCTGTGATTCCCTCTCTCTCTGACCCTCCCCTGCTCACACTGTCTCTCTCTCTCTCTCTCTCTCTCTCTCTAGAAATAAATAAAACATTAAAAAAAAAATAAAAAATAAGTTCTTAATTTTTTAATGTTTTATTTATTTTTGAGAGAGAGAGAGACAGCGTGAGCAGGGGAGGGTCATAGAGAGAGGGAGATACAGAATCTGAAGCAAGCTCCAGTCTCTGAGCTAGCTGTCAGCACAGATCCCAACACAGGGCTCGAACCCATGAACCGTGAGATCATGACCTGAGCTGAAGTTGGATGCTTAACTGGCTGAGCCACCCAGGAGCCCCAAAATTTTTTTAAATTTAAAAAAATAAAAGTGGGATGTTAGAAAAAAGTAACAGAGTGAACCCAAAGGAACAAAAAAAAAAGGAATGAAAAAGATAATAAA
Organism: Proteles cristata cristata; assembly: GCA_017311185.1. Taxonomy (NCBI): domain Eukaryota; kingdom Metazoa; phylum Chordata; class Mammalia; order Carnivora; family Hyaenidae; genus Proteles; species Proteles cristata. The sequence goes on from JAESUZ010002578.1 coordinate 447,689, forward strand.
TTAGTAAAATGGATTCTCACAAGAGAGATTAATAAAAACAAATGATGGTTTTTAAAAATATATGACTACTAGGGGCACCTTAGTGCCTTAGTCTGTTAGGCCTCTGACTCTTGATCTCAGCCTTGGGTCTTGATCTCAGGGTCATGAGTTCAAGCCCCGTGTTGGGCTCTGTGCTGGGCGTGGAACTTACCTAAAAAATAATAATAATAGGAGTGCCTGGGTGGCTCAGTCAGTTAAGTGTCTAACTCTTGACTTTACTCAGGTCGTGATCTCATAGTAGTGAGGTCGAGCCCCACATCAGGATTTGCCCTGATGGCATGGAGCCTACTTAAGATTCTCACCCTTTCCTTCTGGTCCTTCCCCCTAAAATAAAAAATGTTAAAAACATTTTTTTTAAATACTATAAAATCTCTGCTTAGGCTACTCAAGAGATGATGCAGATAAAATAAAAACATAAAAGGGAAAATAGTATAGCCACAATAAATGTTTTGCAAATAATAAAAGAATATTATAAATAGCTATATGTTAATAAATTTTATAAATAAATACATAAAAGTGAATAAATTTCTCATAAAATCTAAAATGAGAAAATTGTTACAAGAAAAATAGAAAACTTGAGTAGAATAAGCATCAGTAAAAAACAAAAACAGGAAATAAAAGACTTCTATCTACCTTTACCCACCAGATACAATCCAGATTCCAATAGTTTTGTAGGTGAGTTCTGTAAAATATTAAAATAATAGATACAAGAATATAAATAAATAAAAATAATAGGATAAAATTTAAAAAATAGGAACAAGTTGTTCCAGAAATTAGAAAACAGACTGAAAGCTTCTTAAATCATTTTAGGGTTTTATATCACTATTTTTTTTTTAATATTTTATTTATTTCTAGGAGAGAGAGAGACAGCATGAGCAGGGGAGGGTCAGAGAGAGAGGGAGTGACAGACTTTGAAACAGGCTGCAGGCTCTGAGCTGGCAGTCAGCACAGAGCCCGACACGGGGCTCGAACCCACAAACCGCGAGGTCATGACCTGAGCGAAAGTCGGACGCTTAACCGACTAAGCCACCCGGGCGCCCCTGTTTTTTTTTTTTTTTTTTTTTTTATTTTAAAGTAAGCTCTATGCCTGAGTGGGGCTCAAACTCTTGGTCCCAAGGTCAAGAGTTGCATGCTCTACTAACTGAGTCAGCCAGACTCCCATACTATGTTTCTAACTCAGATGATGACAGTTAAAAAACAGAAAACACAAAACACAAAAAACTAAGATCTATGTCACTTAGGAACATAAATATGAAACTCTTGTATAAAATATTGACTAACAAAATTCAGTTACATGTAGAAGTAATAAAGTATCCTGATCAATTAGGAATATAAAGATGATTTGGAGATGGGCATGGAGGAGGGCACTTGTGGGGATGAGCACTGGGTGTTATATGGAAACCAAGTTGACAATAAACTATTTGTAAAAAAAAAAAAAAAAAAAAAAGATGATTTGGCATTAGGAAACCTAGCAAGGTAATTCATTAACAAACTAAAGATAGTAAAGCATGAGATTATATAAGCAAATGCAGAAAATAATTTGATAAACTTCAATACCTCTTTATCACAAGAATTCCCAGAAAACTTAGAACAGAAATTCCATAATTTTGATTATCCATCAAACATCTATAATGTACAAACATAATACATAACGAAGAAACTTTAAATAACATTCCTTTTAAGATCAAGAATAGGGGCACCTGGGTGGCTCAGTCGGTTAAGCATCTGACTTCGGCTCAGGTCATGGTCTCACGGTTCATGGGTTCGAGCCCCGCGTTGGGCTCTGTGCTGACAGCCAGCTCAGAGCCTGAAGCCTGTTTCAGATTCTGTGTCTCTGTCTCTCTCTGACCCTTCCCTGCTCACACTGTCTCTCTCTCTCTCTCTCTCAGAAATAAATAAAATATTAAAAAAAAAAGATCAAGAATAAAACAAAGGCACCTACTAATGCTATTGTTGCTCAACATTTGGGTCGTTATCAACAAAACAGGATAAATTTAGAAGTATAAGGATTTGAAGGTGTAGTAGATAGAATGATAGTCCCCAAAGATGTCCATGCCCTAATCCCCAGAATTTGTGATGTCACCTTTCATGCAAAAAAGGACTTTGCAGGTGTGATTACTTTGAGGATTTTGAGGTGAGATTATCTTGGATTATCTGGGTGGGTCAATATAGTCACAAGAGTACTTGTAAGTGGAAGAGAAAACGAGGGTCAGAACGATACTGTGTCCAGCATACATTAGGGACCTAGGGTGGACATGTGAGGAAGGCCGGGGTAATAGTGCTTCAGCAGGTCTGAAAGTAACTGATTGATGTTGGAGGATAGGGATGGAAAGTTTCAGCGGTAGTATTACCAAGACAGCTGTGTTTGACTTAGATTGAGAGCAGTTTTAGAGGGATTTTGCAGACTTGCAGCATGTGATAGGTACAGAGAAAAACAAACTAAGTGAGGTCATTTTTAAAAAAATTTTTTTTAATGTTTTATTTATTTCTAGGAGAGAGAGAGACAGCGTGAGCAGGGGAGGGTCAGAGAGAGAGGGAGTCACAGACTCTGAAACAGGCTCCAGGCTCTGAGCTGGCAGTCAGCACAGAGTCCGACGCGGGGCTCGAACCCACAAACCGCGAGATCATGAGCTAAGCGAAAGTCGGCCGCTTAACCGACTAAGCCACCCAGGCGCCCTAAGTGAGGTCATTTTTAACGCCAGGGAAAACAGAAAGTTGTCAAAGAAAGGAGATAGCATATAATATGGCTCAGCTGTGAACAACATTACATGGTTATAACAAGATAAGCACTGAGTGGTGATTTTTTAAAATAGTAATAAAACAATATTGGGAAGATGAAGGAGGATGTGTATGGGAGTGTGTATCTGTCCATCTATATCAGCTATAAAAGAGAGCAAAATCTAATTTCTACAGTAAGGGGTCAGTAGGTGACATCTAAAATAGGAACATTTAAAAATAACAGTGTAGGGGCGCCTGGGTGGCTTAGTCGGTTAAGCGTCCGACTTTCACTTAGGTCATGATCTTGCAGTTCGTGGGTTCGAGCCCCGCGTTGGGCTCTGTGCTGACTGCCAGCTCAGAGCCTGGAGCCTGTTTCAGAGTCTGTGACTCCCTCTCTCTCTGACCCTCCCCTGCTCACGCTGTCTCTCTCTCCTAGAAATAAATAAAAATATTTTAAAAATATATAAAAAATAACAGTGTAAATATCTTGTTTAGAGACATAAGGAGACAGAGCAGAAGAAAGAGCTGAGAAGAACAAGTGGTATCTTCTGGGAATGCAACTTAGGGTCAGGGAGGGATAGAGCGAGGAACAACTGAACTTTATTATGAAACTCTTAGTTTTATTTTATTTTTAAAAGTTTATTCATTTATTTTGAGGGAGAAAGAGAAAGAGAGAGAGCGGGAGGCAGGACACAGAGAGAAGAGAAAGAATCCCAAGCAGGCTCTGTGTAGTTAGTGCGGGTTTCAATTGCACGAGCCATGAGATCATGACCTGAGTCAAAATCAAAAGTAGGACACTCAACTGACTGAGGCACTCAGGCACCCCTTTATTTTATTTTTAAAGTTTAATTTATTTAGTAGTTCTACATATCATGTGGGGCTTGAACTCATGACCCTGAGATCAAGAGTCACACACCCCTCTGAGCCAGCCTGAGCCCCTAGTTTTATTTTATTTAAAAATTTATGGACTTTTACTACTTTAAAAGTCAATTCTCCCAAAATTTATCTATAAATTAAATGCAATTCCAACCAAACTAAAATTCCATCCGAATTTTTTGAGAAACTGAACAAATGTATTCTTTCCAGAATACCTAAATTAATTTTGGAAACAAAGAGCAACAAGAAGGGACTGGCTTAATCACATATTATGATATAATATGAAGCCATAGTCATAAAACCAGAATGGCGACGCTACAGAAATGGATGGATCAACCAGAGGAACAGAGTTGAGAGCTCAAAAATGGACCCATATATCTATACGAATTTGATATAAGATGAAGATGACACACAAGTCAATATGGAAAGGATGAATTATTCAGTAGATGTTGTCAAGAAAACTGTCTCACTATTTGGAGAAAAATAAAGTATGGTTCCTATTACCTACTACTCCAGGGAATTGAATATCTATATGTCGCAGATAAAAGAACACAAAGAGGGGTGTCTGGGTTGGTCACTACAGCATGCAGCTCTTGATCTTGGGGTCATGAGTTCAAACTCCACATTGCAGGGCTAAGGGGCAGGTAGATTGTACTTAAAATAAAATAAAAAAACAATTTAAAAAAAAGAACACACAAAAAGACAGGAAATCCATTAGAGTAATGGGCAAAGGCTGTCAATAGGTACTTCACAAATGGGGAAATGCAAATAATTCACAAGAACAAGAAGAGACGTTCAAATTCCCTGGTAATTAATGAAATGCAAGTTAAAAGAATAAGATATCATTTTATACCCATCAGGGGCAAAGATTAGAGAGCTAGGAAACAGCAAGCGATGGGGAGAATCAGAGAAATGAATATCCTCCTGTGTCATTGTGGGAGTACAAACTGGTACCAATGTTGTGGAGGGAAATCTGGCAGAATTGAGAACATCAAGGATGCAGACTCAACAACCAGCAATCCCCAATCAAGGGGATGTACTTCAGAGAGCTTCCAAGTCTATAAGGGACCACAGACAAGGACGTTTGCTGCAGCTCTGTTGTGAAAAGGAGGATTCGGGGACATCCAAGGTGTCTGTCACTAGTGAAATACTGGGGTGCATCCCGTGCTCTTCGGCTGTGGACCTACGAACTAGCTGTGCATACAGCAGAAGAATAAGGTCACAAAAACAGCACTGGGCAAAGAAACAGAACAAAAACATCCCTAGACCATTACTATTATGCCAATTTAAACATCTGCACAGAACAGCCGTGAGTATTTTACAAGAATATATACATGAACACATCCAGAGACGCATTTCAAACACATAACTGTGGGTGTTTGCATCGGAGGGGGAGGAGAATGGAGACCAAGAATACGGGAGGGCTAACCTAAGCAAAAGGCCTTGCACAGACCGTGTGCACTATGAACTCAGGAACGGATGAACTCTACTCTCATCACGTAAGGCATCCCCAGCCCCCGATATTTTCAGCAAAAATCTCAGTGGAATTTCTTGGGGACTTGGCAAAATAATCTAAAATTTTTCCAAAAGAATAAATAGTGAAGAACAGATCGGAACACTTTGGAAAAGAAGAGCATCTAGTGATGACTTGAGCTCCCTGATAGTGGAAAGTATAAATAATGCAGCAGTCGCTGTAAGAGTATGTTATTGGCACAAGGATGGACAGGGAGATCGATAGAAAGGAAATAAAGAGAAGAAACAGACCCAAGAACTGAGCAAAAACTTGATGGTAAGAGTGGCATTCCCATCGATGAAGGAAATGCTGAATTTTACAGAAAAATAAATTTGCAAAATTGGCTAACGATGGAGGGGTTGGAAAATGTATACAGCAGTAATTAAGACATGTGTAACTAGTCAACTCAGGGTTTGAATGCCCGTTTCGCCACTGTTTAGCTGTGTAACTGCAGACAAGATATTTAACCTCCCTAAGCGTCCTTTCGCCTGTATTTAAAAGCAAAGTAATAAAAGCGAGAACATCATTGTGAGAATTTAAAAAAGTAATAGGTGTTGAAAAATAAAACAAAATAAAAACATGGTGACTGTCACATAAAATGTGCCTCATAAATGTTAGCTATTATTATTTCCACCCCATACCACATGCAAAGTAAGGTACAAAATGAAACCATAAACGTTCCAGAGAGAAAATAAATGAGTATTATTATAATCTGGAGGAGCAAGAAGACTTTCTAAATATGACCCAAAGGGTAGAGAACATGAAGGAAAAGATAACCGTTCTGGCTACAAAACAAAAAATAAAAAAACCCTCCAAACATAAGAACGTCTTTATGCCAAATCCCACCACATGCAAAGTTAATATACAAATGACAAACTGGGGGAACTATTTGCAATATATGCAATAGACAAATGGTTAATAGTCTGTTACTAATCAACAAGGAAAAGGAAGATACAGCAGTCGAAAAATGCACGAAGAACATTAACAAATAAACAAGCAAAAAAAAAAAGATTACAAATAAATAGAGGGGGAGATGTTCTTAAAACCCAAAAGAGCTCTGACAGAAACAGCATTGCTGAGGCAGAGGCAAATGGTTGCTTACATATATCTGGAGGCCAATAGCAGACACTTTCAAAGCAGATCCAGATCCTCAGGATACAATTATGGAGCTGGATGGAACATAACACTTTTTCCTTTTTTTTTTAAGTTTATTTATTTGTTTTGAGAAAAAGGGAACGCGTGCTCATTGAGTGGAGGAGGAACAGAGAGGGAGAGAGAATCCCAAGCAGGCTTCCACTGACTCAGGACTCATCTCACTGATGCTTAACTGACTGAGCCACCCAGACGCCCCAGAACATAACATAACACTTTTTAAATTGAGATACAATTGACATATAACATTGTGTAAGTTTAAGGGATACAACATACTGATTTCATAGTTTATATTGCAATAATTGCCATTCTCCACTAATAACCCCTATCGTGTCACATAATTATCATTTCTTCTACTGGTGAGGACATTAAGATCTAGGCTCTTAGCAAATTTAACGTTGATAATACAGCTCTGTGTATCAAACTTTGTAATTAATCTCTGTGATTTATTTATCTACTTGTTGCAAGCATGTGCCCTTGAACAACATCTTGCCCTTTCCCCTAATCCTCAGTCTTTAGTAAACATCATTCCACTCTTTCTTTTTTTGAGAATTTTTCTTGTTATTTACATTTCACAAGTGTAGGATATCATGCAGTATTTGTCTTTCTCTGTCTTATCTCACTCAGGATAATGTTCTCAAGCTCCCTTCATGTTGTAACTAGCAGGATTTCCTTTTTTCTTATGGCAGAATAGTATGTCATTGTTATGCACCACATCTTTTTTCTCCATTCATCTTTGATGGACCCTTACGTTGTTTGCAAATCTTGGCAATTGTGAATAATGCTCCAATGAACATAGGTGTGCAGATATCTCTTTGATAATCTGCTTTCATTTCCTTTAGATAAATACCCAGAAATGGGATTGTTGGGTTGTATGGTAGTCCTATTTTTAGGGTGTTTTTTTTTTTTTTGTAACAGAACACTTAAAAAATTTTATGTTTGTTTATTTATTTATTTATTTTTAATATTTTTATTTATTTCTAGGAGAGAGAGAGAGAGAGAGACAGCGTGAGCAGGGGAGGGTCAGAGAGAGAGGGAGACACAGACCCCGAAATAGGCTCCAGGCTCTGAGCTGGCAGTCACCACAGAGCCCGACGCGGGGCCCGAACCCACGAACCGCGAGATCATGACCCAAGCAAAAGTCGGACGCTTAACCGACTAAGCCACCCAGGCGCCCCTGTTTATTTATTTTTTAAATGTTTTATTTTGGAGAAAGGGAGACAGCTTGAACAGGGGAGGGTCAGAGAGAGACACACACAGAATCTGAAACAGACTCCAGGCTCTGAGCTGGCAGTCAGCACAGAGCCCGACGTGGGGTTCGAACCCACAAACCGTGAGATCATGACCTGAGCCAAAGTCTGACGCTTAACCGACTGAAACACCCAGGCGCCCCATATGTTTGTTTATTTTTGAAAGGGGGGTAGGGATAGAGAGAGAGGGAGATACAGAATCTGAAGCAGGCTGCATGCTCTGAGCTGTCAACACAGAGTCTGATGCGGGGCTTGAACCCATGAACCACCAGATCATGACCCGAGCCAAAGTCAGAGGCTTAACCACTGACTGAGTCACTCAGGCATCCCTTGAAACATAATATCTTAATGAGCTTTCACTCTGTATACTAAGTGCTTTACATATATCATATCATTTTATCCTCAAAACGACCTGAGATTAAAATTTTCCTGTAGTTATGCAAATACTGAATCATTATGTTGTTGTACACCTGAAACTAATATAATGTTATGTGCCAATGATACCTCAATTTTTAAAATTCCTAGGCTTATTTTATAGATGAAGAAATTGAAGCACCAAGAAGTGTGACAGAAGCATGACTGCTCATCCAAAGTTCTACCTGCTCTCCCACATTTCCCAGCCCCTTGCCGTTGGGTGGGACCAGAGGTGCTGGTAGAGCCTGTGCATGATTCTCCCGCTCTTCTCCTTCCCTGCGTGGTGCCTAGAAGGGTGGTATCCAGATGAGGTAATGGACAGGGTGGTAGAATCTCTATCAACCTGATACTTTGAGAGTATTTCAGAGCAGAGACGCCATGTCTTCCACCACCCATATTGTATATTAGATATACAGTGTAAATAAGAAAGAAATCTTCATTGTGCTACCACGATTTTGGTGTTTTGTTTTGTTGCTTTGGTTTTAACTGTAGCACAACTCAGCTACTCTAACATATCCAAGTGTGTTTGCGTAACTTACCCTAGGAATCACAGCTGGTACATGGCAATGCCAAACTTTAAACCCAGCTCCCCCCTCCCCCGCCCCGTGTTCTTTTTCAGAGATGGTGGTAAAACATAGATAACATAAAAATTGCCACTTAAACCATTAACAATTTTTTAATGTTTCTTTATTTTTGACAAAGAGAGAGAGAGACAGAGTGTTAGCTGGTGAAGAGGCAGAGGGGGGAAAGGGAGACACAGAATCTGAAGCAGGCTCCAGGCTCTGAGCTGTCAGCACAGAGCCCGAACTCACAAGTTGAGAGATCATGACCTGAGCTGAAGTTGGACACTCAACTGACTGAGCCACCTCAGTCCTACCATTTAAACCATTTTTAAGTGAACAGTTCAGTGGCATTAAGTACATTCACAATGTTGTACATCATTGCCACTCTTCATTTCCAGAACTTTTTCACCACACCGAAAAGAAACTATGTACCCAACAAACAATAACTTCCCATTCCTCTTTCCCTCGGGCCCTGGTGACCACTATTCTACCTCCTGTCTCTATCAATCTGTCCATTCTAGATAACTCACATAAATGGAATCATACAGTATTTGCCCTTTTATATGTAGCTTACTTTACTTAGCATGTTTTCAAGGTTCACCCACGTTGAACCGCGTTCAACCACGTTGCAGCTTGTATCAGAATTTCCTTCTTTTTTATGGTTAAATGATATGCCATTGTATGTATACACCACACTTTGTCAATCCATTTATCTTTTGATGGACATCTGGATTGTTTCTGCTTTTTGGCTACTGTGAGTAATGTTGCTATGTCTGTTTGAGTCCCTGCTTTCACTTCTTTTGTGAATATACCTGGAGATAAAACTACTAGATCGTATGCTAATTCTACAGTTAACTTTTTTTTTACAAGCTTTATTTATTTATTTCATGTTTTAATTTTTTTTAATTTTTATTTTTTTATGTTGCAGGCTGTTCCGTGTGAATTTGTTTATTTATTTATTTATTTATTTCTACAAATAGTTTATTGTCAAATTGGTTTCCTTATAACACCCAGTGCTCATCCCCACAAGTGCCTCCTCCATGCCCATCTCCCTCCTCCCCCCCTTAGTGGTCCTCCGTCAAGTTCCTCCTAATCCTCCTATACGTGCAAACATATGGTATTTTTCCTTCTCTGCCTGACTTATTTCGCTCAGCACAACACCCTCAAGGTCCATCCATGTTGCTACACATGGCCACATTTCATTGTTTCTCATTGCCATGTAGTATTCCATGGTATAGATAAACCACATCTTCTTGATCCATTCGTCTGTTGATGGACACTTAGGCTCTTTCCATGTTTTAGCTATTGTTGAGAGTGGTGCTATGAACATTGGGGTACATGTGCTCCTATGTATCAGCAATGTTTTTATTTTTTAATTTATTTTTTAAATGTTTTATTTATTTCTGAGAGAGACAGAGACAGTGTGAGCAGGGGAGGGGCAGAGAGAGAAGGAGCTACAGAATCTGAAACAGGCTCCAGGCTCTGAGCTGTCAGCACAGAGCCCGACACGGGGCTCGAACCCATGAACCGCGAGATCATGACCTGAGCCGAAGTGGGACGCTTAACTGACTGAGCCACCCAGGTGCCCCAAAAATGGACAAAAGATTTCAATAGACACTTCACCAAGTAAGATGGTAAGTAGTGTATAGAAAAAATGTTAACACCATTCGCCATTAGGGATATGAAAAATGAAAGCAATAATGAAATACCACATCACATACCTATCAACATGGCTAAGATAAAAATAAACAAATTGACACTACGAAATGTCATAGATACGGAACAAGTGAAGCTCTCATACATGCTGGTGGGAATGCAAAACTGGTAGTTTCTCACAAAACAGGCAGTTTAAAGTAGTTAAACATATGTTTGCCATACATCCCAGAAATCCTACTCTGAGATATTTATTTGGAGAAATTAGAGCACCTGTGTACAGAGAGAACTGTATGAAAATTACTACAGCAGCATTATTCATTATCGCCATAAACTGAAAACAAGCCAAATGTCCATTCACTGGCGAACTGGATGAATACATGTGGTACGTGCTTACAATGGAGTACTATTCACCTACTAACCAGGGCAAATTTTGTGGGCACCTGAGTGGCTCAGTCTGTTGAGTTTCCAACTCTTGATTTTGACAGCACAGAGCCTGCCTAAGATTATCCTTCTCCCTTTGCCCCCCTCCCACTTGGGCTCTCTCTCTCTAAAATTAAAAAAAAATTAATTAAAAAAACAAAAGGAGCAAATTACTGATACACCGACATAGATGAAACTCAAACAAACTGTGCCAAATGAAGGAAGCCAGGCTCCAATGATTCGGTTTGTATGACATTCTGGGAAAGTCAAAGTGTAGGAAAAGAAATTAGATCAGCGGTTGCCATGTGTATGAGCTTGGTGTGGACTACGAAGGGGTCTTTTTGGGGTAATGGTACTGTTCTGCACCTTGATTGTGATGGTAGTTACATGATTCATGTGTTGGAAAATGTTCATAAAATTGTGCGCCTAAAAATCTGAATGTAAATTATTCCCTTAATAAACCTGACTTTCATTTTTTTAAAGTTTATTTATTTATTTTGAGAGAGACAGAGAGAAAGAGAGCAGGGATGCAAGTGGGGGAAGGGCAGAGAGAAAGAATCCCAAGGATGCTCTATTTTGTCAGCGCTGAGCTGGACTCAGGGCTCGTTCTCACGACCCTGGGATCATGACCTGAGCCAAAATCAACATTTGGATGCTGAACTGACTGAGCCACCCAGGCTCCCCTAAAACTTGACTTTAAAATTTTTTAATGTTTTTTTATTTATTTCTGAGAGAGAGGCAGGTGGCATGAGCAGGGGAGGGTCAGAAAGAGAGGGAGACACAGAATCTGAAACAGGCTCCAGGCTCTGAGCTGTCAGCACAGAGCCCTACGTGGGGCTCAAACCTACGAACGGTGAGATCATGACCTGAGCCGAAATCAGACACTTAACCGACTGAGCCACCCAGGTGCCTCTAAAACTTGACTTTTAGAAAAAGAACAGAGGGCGCCTGGGTGGCTCAGTTGATTGAGCCAGACCTGGACTCTGGTCATGATCTCACAGTTCGTTTCCTGAGTTTGAGCCCTGAATTTAGCTCCCTCCTGGGCTGTCTGCACAGGCACAGAGCCCACTTCAGATCCTGTCCCCACCTCTCTCTGTCCCTCCCCTGCTTGTGTTCTCTCTCTCTCTTAAAACTAAATAAACTTTTTTTTTTTAAATCAAGTTTGTTGGTGCACCTGGGTGGCTCAGTTGGTTAAGTGTCCAACTCTTGATTTCAGCTCAGGTCATGATCTCCCAGTTCATGAGTTGAACCCCAGCATCAGGCTCTACGCCAATGGTGCAGAGCCTGGTTGGGATTCTGTCTCTCCTTCTCTCTGTCCCTCCCCTGCTTGTGTGCTTGCTCTCTCTCTCTCACACACACACACAAAATAAATAATAAATAAACATTAAAAAATAAAAATATTAAGGGGCGCCTGGGTGGCTCAGTCGGTTAAGTGCCCGCCTTTGGCTCAGGTCATGATCTCATGGTTCATGGGTTCGAGCCCCGCGTCGGGCTCTGTGCTGACTGCCAGCTCAGAGCCTGGAGCCTGCTTCAGATTCTGTGTCTCCCTCTCTCTCTGACCCTCCCCTGCTCACACTGTCTCTCTCTCTCTTAGAAATAAATAAAACATTAAAAAATTTTTTTAAAAATTTTATTAAAAAAATAAATCTTTTGTCCATTTTTGAGTTGGTTTGTTTGCATATTGTTGAGTTTTTGGAGGTCTTTATATATTCTGGATACATATCTTTTTATCAGATGTGTGTTTTGCAAATATTTTCTTCCATTCTGTATCTTGTCTTTTCATTTTCTTAACAGTGTCTCTTCAAGACCAGAAGTTTTCATTTTAATGAATCTAACTTATCAATTTTTTCTTTTATAGTTCATGCTTTTTGTTTCTTGTTTTAGTGTTTATTTTTGAGAGAGACCATGAGCAGGGGAGGGGCAGAGAGTGAGGGGTGAGAAGATCCAAAGCAGATTCTGTGCTGACACCAGAGAGCCCAATGTCGGGCTTGAATTCACGAACCATGAGATCGTGAATTGAGCCAGTTGTACACTTAACAGACTGAGCCACCCAGGTGCCCCAGTGCCTTTCGTTTCTTATTTACGAAGTTTTGCCTAACTTTAAATCACGATTATTTTCTCCTCTATTTTATTCCAGAAGGCTAATAATTTTAGGTTTACATTTGGGTCTATGATTTATTTCAAGTTCATTTTTGTATATGGTACAAAGTATGTATCAAGATTCTTTTGTTTTTTGTTTTGGTTTTTTTTTTCACTATTTATTGAAACCAACCTACTTGTTTGTTTTGGAAAGAGAGAACAAACATGAGCGGGGGAGCGGCAGAGAGGAAGGGAAAGAGAGAATCCAAGCAGGCTCCAAGCTCAGCATGGAGTGCCACATGGGGCTTGATCCAACAATGATGAGATCATGACCTGACCTGAAATCAAGAGTCACATGCTCAACCGGCTGAGCCATCTAGATGCCCTGAAACCAACCTATTCTTAACTACCATATTATGTTGTAATAAATCTCTTTTACTCATTTGTACCAAAGTCTGGTGAGACTTGGAGGTATACAGGCGATACACTTGTACTATTGTTTATAGTTTACACAGTGCTTTTGATTATATAACCTCATTTTGACCCACAATCAACAATTATAATGAAGAGACCCAGAGAAGCTGAGTGCTTGACCAAGATGACAAAGCTTTTGGTGCTATGTTCAATACATTATCGATCATCAATAAATACTGAGCTGTCTTTTCCAAGATCCAAGATATTCCCATAGCTCTTCCCAGTTACTCAGGAGCACTGGAAACAGAAATCAATACTCATTGCTTAATTTTGATTTTAATTTATCAGTCTTTGAAAACTGGAAAGGCTAAGACATTTGGTGATGATGGTCATTTGGACCACCCATAAGAAGGGGTCACATATCTCAACCCTGCTATGTGAACTGGCCTTAGTCATGCAAACTTTATTCTATAAAAAGTCAATCTTTTCTTTAGAATAGTACTGAGCTTCAGCAAGAACAAAATTTATAACCAAATAGTCCAAATATCAAAGCAATAAACAGATTTGGTTTATGTTTTGGTCATTTCCTCAGCCCACTAGCCCTCCCCCTCTCTTTGGGAAGCCTACTCACATATCACATCATTGTCTTGGGGCTCCTGGGAGCCATTTTGCTTCCACCTGATTCTGCCTCCGTGCCTAGGGCTGTTTGTGCCAGGGGTGGACATGTCGCTCAGGGTGATGATTAGCTTGTTTCTTCAGAGAAGTTAGGGTTGGACTGAGAAACAGATCATCAATCTGCAATTGACGGGAATTTTAACTTATGCTCTGGAAGATACACAGCAGCCATATTCTGCCTGTGACATGAATCAGAGGAGAAATTAAAGCAGATATGCAGAGAGAAAAACAGTTACACAGAGAGAAAAGGAATAAAGTAGGGAGGGAGAAGTAGGGACTCAAGATTGCTTTACAGCTTCTGGTTTCAGACTATGTCAGTGGCTTCACTGCACATCTGTCTTTTGGTGCTGTGAAAGCACCTCTCCCTGTCCTCTAAAAGTTGCCCCTTTTTTCTTAAGCTACTTATAACCAAAGAATCCTAACTAGTACAATTGAGGTAAGTTGAGTTATCATGGAGTAGGAAGATATGACCTAGAACTGGTTTACGGGTATTTAAAAACAGAGTTGATGGGGCACCTGGGTGGCTCAGCTGGTTAGGCATCTGACTTCGGCTCAAATCATGATCTCAGGGTTTGTGGGTTTGAGCCCCGCATAGGGCTCTGTGCTAACTACCAGCTCAGAGCCTGGAGCCTGTTTCAGATTCTTTTTTTTTTTATTAATGTTTATTTATTTCTGAGAGAGACAGTGTGAACATGGGAGGGTCAGAGACAGGGGGAGACATAGAATCTGAAACAGGCTCCAAGCTCTGAGCTAGCCGTCAGCACAGAACCCAACTGTGGGGCTCGAATCCACGAACCGTGAGATCATGACCTAAGCCAAAGTCGGACGCTTAACCAACTGAACTACCCAGGTGCCCCACCTGTTTCAGATTCTGTGTCTCCCTCTCTTTGACCCTCCCCTGCTCATGCGTGCTCTCTCTCTCTCTCTTTCTCTCTCTCTCTCAGAAATAAATAAAACATTTAAAAATTAAAAAAAAAAAAACCCGGAGTTGATTTTTGGGACAATGGGTACTGTAACTGGGAGGAAAAAAATCCCCCCCTTTTATTTTTTATAACGTATATTGCATGAAAGGTTTGGGCCAACTGAATGAGCATCAGTTTATACGATGAAGCAATGGAGAGTGTTATCCAGGTTGAACTATCATTTGTTCCCAACTGGGAAGGAGTGGGGGGGAGAAGGAGGAAGAAAAAATGTAGGGTGGGAGGGAAGCCAGTGGAGGAAGGAAAGAAAAGTCTGACATGATGTAGTGCCTAGAAAGGTTTTATACATTTACATTTGGAGACCCCTGTACCTTTGGATGAAAAATGCTGATCAACTGCCAAGTATTATTTTATAAATTAGATACTCTCTGTGAAATTAGCCTGCTGACACATCTCCAACCATTTTTCTAAAGCGGCCTCTGTGAAATCCTGACTCTTCCTTTACAAGCAGAATTAAATACTGTGGCCTTGTGTTTTCCTCCTTGCCTAGAGTCTCAGGGTTTTTTGTTTTTTTTTTTTATTTTGGGGGTTTTTTTTTGCTTGTTTGGTTGGTTTTGTTGTTGTTGTTGTTGTTGTTGTTTTTGCCATGTTCCTGCCTTTGCCATTAACTTTGATGAACAGAATGAATGATGCAAAGAAACGGGTGGGACAATGAGGCTGATTCATGGTTTGGGGAAACAGGGAATTGTCACAGAGCAAACACTGGCCCTCCTTTTTGCTGGGGACACTGCACTGTTTGGCTGAAAGCATCTTGCTTGGGTCTTTCCAACCAAGGGATAAGCATCTAAATAACAGGCACATTATGGGGTTCCCAGGGTTCCCAGAGTCGCCAGGGGCACTTAAAACAATCCTGAGACACCCTGGCAGAGCTTGTGATCTTCGTGAACAAACAGAGAGAGATTACTCAAATAGCCCTTAATTTCATTAAGAAGACTCACTGCAAGGTCCCAAAACAGGCACTTATTTTTATGTCAGGATTATCTCTGGGTTTTATATTTGCATTCACTCCTGGTCACTTAGCTGAGATGTCAGGTGCTAAGCTTACATTTAGACTGATGTTTTGGGTTAGATTTCAAAAATAATATACCTTTAGACAGACCAACTTTGAACAAAATTAATTGTTGGGTAATTTAGAAGAATCTGTATTTATATTGGCATCCTATTGATATGCAGTTTTATATTTTTCATTGAGCTGTATAATATGAAAATATGAAAATGTCAACAAACTCTAATTTACAATATAACTACTGATAGGTGTGTTGTGTATGACTGTATGAATGCACCATCATTTATTTAACTAGTCCCTTGTTGGACATTTAGGTTGTTTTCAGTTTTTCATAGCTATAAATCATGCTTCAGTAAAAATTATTGTAGCTAAATCTTTGTATGTTTTCTTATTTTCCTTGGAAAGAAATCCTGGATTTTGATTGCTCAGTCGGAAGTGATGCATATTTTTAATGTTTTGGACTCCTACTGAAAGGCTGCCTTCCAGAGTACAACATATATTTCCTTCCGGTATGAGAGTGTTTTCCTTCAAGCATACCCAGCTTTCCGGTCTAAACATTACTTAGGTAATTTTTTTTCCAGGTAAGTGATCATATAATCTACAAATAGTGCAAATAATGACCTTTCTTGTTTTCTTTTTTAGAAAGCAGACTGCCATATGCAGTGCTTAGTTGGGTTGTGTCCTGAGTCTTGGAAGCTTGAATACTCTACGTTTTCCTACAAATAGAACTTGAGTGCTTATCTGGAGGTCTAGCAGTGAGCGCAGCAGCGCATATACCCTTGACTAGAGAACAGTCTTCGTCCATTGGGGAAGTTCGTCTTCTTCAATCAAACATTGAAGCTTCTGGAGGGACGCACTTGGAGCAGTGAGGGAAGAAGGGGACACACGCCTGACCAGCCAGAACACCTGAATCAACCCTGGAAACCAACGGCATGACAAATGTCACAGCCAAGATTGCCCTTACATCTATGACTTTTTTTTTTTCCTGTATCTACCAGATGGGCAAAAGTTGAAAGATTTTATAATATATCTTTGTTGGTGAGAAGATGGATAGATGGTTGCTCTCAAACCCTATAAGTTGGGAAGAATTTTTAAAGGATATTTTGAGAGTATCTGTGAAAAGTGTTAAATTGTGTATCCTTTGACCTAGCAATTTCAATTAGAAAAAACTATCCTCACAAGCGAACAAAGATGTAGGTATAAATATTTCATCGAAGCACTTTTTTGACAGTAAAAATATTAAAAGAATTTAGAATTCATTAGTAGGATGTAGTTGGGTAAGTTATGGTACATTTATGCTACGAAATACTTTGCAGCCATGGGGTGCCTGGGTGACTCAATCAGTTAAGTGTCTGACTTTGCCTTAGGTCATGATTTCATGGTTTGTAAGTTCGAGCCCACTGTCAGGTTCTGTCCTGACAGCTCAGAAACTGGAGCCTGCTTAAGATTCTGGATCTCCTTCTCTCTCTGCCCCTCCTTTGTTTGTGCTCGGTCTCTCTCTCAAAAATGAATAAACATTAAAAAAAAAGAAAAAAAGGAATACTGTGCCATCATTAAAAAGAATAAGATAGATCTCTAGTAGCAACCTGGAACTCAATCCATGTTATTTTGTTAAGTTTACAAAATATATTGCAGGATAGTAATATATTATGATCCACAATTTATTTTTTAAAATCCATGTATTTATGCTCAGAAATATACACGGAAAATGGTCTGTTGAAGATGATTTCCCCTGAGAAATAGAATTGATAGAATGGAACATATTTACTTTTTACTTCTTATGTTGTTTTGTTACTTGAATATTTTAGTGAGCATTTGTTCTTCTAAGAATTGTCTCCTCATCCTAAATTTTCATACATTTTTATTTATTTTCCTTATCTTATTGCATTAGCTTAGAATTTTAAGAACAATTTAAGAGTAGTTAAGAGATTGCCTTGCCTTGTCCCTCACTTCAGGGGTAATGTCTTTAATATTTTGCAATCAATATTGGCTGTTGGTTTAGGACATCCTTTTTTTTTTTCCCCTTAAATAGTTTATTGTCAAGTTGGTTTACATATAACACCCAGTGCTTATCCCAACAAATGCCCTGCCCCATGCCCATTCGGACTTTCTTTATCATGCTAAGGAAGTACCCTGTTATTCTTTCTTTCTCCATTTTCTGTTTAATATTTATTTATTTTTAAAAATTTTTAAATGTTTTATTTACTTCTGAGAGAGAGAGAGAGTGAGAGAGAGAGAGAGAGAGAGCGTGAGTAGGGGAGGGTCAGAGAGAAAGGAAGACACAGAATCTGAAGCAGTCTCCCGGCTCTGAGCCAGCTGTCAGCACAGAGCCCAACACAGGGCTCGAACCCACAAACCATGAGATCATGACCTGAGCTGAAGTCAGACGCTTAACCGACTGAGCCACCCAGGTGCCCCAATGTTTATTTATTTTTGAAAGAGAGAGGGACAGAGTATGAGCTGAGGAGGAGAAGAGAGAGAGGGAGACACAGAATTTGAAGGCGGCTCCAGGCTCTGAGCTGTCAGCCCAGAGCCCAACACACTGCTTGAACCCATGAACTGTGAGATCATGACCTGAGCTGAAGTCAGACGCTTAACTGACTGAGCCACCCAGACACCCCAGTACCTTGTTATTCTTATTCAAGTAGGAGATTTTTATTGGATACATCTATTGAGTTTTGTAAAATTTTTTTGTCATCCATCAGGGTGATCATATAGTTTTTCTCCTTAAGGTAAAATACTATTATGAATTTTGTTAATATATTTTCAAATGTCAAACAATCCTATAGAATAAATAATTCTTGGTGATAGTGTTATTATTTTAATGTACTTGATAAATTGACATGCTAATATTGTTATTATGGTAAAAACACATAACCATTTTTAAGCGCACAGTTAAATACATTCATGTTGTCAAATAAATCTCCAGAACTTTTCATCTTGCAAAACTGATATACCCATTAAAAAACTATTCTCCTTTTCTCCTTCTCCCCATTCCCTGGTAACTACCATTCTACTTTCTGTTTTTATAAATTTGGTTACTTTAAAATTTTTTTTTTTTATGTTTTATTTATTTCTAGGAGAGAGAGAGAGACAGCGTGAACAGGGGAGGGTCAGAGAGAGGGAGTCACAGACTGAAACAGGCTCCAGGCCCAGAGCTGGCAGTCAGCACAGAGCCCGACGCGGGGCTCGAACCCACAAACCGCGAGACCATGACCTAAGCGAAAGTCGGACGCTTAACCGACTAAGCCACCCAGGCACCCCTAAATTTGGTTACTTTAGATAGCTCATAAAGTGGAATCCTACAATATTTGTGTTCTTGTGATTGGTTTACTTTACTTAGCACAATGTTCTCAAGGTTCATCCATGTTGTAGCATGTGACAGCATTTCCTTCCCTTTTTCAGCCTGAATAATGTGTCATTGCATGTATATATTACATGTTCTTTATTTACATCCATCCATGAACATTTTGGTTGCTTCTACCTCTCAGCTATTGTGAGTAGTGCTGCTATTACATAGTAAATATCTTTTTAAGACCCTGCTTTCAATTCTTTTGGACACCCAAAGGTAGGATTACTGGATCACACAGAAGATCTACTTTTAATTTTTTAAGGACCCATTGCACTGTTTTCCACAGTCGTTGTACCATTTTACACCCCTTCACCAACAATGTGTAAGGGTTCCACTTTCCAATTTCTCCACATTTTTACCAATACTTATTGTTTCCTTTTTTTTTTTTTAAATTTTTTTTACTGTTTATTTTTGAGAGACAGAGAGCAAGCAGGGGGCGGGGGGACACAGAGAGAGGGAGACACAGGATCTGAAGCAGCTCCAGGCTCTGAGCTGTCAGCACAAACCCTGACATGGGACTCGAACCCACGAACTGTGAGATCATGTCTCCAGCTAAAGTTGGACGCCCAACCGACTGAGCCACCCAGTCACCCCATTGTTTCCTATTTTTTTGATAGCAGCCATCCTAATAACTGTGAGATGATATCTCATTGTAGTTTTGAGTTGCATTTCTCTCACGATTAGTTATGTTGGCTGTCTTTATATGCTTCTTTACTGTTTTTGCAGAGAAAAATCCATCCTAAAATTCACGTGGCATCATAAGGAACCCCAAGTAGCCAAAAAACAAGAGCAAAGTTGGAGGACTTGCACTTCAAAATGTCAAAATGTGCTACAGAGCCACAGTGATCAAAATGCTGTGAAACTGGCAGAAGGACAGACACATGGGTTAGAGAAATGGAGGAAAGAACCTGGAAGTAAACCCTTGCATATATGGTCAGTTGCTCTTCAGTGTGGGTGCCAAGATCCTACAATGTGGAAGGGACACTCTTTTCAACAAATGGTGGCAGGAAAACTGAATATCCAAGTGCAAAAGAATTACATTGGACCCTTACCTTACACCATATACAAAAATGATCTCAAAATAGATCAGAGACCATTTTGGATGTGATGTTTGTAGATTATAAATTCAATATCCCTAGTAGGGCTATTTGAATTGTCTATCTCACATTGGGTGAATTGGGGTAGTTTCTGCTTTTAGAAGAACTCGTCCGTTTCATCTAAGCTGTCAAATTTATGTGTATAGAGTATTTCATAACATTCCTTTATTATCTCTTTGATGTCTTCAGAGTCTGTAGTTATATCCCCTTTTTCATTTCTGATATGGGTAAATTGTATCTTCTCACTTTATTACAACTTTAAAACTTCCAGAAGTATATTTCCAGGCCTAAATGGAAATCAGACATTTAAAGAAAAATTACCATAAATCCTACATAATCTATTCTAGGAAGTAGAAGGGAACACTTCTTAATTCATTTTATGAAGTTAGTATTATCCTTGTCCCCAAACCAGAAAAGACAATATAAAAAATAAAATAAAACAGGGCCGCCTGGGTGGCTTAGTCGGTTAAGCGTCCGACTTTCTCTTTGGTCACGATCTCGCAGTTCGTGGGTTCGGGCCCCACGTCGGGCTCTGTGCTGACTGCCAGCTCAGAGCCTGGAGCCTGTTTCAGTCTGTGACTCCCTCTCTCTCTCTGACCCTCCCCTGCTCACGCTGTCTCTCTCTCCTAGAAATAAATAAAAAATATATATATATAAAAAAGAAATAATTTATTTATTTTGACAGAGAGGGAAAGAGAAGGAAAGAGAGAGGAGAGGAGGCGAGAGGGAGGGGTAGATAGAATCCCAAGCAGGTTCCACACTGTCAGTGTGGAGCCAGATATGGGGCTTGAACTCACAAACCATGAGATCATGACCTAAGCTGAAATCAAGAGTCAGATGCTTAACTGACTAAGCCACCCAGGTGCCTTAGAGTTGCTTAACTCATAATGGTATCAAACTGAAAACAACCAGATGTTGTTTAACAGGTGAGTTGTTATACTGTGTTATATCCATACCATGGGGGTAACACTCAGCAATAAAAGAGAATGAACTGAATATGCACAGGAGTCTAGATCAATCTCTAGAGAATTATGGCATGTGAAACAAAAGCCAATTTAAAAAAAAAACCGGCTTATATACCTTGAGTCCCATTTATTCTTAAGTGGATAAAATTCTAGGAATAAAGAATGGATTAGTGGTTGTCAGGGGTTAGGAAAGGGGGTGATATGGGAAGGAACTATATAAGGGCAACAGGAAGGATTCTCTTGCTGATAGAAATGTTCTGTATCTTGATTGTATCAATGTCAGTATCCGAGTTGTGATACTGTAGTATAATTTTGCAGGATGTTACCGTTGGGATGGGTGTAAAGGGATCTTCTTGTTTTTTTTTTTACAACTGTGTGTCAATCTATAATTATCTGAAAATAAAAATTTAATTAGAAATATAAAAATAGAGAACTGTCCCATCCAAAATGCCAATAGTGGTCCTGTGAGAAATATCAATGCAATACTTTACAGGGGCGTCTGGGTGGCTCAGTCGGTTAAGCGTCTGACTTCAGCTCAGGTCATGGTCTCACAGCTTGTGAGTTAGAGAGCCACAGAGCCTGGAGCCTCCTTCTGATTCTGTCTCTCTCTCTCTCTCTCTCTCTCTCTGCCCTTCTCCCACTCACGATGTCTCTCTCAAAAATAAATAAAACATAAAAAAATTAGAAAAATACAATACTTAAAAAAATAAACTCCAATTTTACAAGGGAGAGGTCTGGAACAAAATTTTGCATGCTTTTATTTTGTATTTATTTTAATATTTTATTTTTAAGTAATCTCTATACCCAATGTGGGGCTGAACTTATAAACCCAAGATCAAGAATTGCATGCTCTACTGACTAAGCCAGCTGGGCACCCCAAAATTTTACATGCTTTCAAATATATATGTGCCCAAAGGGATTATAAAGAAAAGAATATTATTTTGTTTATTTAAGTATTGTATACTGGAAACCAGAAAGAAATTATAAATTCTGGATATGCAGCCATAACCTACTTACCTTTAAAAAAGGGTTGAGTTAGTATGATGATTTTTTTTTTAATGAAGAAATGAATGTGGTGTGAGTTGTCAAAGTTGTCAAAGATACACAGTGAAATGATAGTTGGTGTAGTATTCTGTTGGTGTAGTATGATGGAGGGGGTGTCAGTTTGTGTCCCTAAACACCTACTTCAAACAGGGAAGCACTGTTTTTGTTTATTTATATATATACAGACATTCTATATAATATTTTGTTTGAAAAAAAGAAGCTTTGGACTCCTGGGTGGCCTGGTCAGTTGACTGTCTGACTCTTGATTTCAGCTCAGGTCATGATCGTGAGATCGAGCCTCAAGTTGGCATTCTCTCTCTCTCTCTCTCTCTCTCTCCCTCTCTCTCTCTCTGCCTCTCCTCCTACTTCCCCCACTGTCAAAATAAATAAATAAACATAAAAAAAGAAGAAGAAAGCTTTGGAGAAAAAGAAAGTACAAAAACCATGATTTAGGGTATGTCTCGATATAACTTAGCATTAGTGGTTTTTCTGGACCATCATTTGGAGACTCAAAAATCAGTTCCTTCTTTTTTCTGCACAGTCAGTAGGGGAAGGAGAGACAGTAGAAATAGCAACTAAGAGAGAAAAAGTATACTATTGAAGGGGGTCAGGAAAGTTCTTTTTGGAAGATGAAGGCTATGGGTTTATGGTCTTATACAAAAGCAATATGAGCAGTCCCATAGCCAACAGGACAGTCTAGCCATCAAGATATTCAAAACCTTGCAGTCCACATTCTCTTTCCAGTCTTACAGTCCCTGTATTTCTCCTTCTTCCCTCTCCAGCTCTCCATCTACCTTCCATGCCTCTCTCACATACACGAAACTCCTTTTCAGCTACATCGGAGCCATTTCTTGTTCCCAGAACTTGCCTTCCATATTTATAACTCCATATCCTTGCTCAAGCCATTCTTTCTACCTAGATTATACTGTCCAGTATGGGATAGTAAAAACTGGAAATGTGGCTAATGTGGACTGAGTTATGCTATAGATGTAAAATATACAACAGATTTCAAAGAGTATGAAAAAAGATTGAATGAATTCCATCTCTTTTTACTTCTAAAAAAAGTGACTACCACAGAATTTAAAATTACATTTATGGTTTATATTATATATCTAATGCTGCCCTAGATCCAGGAAGTTTTGACCCTTCTATATATTTTAAAAAATATTTTCACATTTATTTATTATTGAGAGACAGAGAGAGACAGAGCACGAATAGGGGAGGGGTAGAGAGAGAGGGAGACCCAGAATCCGAAGAAGGCAAGCTGTCAGCACAGAGCCTGACGTGGGGCTCGAACCTAGGCCTGTGAGATCACGACCTGAGCCGAAGTCGGATGCCCAACCGACTGAGCCACCCAGGTGCCCCATTGACCCTTCTATATTGACCTTAAGAACATGATACCTCAGCACTTGCAAATCCAAGTGCTTTAATCAGAATTATACCAACTTAAGTGAATTTTTAGAGAAAATATATTTATCAGAATTAACTCTACTTACTTAATGAAAGTAATTATTTGATCAATTCTCTATTTAGCAGAGTTAAACCACTTCCAATTTTTCTATTTTCATTTTTATTTTAATGAAATTATTTTCAGTGGCATCAGTTTTTTCTTCTAATCATTTTACAAAGGAAATTTGACTTATCAAGGTTTTTTATAGTTGCTTTTTTATGTTTTCTGTTACTGTGAATATCCTTTTGTGGTCATGATTTTGATCATATACAATTTCCCTGGGCCAAATTTTATAGATAAAATATTTACTAGGACTCCTGGGTGGCTGAGTGTGCTGAGTGTCCAACTTTGGCTCATGTTTGTGAGTTTGAGCCCATGCCTCTCTTTGTGATCGTAGCAGGGAGTCTGCTTCATAAAGAGCCTGCTTCAGATTGTCTGTCTCCCCGTCTCTCTCCACTCCTTCCCCGCTAGTGTTCTCTTTCTCTTTGTTTCTCTCTCTCAAAATTAAAGAAACATTGAAAAAAATTTTTACTGTGTGCTATTTTAGCCATTGCCACTTACATGCTGTGAATATTCTACTAGTAATATTCATTTCACTTGGATTTAAGACCAATCATTCATATTAATTTTAAAGTAATCCACGAAAAGTTGTGGGTAGATCTCAAGTAATGGAGGATAGTTCCTTTTTTTAAAAAAAAAAACATTTTATTTATTCCTTTATTTTTGAGAGAGAGAGAGAGGCAGAGAGAGAGAGAAGGAAGACAGAGAATCCCAAGCAGGCTCCAAACTGTCTGTGCAGAGCCTGATGTGGGGCTCAAACCCAGGAACTGTGAGATCGTGAGATGAACTGAAATCAAGAATCAGACACTTAACCAACTGAGCTACCCAGGTGCCCACCTAGGATAGTTCTTTTGTCCAAGATTGCTTAACTGAATTGTTTGTCCAATTTCTCTAAAACTTCGATCATTCCATGGTTTCGCTGAGGCAAAATCAAAGGACAGGATCAAAATATCCTTAAGGAATGATTGTCATTCTTTTAAGTGTAATAATGGTATCGTCCGGGCGCCTGGGTGGCTTAGTCGGTTAAGCGTCTGACTTTCACTTAGGTCATGATCTCGCGGTTCGTGGGTTCGAGCCCCGCGTCGGGCTCTGTGCTGACTGCCAGCTCAGAGCCTGGAGCCTGTTTCAGTCTGTGACTCCCTCTCTCTCTGACCCTTCCCTGCTCACGCTGTCTCTCTCTCTCTCCTAGAAATAAATTAAAAAAAAAAATAATGGTATCGTGATTATGTTTTTTAAAAGTTTTTTTCTTTTTGACATACTCGTTTTTTAAAATATTTATTTATTTTTGAGAGAGTGCAAGTGGGGGAGGAGCAGAGAGAGAGGGACAAAGGACCCAAAGCTAGTTTGCACTGAAAACAGTAAGCCCGACGTGGGTCTTGAAATCATGAACCAGGAGATCATGACCTGAGCCAAAGTCAAATGCTTAACTGACTGAACCACTCAAAGGCCCCTAGATATACTAAACTATTAATGAGTGAAATAATGTGCTATCTAGAATGCACTTCAAAATAACATGGCAGGACATGTGGCTGGCTTAGTAGGGCATATGACTCTTGACCTCAGGATCGTGAATTCAGGCCCCATGTTGGGCATAGAGTTTACTTAAAAAAAAAATAATAATAATAGGGGCACCTCGGTGGCTCAGTCGGTTAAGCATCCGACTTCAGCTCAGGTCATGATCTCACGTTTTGGGGGTTCGAGCCCCGTGTTGGGCTCTGTGCTGACGGCTAGCTCAGAGCCTGGAGCCTGTTTCAGATTCTGTGTCTCCCTCTTTCTCTGATCCTCCCCTGCTCACGCTGTCTCTCTCTCTCAGAAATAAATAAAAAACATTCTAAAAATTAAAAAAAATAATAATATGGACAGGGAAGTGAATGAGAGTGTATATGAAACAAGGTTAGCCATGAGTTTATAATTGTCAAACCTGGTGATGGGTGTATGAGGGTTCAATATATCATTCTATTTTTATATATCTCAGATTTCACATATTGAAAAGTTAAAATAATAATAATTGTTTTTTAAGTTTATTTATTTATTTTGAGAGACAGAGAAGTGCAAGCAAGGGAGGGGCAGAGAGAGAGATGGAATCCAAAGCAGGTTCCATGCTGTCAGTGCAGAGCCCCATGTGGGACTCAATTTCATGAACTGTGAGATCATGACCTGAGCTGAAATAAAGAGCTGGACGCTTAACCGACTGAGCCACCCAGGTGCCCCGATGTAATAATTTTTTCAAGTCCTCTAGATTAAAAGTTAGGGTCAAAACGTGTTTGTTTTGTCTTCATCCACAGCTACAAAAATGAAATCCAAGTTCCCTCCTATGTTCTCAAGGCCCCGATCTGATTCTTACTTGTCTTTCTGATCTTGTCCCCTACTTCTTCTTTCCTCTTCTGGGCTATTCAGAGAATAAAATGTGAATGGCGTCCCCTCGACCAGTGCAGTTAAGAAGCCACCGTCCTCACCACCATTTCACTCTGTCAGCCTGGACCTTCTTTCATTTCCTGGGACAGCAAGCATTTTCCTGCCTCAGGACCTTTGCAGTTATTCCTTAATCTGGAATCCCTTGGCGGCTCAAGTCATTTAGTTTAAATATCATTCATTCCTCAGAAATGTTTTCCTTTACCGCCCTCACTAATGCGGTTGTTCATATTTTCCCCATCTCAATACTTTTTTGCCCTCATAGCTTTGTCACCTTTTTTCTGTGTCTTCTACCAGAGTACAAATGCTACGATCTCAGGGATTCTGTTTGCTCTGATCATGGTGTCTGGTACATGGAAGCCACTCAAGAAATGTTTGTTGAATCAATTAAAATTCTAGCCATTTTGGGGGGCACCTGGGTGGCTCAGTCAGTTAAGCATCCGACCGGCTCAGGTCATGATCTCACAGTTTGTGGGTTCAAGCACCGCATTGGGTTCTGTGCTGACAGATCACAGCCTGGAGCCTGTTTCAGATTCTGTGTCTCCCTCTCCCTTTGCCCCTCCCCTGCTCACACTCTGTCTCTCCCTGTCTCAAAAATAAATAAATATTTAAAAAAAATTTTTTTTTAAATTCTAGCCATTTTTTAAGGCCCACTTTAAATCACCTCCTTCCTAAAGCCTTCTTTGAGTCCTCTCTGTCAGAATCTTTTTCTCTACTAGGTTTACAAATCGACAAAGGAGAAGCTAGCCTGTTTTACTTTTCTCATGGTCTATTGTAGTGACATCTAGAATGAATCTGGTATGTCCTTTTGTAATTTTTATGTTTATTTATTTTAGAGAGAGAGAGAGTGAGCAAGCACAAGCTGGGGAGGAACAGAGAGAGACGGAGAGGGAGAATCCCAAGCAGACTCTGCACTGATTGACTCCTGGTGTGGGGCTGCATCTCTTGAACCATGAGACCATGACTAGAGCCAAAATTAAGAGTCAGACGCCTAAGCGATGGAGCTACCTGGGTGCCTTGTACTGTTTCTTTATGTTAGCTTTTTACAAACTATTTTTCTATCTAAATTTTCAAAGGTTTTAGATTACAAAGCGCTGCTTCTAAACATTTTCTCTATGCCCAGGTTGAGAGTCTCACCTCTTTCAATAGTCTGTTTCTATGGCCTCCCAGTGTTCATGACACATAAGGATGTCATGATGCTGAGATGAAGAATGACTGGTTTAGTGGGACTTGCCCTCATTGACATGTCCATGCTTCGGGGAAATGCAGGTACGCAATTAACCAGCTAAAATCTCCTATAGTGAGTCTCTTGCCAGTTGGGTCATGGTTCTCTTTCAAACGGGGCTTTGATTCACATAACTTATATACCTGAAAGCTCTCTTCTCACCATTTGCTAATTGTTTCCTATGAAATATGAACATACAGCAATGTGTATTTGCCTATAAACAGAGGACAGTTTAATTCTCAAAATAAAGTTTTAACATATGTGCTCATCGTTACACCTAAAACTAATATAACACTGTATGTTACCAATGTTGAAATTAAAATAAAATTAAAAAGTAATAGTTTAAAAAAAGAAAAAAATTTGTGCTCATTGTAAACATTTTAGAAGACATTTTGTCCTCTCCCCAATAGCAGTAATTTTGGAGTGGTTCTTCCAGTCAGCTTATTTGCAGAATTGTTTACACTAACACTAATTTTACTGCAGCAATTGAAACAAATGTTTCCATTTTGAAAATGTCTGCTGGAAAAATAAAGATCTGCAATTCAAGTGAATGGGGAGGTTGTTAAATTGTGGTAAGTAAAATGGATGCTTATACCTAATTTTTTTTTCAAGAAACATCATCCAAAATATTCATTATTAAATGTTTCCTGGATGGATGTAGTAGGTTCTACACATGTCTTTATGGATTATGATTGATAGCACAGATATCCTAATTCTCCATTCTCAAAAGACAAGTGTTTATGAAGATGGATCTATCATGTTAGCAACTGAAAAGAAAGTGCATAGAACCATAACACATCACTCCACATCAAGTTAAATACATAACACAGTTTTATTTCTGTTTGGAAAAATTGTAACTAAAGAAAAGTGTTTATACATTCTTCCCAAGGGAGTCTGTATTTTGAAAGATTGCTACAGAAATAAAACCTGATCTCAATTTAGTGTGTAATTACATAATAACAGATTTTAAAGGTTCTAAATACAGGAGTCTATGAGCTCAAGGTTTATAGCAGTTAGTACTACCTATTTGTATTAAATCAGTGTTTATCAATGCGATTCTGATTTCTTTCTGGGCAATTCTGTTGGCTTTTGAAATATTCATTTTAAAAATAACTGATTTACTCAGCTGATTAAATATTAAGCAGTGTGATATCACACAATAATAAATATTTTAGAAGGTAAAAATGAATCAAAGGTGGATTCTTAGAACAAGAGAGGCTAATTTATTTCATGTTTACTGATTGTTCCTGGACGTAGCACAATCCAACCCCCTGTGCCTCCTCTAGTCTTCGTCTAACTTGAGGATTCCAAAGTACAGCTGTAAACCTGGAAAAGATCTTCCAGAGACCCTTTGATTTCCTTCCTAGCTTCATGAAGAAGAAAAACCCAAACCCTCCAGGCAACCAACCCCACTCAAGCTCCTCCCCAACACCTCAAGGAGAGAGGCAACCTTTCTTTACAAAAGGAAACAAGCAACAGTGATGGTTACATGAGTTACCTGTGATTCCTCACCACGGCAATATCTTCTTACACATGCAGCATCACCTATTTCTCACAAAAGCCTTATGAATTAGCTATTTATTAGGTCTGTTTTATAGAGAAACCCAGGCCAGAGAGTAGTCAAGTTCACGCTTCTGCCAAGTGGCTGATCCAAGATTCATGCACCCAAGTTCCCTCTTTCATTAACGCAGCTGCTTCTCAAAAGCAGTGTATATATTTACCCACATAAAGGGAAGTAATAAAATCAATAAACGTAACCTTAAACATGTTTCAGGAAAAGAGTTTCCTTGGACAATATAAATTAATAATTAGATAATCATACTAGATACCTCTTATTAAGAGATTATTCCGTATTGAAAGATTCAGAACGTCAAATCTGGCCTGTTTTAAACCAAATATCTGGGTGTGGAATAAATAAACTACAATCCCGAAGACTTCTTTGTCATCATTAGATCAACTCATAATTTAGCCAGGGAGCGCGCGCGCCCGCGCGCGCGCACACACACACATGCACGCGTGAACACTTCGTGAGGATAAAGTTCCAGGTCTTTCTTTAGGTGTCAGTTTCGAGACTTTAAGTATCTCAAATGTGTGTGTGACTAAGGAAAGGAATAGCTGAATCACTGCTAAAAGCGAATCCTCGCAATTAAAAATCTATTAAAAAAAGGAGACAATTAGGCATCCCATCAGCCTTTAGCCATCGACAGCTCTTCTCTCCAAGCCAACCCAACCTACTTCCCTCCTCTTTGCCCCCTCAAAACTGGGAAATAAATCCGAAGGCCAGAGGTAGACGGGGCCACAGCTTGGCCGGGACTCCACTTTATTCTGAAGCCTATCGGGGCCCGGAATCCAAGGATAGCAACGGGTCCCCGCTGTTGGCCGGGAGAAGCGGGGAGAGCTCCGTTTGAGGGCAGGGAGCTGAACAGAGCCGGAGTTCCTGAGGTGCCTGGACAGGAAGACGAGGGTCTAGGAAAAGGGAGATCAAGGTTCCAGAGACAAGCACAGCACGAGAAGGGGAGCAAACTAGCCGCCAGCCACTCGCCACTGCCAAGCCGCAGAGCCAGCGCGCCCGCTAAGCGGAAGGCAGCGCGGTTCAGGGCCCAGCCCAGGCCTGCGCATGCGCCGCAGCTCCTCTCCTCTCCCGGCCCCCCTCCCTCCCTCCC
Source organism: Proteles cristata cristata (assembly GCA_017311185.1). Taxonomy (NCBI): domain Eukaryota; kingdom Metazoa; phylum Chordata; class Mammalia; order Carnivora; family Hyaenidae; genus Proteles; species Proteles cristata. The sequence continues at coordinate 477,712 of JAESUZ010002578.1, forward strand.
TCATCCCGGCGGGTCTGGGGCGGCGGCGGCAGCGGCGGCGGCGGCGGCGCGGTGACGTCAGGGCGTTGGGGCAGCTCCTGTGACAGACGGAGCTGGAGCGGCGGGGCGGCGGCGGCGTCCGGCGGCTGAGATAGCGAGTGAGCGAGCGAACGAGCAGCGATCCCGGGGCTCAAGGAGCGAGAAAGAGAAGGAGGAGCGCTTGGGCGCGAGCGAGAGGAACCGCGAGCGCCAGGCTTGAGCTCGAGCCCCGGAACGGCTGAGGAGCCCGCCCGCTCCCCTCCCCTCCCCCTTCCCGGGACCGGGCCCAGCGCGCCATCCTCCCCCTCCCTCCTTCCCTCCCTCCCTCCTTCCTCCCTTCCCTCTCCCTCTCCCCCTCCCCCGCCGGTGGATGGGAGTGAAGGACGGAAGAGGCCCTGCGGAGGCGGCGTTGCAGCGCTCCGGTAAGGCGGCGAGGGTCTGCGCTCTCCCCTCTGTCTTCTCCACCGCGCTCGAGCCGCTGCGGGCCGGGCGGCCTGACGAGGTGGCTGCGCCGGTCCCCTCCCTCCCATTCTCCCCTCCCCCTGCCGCCGCCTCCTCCTTCTTCTTCTCTCCTCGCTCTCAAAATGGCGGCCGCGACGGCCGTTGAGTGAGAGACACGGGAGGAGGGGGGACCGGCCGGGGAGGGCGCTGTCCTCGCTCTCCTCCCCGGCCCGGCTTCGGGGGGTGCCGGGGCTGCCGCGACTCCACCCGCGGCCCTCCCGGGGAAGAGATCGCCCTCCTCCTTCAGTGACTTAGCAAGAAAAGTATTCTTGGGTAGGAAGGGCGTGGAGAGCAGGTCGCTCTGTGATCTTGGGGAAAGGGTTCGGCCCTCCTCTCCCTGGCCGCGGAAGGCGAGCGCCGCAGTCCCCACCCCACCCGTGCTTGGCTGCTCGGGGACCGGGCTCAGCCCCGCGCGGCCTCGGCACCCATAGGCCTTCAGGCGTTCCGTCCCCCACCTGTCCTTAGGATGGGGTTGACCTGAAGAGGATGGCCCAGCCCTTCCCTGGTCCCTCTGTGCCGTGGTCCAGCCTCTACATCCGCTAGCGAGGAGCGGCCCGACCCACCGAACCATCCGCAGCATCCACCCACCAAATCAGGCAGGATTTTCTTTTCTGCCACTGGCTCCTGAAACGGGAGTTGCCTTTTGACGTTGTACCACAGCTTCGAGGCCCTCAGCCATTCCTCTTCATCTCATCTCCCCACTCCTTTAGGAAACGCAGTGCCTTCTTTAGTCTCCCAGCTGAGAAAATAAGAGAATGTCTTTGAGGTGGTGGGCAAATTCTCTCTCTCTCTCTCTCTCTCTCTCTGTCTTTCTCTCTTTCTAAGCGTTATAGAAGAGAAAGATGTTTTCAGTGTCTTAGATAAGAGAGAGCAGGATACCTTGGCTTTATTTGTTTTTCTGCTTTTCTTCAGTGACTTAGCAAGAAACTCCTTGGTCGGAGGGCAGGAGATTTTCTTTTGGGGTTGGGGTTTGGGTCCAGATTACATCAATCCTTTGGTTAAGAATTTGTACTTTTGAAGAGAAGAACCAGATTTGTGGTTTCATTCTCAATGGGCGATGTCATGCCAAGGTCCCCCCCCCCCCACCTTTTCCTTAAGAAGCAGTCGGGAGAGAATAAAGATATTACTGTTATTCCGACCTCTACTTTAACACGCAGTCCTCGAGATTCATAACGTTTGAAAGGCTAAACAAATTTGTGCCGTTTTTGGTAATCCTATTTTTGTTGGTAGGTGGGTTGTTTTGTGTGAATTTCATTTTGAGTCTAGGGCGGAGGAGACACAGCTTGGGCCTTTAACACCAGTAATGTCATCCCTCCCCTTTGCCTCAGTAGTATTTACTTAAATCTTTTTCTTTTTAATTTTCTTTCTTTATTATTTTTAAATCTTATTCTTTTCTGCAGCAGGGCTTGATTGCTGCAGGGTTTAGTCTCTTAATCAGGAAAATTTCCAGCCTGGGTTATGTTGGCAGTGATATAATGTTGAATGTATAAAAAGCTTCTACTTAAAAAATTCTAATTTGGTTCTAAGACATTAGCTAGCTTTTAACCTCTCATGGGTATCTTTCAGGACACAATTTTACAAAATAACTGACAATTGCAAATTGCAGTTTTTATTAAAGCAGAAGTGTTATCTGTATTTAGGGTGATTTATTCTTTCTTGTTCTATTATAAATGATCATTGTTTGAACTATTCAGAAGGGGAGGATCTCTTAAAACAAATCTGAACCTGTTTTTTTTTTTTAATAAATCAAAGGAAGGAACACAATTTCTCACAAAATATTTCTGTATATATTGATTTTGAGAAAGATTGCCCTATTTTGGTACCCATCCCCTCCCCTTTTAAAAATGGGCTAATATTTGTGGATGCTGTGAACAGCCATTGAGCTGAAGAGACTGGGTGGAGTAAGAGAGCAGAAGCTGTGAAATGCTAGATTGCCCTTTCCTAGCATTTTTTCTTGCTTATGTTTTGTAAGGTTATTTGATACTAATTGTGCTACAACAAAGGCATTTCTCTGTGGTAAATCTTAAAATCTGATGTTTTTAGTTTCCACCATTTTTGCAAGGTGTTGAATGATTGGGGTAAAAAGCAATGCCCCTGCTCTAAAGCAGACACTTATTGTCTCTCTGTATTTGTGTGTATACACACACACACACACACACACACACACCCCTTGTTAATGTTTTTTTTATCGTTTTAGTAAAGTAAGTGTAAGTTAACGAATGCCAGAAATATCTGGCAAGTAGTGGTGGTAGAAAATATGGCAAAAATCTAAATGAGAATACTGTACATATCTTCTTTTAGTTTGCATGGCAACATTAAATCTATGATTTTTTTAAAATAACATCAATGATGAGTAAAAAGGGATAAGATAATAATTTGTGTTAAAGCCTTCTTATAAAGGCTTTCTTCTTGTGTTGTCCCTTGCAAGGGACCTTTTGTAAGGTACTACCATAAGAGAGGGTAGGTCACTTTAATGTCTTGCATCGGGCATTCATGTGAATAGACATCTTCAGAGAATGTCAGATTCATGTGGTAAATATGATTTTGATGAGCCTTAAGACCGTTTGACAGTGTGTGATGTATTTTTACACTTTTGTTATTTTTAATGTGATTAGAAGGTAGAAGGGTTCCTGTGGTGAGGGATGGGTAAGGTTAAGGATGGTATTTTCATTATGTTATGTGACACATTTCCATCCTAGTACTTTAAAGTATAAAAGTGCACTAAAAGTGGTGATTTTTCAGTAGGCTATTAATTGATCTAGAATGTAAAATAATTTAAGCAAGAGAGCTTTAGTACCAAATATATATCTGAATGTTCTGATATGTGTGATAGGATCTTTTGCTTAATTTTTAAAATTCTTCATAATCCTGTATTTATAAAACTTTTAAAAGATTGGGATAGTTTTCTTTCGTTTTTGTAGAATTATTTAGTATCTATTTTTCAGATGGAATGACTTTAGTACATAAGAAATTTGGAGATGTTTCTAGAAGGGAAAAATCAGTATAATTTTTTTTCTAGCTAGAACATTCATGTTTCGTTGTCTGTATTTTATGTTTTCAATGTAAATGTTTCCCTCCTATGTGCTAATAATATAGGTGTGTGTTATGTGTATACATGCACACGTGCATGCATACATGTGCACCTTATGGCTCATATTTTAGGTACTTAGGAAAAAGTAGGATCTTGCTTTTTGTTTACATGTGGCTCACCTTATTCACATCTTGTCATCTTAATAAACAAATCATAGAAACTATGGAAGTTGACGACATTAGTATGGGTGTGTCTTTAAAAAAATTCTGGGCGAAATCTTAGGGCAATCAGAATGAATTTTCCAATTCTTTCCATTGAATTCTACAGCAGTGAGTCAAGCACTCTTTTGCCAAAGGGACTTAAGGCTTAGTTGGTTTTGAACTGAGCTAGCCATGTCTGCTGTGGTCCTAAAAGAGATTTGTTTATTTGCTTTTAAGTCTCTGTTTTGAAAATATCAAGACAGGTAACCTGTTTTCATATCATATATGTTGGAAAAAGAGAAATAGTTAAATTTGAAGTGGAAATTCTTTGCCACTGTGCTTAAGTCTTCTACAGTAAGACTGTAATTGTTTTGTTTTATTTTTACTTAAAATGTTGCTCTATTTAAAATAAAACTAACAGTGTACAGTGAGTTATGAAAAGATAAAGGAAAACCAAAGCTGAAGATGTTTAGTTGTAGAGTGAATCCTAGTTACTGAAGACCAAGTGTTTTGAGAAATCTGTACTTCATGAAGAAAGATGCTATAATATAAGCCTAATAGTTAGCTGCAGTGGAGGGTTTTTGGATTGTTTTAGCTTTGTTGCTGGTTAGGCCTGACACTTTCAGATAGTATTACATAGAACCGTGGCTTATGTGTATAAATTGCTATGTGTATAATTTTTAACCTTGCCATGGTAGTTGGAGTTAATTGATATTTGTGAAATGCTTTATACTCATTGGATGCAAGTATCAGAAGTGCTTATTATTTTGATATATTGCTTTCTCTTTAAAAGATGGTGGTTTTTGGTTGAAACATACCTAGTTAGGATTGATCTGTGTATTCATTAAGGATACTTCTGGAAAGGTATCCTCTAAAGGTACTGTCATTTAACATTGTCATAAACATTTCCCTAGAACTTTCTAAATACATTGAATGTAATACTTATTTTTGTTTGTACTGTCAGCTGCTTTTTGGGCAGATGGATATTTTTATGGATGAGAGAACTAAAATTTAGAGAATGTCTTTCCCTAAGGTCACATGTTGGGTTAGCATCTAAAATGTAGTAAATATAAGCACTGAACCACTTGGGTATTGCCTTGCATGATCAAAGAAACATGCCTTATCCTTTTGACAAAACAGACCCATTTTATGTGTTTGTGAATTTCTTTTCTAAAATGGTGAAAATCCATGGTATATACTGTCTGCTTCGTATAAATTTGCATTTATTTTTTTTATTTTTTTTTAATGTTTTATTTATTTTTAGGAGAGAGAGAGACAGCGTGAGCAGGGGAGGGTCAGAAAGAGAGGGATACACAGAATCTGAAGCAGGCTCCAGGCTCTGAGCTGGCAGTCAGCACAGAGCCCGACACGGGGTTCGAATCCACGAACCGTGAGATCATGACCTAAGTGAAAGTCGGACGCTTAACTGACTAAGCCACCCAGGCGCCCCTGCATTTATTAACATTCAGTCTTGTTAACTATTTTGTTTGTGTAAGGCCTTAGGCATTTGAGTAGGGACTCCCAGAAATTGTCTACAACTGCTTTACAGTAGTATTAATAAGTAAATACTTGTTGCATACATGCAGGTAGCATTAATAAGAACATATTAATTAAATAATATAAATATTAAATTAATATTTAAGTAAATATATAAGTAGTATTAGTAAGTAAATAAAATACTTGTTGCAATAGATTGAACGCAGGGCTATGTGAAAGGAAACGTGCTATGCTGTAGTTCTTTGTAATAGCTAACTTCCAGTGATCTTTCAGGAATTGAAGTGAAGGAGGGAGAGGTGTTTATCATTCCTTTAAAGAGATTTTATGTTGTCCCATGGAACAGAGTCACGTTCCAGACATACTTGTATCAGGGCCATAAAATTCTCAACTTCGTGAATTAACCCACCTGGGCACCTTACATTTGCGGCTTGTAGTTGTTTGTTCTTTGCATTTTGATTATCTTTGAACTCTTATGTGTTGACAAGAATTATTGACAGGTACTAAGGCTGTTAATAACAAATTTTCTTAGAGACTGTCTTTGATAGTCATGAAATTAAGAATATGGTAAATTTCCAAAGACTTTAATTTTTAAAAGCATATGAACGTTTGTGTTTATTAAGATTTTGCATATTGATTAATCCACTTTTAGTCTCTCGCAAAGATAGAAGGATATGTTTTATGACATTATTGCTCTGTATGCATAAGGCATATATTTTGTCTATTCATCTATGTTGTTTTTTTTTTAATAAAAAATATGCTGACTGCAGGACACCTGGTTGACTCAGTTGGAAAAGTGTGTGACTCTTGATCTTGGGCTAGTGAGTTCGAGCTCCACATTGGGTGTAGAGATTATGTAAATGAATAAATAAAATAAAAACCTTAAGAAAAATTATACTGACTACAAAAGAAGGGAAGGCGAAGATGAATCAGTATTATTGATTATTTAGATTTTTTTTGTTAATTATTTTTTTAAGGGTGGGGAAAATTACATACATTTAGCATTATCACAGAAAACAAATTAAGCTGTTTACGAAACCATATGTGAATATTTTAGTAGTTCTCACTCCACAATTTGCCAGCTATGTGCTTTGAGCAGAAGCTTCAATTTCCTTATCTATAAGTGGATAATATTGACAGTATCTAACTCACAAAATAATGGCTACTAATGAATGATAAATGGCCTGTAAGTCCTTAAGGAAATGTTTTTATTGTTAGAGCCCTTTTCCTTTTCTTTTTAAAAAAAAATTTTTTTTTTAATGTTTTATTTATTTCTAGGAGAGAGAGAGAGACAGCGTGAGCAGGGGAGGGTCAGAGAGACAGGGAGTCACAGACTGAAACAGGCTCCAGGCTCTGAGCTGGCAGTCAGCACAGAGCCCGACGCGGGGCTCGAACCCACGAACCGCGAGATCATGACCCAAGTGAAAGTCGGACGCTTAACCGACTAAGCCACCCAGGCGCCCCGAGCCCTTTTCCTTTTCTTAAGAAATAAAATTTAACATACAGTTAAATAGTCATTAATTTATTAGTATAGTAGTTTTAATAGTTGTAAGTATATCCCTTAAGAATTTTTTTTTCTCTTTGGTTTCCATTATGTGTATCTCTGAATCCAGTGATGGCTTCAAAGTTTCATAACAGGTAAAGAGTGCTATGTAAATCAATGCCAAGTGGAATACATTTTTTAATGTAAAAAGTATGTTGCAAATGAGCATCTTATTTAAACTGTGAAATATGGTTTACATCTTTAACAATAAGTATTTTTGTTTGTACTGTTAAGTATTATTAAGTGATCCCACATTTTTCCTTTTTTAGAAGTTTTCATTTTGGAATAAAACAAGTGGTGAAGATAATGCAGAGTTCATACATCCCTGAACTCAGTTTTCCCCATTGTTAGTATCTTAGGTTTTTGAGGTACATTTGTCAATCTTGGTAATTACTATTACCTACACTCCAGACTTTATGTGGATTTGACTAGTTTTTCCATTAAGGTACTCTTTCTCTTCCAGACCCAACCCAGGGTACCACATTGCATTTGGTTATATCTCTTCAGTAGTATCTGGTCTGTGACAGTTTCTCAGTGGTTCCTTTTTTTCCAGTACTGTCTTGACAGTCTTGAGTAGTACTGGTCAGGTATCCAGTAAAATGTTTTCCCAAGCCTGGATTGTCTGGTGTTTTTTTCATTAGACTGGAGCTACAGGTTTTTGGAAGAAATACCACAGAGGTAAAGGGCACTTCTCATCACATCATTTCAAGGGCTGCATGGTACTCAGTAAACATCACTGGTGGAGTTAACCTTCATCATTTGGTTAATGTAGTGTGTGCCAGTTTTCTCCACCCTAAACTTACTGTTTTCTCTTACTTTATCCTTTAGAAGCTAATCAGGTTCCCTGTAGGGGGTGAGCAGTGTTTACATATGTTAATTGGAATTCTTCATCTCCTCTTTTCCGTTTATTAAAACAGTTTATATCTTTGACTACCAGAAACATTTTGTTTAGGATTTTAAATACTAATTTAAATAACCCTAAATTTTACCTGGTTTCCTTAAAAATTTTTTTTTGTTTATTATGACTTTATGAAAGCATACATGTACATAGTTGAAAAAGTAAAAAATACAAGGTTTAAAATGAAAAAAACAGTTTTTAATGCTTATTTTTGAGACAGAGAGAGACAGATCATGAGGTGGGGAGGGGCAGAGAGAGAGGGAGACAAGAGAATCCGAAGCAGGCTCCAGGCTGCAGGCCCTTAGCACAAAGCCCAACGCGGGGCTCAAACTGGGGCTCAGACTCATAAACCGTGAGATGGTGACCTGACCTGAAGTTGGACACTTAACCACTGAGCCACCCAGGTGCTGGTGGGTTTCTACTTAAAAAAAAAAAAAAAAAAGTATCCAACAGCATTATGTATCTTTTTCTTCTAAATTTTCATTAATTTCTCTGTCCAGCAAACATTTATTTAGCTATATTGTATACTAGGAACTGTCAGTCCCTTCCCTCAAAGATCTTAAAATATATAAACACATTTAATATACAAAGGTAGCACAATAGTGGTATAATCAAAATATGTACTTGGTATGATGGGGGTCCAGAATTTTCAAGGAAGTCTTCGCAAAGATGTTGAATGTTTTTGAAGAAATCTTGTCATATTGTTTGGAGTTCTAGGCAGAGGAAATGATTTGTGCCCAGTCTCCTATGAGTATACCTCAGTTGGTGAGGAAAGGTCCCAAGTAGTTCAGTATGGTTGGATTGACGGTTTAGTATAGAGGAGTTGATCTGGCCTGTAAGGCAGGGTGTTACCTGGACCATCGTCGTCAAATGTAGATTTTAATCTATTAAAAATAGAAATTTCCAGGTTCTGTCATAGACTTATGCAATAAAAATTCCATGGGGGGCACCTGGGATATCGGCATTTTCTTTTTTCTTTTTAATTTGGATTTTCAGTAGGCTTCCTAGTTGATTGAGAACCACTGTTTTTACTCTTGAACTGCCATTGGACAGTTTTGTTAAGGCAGTTGTCAGCAGTGTGTAAGATGCAGCTGTGGAGTGGATGGAGGCAGATATACCTGTGAGGAGATAGTTTAGGTGGCAGTGCAGATTGAAAGAGTAGATTTGAGAGAAATTCAATCTGTTTAATACTAGTAAGCAATTAGATACGGGAAGCGAGGAAGATGAGGAAAGTGAAAAACTGAAGTATTTTGTTTTGATTTGGGCTATTGAGAGAATGGAGCAAGAGAGAGGTGAGAGTGGATCTAAGTTGGGGAAAGTTTATTTGTTGTTACTTTTGTATGTTTTTACTTTATTAGGTATACCTGCGACTTGAGTTTTAAAACCTTCGGTGTTTTTGTGTTTCAGATGTTTACCAGTATAATTAATACCAGGAGATTTTTGTTTTTTTATTCCTTACAACCTTATGAAGCGTTAAAAAATTGATTCTCTAATCGGAATGTATTCAGCGCACTCTATTGTAGGAACCACACTGAGGTACTAGAAGGTGCTCCAGACAGGGGGACAGCAGAAGTAGAATCATAAAGGTCACAAAGTGGGAGAAGGAAGACCTACATTTCAAGATGCTCAGTGTGTGAGTAAAGCGGGGGTTGATTAGAAATGAGACTTGAAATGTGCGCAAGGACCAGATATTAATCAAAGGCCTTATACTGTTTTAAAGCATGTAGACTTTAGGAAGTAGTGAGACAGCATAGTTCAGTGATTAAGAGGCCTGACTATGGAGCCCAGATGCTGGGTTCAACTTTCAGCAACTCTGCTGCTTACATAGCTGTGTTATTTATATTTTGCACGTGTGTGTGTACACTAATAAATAAAAGCTAGTTATTTAAATTTTCGTAGGTAGTTGTGAGAAGCGAACACTTGTAAAATAACTCAAAGCAATGACTAGCACATAGTGAGTGCTATGTAAATATTAAGTAAATAATAAATAGGGAGCCAATAAAGTTTTTTTTAATAAGAGTTTATTAAAGGTTTGTTTTTAAGTAGAGAAGTGATATGCTCAGATTGTATTTTCTTTTTCTTTTTTTTTTTAATGTTTTATTTGTTTCTGAGAGAGACAGCATGAGCAGGGGAGGGTCAAAGAGAGAGGGAGATACAGAATCTGAAACAGGCTCCAGGCTCAGCTAGCTGTCAGCACAGAGCTCAACATGGGGCTGGAACCCACGAACCTTGAGATCATGACCTGAGCTGAAGTCTGACACTCAACCGACTGAGCCACCCAGGCGCCCCAAGTCAGATTGTATTTTCAATAGATGGCTTTGTGGGGGGCTCTATAGAGGATAGATGCTAACAGGCCAAGACTGGATTTAGGTAGACCTGTTGTAATTAGTCCCAAGTGAGAGGTGATAGATGGTGTGAACTGTGGTAGTAGGGGTAAGGATAGAATAATTCAACAAATATTGAGGAAGTAAACTTGACAGATCAAGATAATTGGTTATAGAGGAAGAAAGAAGAGAGTCAAGGTCGACTCCCATGTCAAGTATTATTTCTAACATTTCTAAAGGGATACTTATTAAAGTATCTTGGATCTTAGATATTCTCTGTACTTGTGGTATTCGGAGCTTAGGGGTTATACTGTGATACTTTCATAACAATGAGAACTAATGGGGCGCCTGAGTGGCTCAGTCAGTTAAGCATCTGACTTTTGATTTTGGCTCAGGTCATGACCTCACCATTGGTGGGTTTGAGCACCACATTTGGCTCTTCCCTGGCAGTGTGGAGCTTGCTTGAGATTGTGGCTCCCTCTCTCTCTCTCTGCCCCTCCCCTGCTCACTCTCTCTCTCTCAAAATAAATAAATAATCTTTTAAAAAAAGAGAATGGATGGTTGAAGATGGTTTTTAATTTCTCTAAATTAATAGGCTTTTGTTTCTTCTTAGTCAATAGAAGTAAATTTCTCTTTAAGGATATACTGTTACACAGAAAACTCTTACTTAGATCAAGTCCAAAGAGCCAGAAATCTTGAATAAAATTTTATTATGTATTTTTTATGTTCTCTTTATGTTGAGATTTGTGATTATAAAGATAATAGCACCATGGTGTGATACTTTAAAAATGTGAAGTACTGTTCAGTCTTTAAAAACATTACAATTTGGAGGGCACCAGGGTGGCTCAGTTTGTTATCCATCTGACTTCAGCTCAGGTTATGATCTCATGATTCAAGAGTTCAAGTCCCACATTGGGCTTTGTGCTGACAATGCAGAGCCTGCTTAGGATATTCTCTCTCTCTCTCCTCTCCCCCCTTCCCTTCCCCCACTCACGCTTTCTCTCTTAAATACATAAGTTTAAAAAAAAAAATGAAAATTTAAAGTCCCTGGATGGTTCATTGTTTACTCACATATGATAAACTTTTTTTGATAAGTAAACTTTGATAGCTAGAATATTTAATCACTTATTCATTTCTTGGTTAAATCTTAGCTTGCCTCCCTATTTCTAGATTTGTTAGATTTGGGGAGGGGGGGTAGTTTATTTTTATTATTAATTTTAATTCCAGTATAGTTAACATACAGTATTAGTTTCAAGTGTAAGGATTTGTCAGATTTTAAGAATGGCTTTTTTTTTTTTTTACCTGTTTTATATAAAGGGGGTGAACTTGATTGAAATTAGAACTTTTGGATTTGAATTTTTTCTAGATTCTTAGTGAAATAATTAAACAATAGGAAATTCAGTATCCTAATGTAGGGTCCCCCCCCTTATGTAGTATTTTAAATCTGGGTCCTGGGTTATTGTGAATGTCTGTTATTTAGGTTATTTTTTTTTTTTAATGTTTTATTTATTTCTAGGAGAGAGAGAGACAGCGTGAGCAGGGGAGGGTCAGAGAGAGAGGGAGTCACAGACTGAAACAGGCTCCAGGCTCTGAGCTGGCAGTCAGCACAGAGCCCGACGCGGGGCTCGAACCCACGAACCGCGAGATCATGACCTAAGCGAAAGTCGGACGCTTAACCGACTAAGCCACCCAGGCGCCCCTGTTATTTAGGTTATTGCAGGCCTATCCAATCTCCCCACTAAAGAGAGTTGAGAAAGATGATATTTAAACTGATTCTTGAATGAATAATTGGAGTGGACATGGAACATTTTAGATAGCAGGAACAGCAACATACACAGGTACAAAAGAGTGAAAAACTATCATGTGTATACTGGAAAGTAGTTTGGTAGAGGGGATTTGTAGGGTGTGTGTGGATATGAGGCTGGAAAAGTACATGAGTCAGATTCATAGACTTTGTAAAATTATATTCTCTCTATATACACATTGTAGGCAATTTGGAAGTCAACAGACAGTTCCAAGCAAAAGACGAGCATTGTGATCAGATCTGTATTTTAGGTAGTTCATGTGGGTGGCAGTGAAGGATATAGATTGGAGTTTGAAGGTCACTTGGGAGGCTTTTTCAGGAAAGAATGATTAGTGCTTGAAATAAGATTGTGACAGTGAATATTGATGGTAGAAAGGTTTAGGAATGAATAGCACTTTAGGAGAGAAGGAAGTATCAGAAGACATCTCATATTTGTGCTTGGTGTCTGGGTAAAATTGAGAAACTGGGTGGTGTTAGCCATAGGAGAGAATAAGAGGAGGAATTATGTGGGATGTTACAACAGCCAGATTAATTTTCCTGAACCACAGTTGTGAAATAACCTGGCCAAAAACCAGCTTTTTACTGTCTTTAGTGAGCAAAAACATAAAAATGCAAAGGGCACATTGCTGGAAACACGGTATTTAATAGATAGCAGCTTAATCCTGAGTATATAGATGCTCAAGGACTTTTCTTGTGTCCTGGCTCATGTTTTCATCCTTTTTCTTATTGCCTGCCATGTATCCTGTGATTCAGCCTTATAAAGATACTTCATTCCTTAAGGTGTTTTCACTCTTTACCACTCCCTTCTCTTTTCTTCTCTGTATCCCTTGCCTGTCAATCTCTTGAAAAGTCTGCCTACCAGATTCTCCTTTGCAGGCAACTTTTCCTAATTTTTTTTTCACCTGAAAGAAATGTTCTTTTCCTTTGAGTTCATAATCTTATGATATATATTACTTTTTCTCTTGTTCTAGCTTACATCAAAGTTTATCTGATGTATGAAATGAGTTAATGCATTTAAAAAGCCTAGAACGGTATCTAGCACTCACTAGACACTCAGTAAATGTTAGTCATTGTTATTATGGTGACAATGAAGATGAGTTAATAATAGTAATAGTGCAGTCCACCTTTGCTTTCTGCTGTCTTCTGATGGGAAAACTGATTTATTCTTGTCTTGGACACTAGGAGAGCAGTGTCTCTTTTATTTTGCTTATGTATGTAAAAGTGCAAAAGATACTGTGCCATATTGTCATCTTCAAGGTGAAATTATCTCTGTCTTCACTATTCCTGAGCTCTGTTGAAGTAATTAAAATGGTGGACAAGCCCTTAACACTGATTATCTCATTAAACTTTGCCACAGCTGTTTGAGGTGGGTAGTAGAGCTTCTTTTCATAAATGAGCAAATAGGCTTAGGAAATTTGAAATTTTGCCCAAGGTCACATAGTTTACATATTTCATATTTACATAATTAATTTAATTATGGGGTATATCCATCATTCAGGAAAAGTACCTGTAGTAATGTAAAAACAGAAACCAACATAAACTACTATCAGAATTGACAGATGTTAACATTTTTGTCATGTTTGCTGTAGTTTAAGAAATAAAGCATTATTTGGGTACCTGGGTGGCTCAGTTGGTTAAGTGTCTGCCTTCAGCCCAGGTTCTGCTTAGGACTTCTCACAGTTGGTGGGTTTGAGCCCTATATCAGGCTCCACACTGACAGTGTAGATACAGCCTGCTTGGGGTTCTCTTTCTTTCCCTCTCTCTGCCCCTCCTCCACTCGCGCTTTCTCTCTCTCTCTTTCTCAGAAACAAATAAACTTAAAAAAATGCATTATTATAGTCACAGTTGATGTCCCTTTGATACTCCTTTCTAATCCCTTTCCCCTCCTTTGCTCTTCACAGTGGTAAAGTTCCTCTTAAAGTCTGTATATATCCTTTGATCTGTCTTTATACTTTTACTATACATATATGTATCCATAAACTACATGTAACAATGCTTAAAATTTACATGAATGTTATACTGTATATTATTGTACAACTCGATTTTTTTTACCCTAACAAAATGTTTTCTAGATGTGTTATTAGTATATGTAGATCTAATTTATTTTGTTGTATAATTTATTATTTATGCTTATACTGTAGTTTCTTTATACTACAAAAATAGGCATTTAGGTTGTTTCTAAATTTTCAGATAGTGCTTCAGTAAACATGACAGTTTCCGTGGATAACGTGACAGAATTTCTTTTTATTTGGTTTTGCATTGAAGAATTTAATATTAAACAAATATTTGTTCTTAAGTAATTTTTATGCTTTTAATTGAATAAATAAATCAGATTATATTGTTCACATTGGTTTTTTTTTTTTTCAGACCATAAATTCCTAAATCCTTTTCTACTTTATTCAATCTCTCCAACTGTTCAAAAACTTTATCAATTCAGTTCTGAGCTGGGGTTTGCACATTGGTCGGCAGCCTGTAGGCAAAACTAAATCTGTAAATGCATTTCTCTTTGCCTCGCATCGTTAAAAAATCTCTTTTGAGTTAACATTTAAAAATTAGCTATTTTGCATGAAGTTTCTATTTTTGGATTATCCTGAAAAATTAAAAGCTCTTGCAACTGTGAGGCCCACATTTTCTCATGGCAACAGTTGGCTCAAGCTGAGTCACAACTGCCCTCCTTGAGATGGGCATAAGCTCGCCAGTGAAACAAGTTCCTACCACTTGATTACTGTTTATTATTGCCCTTCGACTGTTTTTTATAGTGAAGAAATACTTCTCTGTTGGTGTTTCTATAAAAAATGGAAAAAAGTGGGGCCCTGGATGGCTCAGTTGGTTAAGCGATTGACTCTTGATTTTGGCTTAGGTCGTGATCTCATCATGGTTTGTGAGGTTGAGCCCTGTGTTGGGCTCTGCACTTATAGCATGGAGCCTGCTTCGGTTATTCTCTCTCTCTCTCTCTCTCTCTCTCTCTCTCTCTCTCACTGTCTCTCACTGTCTCTCTCTCTGTGGCTCTCCCGCACGTGTGTACTCATGCTCTCTCCCAAAATAAATATTTTTAAAAATGGAAAAAAGTATAGTGGGATGACTGCAGTAGTCAAGAAAAGTAGAACAGAGCATATTTCTCTGGAAACTGAAGAATAGTGTAATATGATTTATATGCAAACAAAATGAGTCTTGTATGGAAAGATTATAATCTTGCTTTTATTTATATTACCTGTGTCGTTCTCTCTAGACATGTGTTTATGATCTCTGCATTTTTATGTAAGTAGCTGTGAGCACTGCTGCACAGTATAGTTGAAGATCAAAAAGATATGAAGACAGTTTATAAATCATGAAATTCTGTGCAAATAAATGCAAGATATTTACCTGTTTTTGTTTTTTAACTGTATTATGGATACCCTTGTTCTAGAAAGGTTTTAGACAGAGGGGTTGAAAACTGGTTTCATGTCCTCAACCATCCTACCTTTTACCATGTATATTTATTTATTAAGTACCTTATCCAGAGGCTACAAGTGGATGGTCCAGGGTTCTTTTTTTAAATTATTTTTTAAAATTATTATTTCTTTAAAAAAAAATTTTAAAAATTTTGAGAGACATAGAGCATGAGCAGGGAAGAGGCATAGAAAGAGAGAGGGAGACACAGAATCCGAAGCAGGCCCCAGGCTCTGAGCTGTCAGCACAGAGCCCGACGTGGGGCTCGAACTCCCAGGCTGGGAGATCATGACCTGAGCTGTAGTCAGATGCTCAACCAACTGGGCTGTCCAGGCGCCTCTATTATTTCATTTTTAGAGAGAGAGTGCCAGTTGGGGGAGTGGCAGAGTGGGAGAGAGAGAATCCCAAGTAGGCTCCATGCTCAGCGCAAAGCCCAACACGGAGCCCACTCCCACAACCCTGGGATCATGACCTGAGCTGAAATCAGGAGTTGTATACACAACCAGGTGAGCCACCCAGGTGCCCCTCAGTCATTTTATATTTAGCTGAACTTATTTTAAAAACCCAGTTCTACCACTGTTGTCTTATTTCTAGGTGATTCGCATTTTTACCTGTCTCTGTATTTGATTTGTAATTATTTAAGGCAGTTTAACTACAAAATACCACAGATTATTAAAAGTGAAGAGAAAGAAGAAGTAAAAACAAAGGGTAAGGATAAAATGAATCAGAATCTAGGCCAAAAAGGTGTATCACAATGTTCTTGCTACAGGGAGAGCACAGATTTAATTCTTAGCTTTTTGTGAGCTAACAGGAGAAAAAAACTGTTAAGGTTATTTTCACAATGTTCTTAGAGTAAAAGTAAGCCAGTTAATTCAGAAGGGTAACTAACTACTTGGCACTATCAGATTAGAATTTCTCATAAGGGTCTTCATTAGTGAGGATTATGTGCTATTTTCATTACCCTCAGCAACATCTCTAAGGTAGATGGATGTCTAGTATTTAATAATCATATGGAAAGACCAAGCATATCATGTGAGAGTCAGTCTGAAAAAATATGTACATCATCCTTTGGTGTCTGACCAATGTATATAATTTCTCTTAACCCAAGTTTTGGTGTATTGAGATTGTACCTAAAGTGCAGAAGTTGCACATTTTATTTTTGAAAAGTTTATTTAGGGACACTGGGTGGCTCAGTCAGTTAAGCATCCAACTTTGGCTCAGGTCATGATCTCATAGTTCGTGGGTTTGAGCCCCTCATCGGGCTCTGTGCTGACAGCTATCTCAGAGTCTGGAGCTTGTTTCAGATTCTGTGTCACCCTCTCTTTCTGACCCTCCCCTGTTCACGCTGTCTCTCTCTCTCTCTCTCTCTCTTTCTCAGAAAGAGAGAGAAAAAAAAATTTTTTTAAGTTGATTGAAAGAGAGAGAAAAAAAAATTTTTTTTAAGTTGATTTATTTCTGAGAGAGAGAGAGAGCACACCTGAGGGAGGGGCAAAGAGAGAGGGAGAAAGACTACCAAGCAGACTCCACACTGTGAGGAGCCCAACATAGGGCTGAATCCCATGAACCATGAGATAATGACCTGAGCTGAACCTAAGAGTTGGGCGCTTAACCAACTGACCCATCCAGGCACCTCTATATATGTAAGATTTAAGTGTTTTTGTGAAAACTAAGTTTTACCCAGATAAAACTTGCATGAATGCTTGTAGCGTAAGGTATTTTTAGAAAAAAAAATTTAAATCTGCTGCATAACTCTCTTGTTTGAAGGTACACAAAGCAGTATTCTTCCAAAGTATCTCCAAAGAGTAAAATCATTAAGTAGACTTAAAGGAAAAAGGGGACAGTACACAACCCTATTCTGTGCTGCTGGAAATTGTCTCAGCAGGAGACCATTCTAATGGATCAGGACGCATGATAGTTTTTGCTTAGATTAAATGTAAGGAGGTACTGTTTTTATTTATGTCTGTAATAGGTAAGGTCTCTACTCTCACGAAATATACTGATGGCTCTGCCCCTTAAAAAGATTTTTTTCTTCAGCTGTACTAGAACTGCAGTTCTGTATCTTAATTATCTTCACTACTGAATCTTTTGAATTCAGGGTCAAAACCTATTTTCTGATGACTGCCCTTTGTATTTCTCAGTTTTCTATCTTTAGCCTCAGCTTTCTGCAATACTGTATTTTCCAACTGCTTAAAATAATTTTGCATTTGGATATTTTATTGTCCTATTTTATTCAACATATTATTTTTCCTTCTTCTAAAACCTGCCTCAAAAAATTTCCAATCACTTCCATGTTTTTAGTCTTAAAAATTTTTTTTTTGGGGTGTTTATTTATTTTGGAGCGAGAGACACAGAGTGTGAATGGGGGAGGGACCGAGAGAGAGGGAGACACAGAATCCGAAACAGGTGCCAGGCTCCGAGCCGTCAGCACAGAGTCCACTGTGGGGCTGCAACTCACAAACTGCGAGATCATGACCTGAGCCAAAGTCAGCCGCTTCACCAACTGAGCCACCCAGGTGCCCCATCTATTTTTTTAGTCTTTCAGTTTATAAAGCTAACTTAATCTTCAGCTCATTCTCTTTATCACCTTCTTTCCTGTCCCCTCCTTCTCGCCTTACTTTTTTAATAGATTGTACATTCATTTAGGGATGGATGCATTTTCTTATCTTTCATCTTAAAACCTCACAGCACAGAGCCTAACATAATGGTTAATGAATGAATTGAATGGTATGTATAGCTCACATCTTCTAATTATATTCCACATTATATAAGTTTCTTGTGGGCAGGAACTATTTCTTAACATTGCTTTTATGTCACATGTAACTTTCCTGTGTGCTGAGCTACATGGGACACAGGTACATATTGTTGGGTTTGAATACGGGGTACTTGGTAGATCCTCAGTAAACAAATTGAATAATTGATACCCAAGAATATACTTCTCAGTTATCTGTTTCAGTAGAGGTAAACATTGCTGCGGATAATAGTAAACTGGAAATTAGTTCAGTTGAGAGACACTGCAGGTTTTCCAGTTGTATTGTCGTAACACCTGGGCAGTTGTCTTTGGATGTAAACAGGGAATCTGACTTTAGAACTAGAGAGGGTCATCTTCAAGATCAAGAGCAAGTAGTGGGCCATGTCAAAAAAAATTCCACTTTTGGGGTGCCTGGGTGGTTCAGTCAGTTAAGTGTCTGACTTCAGCTCAGGTCATGATCTCTCAGTTTGTGGGTTCAGGCCCTGCATTGGGCTCTGTGCTGACAGCTAACTCAGAGCCTGGAGCCTGTTTCGGATTCAGTGTTTCCCTCTCTCTCTGACCCTCCCCTGCTCATGCTGTCTCTATCTCTCTCTCAAAAATAAATAAAACATTTAAAAATTTTTTAAAAACATTCCACTTTTGCTTATTTGCAGTTTGACCATAAAGCTCTTTTTTAAAAAAAATCATTCCCACTGAGGCACCTGGGTGGCTCAGTCAGCTAGCCATCCAACTCTTGATTTAGGGTTAGGTCCTCACTGACAGCACAGAGCCTGCTCTGGATTCTCTCTCTTTCTCTCTCTCTCTCTCTCTCTCTCTCTCTCTCAAAATAAGTAAACATTAATAAAAATAAAATTCTGGATTCTTTCTCTCTCTCTCTCTCTCTTTCAAAATAAGTAAACATTAATAGAAATAAAATTCCCATTGCTTTCATCCCAGTCCAGGCCTCTGTCATCTACTTCCAACTTTCCCTTGCTTTAATATCTCTGATGTATTATCTCCAAAACAGTCATTACGAAATACCAGTTTTAAAACATTGCTCCTTTGCTTAAGAATTGCAGTGTTTCCTGCAGTGTCATAATTCTTTCGGACTGTCTGCATTAGGATTCACCAGATCTTATGCTAAAAAAAAAAAGAAGGCACATAGCACAGTATGTCTTCTATTATTTGTATGACTGGAAGTATTAGAAAACTATTTTCTTGTGTTACGGCGGTGGATCTTTTTGTGTGTGTGACTTGATTTTAACTTAAAAACTGTTGGGGCACCTGGGTGGCTCATTCGGTTAAGAATCTGACTTCAGCTCAGATCATGATCTCGCTGTCTGTGAGTTCGAATTCCGCATCAGGCTCTGTGTTGGCAGCTGAGAGCCTGGAGCCTGCTTTGAATTCTGTGTCTCCCTCCCCTGCTCACTCTCTCAAAAATAAACTTAAAGGGGCGCCTGGGTGGCTTAATCGGTTAAGCGTACGACTTTCCCTTAGGTCATGATCTCGCGGTTCGTGGGTTCGGGCCCTGCGTCCGGCTTTGTGCTGACTGCCAGCTCGGAGCCTGGAGCCTGTTTCAGTCCGTGACTCCCTCTCTCTCTGACCCTCCCCTGCTCACCCCCTGCTCACGCTGTCTCTCTCTCTCTTTCTCTCCTAGAAATAAGTAAAACATTTAAAAATAATATAAAATAAACTTTAAAAAAAAAAAAAAAACCTCGGGCGCCTGGGTGGCCTAGTCGGTTAAGCGTCCGACTTTCGCTTGGGTCATGATCTCGCGGTTCGTGGGTTCGAGCCCCGCGTCGGGCTCTGTGCTGACTGCCAGCTCAGAGCCTGGAGCCTGTTTCAGTCTGTGACTCCCTCTCTATCTGACCCTCCCCTGCTCACGCTGTCTCCCTCTCTCTCTCTCTCTCCTAGATAGAAATAAAACATTAAAAAATTAAAAAAAAAAAAAAACAACAAAAACAAAAACTCTTGTAGCTGTGCTTGTCTAATTGTCCCCTTGGTTAACATTTGTAAGCAGAAACTGGAAAAGTAATATGCATGTTGGAATATAAAAAGGTCTTTAATTTCTAACATTTTTAGTATAAAGTTGAGACAGCTAATTGATTTTCTATAGGATTTTAAAATTGGTGTACTTTATCTAGTAAATATTAATCAGTGTTCAATCTTTAAAAAGAAAAAAAAATATATGGAATCCAGCCCCAGGGAGCTGGACTTTGATTTTTGCTCATATTTCAGAATTTAAGTTGTTTGGAATTTTAAAAAAGAAGAATGAGTAAAGTAATACAGTGCACCTTTAGTTGCGAGAACATATTAGGTTTTGATTTCAGTTTTACTGTGATGCCTGTAGAAGTCATTTAGAAATATTTATTAGGTACCAATTGTGTGTTAATTACCATGACATTTGATAGAGATAACAATGAGAAATACGTCAAGATTGGGGCTTTGGAGGAGTGTTGTTGAGGAAACATCAAGGCAGATGATTGCAGTGTAGTGTAAGAAGTGTTAACTATGTGTATGTATAACTGAAATCACAGAAGAGGGAGTTACGCTGCTTAATTTTTTTGGTTAAAACTAAATACCTCAAATTCTGCTATTTATGCTAGTTGCTGAGAACTTTGCTAATATTCTTTATTTTTTTTAATGTTTATTTATTTATTTTGAGAGAGAGCATGAGCAAGGGATGGGCAGAGAGAGAGAGAGGGAGAGAAAGAACCCCAAGCAGTCTCTGTTGTCAGCACAGAGGCTGACTTGGGGCTCAATCCACAAACTGTGAGATCACGACCTGAGCTGAAATAAAAATTGGATGCTTAACCTAAGACTGAGCCACCCAGGCGCCCTGCTAATGCTCTTTAAATACCATTAATAAGTATTAGGTTGAACCTGTAAAATTGCCATAATTGGCACTTTAATATGGTTTAACCCTTAATAGTATTTTGGTATGACAGTTAGAATAAAACATGGTTAATGGCTTTTGCCAACACTGTTTGATAGTTGTTGAACAATTGATATTTTGTTAAAATAAAGTCTTGACTATTGAATAAATGGCATTTTGGACAACATTTTTAAAACTTCAGCTTCGTTTCTCTTTTTTAAGAAGATAAATACGAGGGTGCCTGTGTGGCTCAGTCATTTAAGTGTTGACTTTGACTCAGGTAATGCATCTCATGGTTCATGAATTTGAATATCACATTGGGCTCTGTGCTGACAGTGCCCTATGTGGAGCCTGCTTGGGATTCTCTCTCTCCCCCACTTCTCTCCTTCTCTCCCTCCCTCCTTCTCTCCCTCCCTCTCTCTCTGTCTCTCTCTCTCCCCCTCCCTCCCTCCCTCCCTTCCCCCACTCATATTCTGTTTCTCTCTCAAAATAAACTGTAAAAAAAGATAATATGTATGAAAGAATTCCATTAAGTATAAATTGCTATGCAATTATAAATTATTTTATTATTGCCTATGACTGTGGCACTATAGTTAACAAATTTGGAAGTTTTGCTTTCAAAGTTTGATTCCCTACAAACATTTGTTGAGTGCCAAGACCCTGTGCCTGGTTCTAGAGAGGCAAAGAAATTCAGTTCACTGTTTGCCTCAGGAGGTCAATGTGGTACTAGAGATAGCATGTATATAGTTACTTAAAAAGAATGTGGGAGGCAGCACAAGGTAGCATCAGTGATTTTTTCAAATTTATCTTAACTGGAAAATTTTCCCCAAAAATCTCTTATGCAGAAACTCAATATATAAGCAGATAAAAAGAGAATCTTCCATACCTGGCCTCCTCTCTGTTCACATTCCTGTGTTTGAAACCATTGTTGTGGGAGTTCAAGGCAACCCTGGCTTGAATGCTGGCCTTGCCACTGTCCAGCTGTTTAACCTTGTATACATGACGACTTCAACTGTTGAATGAAGATATTAATTTTTTTGCTGGTATTATAAGAATTAAGCATTTTAGGAAAGAGGCCTAGCATGTAGTGTCAGTAAATGGTAATTAGGATTACACGTAGATGATGACACAATGAGACTAAAAAAGGGAATTTACTTCTGCCAAGGGTGGGGTGGGCTAGCCAGCCAGGGAGGGCCTCACAGAGGCAGTGATAGACTGCTTTCAGGCTGAATCTTGAAGGGGAAAGGAAAATTTCAAAACATGGTAAGGGGTGTGTACCCCAAATAAAACATTTAATAATGAAGACTTGGACATGTGGAATGCTACCTCATTATACCTTTCTGGAGATAATGGCCATACCTGTATTCTAGGTAGTGTTTCCTTACATTCTTTGACTCCCATTTTAGTATTAGTCTGGACTAGGCCAGGGTGAGAGTCACTAACTTTCTTTAGCTAGCTAATTAAACTGATTGTTTAACTAAAGGGGAAAAAAGGTACTCTAAACCTGAATTTGTAAGCCATGCCTTGGTTGGAGTGAATGGTGCATTTACAGGAAAGTCCTTTTAAAAAAAAAAAAAAAAGATTTATTTTTTTGAGAGAGAGAGTGAGTGAGCAAGTTGGGGAGGGTCAGAGAGGGAGAGAGAAATCCTAACAGACATGGGGCTCTCACGAACCATGAGAGTATGACCTAAGCCAAAACCGAGTCAGATGCTCAACTGACTGAGCCACCCAGATGCTCCATAGGCAAGTCCTTCCTAATTGTAATTGCATTAGTGTATTGGAAATTAGGAATCTTTATGTCCTCCTCTGAGGTCTTAGTAGGTAGTTAAGGGTTGTTTTTTTTTTGCCTGAGATTGCACTTAATGGGACTACTGCTATGGATAAGTTGCAGGTAGATATTTGCTTTAGATTTTTTGGAAAGAGCTAGGAAGTTTTAGTTTCTAGGAAAAACTATGGATCATCATTATTATTATTTTATGTTTTATTTATTTTTGAGAGAGAGAGAACGAGAGGGGGAGGGGCATAGAGAATTGGGGGGACAGGATCCAAAGCGTGCTCTGTGCTGAGATCAGAGAGCCCAGTATAGGACTTGGACTCACTGAACTGAAGTCAGAAGCTTAATCGACTGAGCCACCCAGGTTCTCTTAGTGAATCATTATTGGATACTTTTTTCTACCCCAACAATGAAGTATTTTTCCTTTTTATAACCATCAGATTTTATTATTTGTTTTTAACTTATATTTTGTTTATTTTTGGGGAAGTGTACACAAGCCACAGAGGGTGAGGGGTGACTGGAGAGAGAGAGAGATAGAAAGAGAGAAAGAATCCCAAGCAGTCTCCATGCTCAGTGCAGAACCCGACAGGAGGGTCATTCTACCCTGGGATCATAACCTGACCCAAAATCAAGAGTTGGACACAACTGACTGAGCCATCCAGGTGCACCTATAACAATCAGATTTTAGACAAAACATTTTCAGTGTGATAGACTAATACATTGAAGGAGTATTATAGTGAAGGAGGTACAGAAAGAAATTAAGGTATAGATACATAAAATCATATAGCACTTACTGTATACCAGGCACTGTTGTAAGCACTTTACATGTAATCAATTCATTTAATCTGCCTGACAGTTCTGTGAAAGAGATACTATTACTATTAGCAAAAGTAGCCGGCATCAGTTAACTTAGTTTGTTTGGCTAAGGGAGTTTGTAAACTATGGCTGGCAAACCAAATCCTGCCTGCTCCTTGTTTTTGTACAGCCAGTGAGCTAAGCATTATTTTTACGATTTTTAGTGCTTGAAAAAGCAAGAGAATATTTTGTAAAATTTTATTTTGTAAAAAACTTGTACAGTTTATAAATTTTATCAGTTTGTTTGAAAAATTGCATGAAATTCAGTGTCCATAAAGTTTTAGTGGAACAGAAACAACCTATTTCTTTTCATACTTGTTTTTTAATAATTTTTTTCAATTTTTAAAATTACAGTTAACATACGGTGTAATATTAGTTTCAGGTGTACAATATAGTGATTCAACACTTAAATATATCACCCTGTGCTTATCACAAGTACTCTCCTTAATTCCCCATCACCTGTTTATCCCATCCAGCCACCCTTCTGGTCACCATCAGTTTGTTCTCTTTAGTTAAGAGTCTGTTTCTTGGTTTGCCTTTCTCTTTTTAACCCTTTGCTCATTTTGTTACTTAAATTTCACATGCGAGTGAAATTGTACAGTGTTTGTCTTTCTTTGATTTATTTCACTTAGCATAATACTCTCTAGCTTCATCTTTGTCTTTGCAAATGGCTTTTGAGTATTGTTTATTGTTGTTTTCTTGCTATGGAAACTGTTAGGTTGGCAAAACAGTTGCCAGCTGTTTTGCCTAAAATATTTACTTTATGGCTCTTTACAGAAAGTTTGCTCACCCCCAGTCTATGTAAATAGGAGAGAAGATACAATCAAAATAAAAGGTGGGGTGCTTGGATGGCTTACTTGGTTAAGTGTCTGACTCTTGGTTTTGACTCAGATCATGATCTGTGTCACAGTCTGTGAGTTCGAGCCCTGCATATGCTCTGTGCTGACAGTGTGGGAAGCCTGATTGAGATTCTCTCCCTCTGTCTGTACCCCACCCCTACCCCTCCATACCGACTCTGCCCTTCTTAAATCAATAAACTTAAAAAATTGTTTAAAAATAAAAGGTAATAAAATTGATATAGATGCAAAAGAATGTGTCTTTGTTAGAACATACCAGGAAGACTAGTTACATAATGAATAAGTCAGTTGTATTTTCTTCTTGAAGTATTTTTTAGGAATCTTTAACAAAAGCTTAACTGTAATGAAAAATGCTAACTTCTTTCAAAATGTTGGATTGACTTCTTTTTCCTGTTAGTATCTCTTCATGGTATATCTGAGGAGTCTTGTAAATATATATACTATGGTTTTGTTTTTTGTTGAGAGAGAGAGAAAGTCCACGCGTGTGTGCTCGCGCACATGTGCAGGGGAAGGGCAGAGGAAGGAAGAGAATCTTAAGCAGACTCCATGCCCAGTATGAAGCCCAATGCAGGGATCCATCTCAAGACTCTGAGGTCATGACCTGAGCTAAAACCAAGAGTCAGATGCTTAACAGACTGAACCACCCAGGCGACCCTTATAAATATTATTTTGAATTTGAGTGGCAGTTGGAATTACCAGTGAAATCTGAGTACCTGGGCCTTGTTAATTTTATTTTTGTCCTTAGAGCCCAGATACCATTTTCTGACACTGATGATTTCTTGGTAAAATGTTCGTAATTTTGCTTTTGACCTTTTAGGACTGGCTGTAGTTTATATTGTTGAGGGTATGGTTCTCTACTGAGGATGTGCATCAGAATCACTTGGAGACATTTAAAAAATTTAGGTGCCTCCTCAGAATCTCTAGATGAGGCCCTTTACCAGGATTATCTTTAGGAAGTTCTCAAGTGGTTCTAATGTGCACTCCTTGTTACTTCCTTCTTCAACTATTTTAATAAATCTAGATTGACAAAAATATTTATGTGCCATTTATTGTTCTGTTCCCATAGATGTTTTTCAACTTAAAGAAAAATTATCTGAATTGATATAAGCTTGCAGAGGTCAGTGGCATCACTTTGTTGAATTCATTTTCTTTTGATATCACTTAATTGTATAATAGAATGCAGATTGAAAGTTAGAGAACAAGAAGTATAATTCAGTATTCTTCATTTTTTATAAGGCATTTACTTGGCATCATGGAATCCCAGAGAATCTGGAATAATAGATTTGATAAAGTAAACCACAACTTATAGGAAACAAAACATCTTTTTAAAAAGTTTTTTTTTTAATAGTTTATTTATTTTTGAGACAGAGACAGAGCACGAGTGGCGGAGGGGTAGAGAGAGAGGGAGACACAAAATCTGAAACAGGCTCCAGGCTCTGAGCTGTCAGCACAGAGCCCGATGCAGGGCTCGAACCCACTAACTGCGAGATCATGATCTGAGCCGAAGTCGGACACTTAACCCGACTGAGTCCCCCAGGCGCCCCAACAAAACATCTTTAGGAGGAATATTTGAGAACCTTTTGTCAATATTCTTAGCAGGCTGTGTGTCTGTAAAATAACCATATAAATAGATCTTTTTCTTTGTTTTCATTTAAGTGTTCCATTTCATTTTGACACTAAAGTAAATTTACAAGAAAAAAATGACCCACAATCTCTAAAATCATATTAAAACAAGAAATGTTTGTCTTGGGGTGCCTGGGTGGCTCAGTCGGTTGAGTGTCCGACTTTGGCTCAGATCATGATCTCATGGTTTGTGGGTTTAAGCCCCACATCGGGCTCTGTGCTGACAGCCAGCTCAGAGCCTGGAGCTTGTTTCAGATTCTGTGTCTCCCCCCATCTCTGACTCTCTCCTGCTCATGCTGTCTCTCTCTCTCAGAAATTAAAAAAAAAAATGTTTGTCTTATTCACATTCCCTTTTACTGTTGATAGGCATGCATAGTTGTATCATACATAATAGCTGGTTCAAGATAAAAAGTACTGGAAACTATATAAAATAAAATCTAAGGGGTGCCTGGGTGGCTCAGTCGCTTAAGCGTCTGACTTCAGCTCAAGTCATGATCACACGGTTCATGGGTTCGGGCCCTGCGTTGGGCTCTGTGCTGACGACTAGCTCAGAGCCTGGAGCTCACTTCAGATTCTGTGTCTCCCTCTCTCTCTGACCCTCCCCTGCTCATGCTGTCTCTCTCTTTCAGACATAAATAAATAAAACATGAAAAAAAAAATTTTTTTTTTTAATCTAAATAAATCAGAATTTGTTCTTTGGAACCTTCGGCTGTTCAGAATGGCTTCATGCCTTAAATCAAAGAAGAAGAGGAAACTCTTTTTTAGTCAGTGAAGAAGCAATATTTGAGCACCCATCAACTAGTAAATACTGCTTGGATGAAGGTTATACCTAGCATGTTTGATGGATGTGCCACAAGAATGTGAAGATGCATCCTGATTCATGTCCATAAAGGGAGAACGAAGAAATGATGAGGGAGACAGGCCAAGAAAAAAGAAACCAGGAGAAAAAAAAAGGAAGAGAGGAAAGATCAGCAGTAATGAGACTGTGCTTATAAATTATAATCGTAGTGAATATCAAAAACTTTGCCAAGAGTGTGATGAAAATACTGAGGGGGTAGGATGAGTTCTCATTTACCTATTTTGCATGTCAGTAGCCCTTGTTTGGATATCTTTCTTGTTTATTGCAGATTGGAAGCAGTTTTTTACATTTGGTAACCCTTGAAGGCTTTAATTTGCCTGGAGGATATATCCAGGGAATAGAGTTTAAGCACTGTGAGGGATGAAGAGTATTCATTCAAGTAGAGTTCTTTGACTGGCTAAGTCTATAATAATAAAGTCTGCTCTATTACAGCAGTACTGAGGATATGGAGGTATATTAGGGATCTCCAGAGAAAGAGAACCAACAGTATGTGTGTATATATTTAAAAGAAAAAAGTAACAATCTCTGTCTCTTTGTCTCCGTCTCTCACTCTTGCTCGCTCTGACTCTTGGGGGAGTTGGTTAGATTTTAAGGAATGGCTTACATGATTGTGAAGGTTGGTAAGTCCAGAATTTACAGGGTAGGCTGTCTGGATGGAGATCCAGGGAAGAATTGAGTTGCATCTAGAGTCCAAAGACAATCTGTTCTCAAAATTCCCTCTTCCTCAGAGGTTGTGTAGGTCTTTTCTCTTGAATCCTTCAACTACTTGGTTGCAACTCATCCAGGTTATAGGATTGGGTGTGTGTGGGGGGTGTAATCTGCTTTACTCAAAGTCAACTGATTTAAATGTTAATCTCATCTAAAAAAATACCTTCATAGCAATATCTAAACAAGTGCTTGACCAAATATCTGGATACTGTGGCCTGGCCAAGTTGACACATAAAATTAACTATCACAGAAGGTATAATAGAAACCATCTCATAGCATGATTCCAGTCTTATAGTGACAGGCAAAAGACAAAGTCAAAAAATATTGATCCTAGAAGAAAGAATGAACATCTAGGTATGATTTATATTGGTGTTTCTTAAATCTAAGTTTGTTAGATTTCACAGTTCTAAAGCTATTTCTGCCTTGTTTCTTCAGGTTCATGATCTCGTTATGGAGCCTCTATTTACAACACTTGCCTTTAATATTAGAGTTACTAGGGTTGAGATTGGTAGGAATAATTTCCAGTGAAAAAATGGTATCTTAATTCTTGGCCAAAGGTGAATTGAAAAATGCAAGATATTTTATATATACCCAGATAACTTATTTGATGAGCAATTTAAATTTGTCAAATTGAGATTAGTTTTTGGCTGTAATTAATAGGAAGGGAAGAAATAGCGTAGCTGTTTGAAGACTTTTTCAGTGAACTGTGTGCCTGAGCTTAGTCTTTCCCTCAATGATGAATCAACCTAGTCTTGTTTTTATTATTGCCTGCCAACAGCAAGTCCCAACATGGGCCTCCAGGCTGAAGCAGAGTAAGAACAAGTAGACATTAAAGCCCTGATGTTTGATTAAAAACATTCAGTGATCTGGGGCGCCTGGGTGGCTTAGTTGGTTAAGCGTCCGACTTTCGCTCAGGTCATGATCTCGCGGTTCGTGGGTTCGAGCCCCGCGTCAGGCTCTGTGCTGACTGCCAGCTCAGAGCCCGGAGGCTGTTTCAGTCTGTGACTCCCTCTCTCTCTGACCCTCCCCTGCTCACGCTGTCTCTCTCTCTCTCTCTCTCCTAGAAATAAATAAAAATTAAAAAATTAAAAAAAAAAATTCAGTGATCTAACATTTTCAAATTGTGGGCATGGAAGAATCCTTATACTTAATTGTTTACACAGAGCACAAGATACCGCAAGGACAATTAATATTTTGGTTAATTTTGCCATCCTCATTTTTATTAGAAAATGATTTCAGGGGCGCCTGGGTGGCTTAGTCGGTTAAGCATCCGACTTTCGCTTAGGTCATGATCTCGCAGTTCGCGGGTTCGAGCCCTGCGTCGGGCTCTGTGCTGACTGCCAGCTCAGAGCCTGGAGCCTGTTTCAGTCTGTGACTCCCTCTCTCTCTGACCTTCCCCTGCTCACGCTGTGTGTCTCTCTCTCTCCTAGAAATAAATAAAACATTTAAAAAAAAGAAAAAGAAAATGATTTCAGAACGCTAGAAACTTATCTCTGTAGATGGGAAAGTGAGGAAATTATAAAGATTGATTTAAGGAAATGAAGTTACTCTTAGGAGGTACTTTGTTGTCATATGTGATCTCATGGATTTAAACTATATAAGTGGGTTATTTTTCAGAATATTCAGTGCATTGGCTTCATAGGTAAGTTTTCTTATTTTTTCATAATTTGACTGCATTGCTATATATCATTAAAGATGCAGTTTTAAATATTTTTCTTAGACTAATATTCAGAGTCAGATATTGAGAATTTAAAGAAACCTATAATCTGATGTCATGTTAAGGGGCATCATCTTGATAAAGTGATAATTTGCAGGTACACTCAAAATACCCACCACTAATTATTTAAATGAAAGGTGTTCCTTCTTTTACCCCATACCTTCGGAACTGTGCAAATCAAAACACATATGTGTGTTCTGATAGGGTAGTTATACATAGATCTGCATGATTTGGATGGTGCAGACAGTTCAGAGACAGTAAGGGGAAAAGAAATGGCACAAGTGGAAAAATAAAACCGTTCTTTTCCAGAGGGCAAGACTGTGTGTGTTTTGGGAGAGGATTGCTTCAGTTTTCATTTCTCAAAGTTTATAGAACATCAGTCATGTGACAGTAACCAGACCACACACTTTCTTCATTATACTATGTGAAATTGTCAGAAATTAAGTAAGAAGAACTTTGATAAGAAAGCATGTCGCACGGGATGCCTGGGTGGCTTAAGTTGGTTGGGTGTCCAACTCCTGGTTTCAACCCAGGTCATGATCCCAGGTTGGTGGGATCTAGCCCTGTGTTGAACTCTGCAGTGAACATGGAGCCTCTCTCTCTTTCTCTCTCTTCCCCCCTCCCCCCGCACATGCTCTCTCTCTAAAATAAAATTTAAAAAAATTTAAGAACCAGATTATTAAGTAGAACATTATGACATGTAACATGAATAGGCAATTTGATGTCTTTTTTGTTGGATGCTGGTTATATATGCTCTTAAAAAAAAACCTTGGTCTGATTCTTGAGAAACATAATGTATGGCCAGCATAACTGAGAAAGTAGCTTTTAGTTATCTAAGTCAAATTGAGGTCTTAATTCATTAAATTATAGACAAGTATTTTTTTCATCCTGTTTTACCACCTTGTTGAAAAAATGGTTAGCTTTATTTTGCTTTATTGAAGTATTGTGTACAAAATCTATGTAAAGATATTAGGATAAAATGGTAAAAATAGTTGGAAGTGTCAAGACAGGTATATCTGTAATATGAATAGTAATGCAGATTAATAAAATATCTTATGTCCCATTACTGACTTTGAGAAAAATTCTATTTTTTGGTACTGAGCTACAAGCTTAATGATTTGCAGAGTACCATGTAGCATGCAGTTTATTGGAAAACAACAGATTTTATTGAACTTCTGAAAATTAACTGTTGTGCAAAGGTACTCGGTATATCTTGATTGACAGTAGTTTGGGTTTTTTTTGTTTTTGCTTTTTTTTTTTTATTTCTAGGAGAGAGAGACAGCATGAGCAGGGGAGGGTCAGAGAGAGAGGGAGTCACAGACTGAAACAGGCTCCAGGCCCTGAGCTGGCAGTCAGCACAGAGCCCGACGCGGGGCTCGAACCCACAAACCGTGAGATCATGACCGAAGCGAAAGTCGGACGCTTAACTGACTAAGCCACCCAGGCGCCCCTTGATTGACAGTAGTTTCTGCCTTGCCTCATTGCTATATCTGGAAAATATTGTTTGGATTAGGATTAAGAGCTATAATTTAATATGTGCTATTCAAGCAAGGTAGTAGAGAATCTGATGACCCTTTTTAAATAAAGCATGGTCAAGTGAGGATTTCATGAGAGCAGGAGCCATTGGTAATCATCCAATTACTGTAATATATGCCTTTGGTGGCTCTCCTTGTTTTTAAGTTTATTTACCTAGAGAGAACTGGGGAGGGGCAGAGAGAGGGACAGAGAGAGAATCCTAAGCAGGCTCCACACTGCCAGCACAGAGCCTGATGCAGGGCTTGAATTCACGAACTGTGAGATCATGACTTGTGCTGAAATCAAGAGTTGCATGCCTAACCGAGGGTGCCACCCAGGTGCCCCTTTTTGGTAGGTCTCCTAAGCTCTTAGATCTACATCTAATAATAAATAAATCTGATGATTTCCATTTTTTATGTTAATATGTAGTTATTTTTATGTTTTCCCTTACACACATCCTTTATTTTCTGTATTTTCCCTGTGTTATAAACTCCTGGTTTTTAGGAACCAATGTACAAAATAAATTATGAATGAAATACATTATAAAGTTTGTTTAGATAAGTGTGAAACCTATGAAACCACAGAAACAGAGAATGAAAATAATGTATTTTTTAATGTTTATTTATTTTTAAATTTTGAAAATTTATCTTGAGAGAGAAGCAGAGAGAATGACCTGGAGAGGGGCAGAGAGAGAGGGACAAGGCTCTCTCCGCGTTGATAGTGCAAACCTGCGCTCGAACCCAGGAATCATGAAATCATGACCTGAGTTGAAACCAAAAGCTTAACCACCTGAGCTACCCAGGTGCCCCTACCCCCTTCTCTTTCTATGGTGAGGTACCTACACCATGTGAGGTGTAGGAGAGCTGCATTTGTGTAGTAGACAAGCAGATACAATATTAGAATATAGGATGGTTAAGAATTCTACATTCCACAAAACCTACTGAAGCTTCAGTTTCTAGTGCTTAGGCAACACAGATATGATCTCTAAGAATGTCTGAATATTGACATGCAAATGAATAAATGAGACTCCTCTTTGAAATATGTTTGTAATATATACAAGTAGCTTAGAAGGGATTATTGAAATGCTGCCAAAATACATTTCAAAAATTTTAAGTCTTTTCATTCATTATGTTGATTTTGGAAGAATTTGTAAACCGCCTTAAAATGCATAGTAATAGTTTATATGTGCTTCTTTGAGGGAAGAGGTCTTGACTATTGACCCCCCAAAAAAAAAAAAAAAGATGAAGAACTCCTTCACCTGGTGGTATGAAAATACTGCCTGGTTTATTTGTACTTTGGGTTATAAGTATGGATTGTTCATTGCAACATATTCTAAATTATCTCTTGCTCCATTTGAGAACCAATTTATTTCTGTTGTCATGTGGTATCTTGCAATTATATGTTAAAATATGCTAAAAGTTAACAGAAAGTAAATTAGAAATACTGTACATTATATTATTCTTAGGTATAATACCTCAGTTACATACTTGTGATTTCTGATAGCATATATATATATATATATATATATATATATATATATACACACATGTACATACTATATATATATGTAGGAAATTGATAGAGGATGAAATAAGTAGATATAACCTACTTTCCAGGAAAGTTAGATGAATTACTCTGGGTTATAGAGTTGACAGGCTTAAATCCATCCACATCTTTGCATCTAGTGCTCATCATATTCATTGTCTCTCTTTACCATTTGTCATCAGTACTTACCTTGTAATAGCATTATTAGCATATAGTTAATAATAACATAAAGGTAGTAGTAACTAAAATTATTACAATAATATACTACATATAATAATATAATAACAAATTAAGAAGTCTTAGACTTAATCAACCTATTCCCTATTCTCTGATTATACCTTTTAGGCTGTTCTCCCAGCAAATAAAGACCTATCCTTTCTTGATCCCTCTACTCTCAATTTGCCTTTCCTGTTTCCAGTTTCTGCACAATGCAGTTTAAGCTCTCAGATCCATTATTTTGACTCTCACCATCCATTCATCACACAAACCTTGGAAACCCTCAGCCCAACCCTAGATCTCTAAATGTACGATTTTGTGTCTTCAGGCAGACATTACATATTTGCTAAGGAAGAATCACATATCTCTGAAGATGAGGACCACTAAAAATTAAGTTTCCAATCTAAAAAATGTACTTCTTGTTCCATTTCTTTGCCCTCAGTCTTCACAGCACCTGTTTAAAGTCTCTAAACTGAATGCTTTCTTTCTTACTCCCCCTACTCAGCAAATGACCTTACTTCCTGTTTACTCAAAATATAAAAAATAAACATATTTGCATCTTTTTGTCCTTTCTTTTTTTTCCTTTTTAAAAATGTTTATTTTAAAGAGAGACAGAGTGTTACTGGGGGAGGGGCAAAGAGCAAGGGATACACAGAATCCAGGGTCTGAGCTGTCAGCACACAGCCCAGCATGAGGCTTGAACTCACGAACTGTGCGATCATGACCTGAGCCAAAGTCTAAGAAGTCTAATGCTTAACTGACTGAGCCACCCAGGCACCCCTCCTTTCTTTCTAACACAGTGGAAAGAGGCAGCCCATCTTTATGTGTAAGACTTCTTCATATGGGATCTCACTCCTTTCTCATCTTCTCCCTTAGGTCCTTGTTGCATTGAGTATTTCCTTCTTCTGATTTAAAAAGACTTTATTATAGAGCATGTCAGTCCATAAATAAAGTTAGAGAATAGTGTAATGAATCCTCTTTGTACCATTACCCAGCTTCAACAGTTAATCAACCAAGGCCAGTCTTGTTTCCTGTATCTTCCATGTACATTCTTTCCACCCCAGGTTTTTTTGTTTTTGTTTTTGTTTTAATGTAATCTTTGCACCCAGTGTGGGGTTCAAACTCACAACCTTGAGATCAAGAGCCACATGCTCTACTGACTAAGCAAGCTAGGCACCCCGCCACTCACATTTTTTGACGCATATTCCAGGGATACCATTTTACTGATAAATTTTTATTTCTAAAAGACTTAAAAATAAGCAAAATACCACTATGACTCTTGAAAAATTAATAATTATTCTTTAACATCATCCATTCAATGTTCATTGTCCCTCACTTTTTGTCCATTGATTTGCAGTTGTTTGTTTTTTTTAAGTTTATTATTTATTTATTTATTTTTTTTATTTCTAGGAGAGAGAGTGAGAGAGAGACAGTGTGAGCAGGGGAGGGTCAGAGAGAGAGGGAGTCACAGACTGAAACAGGCTCCAGGCTCTGAGCTGGCAGTCAGCACAGAGCCCGACGCGGGGCTCGAACCCACGAACCGCGAGATCATGACCGAAGCGAAAGTCGGACGCTTTACCGACTAAGCCACCCAGGCGCCCCAAAGTTTATTATTTACTTTGAAAGAGAGAGAGTGAGTGAACACATGCTGGGGAGGGGCAGAGAGAGAGGGAGACCGAATCCCAAGCAGGCTCTGCACAATCAGCACAGAACCCAGTGCGAGGCTCAAACTCACAAACTGTGAGATCATGACCTGAGCTGAGCTCGAGGGTTAGACACTTAACTGACTGCACTACCCAGACGCACCAGCACTTCTTTATTTTTCAGACAATTTTTAAAAATCCAGATATGAATAAAGTTTGTAAATTGCAATTGGTTGATATGTCACTTGTGTCTTTTAACCTAAGTTTCCCTTTCTGACTCTTTCTTCCTTTCCTTGGAATATGAGGAAACTATGAGGCTTTTTTTATGAGGCTTTTCACAAATATTGGTGGTTATATCCCCATGATGTCTTTAACATACTCTTCTTCCCTCTGTACTTCTTGCAAATAGATAGTTGGAATCAGAAACTTAAACAGATTCAGATTTGATTTGGGGAAAGAATACTCTATAGGCAGTGCAGTGTTATTTTGTCAGGGGATATAATCGTGTCTGGTTGTCTGTTTGCCTTTGGTTGGTTGGGGGATGAAAATGGTGATATTAAAAATTCATCATTCCCTGGGGCGCCTGGGTGGCTTAGTCGGTTAAGCGTCCGACTTTCGCTTAGGTCATGATCTCGCGGTTCGTGGGTTCGAGCCCCGCGTCGGGCTCTGTGCTGACTGCCAGCTCAGAGCCTGGAGCCTGTTTCAGTCTGTGACTCCTTCTCTCTCTGACCCTCCCCTGCTCACGCTGTCTCTCTCTCCTAGAAATAAATAAAACATTAAAAATTTTTTAAAAAATTCATCATTCCCTTCTTCATTTCTCCCGTGTCTTTTTTTCCTCCACCAGTAGCATTTAAGCATCTCATTTGCTTGAGAAAAGCTCCTTTTCACCATTTCCACCTATTTCTAAGATATTTATTTGTGGCACTATCTTAACTTCATCTCCCTGTACTCATCAGCTAATTTAATTAGGCTTTCTGCATGTTAAACCATATCTTTATCATTTTACTGAAACCATTCTCATCAAGGTTATCGGTGAGCTATATACTGAATGGAGCAGACCCATTTCAGACCTTATTTTGCTTAATAGTTGGATACTTTTGGATACTGTTGATTGCCTCTTCTTCATGAAATACTCCTTTGGCTTCTGTGACATAGTCTCTCCTCTTTTTACATTTACCTCTTTCACTGCTTCCTCTCAGCCTCAGTTGTAGACTTTTTTTTTTTTTTTAAGTGTTGATGTTGTTCAGCGTGGCTCTAGCCTAGTCCTTCTGCTCATTTAGCTCTACACGTAATCTCCATGGGTCTTCCATTGTCATGGGCTTCAGTTACCATCTCTAAGCTGATAAGTACCAGAGTTCTTTTTTGTAGATCAGTTCTCTTCAGAGCTTTTTTGTACTACTTTGTACTAAAAATCTCAGGCAACTTGGAATCAGCATACCTAAAATGGAGTGAACCATACTTTCCTCATCCCCTCAGACATAGGAGTTTCCTGTTCAACTTCATTCTAAGCCAGAAATCTCTGGAAGTTATCCTTGACTCCTTGCCTGACCTTTCTCCCCTTCTTGCTGCCCACATCTAGTCAATCCTCTAAGACTTGCCTGGTAAATAATTTAAATCTGTCTAATTCTCTTCATTTCACTGCTGCTGTGCTGGTGTGAATCCCCATCATCTAATCACCTTCATTACTGTAAGCCTCCTGTCTGGTCTCTTCCTTTCCTGTTTTTCTGGTCCATTCTTCACTATATAAGCAGGAATATTTTTTTTGAAAAACTTACCTAAAGGCCCACCATTGCAGGGTGCCCGGGTGGCTCAGTTGGTTAAGCCTCTGACTTTGGCTCAGGTCATGATCTTATGGTTCATGAGTTTGAGCCCCACGTTGGGCTCTGTGCTGACAGCTCAGAGCGTGGAGTCTGCTTCAGATTCTGTGTCTCCATCTCTCTCTGCCCCTCCGCTGTTCTCTGTCTCTCTCTCAAAAATAAACAAACAGTAAAAATTTTTTAAAAGGTTCCCCATTGCCCCAAGGATAAATGTAAGACCTGAGCTTGTTTTGTGATCTACACCCTGCTTACCTCCTCAGCTTCATCCTGAAACATCACTCCCTATGTAGTAATACTTGTCCTGCTATTGGTACTATTTAAACTGCCTGTTTCTTGGCTGACTGTTTCAATAGACTGTGAACTTCTTGAGTGTAAACACCAAGTATTTTCTCTTATTAAACCTGGTGCCTGGTACATAGTAAGTCTTTTGCAAATGTTGAATTAGTAAGTTGTGCAGGACACAATTACATATTCAGTGATTTGTTTGTGCCTTGGTTTTATTGTTATTAAATCATCCTAGTATTCCAGATCTACTGTTATTCTTGTACACTGATAACTTTTTTTTGGCTAGAGGTAGTCTCTCTATAATTAAACTGAATCTGTGAGTTACCATTGTCCCAGATAATAGAATCCTATAGGCAGTTCAGATACTCACCATCATCAGATAGGCCTCACCCTAACATGACCTTTACCAGTGTTTGAGTCCCTAGATGCCTGGCTTGGTGACAGTTAATACTGAGAAAAGTGACGCTTAAATAGTTAGAAGTTGCTAAATACCAAAGAGAGATTGTTTTCTGAGCTGTCCATTGTGTTTGGTTCTCATTCCACTATTTATTACTGACATTAGTCATATTTTTTCTGGATTTAAACAGAGATGTGGTGGTTTTCAGCTGTCATTTGGAGTCAGCTGATCTCTAGGTTGTAAGAATCATTAAAGGTGATAAAATAAAATCCAGATTATATATGCTAGAATTGCTAAACAGTGAGGATTTTCATTAAAATCAATAGCCACCATTGGACACTCACTTTTTGACTCAGGGCTCATATTTAAAAGCAGGGTTTGCTCTCATTTTTCCTCCTTGACTGGCTTATTTGCCACTATATGTATCCCCTGTTCGTGTAATAGTGTGGTTGGCATGGCTTGAAAAAGGTACTCAAAAAATGGTCTCTTCTGTCCATGATTTGTCTCTTGATATGTGGTCTCACAAGCTGTTAATTTTTTGTTTTATTTAGAGGATGATTTCCTGTTTCTTTAAAAACATTTTTTTAATGTTTATTTTTTGAGAGGGAGAGAGAGAGACCGAGTGCCAGCGGGGGAGGGACAGAGATAGAGAGGGAGAGACAGAATCTGAAGCAGGCTCCAGGCTCTGAGCTGTCAGCACAGAGCCCAACGCTGGTCTCAAACCCATGAACTGTGAGATCATGACCTGAGCCGAAGTTGAACGCTTAAGTAACTAAACCACCTAGGCACCCCTCAAATATGTTTTCTAAATACAGTGGCAATTCTGTCTATTTTTGTACAGTGTGATAAAACAAAACTTGTTTTGTAAAATAGACTTGAAGAATAATTAAGAAATGATTCTTTGATTTTTCTTAACTTTCACCTACAGTTACTCTGATTGAACTGATTACAATACTTTTTAGATGTTAAGTAGAAATTGATTTTATATTGTTACAAATATAAAGGAAAGGCTCTGAAATAATTGAGTAATATTATCCAAATCTAGGTTAGAGAAAGATTGAATTACTATGTTGTGAGCACATAGACTCTAGGGGGTAGTCCATTAAGTTTGTTTTTTTTTTTAAGTTTATGTATTTGTGAGAGACTGCACAAGGGGGGGAGGGGGAGAGTGAGAGAGAGAGAGAGAGAGAGAGAGAGAGGAGAGAGAATCTCAAGCAGGCTCCACGCCGCCAATGCAGAGCCAGTTGCAAGGCTTGAACTTGTGAAACCATGAGATCATGACCTGAGCTGAAACCAAGAGTCAGATGCTTAACTGACTGAGCCATCCAGGTGTCCCTAAAACGCTTCTAAAGAACTTGAAATAACATTACATTGTTTCTTCATTAAATGCATTAGTTAAGAGGGCATGTGATTGCTAAATAGTTTATTTACATTATAAATAATATCAACTAATCTAAGGTTATTAGTGACTAATATTCAATCTTGAAGATTATTTCAGTTTCGGTTAACATCTTTGGCTTGTGGACACTGAAATCCTTTTTTCAGATTGTTTTTTGTAAATTAGTGTTTGTATTTTTTGTCTTTTAAAAATTTTTATTTTTAAATAATCTCTATATCCAGTGTTGGGCTTGAACCCATAACCCCAAGATTAAGTCACATGTTCCACCATGCACCCAAATTTTTTACTTTGAGGGAGAATTTTAGTCTAGAGACGTTATATGTTAATATTAATTTTAATAAAATTAATGTCTGTATTATCTGGCAGGTGACATGGTTGAGAGTGGGTAAATTTGAAAATAGTGCTTTTTGGGCTCAGTAACCTATAAAGATAGTTTAAAATATGTACTAATATGGCATTGATTGTAACAAAACATCATCTACCATTCATTAGCATCATAGTAAATCTCGTCTTTGAAAGTGTATACAGCAAACAGGAATGTAGAAATAATTTAAATTCTAAGTGAAAGAAATTATCTTCTCTCTTTCTGTTTTTCTCCTTAGGTGGAATGAACCCTATTTGTTGACTATCTCCTGATTACTGGTTGGATTCACTTGTAAAAGAATCGTCTTCCCCTGTGTGGACGCCACTTAGTGGCATATTTAATTATAAATCCAGGGATTGCAACACTTTTTGATTTCCCAAAGGAGGAACATACCACTATATCAAAGAAGCTTGATATTACAGCCAAAATGGTGCTGTCCCAGAGACAACGAGATGAACTGTAAGTTTCTCTGTTTTGTGTTTTCAAAAAAATTCTTTCATTAAAGACAAAGTAACAAGTTAAAATACAGCATTGGGAGATCTATTCTTAAATTCTTAAAGGATTGTTAGTGTTCAAATATTGGTTTGGGTAGTTAAAACTGGGTCTTATTTTGAAATAGTGTTATTTACCCTTATGACTTTATTGTGTAGAAATTTAAAGCAGAACAAACAAGTAAGTTACTTGGGATGTTTTATCCTAAGCTTGTCTTAAATGTGTTACATTCAGTAGGAAGGTAGAGGAATCAAAGTTCTTCTAAATATTTTGTCTAGAATCTGTGTATTCAGAAAATGAAAGCTTTTTTGTTGTTGTTAGAGCTAATGCCTTTCCTTTGCCTTCTTGTATTTTTTATCATTTATCTTCCATTGGCTAGTAAAGGATTTGATCTTTATGAGGTGGATAACATAGTAGTTAATACATGCATTAATGAAAGACATAAAATGATTTGGCCATGCTATTTTATAGTATCTTATAGCATCCTGTATTTTATAGCATTCTATTTTTATAAGGTAGAGGATAGGGAGGAATAATTTAGCTTCATGTCCTAAATTTAAAAATTTTTCTGTGGCTTTTTACAAAACCTTATTTGGGCGTAATTTCAAATTTGTGGTAAATTGTAAGATTAGTACAAAGAATACTTAATTATTTTACATTTTACTTTTTGTACCATCTGTTTTATCATTTGCACTCTCTACGTGTTTGTGTGTGTGTGTGTGTGTGTGTTTGTGTGTGTGTGTGTGTGTGTACACATGCAGGGTTTTTTCTTAAACCATTTGGGAGTAAACTGCATACATCAAGGGTCTTTACCCCAGGGGCACCTCAGTGGCTCAGTCGGTTAAGTTTCCAACTCTTGATTTCAGCTCAGGTCATGATCTCACACTTGGTGTCTTTGAGCCCCACATTGGGCCGCATGCTGGCAGTGCAGAACCTGCCTGGGATATTCATTCTCTCTCTCTCTCTCTCTCTCTGTCTCTCTCTCTCTCTCTCAATATGTAAACTAAAAAAAAGTCTTTACCCCAGATACTTGGGTGTGCAGTTCCTAAGAATAAGGATATTTTATAAAACCACAGGACAGTTAGCAATTTGAGTAAATACAACATTGATATGTTTATTGATTTAATCTGCTTTCCATATTCCAGTTTTGTCAGTTGACCCAAAAATGTCCTTTATGGCAAGATTGTTTTCCCCCTCTCCCCTCTCTTTGTTCTCTAGTACACTCTCTAGTAACCCAATCCAGGGTTAGGTATTGTATTTAGACATTTGAATGTCTCTTTAGTCTTCTTTAATCTGGAATATACCCTTAACCTTTCTTTGTTCTTTAGAACATTAATAGTCTTGAATAATAGTTTTTGGGTTTTTTTAATAGTGTGTTTTTCATTTTGTATCTAATATTTCTTCATGATTAGATTCAGGGTATATATTCTTGGCCATAATACTACATAAGTAATTTGTGTTCTTCTCAGGGTATCATGTCTAGAGACACATAATGTCTATCTGCCCCTCAGTGGCGATGATAATTTTGTTCCCTTAGTCAGGATGCCTGATTTCTCCACTGTATAGTTACTATTAATTCCTTTTCGATAAATATAAGTGGACCATGCAAAACGTTTCCATCAATATTCCCCTACTAGATTTAACATCCATTGATAATTCTTACATGAACCGTCGTTTACTACAGTGGTTGCAAAGTGATGATTTTCCTACACAACCACTCATTCTTTTTAATTTTTTTTTAATTTTTTTTTTTTTTATTTATTTCTAAGAGAGAGAGAGACAGCGTGAGCAGGGGAGGGTCAGAGAGAGAGGGAGTCACAGACTGAAACAGGCTCCAGGCTCCGAGCTGGCAGTCAGCACAGATCCCGACGCGGGGCTCGAACCCACGAACCGCGAGATCATGACCTAAGCTAAAGTCAGACGCTTAACCGACTAAGCCACCCAGGCGCCCCCCTACACAACCACTCATTCTATATATACCAGTCATCACTTAGCATTTTACTGTAATCAAGGGACTTTTCTCTTCTTCCTTTTATTTACTTGTTCTTTATTGATACGAACTCCTCTAAATTTTCAGTAGCTTTTATCATTAATTACATTTCTTATACTTTTGTTATTTGAATATCCCAGACTTCCATAGGAGCCTCTTTAGTTGGCTCTTATATATGCCCCTGTCTATGGGCACTTCCTTATTTTCTAGCATAACAAGGTGTTCCAGGCTTATTGTGTCCCCATCCTGCATTAATCCTAGAATCAGTCATTGCTCCAGTAAGCCCTGGTTTCTCTTAGTGGAGAATGGTATTAGACATCAAAATATGGGTACTAAGTGTACTTATTGCTACTGGGGTATTTGCTTCCTGGCCCTTAAAGTAGACAGAACCAAGAAATATGTATTTGTAAACACATATACAGACACTCTGGTACACATGTGTATTAAGGTTTCTCAGTCTTGTTATTGTTGACATGTTGGGCTGAATAATTATTTGCTGTGGGATCTGTCCTGTACACTGCTGGTTGTTCAGCAACATCCTTGGCCTCTACCCAAGGATGCTGCTACTAGATGGCAGAATAAAAAAATGTCTCCAGACATTGCCAACTCTCCGTGGGGGAGGGGGGGAATCTCCTCCAGTTGAGAACCACTGATATACATAGGCATGTACATCTATTTATTTTAGAAATCATGAGGCTATCCTTACACTTCTAAGTCCAATCTATTCCCAACAAGGTTGTTTCTTGTTTTCCTCTGGACCATATATGTGTCTTTCTTCTGTAGCAAGACCCTGACTTCCAGCAAGAGCAACACATGGACTCATTTGCTGGATCCTATAATACTTCCAAAATAGTTTCAGAATTGTTACACTCTTACTACTTCAAAAAAGAAACCTTCCTGGAAAGGGTTTAGAATTTGTATGTAGTTGTAGTTACCCACCCCCACCCCTACCCTCACCCCCGTGTTTGTAAGTTGTTTGGATTCCTTTTGTTGTTTCTCTCCCTTTTCCTATGGTTATGTTGTTCATTTGAAAAATAGTTGGGTTTATCCATTCTAGTTTTTCAGTTTTGTGTGTTTTGCATTTCCTTTCCCATCCTTGTTAATTTAATATTTTGGATGTTTAGACCATTATCTGTGCAAAAATGTATACTCCGAAGTATTACTGTCTTCTGAATCCCTTCTAAACTACTCCCTCCTTGCCCCATGTAAGAACCAACATGCTTTGTTTATTAAAGATGAGAGAGATATCTTTTTCTTGTTTCTCCTTTCTTAAGCAAAAGGTAGCATACTATATGTGCTCTTTTGCACTTGGCTTTTTTTCAGTTAGCAATATCTCCTGCAACTCACTCAATATCAGTTCATAGAGATCCTCTTTTTTCCCCCCTTTTCTTTTAACAACTGGATAGTACTCTACTCTGTATATACCATAGTTTCTTCAACCATTCTCCCATATTTGAACATCCAGATAGTTTCTCCTATTTTGTAATTAGAAATATTATAAGTAATAATTCTGCATATATAATTCTGTGTTATTGAAGGTGTATCTGGTTTTTAATCATTCTTGTTTCGAAGGCAGTTCAGATTTTTTTTTTCTAGATACCTGTGTGTGCCTTATTACCCTCCTAATCAAGATTAATATTTAAACATTTTGGCCAAAAATAGAGATTTTAATTTGAATAAAAATCAATTGATGAGAGATCCTAAGTTCAAATGGCCAAATTTGTAGAGAATTTTAGGGAAGAATTGACTTAAAGGTGCTCATTAAGCAAAGAATGTTTGTCTTAGATCGAAATGTAAATTTGGGGAATAGAAAAAATCTTGGAGTTTGTAGTAAGGAAATAAAATGATGGTTTTTGCTTTTTCTCCCATTTTTGAAAGTATTATGAATATATATTTGTTACGAGAGGAAGAAACAAATGTTTATATACTTTTTTTTGTTTTTTTGTTTATATACTTCTTACAAGTAAGATGTGTTTTGGCATTCAATTTACCTTTGTAACATTTTAGCATTTCTCATAGGTTGGATACCAATTAGCTTTTATTTTTATTTTATTTTTTGTTTATTTAGTTTTGACAGACAGTGCACAAGCAGGGAAGGGGGTCAGAGAAAGAGCAAGACACAGAATCCAAAGCAGGCTCCAGGCTCCGAGCCAT
Source organism: Proteles cristata cristata (assembly GCA_017311185.1). Lineage (NCBI taxonomy): Eukaryota > Metazoa > Chordata > Mammalia > Carnivora > Hyaenidae > Proteles > Proteles cristata. The sequence goes on from JAESUZ010002578.1 coordinate 520,767, forward strand.
TACCACAGAGCCTGATGCAGGGCTCAAACCCACGAATTATGAGATCATGACCTGAGCTGAAGCCAACGCTCAATCAACTGAGCCACCCAGGCACCTCACCAACTAGCCTTTAAGTACTTTGAGAGTATCTGGGTGACTCAGTCAGTTTAGGGTCCTACTCTTGATGATTCTTGATTTCCGCTCAGGTCATGATTCATGGTTCCTGGGTTCAAGCCCCACGTCAAGCTCTGTTCTGACAGTGCAGGGCCTGCTTGAGATCCTCTCTGTTTCTTCTCTCTCTCTGCCTGCCCCTCTCAAAAGTTAATAAATAAACTTTATAAAGAATAAATAGAGGTGCTTGCCTGGGTGGCTCAGCCAGTTAGGCATCTGATTCTCGATTTCAGCTCGGGTCATGGTCTCATGGTTCCTGAGATTGAGCCCTGTGTCAGGTTCTGTGCTGACACTGGATCCTGCTTAGGATTCTCTCTCATTCTCTCTCTCCCTCTCCTCCCCACCTTCCTAACCCCTCCCTCCCTCTCTCTCTCTAAGTAAATAAACTTAAAAAAAAAATAAGTAAATTGGGGGCTTGGGTGGCATCCAGTCAGTTAGGTGTCAGACTCTTAGTTTTGGCTCAGGTCATGATCTCATGGTTTGTGAATTCAAGATCCACATCAGGCTCTGTGCTTGGTAGTACAGAGCCTACTTGAGATATTCTCTCTGTCCCTCCCCTGAGCGCGCGCGCGCTCTCTCTCTCTCTCTCAAAATAAATTTAAATAAGTAAATAAATAGAATGAGATATTTTTGGGATAGAAAACGAAATTAATTTTGATGTGCTGGGAAACAATAATCTGAGCAGTACTGCTCAGTGTGCTTCAACTCAGCAAATTTGTTTTTACTACTCTGGGGCATACAAATATTGAATAATAACAAAAGCATTTATGTGGCTATGACAAATATCTTTCTTTTACAGGTAAATTGAGGCAGGGAGAAATTAAAATTACCAGTTTCATGACTAGTATTAGAGTCAGAACAAGTTTCCTATTTTGAGTTCAGTATTCGTTAAACTCAGTTCTATCACCAAAATTAATATATGTCAAAATGTGAACATTGCCTCCTCCTCAGTTTTTCAGTCCCATTTTCCAGTGGTAGCTACCATTGCCTCTATATTAGTCTTTTCAAATATTTTTCAAGTATTTGCAAAAATTTGATGAGCATCTTTTTTTCTTAAGATTTATAAAATAGAATTATACTCTACAACCTGTTTTTAATATTTTTTTTGTCACTCTGAATTTGGAATGGATATTATCTGTTAGTTCGTCTCATAGTTAACTCTTAACAAAAGAAGCTTACGTCTATATTTTTGTATCAAGTTTTACGCATTGATCTTCCTCCATGAAAGATGAAGAAAGTCTGTTTTGTTTAGTTTTAGGTTGTCCTAGCTGATAGTATTTGTACTTTGTTTGATTTGTTGCTTTACCCCTAATTCTTTTGTTCCACAACTTTCCCATTCTTGTATTTCTTTTTTGGTTAACAACTACATTGTAGTGTAATTGACACAAAGAACCATACGTGTTTAATGTATACAATTTGTTAACTTTGGAACATTTTTCTATTCTTATTTTGATTACTCTGTTAGTTGGGTGAATTTTGTCATTATCTGTCTTTTTCAAGATGGGCTCCTAAATGGACCTCTGAATCTTTTTACATGTTAGGGATTAATTTTTTTCTTGCTTCCATAAGTGAATGGCAAGTAAAAGTTGGATGAACAGTTCTTAGGTTACACATTTTTCCCATACACATTTTTCCCACTTAGAGTTATAGATAGATATTAAGGAAAAAGTTACCATGTATAGGACTGCAGAGAAAAATCTCAAATTCCAAAAATGCAGAAATCACATAGGTCTCATTTGCTGATGGTAATGAAGTAAAATGAAAATTAATAGGTAAAGCTAAGAGAAACCTATCTGTGTGAACATTTGAAAATGTACTTTTAGGGGCACCTGAGCTGCTCAGTTGGTTAAGCATCCTACTTCAGCTCAGGTAATGATCTTGCATTTTGTGAGTTCAATCCCTGCATCGGGCTCTGTGCTGGTGGTGCAGAGCCTGTTTGGGAGTCAGTCAGTCTCTCTCTCTTTCTCTCTTTCTCTCTCTCTCTGCCTCTCTACCTCTCCCTTGATTATGCTTGCTCTCTCAAAATAAATAAACTTAAAAACAGTCTTTAAAATATACTTCTAGGGATGCCTGGGTGGCTTAGTTGGTTAAGCATCTGACTGACTCTTAATTTTGGCTCAGGTCATGATCTCACAATTCGTGAGTTCAAGCCTCACGTCGGGATCTGCCCTGACAGCATGGAGCCTGGTTGGGATTCTCTTTCTACCTCTTTCTCTGTCTCTCTTTCTCAAAATAAATAATTTTTTTAAAATGTACTTCAGAATATGTGGAGTTCAAAGAACAGCATGAAACTTAATAAATAAAGAAATTGATAATAATGAGGATACTTAACAATAAAAACCTGTAGGGTGTAGCCAACATAGCAGATAGAAAATTAGATAGTCTAATGAATCTTTTAAAAAACCAAAATGAACCACACATTCAGTTCAAGAATAAGACAATAAAATAAGCCCAAAGGAAGCAGAGGGAAAAAATTAATGATTTTTTAAAAAGCAAAAATTAATAAAATAGAAGCTATAAACCTGGTAAACTTGATTGGCAAAATTAAAAACTAGCTTTTAAGAAAGACCATAAAGTAAAATATATATATGTATATATTAAGGAAATAGGGGCGCCTGGATGGCTCAGTTGGTTAAGCGCCTGACTTTGGCTCAGGTCATGATCTCACTGTCTGTGGGTCTGAGCCCTGCATCAGGCTGTGTGCTGACAGCTCGGAGCCTGGAGCCTGCTTTCAGATTCTGTGTCTCCCTCTCTCTCTTCCCCTCCCTGCCTCAAGCTCTGTCTCTCTCTGTCTCAAAAATAAATAAACATTAAAAATAAAAAAAAGAAAACATAACACTGATGAATAAAGAGAAAAGACACAAATGAACAATAAGGCAACATAAAATGAACTCAGAGGAAGGATGCCTGGCTTACTCAGTTGGTAGAGCTTGCAACTCTTGATCTTGAGATGATGAGTTCAAGCCCCATGTTGGGTAACAGAGATTACTTTAAAAAGAATCAAAGAGAGTCAGTAGTTAGAATTACTGGGTTTAATACGGTGGCCAGAAATAAGATGGCATACAAAACTAAATCATTTTTGTTATTGGGTAATGTTGTAGAAAAGATTCCTTTGCCTTGTTTCTAATGAAAATAACTGGATAGTGGAAAGATGTCAGAGCTCTCAAATCATTAATGAAATTAAATACAATCCCAATTAAAACCTAAACAAATTTTTCATGAATTGACCAGCTTGATTCTGAAGTTCATCTGGAAGAGGAAAATGCAGAAAAACAGTTAAGGAAAAATTTAAACAAATTAATGAAAAAGGAACTAATTGTACCAGATATCCAGACATTGCTGTAAAGGTAGTAAGTAAAATATTTTTGTAATAGGCACGAAAGTAGGGGAACAAATAATATTCAGAGGCAGGCTCATTTTATCTATGGAAATTTAGCATATGTTAATCATACAGCATTTCATATCATAGGGAAAAAAAGGTACTGTTCAGCAAATAGTATTGGTATCATAAGTTGTACTAAATAAAACTTGAATCCAAAGGAAGTGGAAGCCCAAATGTTAAACACAAAGTAACAATATAAAAGTGGTAGAAAAAAGTACAGCCTTTGGTAGGAAAGAACTTTCTTAAGATACCAAATGTGGAGGGGCGCCTGGGTGGCTTAGTCGGTTAAGCGTCCGACTTTCGCTTAGGTCATGATCTCGCGGTTCGTGGGTTCGAGCCCCATGTCGGGCTCTGTGCTGACTGCCCGCTCAGAGCCTGGAGCCTGTTTCAGTTGTGACTCCCTCTCTCTCTGACCCTCCCCTGCTCACGCTGTCTCTCTCTCCTAGAAAAAAAAAAAAAAAAAAAAAATTAAAAAAAAAAGATACCAAATGTGGAAACCAGAAGAAAAATAGATAAATGTGACTATATCAAAATATAGGGGGCACCTGGGTGGCTTAGTGGGTTAAGCGACAGCCTCTTGATTTGGGCTCAGGTTATGATCTCACTATTCATGTATTTGAGCCCCAAGTCAGTCTTTGCTCAGACAGTGCAGAGCCTGCTTGGGATTCATTTTTCTCTCCCTCCCCCTCCCCCATCCTCCCTCCCTCCCTCCTCCTCTTCTCTGCCCCTCCTCTCTCTCTCTCTCTCTCTCTCTCTCTCTCTCTCTCAAAATAAATAAATGTTAAAAAAAAATTTCCATATGAAGATTTTCTGAGTCCTCAAAGAATGATTTAAGTAGCCTCATTTTGGGGTATATTTAATCTTTCTATTCTTTGAAAACTGATTTTTAATTGAAATATCTCATTTAGTAGAATGCATCATATTTTGATCATTCCAAATAACAAGTAATGCCACCCTATACTATAGGAATACTAGTAATTTTTCCTGTTGTTCATATTAGACTTGTCAAAACAATAAGCCAGTAAATAAAAACACATACTTCATTTGTCAATTTGAACCAAAATTATGAAATTGATGATTGTTTTAACAAATGTATTTCAACATGTGTTAACAAGAATGAAATCTAGACATCTCTAAAGATTAGATACAGTCATCAAGGTCAAAATTGCTGATTTTCTGTAGAACTCATACAAAGCCTTTTTATTGTGCTTATATTTTATTTCACAAAAGATTTGATCATATTCTCCAGGATTGTATTAGAAGAGAAAACATGGTAGGAGAAGGCGGCAGTGCCACAAATAACAGTAAGTTGAGAAAGTAATATGCTGAGTAGCTTTTATTTCCTGTGTGAGGTTGGAGGTCAGCCCAAGGATGGGATGCATTTAGATATTTGAAAATCAAAGGGACCGGGAACAAATTAGTGATTCATCAGGCAGCAGTGGAGTGACAACCATATATTAGGGCTTGACCCATTACGATTCTAAAAATGTAAGTCCATTATTAGCAGTATTGTAGATTATTGATTATTCTCCTATTCAGTATAGGGTAAAAACAAATCAACAAATGGAACCTATATTTAGCAAGGTAATTTTAGAGATGCTTATTATGAATATGACCTGATTTTGAGGCATCTTCACTTCTGTTCTTTAGAGCTTGATTTGTTATATGATGACCTTCCTTTGGTTACTACCCCATATAATCTACCTCTATATTTCTGATAAATAGGTCTTTTATTTTTTATTTATTTTTATTTATTTTTAAAATTTTTTTAATGTTTTATTTATTTTTGAGAGAGAGAGACAGCGCGAACAGGGGAGGGTCAGAGAGAGAGGGAGACGCAGAATCTGAAACAGGCTTCAGGCTCTGAGCTAGTTGTCAGCACAGGGCCTGATGCGGGGCTCGAACCCACGAGCTGCAAGATCATGACCTGAGCCGAAGTCGGACGCTTAACCAACTGAGCCACCCAGGCGCCCCTAAATATGTCTTTTAAAAATAACACTTTTTGGGACACCTGCGTGACTCAGTTAAGCATCCGACTTCGGCTCAGGTCATGAAATCATGGTTGTAAGCCTGTCGGGCTTACATTGACAGATCATAGCCTGGAGCCTACTTTGGATTCTGTGTCTCTCTCTCTGTCTCTCTGTCTGCCCCTGCCCCGCTCATGCTCTGTCTCTCTGTCTCAAAAATAAACATTAAAAAAATACCACTTTTCATTAAACTGCCTTTTCTTAAAAGCTTTGCATGTCCTTCATAATCTACTCCTGTCCTGTGTTTTTAGCCATTTCTCTCATTATCTTACTCTCATTTCCATTATGTATGGATTGCTTTTGAAACAGTTGAAAATAATAGTAGTGATTATAGGCTACTGTAATAGTGACAAATAGTGATTGTCTTTTTCTTGACTTCAGTGCAAATATTTATAGTGTTTTATCATTAACTATTCTTTTTATTGGTTGAAAGTTTAAGAGTTTTTTTTTTTAATTTATTTCTGAGAGAGAGACAGCATGAGCAGGGGAGGGTCAGAGAGAGGGAGACAGAATCTGAAGCAGGCCCCAGGCTCTGAGCTAGCTGTCAGCACAAAGCCCAACATGGGGCTCGAACCCACGAACCGTGAGATCATGACCTGAGCCGAAGTCGGATGCGTAACTGACTGAGCCACCCATGCGCCCGAAAGTTTGAGAGATTTTTTTAAAAATATATTAATGAAGAGATCTCCTTTTTTAATGTTAATGAAGACCTTTCCATTTTTAAGGGATGTTTTAAAATCAAGAATATTAAGGATTTGATTGTGTACCATGCTCATTCATTCATTTCCTTTTTTCCCCTCAATGCCCTCCCTATAATGCTTGCTTTCTCCTTTTCCTTTAAGGCTCAGCTCACATCTTGCCTTTATAAAAAGACTGTTCCATTCAACCTTGTTTCTCTATTTTTTGAATTAAGTTTCACGTACTCTGGTAACTTTGGTTTTGTTCTTTAGATAGATTTATAAGTTCCTGGAAGCAAGGGACCATAACCTAATCCTCTTTTATATTCTGTAGTATGAAGGGGGAAATAGACACTCATACCTTCCCTTGTTTTCCCTCCCGCCGCCTTTTTTTATTCGTTGTTTTATAGGGAACATTTGCTCTACATTTTAAAAATGTAAATGTTTCAAACTTCCCAGTACGTGGTAGGTATGCTGTTTATCCTTATTGTACAACCTGACTTTTTTTATGGGTTTCTTAAGTATGCAAAATAATATTTTGCAGAAATATATTCTAAGTGGTTCTCAAAAATAAGTACCTTACAATTACTATATAGGCTTACAATTAAGTTAGAGGAAAGAGAAGAAAGTGTTATAAATGTTTAAAAGTTGTACTGAGGAGCTCAGGTAAAAATGTCCGTGTGTTTGTTGGCATCACTGACTTCTGACTTACAGTAGGTCACTATTAACGACTTCTTTTCAAATGTCAGTCAGAGGGGCACCTGGGGGACTCAGTCAGTTAAGTGTCCAACTTTGACTCAGGTCATGATGTCACGGTTTGTGGGTTCGAGCCCCCTGTCGGGCTCTGTGCTGATAGCTCAGAGCCTGGAGTCTGTTTCAGATTCTGTGTCTCCCTCTCTCTCTGACCCTCCCCTGCTTGCTCTCTCTCTCTCTCTCAGAAATAAAACATTAAAAAATTTTAATGATATAGCCTAAAAACTAATAATAAGTAATACAGTGGTGTGGCCTAGCTGGTATGAGGGTTGTCTTCTGGAGCAGGACACTAAAGATGACCATGTCCTCCTGGTCCTTCTGCCTGGTGTCCTTTATTACCTTATCAGTGTGCCCTCATCACCCTACAGACATTCCAGATTTATTAGGCTACTGCAGCCTTTTAAAATAAAGCATGTTAACTCCCATTGCTTTCCTGATTCACAAATGTGTGAGCTCAGCCTTTTCAGTGTATCTCTTTTAATGGGCTTGGTTAAAAAACATCTCACTCAATCTGTCAGCTTTTGACTTAACCTTGTTTCTCCTCATATAAACAGTGAATTTAAAATAAAATATTTATAGAATTCCCAGAACATTTTTATTCAGCCTTAGAGTGCTAAAGTACACAGTTTGAAAAACACCGTTACCATCGTATTGGCTTCAAAAGACCCAAGTTTGATTCCTAGCTCCACCCCTTGCTAGCCAAAAGGTCAGTTAAATTCAGGGAGTCTGTTCCTTATCTGTGAAAAACATCTCCCAGCTCCCAGCTCAGTCTCAGTCTTGTTACTGTTTAGTAGTTCATAGCATTTAGAGTAATTTTTAAAAATCTTACCGGGACTCCTGGGTGGCACAGTTGGTTGAGCATCTGACTCTTGGTTTCTGCTCAGGTCATGATCTCACGGTTTCTGAGAGCGAGCCCCACATTGGGCTCTGTGCTAACAGCAGTGGAGCCTGCTTGGGGTTTTCTCTCACCCTCAGTCTCTGCTCCTCAACCCCCTCAAATATATAAACTTAAAAATAAAGAAATCTTGCTTCCCTTTATAAGGATATGTGTGTATGGGTTGATAGTGGTGGGTGTGATATTTCAAGTGATATTTCAGCTACAAAAATTATCCTGGGGGATAAAAGAACAATGAAGAGCATGTAGGAAGTCAGCTAAAATGCTTAAAATCTAACCCTGGCATTTTTTTTCTTATTTTTAGTTTAGAGAGAGAAAGTGCATGAGTCAGGGTAAGAGAGAGAGAAAGAGAATCCTAAACAGGCTCCATGCTCAGCGCGGAGCCCAGTGCAAGGCTCAATCCCACAACCCTGAGATCATGTCTGGAGCCAAAATCTAGAGTTGGACACTCAACTGACTGAGCGACCCAGGTGCTCCTAACCCTGGCATTTTAATAAACTTTGAGTCGTTTAGAAAGCAAACACAGATCTCACCTGTGATAGTTTCAAAGGATAATACTAGAGTATTTCTATATGTAAGCCTAAGCAATTTGTAGCCATTCTGTTTGTTCATGGATGAAAGTCTTTCATTTCAGTTCTTTTGATTTTAACCATTGTCTCTGACTTGTATATAGGGTTACTGGTTTGGAACTACTCAGAATGTTGTAGAGATGATTACAAACTTGTGCATTGATGTCCACTTGTTCCAAAAGAGATTAAGTCTTCCATCCTTAATAAAACTGTTGAAAATCAACTCTAGATCAACTGAAATTAGCAGCAAACTCTAAAAGCACTATTAGGCTGATAGAGAACCAAGAGGTTCTTCAGTCTTAACTTACTCTTAGTTTAAGTGATGGTGGTACATGTTCCCTGATAGAGGTTCCATATTCACTGGATTCAGGTATCCTAATGGCTTCAGACTCATTTAAACTTAGGTTCTAATTTGTTTGCTGTATTTTTGTATATGTATCTTGCTCTTTGGTTGTTCTTTGTCATGTAATACCTCTTTTCCAAACTCTCATAGATATCATAGTGTTAACCAACCATTTAACAATAAAAAGAGAATCCATCCCTGATATTCTCAAAACCCACTGCTGCTCCCTAACTCCAGTGCTCATTTGAAACCTTATTGTGGAATGGAATACTGAGGCCACTTAGGTTCTGACACTGGGCTTGCTAAAGTAGACAGGGACATCTCAGTAGCCAGATTACTTGGATACTTTTTAGACTTTGGATGACCTCTCTCAGATCTTTGTCACTGTTAACATCTCCATTTCTTTGAAACTTCCATCTCCATTGGCTTGCTGACATGTCTCTTAATTGTCTTACTTCTTAAATGTTGGTATCTGTCAGGATTTCATCAGTTACATCCTAGTCTCCCTCCCCTCCCTCCCCCATTATATACCTACTTCTGAATTGTCTCTCACCACTTAATATTGTTCAGTTAATATTGTTCACTTAATATTGACCTGTATGTCTAATTACCTCTTATATCATGTATCTTTACTTAAATATCTTATAGCTACTTCAATCAGAAGGTTTAAAGCTGAACTTATCATGTTCCTACATCTTTTTCTTCTCTTTTTTTTCCCCTGTGTCTTTTCTATCCAAATGAATGGTACTACAGTTCACCGGAAACTTGTGAATCAGCTGTGTTCTCCCATGTCTTGCATCTTGTCAGTTACCAAAACAAAAGTCTAGTGGTTAAAAGTGTGAGTCATTTTTTGTTTCAAGGATTTGGGTGTAGGGCTTTTTAAAGAGCAGTTCAAGTCCATTTCAAAGCACTTATGAAAAAATACAGTCTATGGAAATATATAAAAATGGGACAACTCCAGTTAAAGGAAATGCAGAGCTCCACCTACTTGTAGCTAGTTTCTTCCCCATCCACTCAGTAAATGTATTTTGGAATTTTTATCCTAAGTTATTTTACTGCTTGCTAGTTTTGTAGCCTTAGATGAATTAATCTGCCAATATATAATATAGGGGTAATATACTTTTGTACCTACTTTGGCAGGATTGTTTTAGGATCAAAAGAGATATTGAATGTTGTTTTTTAAATAGGATTTAACATTTTATAAAAAGTTTAAGTGTGGGGGTGCCTGGGTGGCTCAGTCAGTTAAGCTTCCAAATCTTGATTTCACCTCAGGTCTTGATCTAAGGGTTTTGAGTTTGAGTCCCACGTTGGGCATCTTCTAATTAGTTACATTTCCCACACAACTTTTTAAATGCATATGTTCAGTTAAGCCACATAGACGTTAGAAAAATTGCAGAAGTTTTAAAAATTTTACATTTAGCCCACTTTTTATAAAAGTTACATAAACAGAATCAAAGAATAAAAACTATTGGTTAGTTGGTTGTTCTAAAGTTTATTTATTTATTTTGAGAGAGAGAGGAAGAGAGAAAAATCCCAAGCAGGCTCCACACTGCCAGCATGAAGCCAAATGCAAGGCTTGAACTCAAGAACTGAGATCACAACCTGAACCAAAATCAAGAGCCAGACCCTTAACCAACTGAACCACCCAGACACCCCAAAACTGTTTTTGTTTTTTAATCAGTGAAGGCTAAACCTAATTCTTGAAAAGTAAAGATGGGGAAGAGATGGCATTCATAACTAATGTTAAGAATATAAATTGGTACAGCTCTGAAGCGCAATTTGACAATAGCTATCAAAATATCCAAAAAAATGTATGTAATTTTGGTCTTTGTTCAGGCTTCTCTAACAAAATACAGTAAACTAGGTGGCTTATAAACAACAGAGATTTCTTTCTTTCTTTTTTTTTTACAAATAGTTTATTGTCAACAGAGATTTATTTCTTATGGTTCTAGAGTCTGTGAAGTCCAAGATCAGGGGGCTGTCATATTTGGTGTCTGGTGATGCTAGCTTCCTGATTCATAGTCTTTTGCTTCCTGGTTCATAGTCTTTTTTTATAAGGGCATTAATCCCATTACCATGAGGGCAGAGCCCTCATGACCTATGCACCTCCAAAGGTCCCATCCCCAAATACTAGGTTTCAACGTAAGAATTGGCGGGGGGTAGGAGGATGACACACAAACATTCAATCTGTAGCGTCCTTTGACTCGAATGTAAAGATGTGAGAAAAGCTTTATTTGAGTGTATATTTACAACATTGTTTAAAATGGTGAAAAATTGGAAACAGCCTTGAAAGTGCAGTAATAGGTAATTGCTTAAATAAAATTTGGTCCATCTACATCATGGAATACTGTGTTTGAGTATTAATAACTAAGATGTTGTGGATGAACATTTACTGACAAGGTAAGATTTCCGTGATGTAGTGAATGAAATTAACAGACTAAGTTATTTAATTAAAAGCCATACATCTGTATCCTTGGTGATGTGACTGTATGGGCAAAGAACATGGTAGGAGAGGACTACTGAATGAAGGGTCAGTGGTAATCTGAAAATCTTGGAACTTTTTTTTTTTTAATAAGGAAAAGGAATAGCTGTTTTGTATTTTTCCCCTTTTACTATTCTTACCTGAAAAGTACCACTATTTATCTATCTTTACAAAAAATTAAGTCCATTAAGATAAGAATTATCATGGGGCGCCTGGGTGGCCTAGTCGGTTAAGCGTCTGACTTTCGCTTAGGTCATGATCTCGCAGTTTGTGGGTTCGGGCCCCGCATCGGACTCTGTGCTGACTGCCAGCTCAGAGACTGGAGCCTGTTTCAGTCTGTGACTCCCTCTCTCTCTGACTCTCCCCTGCTCACGCTGTCTCTCTCTCCTGGAAATAAATAAAACATAAAAAAAAAAAAAAAAGAATTATCATGTGTGTCATGTATTACATATACATATTTCATGTTATATGAGCTTCCAAGTTGTAAGCTGTGTGCAGTGTGTTTGGGCAGTTTCAGGCGCTAGGGCTTGACCCTGAGGTAAGAGCTAGGTAGGAACATTAAATATTTACAAGTTCTATATATTATTTGCTTATTCTTGACATTTTTTAAGAAGAAAATAAAGCTAAGAAATAGGTATGTCTTTTAACTTGTTTCCCTTATTATTTGGGATATTCTAACCAAGGGGAAATTTACTTTTGTTGAAGATTTGTAACACAGGCTTTGACAACACAGTATTTGATGGAATATTTTGAGAGATCCACTGCCTTCCTATTTTGTATTCTTTCGGAAGGCCCAAGTAGAACTACGTGGTGGAAATTAAAACAAAGTAGATTTCAGCTCCACGTAAAGAAGATAATGTCTTACAAATCGAGTTATCCATTAGTAGAACAGGCCAGAAGGTACAGGCTATGATACGAGCAGTACACAGACACAGACTCACAGTAATAGTAAGAATTTATCTTTCCTCAGCCCCTGTGCTCATGAGTGTGATGTGCTTGACCCTATCTTCCACTAGTTATTATGCTTTAATTTTTGGTACGCTAATAATTACCTGTAATACTTTAGTGTTTGATTTGACTTTATTTTTAGCATACCGTTGAATTAAAACTGGATGCCACCAATTCTACAGTACTACTAGAGTGTTTTTATTTCCTAAAGCATTAGGTGGGCAGTGGCTTTGAAAGTGTAGTCATAGCAGCATTGTTTGTGGTTAGTAAAAGCATATGACTCTATAATGGAAAACAATATTTTTTTAAAAGGCAGATTTATGTCTGCTCATAAAGAACGAAGGTTAAGATTAAGTGGGTTTATGTGGTATTGTGTGTAAGATTTTATATATAATACATTGCATTCTGTTTTAAAAACAAATATTGATGACCTCTAGAAGAAAATGCAGGAATGTGTGTGTATAGGTAGATTGTCTCTGAATATATAAAACACTGATAAAGTGGTTACCTGTTTGGGGGGGGGGGTGTCAGTGGTAGAAAGAATATTTTATTGTGTACTTACTTATTTAACTTTTGTTTAACCTTGCATATATGCTAACTTTTAAATTATTTAATAAAATGTTTTATAGGAAATCTCAAATAACTATTTCCGTTACAGTGGTAGTTAGGGCTCAAAAAAATTGAGAGACATTGAAATGGGTTGCTTTACGAGCGAGGTAGTTGATTTTCTCTTTGAAAAATTATAAGGAGAGCATGAAGAGTCATCTGCTAATTCAGCTTTTCTAACCTTTGATTTCTTTCTAATTCTAAGTGAATGTCTCATTGCGATATTATACTAAGTTTATATAGCCTGTGCCCCTTTTTTCACCCACTCAAATGGTTTAAAGTTATCTCTGATATTAAATACGTATTAATTATAACTTACCAGGACAATTGTCTGTGTACAACTAAATTTCAGTTGCTAGTCCTTGAGCATCTACTAGCATAACAAGTAGTAAAGGAAAGCCAAATATATGGAAACATGAACAAAATTGATGATTACTGTCACAGATTGATAGCTGTTATATAAGCCATATCTTAATCCATAGAGTTCCCACATCTTGTAAGGTAAGCAGTACAGTAGAGACTTAATACTAAAAGCTCAAGAATAATGTTACGATATTTTGGATGTACTACAACAGAGCTAAATGTTTTAGAGGCTTTGGGAGAAGGTTTCTTTTTTGTGAAATACTTGCATGATTTAGAAGGGAATACTCTTAAAAGAATGTCTTAAGATTTATGAGATTTTAAATAAAATATTTTTTTAACATGGAAATCAGATTTGTTAGAGGTAAAATTTGGATTTGTTTTCTTTCAGAAATCGAGCTATAGCAGATTATCTTCGTTCAAATGGCTATGAAGAGGCATATTCAGTTTTTAAAAAGGAAGCTGAATTAGATATGGTATGTTTGACCTTACAGTTATTCATAATATTTAGTAAGTGGGTTTTACTTAAGTATCAGTAGTTAACAGTCACCTCAGTTATCACAAATCTTCCCACTTGTTATTGTGGTTTACTTTGGTACTAGGTCTTCAATCTCCCCTTTTTGGTATAATCAGATATTTAGCAACATTTGGGCTTAATGAATGGTCTGGTTTGAACTATTGTAGGTGAGCTGTTTTTCAAAAGGTTCTCTTTTTTTTTTCCTAGAATGAAGAATTAGATAAGAAATATGCTGGTCTTTTGGAAAAAAAGTGGACATCTGTCATTAGATTACAAAAGAAGGTATCTGTGTCTTCTTTCTTTAAAGTCACTTGCATTTGGAGTATTATTATTTAAACTTTCTGAAAATATTAACATCAGTTATTCTGCATTAATTATAGTTAATCTTGAAAGGTAAATGAAAATACATTTGTATGCATTAAAAAACTTTGAAGTTGACAGGTCATTGCTGATACATGCTAACTCATGCATCCCAGGTATTGGCTCCATTTAATCTACACAACCCTGACTTCAGGGAATGGATACCAAAAGAACTCATTTGTGCATTTAGATACGAAGAATACATGTAGCCACCATGATGTTAGTGAAGGAACACTAAAGTGTGCTCTTAGACAAATCATTTTCATCTCTGAGCTTTTTATTTTTTTTTATTTATTTTTTAACTGTTTGTTTGTTTATTTATTTATTTATTTATTTATTTATTTATTTATTTATTGTTGAGAAAGAGAGAGACTGAGCAAGGGAGGGGCAAAGAGAGGAGACAGGATCTGAAGACAGGATCTGAAGCCCCAGTGTGGGGCTCGAACTCACAAATTGTGAGATCATGACCTGAGCCAAAGTTGGACACTCAACTGACTGAGCCACCCAGGTGCCCCTCTGAGCTTTTATTTTTATCTGTATAGTGAAGGCAGCAAATAATATCCTGGCCCTAAAATTTATACTCTCAGTAGGCAAAGTCAGAATAAATAAATAACATTTCTATAATGTGAGTTAATCCAGAAAAAGCTCTTAGAAAAGTACCTAACACATAGATGCATTTTAGCTTTTATAGTATTATAAGGTTGCACTGTTCTTCCTCTAATTGGTAGATACAAATTGAAAAAGAATTTTTTTCAGTTAAATAGTTGACACAATTGTATTGAGTTTTTCTCAAGTTTCACTTTTATCACACCACTAAAATTTTGGGGGTATATCATCTAGATCATTTTCAATAAAAATTGATGAAAGCTTTGTAATCTAGCAAGATTTTTTCAAGAATCCTGACAAAACTAAAGGCAATTTTTTAAAATACAAATATATTCTTTTTATCAGAATCTATCTGTATATAACTATGTGTTCCTTCTCAAGGTTATGGAATTAGAATCAAAACTAAATGAAGCAAAAGAAGAATTTACGTCGGGTGGACCTCTTGGTCAGAAACGAGACCCAAAAGAATGGATTCCCCGTCCACCAGAAAAATATGCATTGAGTGGTCATAGGAGTCCAGTTACTCGAGTAATTTTCCATCCTGTGTTCAGTGTTATGGTCTCTGCTTCAGAGGATGCCACAATTAAGGTAACTTTTTCAAAATTAAAGATGTACAACAGGAGAATTGTTAAAAGCAGATTAATGTTAACTGGGTAAAAGAAAACAATCTTGAAGATGAAGACCTATATAGGACAGGAAAGACAGGAAGGACACTTCAAAACTGTGATTGTTCTAAGCCTTAAAAGACAGAATTAGAATAAAATTTCATTGTAGCTCCTGAGAGACAAGCTGCCAGGTAAGTTCACTGATGAATTTGAGAAAATTGGGTGTTGCTAATTTAGTGTCGGGGTGCAAGTCACCTACTACGTGAATAATATTTGTTCTTGGAGAACGAAGGTATACATGTGCTTTGTTTTAAGCAAGTGATAGATGAAAATACAAGGTTACAAAATCAGTACTTCAGCGGGTATTTATTTTGAGAGAGAGAGTACATGTGCGCACGCATGAGTCGGGGAGGGGCAGAGAGGAAGACAGGCTCTGAAGCGGCCTCCATGCTGATAGTAGCAAGCCCAATGCAAGGCTCAAACTCACAAACCATGAGATCATGACCTAAGCCAAAGTTGGATGCTTAACTGACTGAACCACCCAGGCGCCCTTCTCCTTGATGTATTTTAAATACTGGCTTTAGTTATAAATAGTAGTTCTCTCCAGGGGTGTGGGAATATGTGAGGTTTTCACTTTATAAATTATGTCTTTCTCTCATTTTTCTGTTTTTTTACAGTAAGTGCACACATTTCAATATTCTTTTTTCTTTTTAATTCAGTGTTGGTGCTATTTTTTTTAATGTTTATTTATTTGAGAGATAGGGAGGGAGGGTCAGAGAGAGGGAGACAGAATCCCAAGCAGGCTCTACAATGTCAGCACAAGAGCCCAATGCAGAGATCAAACTTATGAACTATGAGATCATCACCTAAGCTGAAATCAAGAGTCAGCCACTTAACCAACTGAGTCATGCAGGTGCTCTTAATGTTTTATCTTTTAATCCAGAAAAAAGTTGTTTTTATAATTCCTTTTGATTCAGACATAGTACAGTAACAGTTGTATAAACTACCTACAGAAAGTTAAGTAAAATATAGTTGAAAGGTTTAGGTAAGTTTCTCTGTTCTTTTATTTATTTTTTAAGTGTATTTATTTTGGAGAGCGAGGGAGAGAGAAATCCCAAGCAGACCCCATGCTGTCAGTACAGAACCTGACACAGGGCTCAGTCCTACAGTTGGTGAGATCATGACCTGAGCCAAAATCAAAAGTCAGGCACTTAACCGATAGAGCCACCCAGGTGCCTGTAGGTTTCTCTGTTTTAAGGCTTATTTCAGATTAAGTTCTAGATTTTATTTATTGAGGTATACCTAAGAAAACATGAGTATCAGGTTAAGACTATACATATGTCACCTAACAGCAGTCCAGCATAAAATACAGAATGATTTAAATGTGACTATACTTAATTTATTCTTCAAATTAAACATTATTTTATGTTTTCCTTATGTGGTTGCTTTAGTTTCTAAATCAGTGGCTTCCTTCCATCTTATGGGCTGGTGATCCATGTAGTGAGCTACAGAGTAACTGGAAGAGAGTCTTAAAATCATATGTATATGGTGTAGGCTGAAAATAACCTAATACATTATTAACCTGTTGCTATTTTTCAGATATAGGTAGACATGAACTTAAATTATTGATTTCATGATAGTCTTGTATGTTATAAAACTACACTGCTGTCATGAGGCATAAGGGTTAATAGGTTAAAAACCCTTTCTTACTGATTTTTCAGCAATGGTATAAAAGCATAAACAAAATTGTTAATGTGCCATCTTAAAATTCATCTATTAAGTGAACTTGTTACAAATTGGGGCGCCTGGCTGACTCAGTCTGTATAACATGTGACTCTTGATCCTCAGGGTCCTTAGTTCAAGCCCCATGTCAGGTGTGGAGCCTACTTAAAAAAATAAAATACTACAAATGGAAGTTGTAAGGTTGTTTTTTTTATGTTTATTTTTGAGAGAGAGAGAGCGCGCATGCAGATGCATGGGGGAAGGGCAGAGGCAAAGAGAGAGAGAATCTTAAGCAGGCTCCACAGCCAGCCGCAGAGCCATGAGATCATGACCTGAGCCGAAATCAAGAGTCGGACGCTCAACCAACTAAGCCACCCCAACAAAAATATTTTATTATATTAGTTCCCCTGTGCACCTGGTAAACACAACAGATTTGGTGGTTTGTTTGTTTTAGAGGAATTCGTTTACATCACCAACCTTTAAACTTAAGGGAAAATGAAGGTTAGATATTTGGAATAATTCATTATAGTATTTTTAATTTCATCATTTTAATTTTTGAAAGGTCATTTATTTGTTTTTCTTTTTTTAATTTTTAATTTTATTTCTAAGTAATCTCCACACCCAACATGGGGCCCAAATCCACAACCCTAACTAAGATCAAGAGTTGCACATTCAGCTGACTGGAGCTACCTAGGCACCCCTGAAAAGTTGATACTTTTTTTTTAAGCTTATACTTTTTGACCCAAAATTCTTTTTCACCAAAGATTTTCACTTACAGAATATTTTCGGTGATAATGAAAAATTAGTCACACTTTGTCCCTAAAGTGTGAGGGGAGGCAGCAGTGCCTGAATGGCTCATTTGGTGGAGCCTGTGACTCTGGGTCTTGGGGTTGGGCATTTGAACCCCACATTAGTGCAGAGATTACTTAAAAATAAAATCTTAAAAAAAAAATGTTGGCCAGGGTTTTAATCATATCCTCATGGTGAGAAGCAAAGGGAAAATGGGATAATGAAGTACAACACAGTCATTATGCTTAAAAATAGCGTAGAAAAAATGGAAAAAACATGCCTTGGGTAGGATAATGGATATTTTTTATTGCCTTTATGTAAATACATTATTAATTGTTTGTCATGAGGATTCACTTTTATGATCATACAAAAGGTAAAAAGTAAAGGAAAAAATTCTTTTTCTTGATATTTACAAACTATAAAATGCCTTGTTTGCTCATCATTTATGAAAGAGTTCATTTTCTGGGTACATTTATTTTAGAGAAAATGCTCTAGTGTTCTTTGACAAATGCATGGAAGGAAAGTTGACTGATCACACCTTATTTATTTTTAGCAGGTCAAGTATTTACTGAACTCTTGGTGTCAAAATTAAACTAAATGGGACAAAAATCTTACAAAAAAAGAAAATTATTGACCAATATAATATCTCTGAACATATTTTCAGAATCCTTAATAAATTATAAGCACATTAAATCCAGCAATTTATAAAAAGGTTAATTAATATGATCCAGGTAGGGTTTATCCCAGAGTGCAGGATTGGTTCCACATTGAAATTCATCAGTCAGTGTGGTACACTCTGTCAAAAGAAAAAAACATAATAGGTTCAGAAAAAGCACCTGACAAAATTCCAACATTCATTCATGATAAAACTTCTCAGCAAGTTAGGAAGGAAACTTCGTTAACCTGATAAAAGGTTAAAAGGTATCTGAACATAATAATTAATGGTGGAAAACTGAATGCTCCCTTCCCCCATCAGGAACGAAGGCCAGGGTGTTCAGTCTCAAACACTGACATCCATGTTTGTACAAGAGTGCCTTGCCAGCGCAGTAAGGAAGAAAATGAAATAAAAAGCTTACAGATTGGAAAGGAAGAGATGAAACTCTTTATTTGTAGACAACATGATCTTCTATGTAGAAAACCCAAAGAATCTACCAAAAAAACTACTAGAACTATGGCTGAATTTAACAGAATCACTGGATACAGTGATTAATACAGGATTAATATTCAAATGGTAATTGTATATCTATAAAGTAGTGAATAATTTGAAAATTAAAAATTGAAAATGTCACACGGTCACATCAAAAAAACCTCAAAATACTTAAGGATAAATCTAACAAAATATGTATAATATTAGAAATCACTTCTGTGTAGAAGTATTTGAATATATGGTAAAAAAAAAAGTCTGTTTATATTAAGAAGGGTATGTACATTTTCTGTAAAAATATGTAGAAGGTAGTTTTTCTTTAAAATTTTTTAATGTTTTAATTCTTTTTGAGAGAGATAGAGACAGCATGAGCAGGGGAGGGTCAGAGAGAGAGGGAGACACAGAATCTGAAGCAGGCTTCAGGCTCTGAGCTGTCAGCACAGAGCCTGACGCAGGGCTCAAATCCATAAACCGTGAGATCATGACCTGAGCCAAAGTCAGCCGCTTAACTGACTGAGCTACCCCAGGCGCCCCTAGAAGGTAGTTTTTCTTAGGTGAGTTTTTTTGTATTCTTTTTTATTTCACATTATTGTATTATGTGTGAGTATTAAGTTCCTCATAATTGCAAATCTTGTATCTACTTAGCCATTCCCCTAATATTGGATATTTAAATTGTTTCCAAGTTTTCAAAATACATTTTCTAAGTGTCTTTAAATTGGTTGGTATATATATCCTACTACCAATAAATTTGAACCTATTATAGGAAGAATGGAATCAATCATTTGATTTTAGAGCATGTAATTGGTGTTGGGTAAGGACTGACTACATTTGGCCACCAGAATGAAAGTCTTAATATGTTCTTGATAGGTCATTATTACCATTATCTTAGAAATAACTGTCTTTTAAAGATGTGGCAGTGACTTCCCATTTTTGCATCAAAATGACGTATGCTTTTGTTAACCTATTCATTGGCAGTAACATCTTGGCCTCTTAGATGTCTGAGTTCTGCTTGTGTATTAGAATTGAACAATCTTAGATGCTGGTGAGGATGTGGAGAAACGGGCACCTTCTTACACTGGTGGTGGGAATGTAAACTGGTGTAGCCCCTCTGGAAAACAGTGTGGAGGCTCCTCAAAAAAGTAACAATAGAACTCCCCTACGACGCAGCAGTAGCACTGCTAGGAATTTACTCAAGGGATACAGGAGTGCTGATGCATAGGGGCACATGTACCCCAATGTTCATAGCAGCACTTTCAGCGAAAGCCAAACCATGGAAAGAGTCTAAGTGTCCATCAACTGACGAATGGATCAAGAAGATGTGGTTTATCTATACAATGGAATACTACATGGCAATGAGATAGAATGAAATCTGGCCATGTGTAGCAACGTGGATGGAACTCCAGGGTGTTATGCTAAGTGAAATAAGTCAGGCAGAGAAAGATACCATAAGTTTTCACTTGTATGTGGAACAGGAGAAACTTAGCAGAGGACCATAGGGGAAGTGAAGGGGAAAATATAGTTGAGAGGGAGGGAGGAAAACCATAAGAGACTCTTAAATACCGAGAACAAACTGAGGGTTGATGGGGGCAGGGGGGAGGGGAAAATGAGTGATAGGCATGGAGGAGGGCACCTGTTGGGATGAGCACTGGGTGATGAAAACCAACTTGACAATAAACTATAAAAGGAAAAAAAAAAAAAACCTAGGAAAAGAAGAGCTACTTAGATCCAAAGTAAGCAGAAGAAAATAAAAGATATTGGTCAAAAGATACAAACTTTCAGTTATTAGATTAGTAAATTCTCGGGATTTAACATTGAGTGAGCTTGGTAACTATAATTAATATTCTAGTATATACTTTGGAGTTTCTAAGAGAATAGGTCCTAAATGTTCTCAACACACATTTTAAAAAGTTTAGTTATGTGAGGTGATGAATATATTAACCTTATTGTGTTAATCATTTCACAATGTATACTTGTATCAAATCATTACATTGTACACCTTAACCTTACACAATGTTATATGTCAATTATACTTCAATAAAGCTGGAAAAAATAAAATAAAAATTAAAGTATTAAAAAAAAAGAATTGAACAATCTTGGGCACCTGGTTGGCTCAATCAGTTAAGCATCCAACTTCAGCTCAGGTCATGGTCTTGTCATTGGAGTTTGAGCCCTGCATCAAGCTCTCTGCTGACCTCTCCCTTGCACACTCTCTCAAAAATAAACAAACATTAAAAAAAAAAAAAAAGAATTGAGCACTCTTTATTGTCCCTGAATATTCTACGTATAGATACCTATCATAACCATCCCCCATAACTTTTGTCCTTAAATTTACTTGTTTACATGGCTTTTGTCTCCTGTAAGACTGGGAAAGGGACTTTGTCCTTTGGCTGTGTATACCTACCTGCTAGTATTGTTTACTTATATGATAGATAATGTACTAGATGTCTGTTTTCGTAATTACAACTTCAGTTTCTCTGTAGAGAAAAGACCAATTTACACTTGAAGATTGCGGTTTCTAAGACAGTTACTCCTTGTCACTTGCTCATACTGGCCTGCTGAGTGCTAACACGAAATGAGAAAGAAGGGATGGGTTGATGTTAACTAACTTTTCTGATTACTTGACAGGTGTGGGATTATGAGACTGGAGATTTTGAGCGAACCCTTAAGGGGCATACAGACTCTGTACAGGATATTTCTTTTGACCACAGTGGCAAGCTTCTGGCTTCCTGTTCTGCAGATATGACCATTAAACTATGGGATTTTCAGGGCTTTGAATGCATCAGAACCATGCACGGTAAGGGGTAGAGGATAATTTGATATTGATTTGTAACATGACATTCCAGAGAAAACATACTGTTTCCTAACAGTGTGCAGGTTCTATTCTTAATTGTGTCAGTGGACGAGCATATAATGCAGAGCCCATGGATAAGCCACAGTAGTTGAGAGTTGTTTCAATTATGAGGTTTTAAGTATCTCTTAGTGGTTTATATAAAATAATTTATTTTCAGGAATATATTTGAATAAGAAAACTGCTGTGACATCTGTCTTCAAGAAAAAAGAAAAATGAAGTTATTGAGGATTTTTTTGTTCTTTCCTTTTTCTCTCTTGGGAAACAAGTTCATAGAAAATAGATACAGTAAAAGCTGGAATCTAGCATTTCTTGCTCACTTTAAAACACACACACACTGTAAAATGTTAGCTTGTTTTGTTGGTTCTTGTCATAGAGACTATTCTCTGAGGCAGCTTGGCTTTGTGGGAAGAACATAGGCATTGGAATCCAATCTGGGTTCAAATTCCTACTTGTTTACTTGTGGCATTGGGAAATTTCATCCTCTTTCATCTGCAAGGTAGATGAGGTAATAATACCTGTCTTAGGATTGTTGTGAGGATAAAATGAGATCATATACATAAGTCATCTTGGTTTAGTATCTGAAACATAGGAGGTGCTCACTAAATAAGAATTTTTGTTGTTTCTTTAAACATGATATAATTTGAATGTTTGGATTTTGTATAAGGAACACATGCTGTGTTGGTAATAAAAGTCTTTTTTTAATAGATAATTCAGTGATATAAACTGTGTGTTTACATAGATAGTGTAATTTGAAGGGTGTATTTTTTTTTTTTTATGTTTTATTTCTGAGAGAGAGAGTGAGCGTGAGCAGGGGAGGGTCAGAGAGAGTGGGAGACATAGAATCTGAAACAGGCTCCCGGCTCTGAGCTGGCTGTCAGCCCAGAGCCCGACATGGGGCTTGAACCCACAAACTGTGAGATCATGACCTGAGCCGAAGTCATATGCTTAACCGATTGAGCCACCCAGGTGCCCCATAGTGTTTATGTTTCTTTAAGTAGCCTGTATCTTGTTGCTCTGACTTAATAAAGAAGAAGGGGAGTAGGAGATACAGGCCTCCCGTTACCAAATGAGTAAGTCAAAGGGAATATAAAAGATATTCTAATAGCATATGGTGACAGATGGCAGCTAGCTACACTTGCGTGAGCATAGCATAATGTATAAACTTCTCGAATCAGTGCATTGTACAGCTGAAACTAATGGAACATTATGTGTCAACTACACTCAAAAATTTTTTTTAAGAGGAGTTCTTGGGGTGCCTGGGTGGCTCAGTTGATTAGACCTCCGACATCAGCTCAGGTCATGATCTCGTGGTTCATGGGTTCGAGCCCTGCGTCGGGCTCTGTGCTGACAGCTAGCTCAGGGCCTGGAGCCTGCTTCAGATTCTGTGTCTCCCTCTCTCTCTGACCCTCCCCTGCTCATGCTGTCTCTCTCTATATATGTATCAAAAATACATAAAAGATTTTTAAAATATTAGTAATTTTAAAAAGAGTTCTTTCCAACCAGTGTATATATTACTTAAAATAATTATACTTATGAAGATTCTGTAGGGCTTTTTCCACAAAGGATAGCTAATTAGAATTAATGCATCTAGAATAATCCATTTTTTTACCCCTATGAACATTAACAACAAAAAAATCTTTCAAACACTAGTTTTTGGGGCAAATGTTTATTTTGAGGGAGAGAGTTGGGAGTAGAGGAGGGGCAGAGACAGAGACAGAGAGAGAGGAGCCCACTGTGTGGCTCGATCCCGTGAACCATGAGCTCATGACCTGAGCCAAAATCAGGAGTCAAATGCTTAACCAAGTGAGCCACCGAGGTACCCTGGACCACTATTTTAAACATGGAACCAAATCTCCATTATTCTTTCTGTTTAGCTTTGTAAATCTTAAATAGTTGTAATTTATATCTTAGGATAATCAACCATGGAAATTTTTGTGTTTTGCTACTGTTCATATATAAACATTCAGCATATTAATATATCCAGATCCTAATGACACTGATGTTAAAACAGTTTTACAAGTCATAAATTGAGCTTGCTACTTATTTCATTGTAGATTATTTTATTAAGTTGCTAATTCCGTAACTTTTTTATGTGTAAATCCAAAGTTTCTTATCAAATTTAAATAAAGCCCAGTGTATTTCAGTTTGCTGTGATATTTGAAATCCCATGGTGAAATCTCATGGTAATCTGAGGTGTAATTGTACTGTATATATCACTTAATACATTGCTGTGTTATGTTTTAGGCCATGACCACAATGTCTCTTCAGTAGCCATCATGCCCAATGGAGATCATATAGTGTCTGCCTCAAGGGATAAAACTATAAAAATGTGGGAGGTGCAAACTGGGTAAGTAAGTTTGGTTGAAATGGTGTCAACTGAAGAGATACTAAATAACCACATGTGTCCTGAACAACCATTTATTTTATTTTGACTTTAACCCAGAATAATCATGGTGCTGTTTGTGTTATATACTTTAAAATGAGGTTTGAATCTCTAAATGTTCCCCAAAAAGGAATAGAGAAATTATTTTTTTTTAAAAATTGTGTCCTTGAGAGCCATTTTCTTTGCAATGGCTTATTATCTCTGTGATCTTCTTTTAGGTGATTTCTCTATGGGTTGAAATAAAATGTAAATAACATTTGTGCAGGTAGGCACGTTAGGCTTAATTTGGTTGTGCTTAGAATGACACAATTGTTATAATAAAACCTTAACCTTCTACTTACTAGTTTTACCCAAATTAGTAGAGTATGCCTTCTTCTCAACAAAGCCGTAAATATTTTTGTTAGGTTTATTGTGTGTGTTTATTTTTAGAAGATTTTATTTCTCTATATATTTTACCGCCTAGAATGTGTTGATTGGTTAGCTCCTTAATGATACTTCCATCAGCTTATTTTGACTGATGTTTGATTTTCCAGCCTGTCCCCATCTTTCATTAACCATGAATGTACGTTTATTGTGCTGACTGGCATATGATTACTCTAACATGGTGCCTTCCTCCTTATTCTAGTACATAGCTAGTTTTATATTACTTCTGGGAAGTGTCCCAGTGATTGCCATTCATGATATAAATTATTGCTTATTTTGACAGCTACTGTGTGAAGACATTCACAGGACACAGAGAATGGGTACGTATGGTGCGGCCAAATCAGGATGGCACTCTGATAGCCAGCTGTTCAAATGATCAGACCGTGCGCGTATGGGTCGTAGCAACAAAGGAATGCAAGGCTGAGCTTCGAGAACATGAACATGTGGTAGAATGTATTTCCTGGGCTCCAGAAAGCTCATATTCTTCCATCTCTGAAGCAACAGGATCTGAGGTATGTGATTTATATATCATTTCATGATTGTATTGCTGATATCAGAATCTTGGGAAACTTTTCTCATTCTCAATTTCAGGGCAGTTAATGCATTGAAATACCTGCATCCCATAATTCTGAATCTTGACACTCTTCACTCTTTCGAACTTGCAGAAATGTTTACATTTTGTAACTAGTGATTATTACTGCTGTCAGCTGACCCATGATTTGTGCTGGGGATGGTGAACTCTCCTGAAGAGTAAAAGTGGTCATTACATTTATAAGAAGTGCCGTTGTTATATGAGTATACCAACCAGTGCAAAATAACACTAATGGGAGAGGCTAAAGTTATCTTTTAGAAAAATAGCCTTCTTTAATGAACGTAATTATTTATCTTTATGGTGGAATGTAGTTTAGTATTTAAGTATTTCTTATGGAGGCCTCTTGATCACTAGAAGCACTGGCTGAGTGTCTGGAGTTTTATTTATTTGTGTGTTTTAAGTTTTTAGTTGAATCACCTGGTGCTCATCACAAGTGCACGCCCCATCACCTATTTCACCCGTCCCCCCACCCATCTCCACTCTGGTAACCATCAGTTCTCTGTAGTTAAGAATCTGTTGGGGCGCCTGGGTGGCTCAGTTGTTTAAGCGTCTGACTTCGGCTCAGGTCATGGTCTCACAGTTGGTGGGTTCAAACCCCGCGTCGGGCTCTGTGCTGAGAGCCGGCTCAGAGCCTGGAGCCTGTTTCAGATTCTGTGTCTCCCTCTCTCTTACCCTCCCCTGCTCACACTGTCTCAGAAATAAATAAAAAACATTAAAAAAAAAATCTGTTTCTTGGTTTGTCTCTCTTTCCCACTGCCCCCCACTTTGCTCATTTAAATTCCATATGCAAGTGAAATCTTATGGTATTTGTTTTTCTCTTATTTCACTTAGCATTATACTCTCTAGCTCCATGTCATTGCATATGGCAAGATTTCATTTTTTTTTTTTTAATGTTTTATTTATTTCTGAGAGAGACAGTGTGAGCAGGGGAGAGTCAGAGAGAGAAGGAGACACAGAATCTGAAACAGTCTCCACGCTCTGAGCTGTCAGCAGAGCCCTACATGGGGCTCGAACCCATGCACCGTGAGATCATGACCTGAGCCGAAGTCTGCTGCTCAACCGATTGAGCCACTCAGGCGCCCCAAGATTTCATTCTTTTTTATGGATGAATAATACTCCATTGTATATATACCATATCTTCTTTATACATTCATCAGTTGATAGACACCTGGGTTGCTTCCATATCTTGGCTATCATAAACAGTGCTGCTATAAATATAGGGGTGCATGTATTTCCCTTTGGATTAGTGCTTTTTTTCTTTTCTTTTTTTAAGTCTTTGGGTAAATACCAGTAGAACAATTTATAATTACTGGATCATAGGTTCTATTTTTTACTTTTTGAGGAACCTCCATACTGTTCTCCAGAGTGGCTGTACCAGTTTGTATTCCCAACAATAGTGCAGCAGATTCCCCATTCTCCACGTCTTCACCAACACCTGTTGTTTCTTGTGTTTTTTATTTTAGCCATTACAACAGGTGTGAGGGGATATGTAATTGTAGTTTTGATTTGCATTTCCCTAATGATAAGTGATGGTGAACATCTTTTCATAAGTCTGTTGGCCAACTGTATGTCTTCTTTGGAGAAATATCTGTTCATGTCACCTCATTTTTTAACTAGATTTGTATTTTGGGGTGTTGAGTTTAGAAGTTCTTCATATATTTTTTGGATACTCTTTGTCAGATTTGTCATTTGCAGATACTTTCTCCCATTCAGTAGGTTGCCTTTTTGTTTTATTGATGTTTCCTTTGCTGTGCAAGAGCTTTTTATTTTGATGTAGTCCAGTAGTTTATTTTTGCTTTTGTTTCCTTTGCCTCAGGGGACCTATCTAGAAAAAAGTTGTACAGCCAGTGTCAGAGAAATTACTGCCTATGCTTTCTTCTAGAATTTTTATGGTTTCAGGTTTCATATTTAGGTCTTTACTCCGTTTTGAATTTATTTTTGTGTGTGGTGTAAGAAAGTGATCCAATTTCATTCTCTTGTATGCTGCTGTCCAGTTTTCCCAATACCATTTGTTGAAGGGACTATCTTTCCCATTGGGTATTCTTTCCAGCTTTGTCAATAATTAATTGACCATTTAATTGTGAGTTTATTTCTGGATTTTCTACTCTTCCATTGATCTATGTGTCTATTTTTGTACCAGCACTGTAGTGTTTTGATTACTACAACTTTGTAATATAACTTGAAGTCTGGAATTGTGATGCCTCCAGCTTTGCTGTTCTCTTTCAGGATTGCTTTGGCTATTTAGGGTCTTTTGTGATTCCATACAAATTTTAGGATTATTTGTTCTAGTTCTTTAAAAAATTCTATTGGTATTTTGATAGGGATTGCACTAAATGCGCAGATTGCTTGGGGTAGTATAAACATTTTAACAATGTTCAATCCATGAGCATGGAATGTCATTCCATTTCTTTGTGTTGTCTTCAGTTTCTTTCACCAGTGTTTTATAGTTTTCAGAGTACAGGTCTTTCACCTCTTTGGTTAGGTTTTATTCCTAGGTATCTTAATATTTTTGGTGCTATTGTTAATGGGATTGTTTTCTTAATTCTCCTCCTGCTGCTTTATTATTGGTTTTTAGAAATGCAGCAGACTTCTGTACATTCGTTTTATATCCTGTAGCTTTACCAAATTTTCTTATCAGTTTAGTGGAGTCTTTTGGGTTTTTACTCACAAGTTTTATATTTCTTCATGGTTCTTAATTTGTACTTTTCATGATTCATTCCTTATGATTAATAACTTATTAATAAATTACAGAATATTGTTTCCTTTAATACATTGTGTGAGCCAAAATTGACCACATTTCACTTTTATAGAGACAGTCCTACCGTGGGTATTTTAATAACGGAAGGAAGAGAATCTTCTTCCTCTATCCCACCCTTAACTCCCCAAGATTATTTTTCTCAAATGAAGCTTCTGTAAAAATCTCTTAAATTTTGGCTGTTTGGTTGCATTTTCAAATTCTTTTTACTGCCCTCTGGTGGTGGTTACTTACCATGTCATAAAGTTGATTCTGGTTTTGATGTTACATAAAGACTGACTTAGTTTTAAATTTTTTCTGGATTCCAGAAGTCTTGAGCAGTAAATTTATCATGTTAGTATTATAGAAACTGAATCTTAACCTAAATGGAGATTTTCTATTTTCATATTATCTGGGTCCTTCCTGTGTAGCCTACATATGTCAAAAGACTTGTGTGTTTCAATAGAGGAAAGTAAGAGTAAGTCCTGGAGATCTAATTGTACAGCCTGCTGACTATAGTTAACAATACTGTGTTGTATATACTTGAAATTTGCTAAAAGGGTAGCTCTAAAGTGGGAGATGGTTATATGAGGTGATGGATATATTAATTAACCTGATTATGGTGATCATTTTACTATATATATGTATCTCAGAATATCAGATTGTATGTAGTAAATATATACAATATTTTCCCCCAAAATTTCATTTTTATAAAATTGAAAATATAGATCATTGATAGAAGTCATTTAAAATCTTTACTTCTTAAATGTAAAAACTTAACTTTTGTATATTTTCTGTAGACTAAAAAAAGTGGCAAGCCTGGGCCATTCTTACTGTCTGGATCCAGAGACAAGACTATTAAGATGTGGGACGTCAGTACTGGCATGTGCCTTATGACCCTAGTAAGTTTGCATAATCTTAACTGCTTCTTTTGCATCTTACTGTGTTTTTAGTTTTGGGGGCTAGATCCCTTGTGATATCTTACTAAATAATCTGAATTATTCCAGGCTTTAAAATAATGTCTTTAGGGGTGCCTGGGTGGCTCAGTCGGTTAGGCGTCCAGCTTCGGCTCAGGTCATGATCTCATGATTTGTGGGTTCAAGCCCCGCATCGGGCTCTGTGCTGACAGCTCAGAGCCGGGAGCCTGTTTCAGATTCTGTGTCTCCCTCTCTCTCTGACCCTCCCCTGCTCACACTGTCTCTCTCTCTCAAAAATAAATAAAACATTTAAAAATGCATACTTAAAATAAAATCTTAACAAAAAGAATAGGAAAGCACATGCTCTCCTCTCCTGAAATAACACAGGTCACCTTAATTTCCCCCAATGTTTCTGGCTCCTGTTTTTCACCTGAAGGATGGTACCTTTTACTGCTTTATTTTGGTGTATCCATGGAAATGAGGTTTTGTGTTTTACTTTTAAAATACATTTTGTATTGGGGCACCTGGGTGGCTCAATCAGTTAACCATCCAACTTTGGTTCAGTTCACACTCTGGCAGTTCGTGGGTTCGGCACCCACATCGGGTTTCGTGCTGACAGCTCAGAGCCTGGAGCCTGTTCTGACTTTGTCTCTCTGTCTCTCTGTCTCTCTCTCTCTCTTTGTCTCTCTCTCTCTGTCTCTCTCTCTCCCTCCCCTGCTCACACTCTGTTTCTCTTTTTCCCTCAAAAATAAACAAACATTAAAAAAGGTTTTTTAATAGCTATTGTATTTAACTTTTGTTGAACCTTCTACCTCTAGTCATTGGTGACTTTTATAGGTCACTATAGTAGAACAAGGTATTTATTTGTTTGTTTAAATTGATTTTAAGAGAAAGTATGTGCAGGGGAAGGGCACAGAGAGAGTGGATGAATCCCATGTAGGTCCATACTGTCAGTGCAGAGTCTGACACAGAGCTCAAGCCTACGAACTGTGATTATCATGACTTGAGCTGAAATCAAGAGTTGGATGCTTATTCGTCTGAATCGCCCAAGCAGCCTGGTCAAAGAATACATTACCTTGGTCATCTTTTTTGTTTTTTCTTTCTTCTTTTATTTTTTAACTCCCCTTTCTTGGGTTCCTTTATAAAAGCAGTATGGTTACCTACATTATAGAAAAATTAGAACTATACAGAAAAGCTAAAAGAAGAAAATAAAAATCACCTACATTTAGTTCTATCATACCTAATAAAACCTGCCAAGTATATATACATATATATATTTATTTTTTAAGGTTATTTACTTATTTTGAGAGAGACCTAGAACAAGCGGGCTAGGGGACAGGATCCAAAGCGAACTCTGTGCTGATAGTAGATGCTGATAGTATAGAGCCCAGTGCAGGGCTCAAGCTCTCACGAACCGTGAGATCATGACCTGAGCCAAAGTCAGACACTTAACTAACTGAACCACCCAGGTGTCCCCCACTTTTTTTTTAATTAATTAATTTTTTATATTTGAGAGGGAGACACAGTGCAAACAGGGGAGGGGCACAGAGAGAGGGAGACACAGAATCCGAAGCAGGCTCCAATGTCTGAGCTGTCTGCGCAGAACCCTGTATGGGGCTCAAACTCAAGAGTACAAAATCATGACCTGGGCTGAAATTGGCCACTTAACCGACTAAGCTGCCCAGATGCGCTGCGCCCTTCCCCCCCGCCTTTTTTTTTTTAATGTTTATTTCTTTTTGAGTGAAAGAGAGAGAGAGACAGAATCTGAAGCAGGATCCAGGCTGAGCTGTCAGCACAGAGCCTGACATGGAGCTCAAACTCACCAACCGTGAAATCATGACCTGAGCCAGAATTGGACACTCAACTGACTGAGCCACTCAGGTCCCCCTGCCAAGTATATTTTTCTAGTCTAGGTCTGTCCATCAGAACTTTATGTGATGATGTTCTGTATCTGTACAGTGCATTGTTATGGCTGCTAGCCACATGCAGCTGTTGAGCTCTTGAACTGTGGCTAGTGAGACTAAAGGACTGGATTGCTGATAGTATTAAAATTAGTTTATATTTTAAAATCTGCATGTGACTAAATGGCTGTCCTGTTGGACTGTGCCAGCTCCAAGCCATTTTCTTAAATTTCTATGTATGGGAGTGTGGTGGGATATATATTTAGCTCCAAATATTTTAACATACATCTCCTAAGAATAAAGGTGTTCTACTATATAACCACAATAAAATGATTATACTCAAGAAACAACATTGGGTGCCTGAGTCAGTAGTGCACACGACTCTTGATCTTGGGGTCATGAGTGTGAAACCCACATTGGGCGTAAAAATTACTTTAAAAATATAAGTAAGAAAAGGGGTGCCTGGGAGGCTTAGTCGATTAAGCGTCCGACTTTCGCTCAGGTCATGATCTCACGGTTCCTGGGTTCGGGCCCCGCGTCGGGCTCTGTGGTGACGGCTGGCTCAGAGCCTGGAGCCTATTTCAGAGTCTGTATCTCCCTCTCTCTCTGACCCTCCCCTGCTCACGCTGTCTCTCTCTCTGTCTCCTAGAAATAAATTTTTAAAAAAAAATTAAAAAAAATAAGTAAAAAAAAAAAAGGCATACCATTAATACTA
This sequence comes from Proteles cristata cristata, assembly GCA_017311185.1. Lineage (NCBI taxonomy): Eukaryota > Metazoa > Chordata > Mammalia > Carnivora > Hyaenidae > Proteles > Proteles cristata. Next base: position 552,218 of record JAESUZ010002578.1, read on the forward strand.
CATATTCACATTTTCTCTAGTTATCCAGTAGTGTTCTTTGTAACTGTACTGTAGCCACCACCGAAGAGCCAGTAAATACCATGACTCCATGGTATTTACTGGTCATGCCTTACTAGTTTCCAGTTTCCTTTAATCAGGAAAAATTCCCTACCCTTTTTTATTGGGGGGGTGGGGGGTTCTTTTTGGCGTTGATGTTTTTGGTGCATGTAGTTTCACTGCACATTGAATAATGACTTACCTGTTTTCTCAGATGCCATTTTAATACTTTATCCCTTTATTAAGTCAAATACCTTCTTGTTTTTAAGGTGGGTCATGATAACTGGGTACGTGGAGTTCTGTTCCATTCTGGGGGGAAGTTTATTTTGAGTTGTGCTGATGACAAGACCCTTCGTGTGTGGGATTACAAGAACAAGCGATGCATGAAGACCCTCAATGCGCATGAACACTTTGTTACCTCCTTGGGTATGTACAAGTAATGAGATTTCTAAGCAAGTAGATTTTGGAGTGCCAGACAGACATAAACAGTTTTGTGTAATTGTGAGGAATTTTCCAGGTAAGAAATGACCCTGTGCTTTCAGGACAGACTAGAGAAGACAGTTTAAAAACTTTGTGGATTCCTACCATTTGTTTTAAATTTTCCTTTCCTTAACTCTCTCTTTCCATCATCAGCCTTATAAATAAAAAAAATTTACTTTCTCCATTGCACAACATTGGTTTTGGAAACTAGGATTGTGAAGAGGATGCTTACTAACCACTCTAATGGGTAATTTTCTTCCCCTACTAGTTTGTAAGTCTCTCAAAGGAACTCTTACTCAGCCTTTTTCCCTCTTGCAGGTATATATACTCTCATGTACTGGGGACTCACTGAAAAAGTCTAATAAACAGCCTCAGTGTCATCTAGACCTGAATCTAGAATTTAAGACAGCGAATACAGTAAAAATATAATACACCCAGGGTACGATGGATCTAACGATAAAAATAAAGCCTCAGTAGAATAGGGCTATAGCCTACCCCATAGGATTGTTGTAAGAATTAAACATGAATATAATGCATTAGTACTAAGTCTGCAACATAGGAAGTTAAGTAGATACATTGAGGCTACCCTTGTTAGATTTGACTGTTTATTCAGCTTTAGTTGGGAAGCGGGGTATTGAGGCAGGTATTTTTATTCAAGTGTTCATATAGGATTTAATCATTAAGTCTCAGCTTTGCTAACCCAGGGTTAGATGTGTGGGTGTGCATAGAAAAAAATGAGCATCCCTGGCACTTGGACTTGCTTATTTTATGACTTGTTAAAAATTTTATCTGGGTTTAAAATAAGGCTTTTCTTTTTCTTTCAGATTTCCATAAGACGACACCATATGTGGTTACTGGCAGTGTAGATCAAACAGTAAAGGTGTGGGAGTGCCGTTGATTGAGTCTCATTTGGCCCCTCCTCCCGTTTTTCCTCTGGATGCACTCTGATGATACCATGGTTACCCCATTGAGCTCTGTTTAAATAAATATTGTCCTTTCATGTAAATTATTCTGGATGTAGATTGAGCTTATTAAATGTTACACACAAAGTATTCATGCATGGTGAATCCAAATTGTATACTGTAAATTTACATACGTTGTCTAGAAGTACCATAGGGTTTAAAAACCTGGGCTGGCATTGGTCACACCAGGCCTACGAAGGCAGAAGTTGAATAAATTGAAGTAGGGCACTAAACTGAATAGGTGACAGTGTCATTTTATGTTGGCTTATTAATTCCTGTTTTTCTTTCTGCTATCTGTTGGTGCCTGACTTGATGGCCTCATTTGGGGAAAAGTGGTGATTATTAGGGCTTTTTCTGAAATGTGTATCTATGTAACATCACTTAAGTGTGCTTAATAAATCTTCTTTAAGGATGTTAGGTGATAAGGCTACAATTCAAAATCTTCTAAACCATCTATGTAATTAATGGGGATTACACATTGGAATTTTTGTCATGACACATTTGCCAAATCAATAGGACACATTTGTTTTGGCAGCCTATCAGGCAGAGGCTAGTGGTATATTTATGTATGGAAATGACTGTAAATCTCAAATAAGAAAAATCTCAGCAGCTAATAGCAAATCATTTCTTTCATTTGGGTCTTAATGCTTTGTAAACAGGTTGAAAAAACACTGTAATACTCTAAGCTTCTATTTTCCACACTAGACACACTTGTAGTTGTCTTCTCCATACTGTTAGACTGTGCAGTGACGTGACTCCCAAGTAGACTTTAATCTTCCCGTTGAGTGTGTCATGGTACAAATCACTATTTGTTTTTGATGTTCTTTAGGGATGTGCAATGTGCATTACATAATGACAAATATGGAAAAGGTTATGTTTGCCCATCTGAAGGGAGTGGGAGAAATACAGCAGTTTGTTCTTCAACACAGATCTGATACAGATTTGAACTGTATTTAACTTACAAGTTGAAAAAAGACAGGGTTTAATGGAGCATGCATAAAAATGTACTGTGTTATCACCTTTTGTTTATATGTAAATGTTTATATGGGCCTATCTGTAAGTGGATAAGTCTGTATATGTATATCACACACATACAACCTCCACATCCTTGGGTCCCGGGCTTTCGAAGAAGTGCTAAAATGTACAAGTAGAATAAATTTTGCTGTGGAATACCATGCTTTAGAACAAACCCTTTTTGATCCTAATGCTTCTGAAAACTAGGTCTGACTCTGAGGGAATTTTTCCCAGCTAAAAGGAGAAACACCCCCCCCCCCCGCCCCTGTCCCCACCCCCACCCCCATTTGGCTGTTAGCATTTTACACATCCTTGATATATTGTATATTGTGATCCAAAGTTACTACAACTAGGCTTAAGAGAATTTTTATCTATGACTTTGGAAACAATATTTCATTGCAGATTATTAGATAAATAATTCTATTGCTTAGCTAACCGACAGCTTTTTTTTAAGGTCATTTGAAAAGTTAACAGAACAGTGAAATAACAAAGACCGTTTAACAAAGAAACTTACTCTGAATTGCATTTTATTCATTTGCCTAATATGTGATTTTTAAAATGTCCCTTTTAGTATTAATGGAAATTTGGTTCTTGAAAAAGACAAAGGGTTAGAGTTAATGTCCTGCAGATACACACACAGAGACTGGGCCTTACGTTTACTAGAAGCAGTTTTATGTCTAACTTGTGTCTTTTTGTTTGCTTGCTTTGTTTTTAATAATTCCTGAGAAAAGTCTCTGGAAAGAAAAGTGTTTTGAGAACTAATGGCTATTTTTGAAGACAAAAATTACAACTTAAAGCTAATTCCTTCAGTACAGTAGAATAACTTTCAGGACAATATTGCCTCACAACCCTGCTCACGTTGAGAAGTCTGTTTTTGTTTCTGTTTAGCTGTTCTGACTGGATTTTTCTACAAAAGCTATGGAAGATATCTTTGTTCTCGTTTGCTGCTATTTCCTGTCCTATTTTAAGAAATATAAATACATAGAAATGGTGCATCTTAACATTTGTTTGTACATGTATAAATGTCTTGTATTTTAATTCATTTTTAGCATGTAGCAACACGAATTGTTTAAGGGTAAGCCACAACATCTAGAAATCACTCATAGATACGAACAATAACGGAAAAAATGGTACCGATTTAGGAGGAAACAGAGCTGCTGTCCACTGGGTATTCCCCCCTGCAGCACACGGTGACTTTCATTGACAAAGGAGGAGAAACAATATTACTCTGTAAACAAAGTCATCCTTACTTGGGAGATTGCCACAGCCTGCTGCTTAGTTGAGTTACCAGACATCCTCCGTTTAAGAAGCAGCAAACACTGAATCTCAGGGATGGTCCTCAACTGGATCCAAATGTAACGAGCCCTGTTTGAATAATGAAGGGGGGTGGGGGAGAGTGGGTCCATCCATAATCCGGATTCGGATGCGCAGCGGTTTCCCGCACTGTTGTTTGACACTGCCCTGTTGATGCCCTTTCTTCCTGTTTCCTCCGTTCTCTCTGTCTGCTGTCTAACCCTGTGCCTTGCCTGGGATAAGTACAATGATGAGGTTACTGGTTTGGATTGTAAGTAGAGGAATTTATTAACTGGTTTAGAGGTTCACTGCTGCTTTGTCACTTTCTCAATCAAATTTGGCCACTTATTTAAGAAATAAAGAGCTGGTAGAATTGCATCCTCAGATGATTATTTGACTCTGTGTGTGTGGAAACGGACATTCCAGTGCCACCCTAATCTCATGTGCCCAAGAAGTCCTAGCCGCACTCTTGGAAGTGCGAGCCACAGAAACTGTGGTTTAGACGTTGCTCGGAGAATAGTTGCTTTTTGACATGGCATCTTGCACTTTAGGAGACTAAGACCGTCCTGTTGTGTCTGTGTGTGGTGTGACCAATGGTGTGCCCAGAGCACTGCTCTTAAAGTCACTAGTGTTAGCGAGTCGTCCAGGCTGTGGAGCGCGTGCTGTAGTCCTCGGAAGCTTCGGCTCTAGATCACCAAGCCCGTCTCCTTACTGTCAGTGCCCTGCTCTCCTGTTTGCCTCTTTCTGTTTCTGTGTGAACTTCCAGGTAAAATCACGCATTAAATAGTTTTCTTTTAAATTTACTTAAAGAAAAACTATTTAAAAGTAAAGGATATTTTGTTTTGTTGACAGTGGTGGCTTGATAATCCTTAAGCAACTGAAGTTAAAATTGTTGAAGGAAAAGGCACTTAAAACGGTTACTCTTTCTGTCCAGCTGTATATAAGTCCAATGTGTTAATTAATCTAGATGATGCAAAGAAGAATCTCCTGGTAGAGACACGACATGTACAAAATTGGTGGAAAGGGTTTTGGGGTTTTTTTTTTTCAGTAGGGTGGGGGGAGGGCAAGCTGGATTTACAAGTCACAACTGGACTGGACTGGCCTTTTTATCTTTCCACTATATCATGTAAGTAGCTGCTTTCTTGTCCTGCCTATCCTTTAGGCATCCCAAAGGCTCACTCTGAAGATGATAGAAACAAACACAAAATCTTCGAGTTAGAGGTTGATCTGACACTGACATGAAGGCAAGCATTGATTTCATATGAATGTTGCAGAGGTGGTGGTGATTGGAGAAAACAGTTCCCAGATTGTAAGAGTTAACTGAAGATATTGACACAATTAAAAAAAATCAGTAAAGGAATGTATATAATATTGCTCTTGTGTTTTACAGTAAGATTTGTTGCTCTCAGACTGTGTAAAACAAAATTTATTCATGTTTTCTGCATATTAAAAAATCCTATTGTACCAATTGGTAAACTATTAAATGCCTATAAAACTAGATGTGATTTTTTTTTTTTTTTTTGGATGTCCCTGTGCAGAGATTTAAAGCCTTTTACTGGACTCCTCATTGGAGATGGGGCTGTGTTCCACACCAGTCAGAGTAAGATGCAAATTGGTATCAGGGCCATGACAGAAGGCTTTCTCTCCGGGGTCCGAGGTGACACTGCCTTTACTGTCTGCTTCCTTCACCTTATTAGGAGATCGGGAGTGAGGAGCGGTGGCTGCAGGGGCTCTTGCGTGGTGGTGGGCTTGCAGAGCCCCGACTGTTATCTAAGGCACCACCTTCCCCTCCAGCAGCCCTTTCCGACAGGGACTCCTGCCCAGGCCAGGAATGACTTACTGTGAACCACACCCACAACCCCCACGAAGACTTGCCCCTTTTGTGGTCTGGGCCCAGAGATCAGGGTCCTGCCCCGTTTGTTCTAACGAATGTGCCCCTTCTTCTGGCCAGTGGTCTTGGATTCTTGAAGATCCATCCTTAACATTTTAAATTTGGGTTGAAATGTCAAAATCCTCTTCACTCTTTCCCCAGACGCCCCCTGGTTTTCCCTCTGCTTTACATGTTGACTATGACCTACCTTCCATCCCCTACTACTACTCACCACCTGCAGTGACCGTGAAGTCTCCAGCCTTTTTCATGTATAAAGGACAAGTTGAATGATGTGGCTCGTCCAGCCCAGTTGTTCTCTTGCCTTCTGTTGGGAATAGCCTCCCCCATCTCCCCACCCCCAAATGTGGAGCTAGGCCAAGAGCAACAAAAGAAATTTGCTTGAAATTCAAATTTTTGGAGTTTTGCAGCTTTTCCCTTTCCTCACAGGGTTCTTTTCACCCTGCTTGAGCTGCAGATGAGCCTGACCACTTTCCCTAGGGATAGGGAGTCCTAGCTGTAGTATCAGGATTCTGAAGTGCACTTAGCTGTTCAAAATTAACTCCCTGGTCTCTCCCATCACGCTTCCTTCCAACATTCATGGTGGTGTGTGTCCCTGATGTAGTGATGAGGGATAGGAAATGGAAGATTTGGTGGGGAAATAGCACTGCATCCTTGATGTGGCGGCTCTGTTGCTGTTTAGGCTGTGGTGAAACTTGGTTTGCATGCAATTCTTGACTGCTGAGAGACCTACCAGAATTCTCTATGAAAATGATTGTTTCCCAGCAGGCCAGCAGCAGCAGCAGCACTTGGGAACTCATTAAAAATGCAAGCTCTTGAGCTCCAGCTCAGACGTACTCTTATCTGAAACATCTATATGAAAAATGTATTTTAACAAGCCACCCAAATGATTTTGATGTAGGTTCAAGCTTGAAAACCACTAATTAACTCAAGTAACTTATTGAATAAGAAATTGGGACAAAAGTGGTCCCACAGCTAGGATGTGAACTCCAATCTTAGTCCTCTTTATCACCACCACTTTGACACGTGGAGTTTGCCTTTGTGAATATTCTGCATGGTCATCATTCCTACTTGGGTCACTAGCCCTCTTTCAATAAAAGTGCAGGGGCATATGTGACTCTTCATCTTGGGGTCGTGAGTTTGAGCTCCACGTTGGGCAAAGAGTTTACTTAATTTAAAAAATACATTTAAAAATAAAAGTGGAGGGGCACCTGGATGGCTCAGTTGGTTAAGCATCAACTCTTTTTAGCTCAGGTCATGATCTCACAGTTGTGGGTTCAAGCCCCAAGTGCTGATGCTGCAGAGCCTGCTTGGGATTCTCTCTGTCCCTCCTCTGCTCACGTTCTCTCTCAAGGTAAACTGGAAAAAAAAAAAAAAAAGTGGAGGGACTAGGGGAGGGAAAGTTACTTAACATTTTGAATGCTTGATAGGTACCAACACTCTTGTTCTCAACACACACTCCCTCCTGGTGGGCAGTAGGACAGTAGTACGTTTTTATGGGCAAGAAAACAGGCTCACTGGAAGTGAGGTCATATAGCAAGGATATAAGCTAGTCTAGAGAGTGAGCTGGGACTCAGCCCAAATGCACATGTTCTTTCCCTTATCTGGTTCTGCCCATGTTAAGCATCTTATTAGCCAAATATAAGGATGTTCTAAGATCTTTCAATTTTTTAACCTTCAGTAATGCAGGGACAACCCTCACCCCATCCCTGAGGCCATCACTGGCACCCTGTGGGATGGCCATAGGAAGGGGTGGAGCCTGGGAATGGGTAAGCAAGGATTATGTTGTTTACACTTGCAATTTAGGAAGACCCCTGGGGCACCTGGGTGGCTCAGTCGGTTAAACATCTGACTCTGGATTTCATGTCAGGCCATGAGCTCATTGTTCCATGAGTTCAAACCTCACTCTGGGCCCTATGCTGGCAGCTTGAGCCTGCTTGGGATTCTCTCTCTTTCTCTCTGCCTTTCCCCGACCCGTTCTCTCACTCTCACTCCTTCCAAAAGGAAAAAAAAAAAAAGGAAAGCTCTTGTCATTCCCTAGGAGATGACTTTATTCTCAGGATAATTGGGTCCTGCATTGTCTGCATCTCAATGTATTTTTTGTGTCTTTTTTAAATAATGGATTTGCCTATTATTAAATGGGAGTATTTCAGTTTGCATTTGAGAAGGGCCACTTGTCCTCCATAGGTGTCCTGATTATGCCTGCCTTGTTTGATTTGATAGTTTAGACTGGCAGCAGGAATGTGGGAAAACTCTTATTCTCAGTTTCAGATATGAATGCCTTAGTGAAGTCCAAGTTCTCCCAATACTCAGTCCACAATGGCAGTTTGGAGGGCAGGAGTGGACACAGATGATACAACCTTAAAAGCTTAATTTGGTGATAATAGTTTTTTTTTTTTTTTTTTTTTAAGATACTTGTAAAAGTAACATGCATAAGTTAAAAGAAACCCAAATACAGAGTTTTGGAAAATGAAAGGCTAGCATGGGGTCCGTGAGACAGAGGTGAGTTGTGGCTCTTGCAACTTAGACTTAATTTTAAATCCTGAACAGCTGCCTGTCAACATGCTAATTCTCACACTAACCCTTCCTGGATACCACTGTTATCCCTTTTAAAAGAAAAAATTATAATCTGTCAACTAAAAAAAGGAAAAAGTGTGGATTTCACATTTAGAGACTCTTGTTTCCTTTAAACAACAGTCCCTTGTCATTTGGGTTGTCAAAAGGGACAACCCCATTATGATATACACATGAGGGATCAACCATGAAAATGGACCTCTCAGGTGATGGGTAGGTACCATAGTAATTATTTTTTTTTAATGTTTTATTTATTTCTGAGAGAGAGAGAGCAGGGAGGGTCAGAAAGAGAGGGAGATACAGAATCTGAAGCAGGGTCCAGGCTCTGAGCTGTCAGCACGGAGCCCGATGCAGGGCTCAGACCCATGAACTGTGGGATCATGACCTGAGCTGAAGTTGGACACTCAACCAAGTGAGCCACCCAGGCGCCCCAGTACCATGGTAATTAAACCTGATCCATTCTCAGCTCCCATCCCTCAGCTTTACAAGATGATGCCCCCATTCGAGAAGTGCTGTGAAATGAAAACATGGCTGGTGTTCATAGAATAAAGTCTATATAGGAAGGACTGTTCAGAACACAGCCTTGAGACTGTCCAGGAAAGGGGGAGGGGGGGCGGGGAGCACGCAAGCATCAAGCATCAATGGTGACTCTACATCACTTCAATATTTTCAAGGTCAGAGGCATCTGGGTGGCTCAGTGGGTTAAGTGTCTTGACTCTTGATCTAGGCTCAGGTCATGATCTCACGGTTTTGTGAATTCGAGCCTCACATCAGGCTCTGTGGTGACAGCATGGACCCTGCCTAGGATTCTCTCTCTCCTCTCTCTCTGTCTCTCCCCAACTTGTGCTGTCTCTCAAAATAAAACGTATAAAATTTTTGGGAAAAAAAACCTAAACTTCAAGGTCAAGAATGTTTTTTTCTAGTTGGCTCAGGAAAAGTAACATGTGAGAACTTCCTTTTTTTTTTCAGAGACGATCAGAGACACACATAAAAAAACTCCAAGAATTCAAAGAGGTACTCAAGTATGCATGTTGCTAAGCCTACCGGCTCAAGTTGGCCAAGCAGCAGCCAGTTATGAGACTTCTCCTCTTCTTGGCAGGAGGCCCCTCACAGGCACACTCCCACCTCCGGGCCCTGTCCCTCCAACCCACCTATAGGGTAACCCCTTCTCCTATGTCAGACCCAGCTCACCTGAAACAACCCCGGGGAGGCAAACTTCAGACCCGCTTCCATTCCAGCGCTCCTAGTCCGCTGGGGAGTGCTCCCCGTTGTCCTGACTCCGACAAAGGGAGAAGAGTAGATGCCAAGAATCTGGTCTTCAGCAACCCATCTGGGCCAGCAGCAGGCACAGGGCTGGCGGCCCCACCCCACCGCACCCCTCACTCCCAACCGGCCTTCACTCTAACTCGTACCACACACAGCTCTATGGAGGACAGATTCCCAGCCTCCTCTTCTGTGACCAACAAGTGACATTTAACCTGCTGGGCCGTTCTCATGGGTCTAGTGACTGGCAGTCAGGTAAACCCTGGCTGGGTGCCTGTGACTCTACCCTCTCCTGCCACTTCAGTGACATTACAAGGAAAACACTGAATTTAACCTAATAGACATTCATATGCTTTAAAAACTCTTCTATTTGTATGTGAGTGATGAACCACTAAATTCCATTCTTGAAGCCATTATTACACTATATGTTAACTAACTTGGTTTTAAATAAAATTAAAGAACAAAACAAAATACCTCTTCTACTAGTAATAATACTTCTGGCAACAACCCTACGGGCCAAAAGAGACTGGTACAGATCACACCGGAGAGGCTGGGGCAGCAGGTTTCAAAAACTCACTTTATTCCAATGTGAAATGAAGACGTGATGGTTTAAAAACAAGAAAAAGTTCTTGATCAGCGGTGGGGAGGCTTCGCTTGCTAGCTCACACCCACTGCCTTTTAGACGAGGAATCTGGACAGACCGTACCCCTAAGCAGCCCCCCCGCAAAGCCACCGGACAGAGGCCCAGGCCCAGATGGCCCCGTCGGGCTCACCAGGGTGGCGACCGCCCCCATCAGGGCTCTGACAGCAGGCACAGAGAAGCGGCGTGGGTGGGCGGGAGAGGGAGGAGCTGGGGCTCATGGGAGCCACCCCTTCCACGGAGGGCCTCCCGGCCGCAGAGCTCCTTTCTGTAGGAGGTGCTTGTGTGACAAGGACCAGGTAGGGAGCTGGGCTCCACAAACAAGTGGCAATCACTCCTACATCTAGTAAGTTCCCCTCAGGATCCATGATTCAGCCCCGGCTGCCCCAGTCCCTCACACACCCCGGCCCCACTGTGCGTCAGGCAGCTCTGGTTAAAACAGGGAGAAGGATACATTCAGACTGTAGCCCCTAAGTTTATCCCCAGCTGGGGTGCAGTTGGGGAGGCAGTGCCTCCTGCCGGGGCCCAAGGGCAGACAGGCCAGGGCCCAGGGCCGGAAACAGGGTTGTCTGGGGAGCCGCCGCTGCCCACCCTTCTCCCCCGTCCCCCCCAGCATAGCAAGGCAAGGCCCAGTCATGACAAGCAAAGCCCCTGCGGCTCTGACCTCACCACAAAGCTAAAGTGCGCCCCTACCCACGGCCCTGCCACAGAGCTCCGACTCCCCATCCCAGGACACAGGAGAGCTCCCCTCTTTTTGGCTTCAAACCGGGACTCTAAGCCCGGTCAGGCCTGGGGGCAGAGGCAGCAAAAGCAGCAGCCATAATGTCAAACATTCAAATGACCTGAGAAATCTCATCTTCACGTCATCCACTCAGAACCGACACAGGGCTATATGTACAAGTTAGGAAGGACGGACTGAAACACTCACGGGCATGGATACCCTCGCACACACCTGCTTGTGGATGGGGGGCCGCAAGGGGCACCTGCCCCCCAACTGGGAACAGACGCCCACACACTCCATTCGCGTGTCTTCAATTAGGCCTCTGCATCGTATATTCATTGAACCAGTGCAAAAACATCTTTGGGGGGCGGGGAGGCAGGCAGGCCAGGCCAGGGTCCCAGGAGGATGCTGGGGTGGGGTGGGGGTTGGAAACATGGCAGAAGAGGGACTAGCTTCCTGTCCCGATCTGTAGGGCACGCCCCCTTCTCCTGGAGTCTGGACTGGGTAGCGGGGCAGCTGGCTGACTGTCCGTCTGTCTCTCCCTTCCTACCCCTGCAAGCCTGGGGAAGAAGGGTCCTTGGCAACCTGGGGCCGGGAGGCTGAATCCTCTGGAAGCCCCGCAGGCTCAGGCTCTGTGGCCATGGGCTCCTCGGCCTTCTCCCTGCTTCTGCCAGCCTCCTGGAGCTGCTGCCGCCGGGCCACCTCGGCTTTCAGGTTCTCCAAGTCTTTTTGGCTGAGCGGAAGGACGGGGTGAAGGGCAGGTGTCAGAGCAAGCCTGGCCCTCTGTCACCTTTACCCACCCACCTTGGTTAAAATTAAACCCAGGGCAGGATCAGCCGTGGGGGGGGGGAGGGCTGAGGGGGAAACGTGTGGAACAAGCACTCTCCTCCCCAGGGCAGGATCAGCCGTGTGTGTGGGGGCGGCTGAGGGGGGAAACGTGTGGAACAAGCACTCTCCTCCCAGGGCAGGATCAGCCGTGTGTGGGGGGGGGGTGGGGGGGGCGGCTGAAACGTGTGGAATAAGCACTCTCCTCCCCAGAGCAAAAAGGCCCTTGAGCGCTACAACAGTAAGAACTCGGGGCACTTGACACAGTGAACGCCTGGCTCCTGCTCAGCCTTCACCCCCAGTTCCAAGCCAAAGCACCACGTGGTCTGGCCCGGGGCGACACACGCAGCAGGTACAGTCAGCGCCCCGGCCCCGGGCTGCGCGGACCCCGGTACTCCGCTGGCGGAAGGGCAGCAGGACTGAGAAGCCCACGAAGGGAGCCACAGCAGAACTCTCAGGCCACGTGGGAGGCCCGGCCCCACATGGAGGCAGCAGGAAACCGGACACAGAACAGAAGCTGCTCCCTCCCCACTGACAACGAAAGGCTGTTAAGGTACATTAAGTGCAGAAAAAGATAGAGCCATGTGCATGGTCTGCTACAATTGTTGTGCTGATAAAAAAGGGAAAAGATTACAGACACGTGCTTGCTCAGCTACGCGGCTGTCTCCTGAAAGATTCACAGGGAACTCCTTACCACTGGCTGCACTTAGCAATTTGGAGCCACAACAACCCATTATAGAGCTTAAGCAAAAAGGAAAGCCAGTTTCCATGTGGGTGTTGAGTGCAGGCAGAGGGTGCCTCACCTGAGAGGAATGAACAGGATGCCGTTGATGACATTGAGCTGTTCCAAGACACTGGCCATGCTGGGGGCTGTGAACTGAGGGGCGCAGCGATGAGCTGGAGAGCGCCCATGGGGCGGCCAGGGTGCGGGGTGCCGCGCGCATGGACGGGGGAGGCCGGGGTGCAGGTGCCACGCGCGTGGACAGGGGAGGCCGGGGTGCGGGTGTGTGCGGGAAGGGGGAGGGGTATGCCAGGGTGTGGGTGCGCAGGGGAAAGGGGGACGCGTACCTTGAGGGGCGGGATGTTGGCGCTGGAGCCGTTCCGGTAGATCTCGTTCATGGTGCGCTGCAGGGCCACGGCCTGCTGAGTCAGGCACTTGAGGTACTCGGAGCTCTCCTTGGTCTTCTCGTGGTCCTCGCCCAGCTACGCGGCAGGCAGCACAGGCAGGAAGGCATCAGCGAAGCCGCAGCCCCGGGGCCTGGCGCCACCCCTCCCGCCCCTGCCGCGGCCCACCTGGGTCTTGTAGATGGTGTAGCCCTCCTTCTCATGCTGCAGGGCCGACCGGAACTCGGCTTTGCTCTCGTAGACCCGGGCGACGAGGTGATGGCTGCAAGGAGGCATGTGGGGGACAGAAGGGACCCGAGTGGGATGGCGCTGGGGGCCTGACGGGGGTGCTGGGACTACTCTAGATGCCACTCTGGAATCTACCCGATGGCAGCAAAGAAACCCGGGAATCAGAGTAGAGATGGGAGTTTAGAGAAAATTCCTCAGGAGTCAAGATGGAAGACAGGATGCTAGATCCCACATCCACCCTCCATCTAAGTGCCTTCTGGGACCACGTCCCTGTGGCTCTGGGTGCTCCCCCTGCCCCTAAGCCACCATAACTCACCCGAGGGCCACCTTGAGGGACTTGGGCCCGTGATACTTGGTGCTGACAGCCAGCGCGCTCTCCAGGAAGCGCAGTGCCAGGTCGTACTCCATCACTCCGTGCAGCACCAGCCCGATGTTGTTCTGGGGGCAGTGGGGAGGGCCCCGGTCAGTGCTGCTTCTCCGGGCCCGGGGCTAGTCCCGCTGCCCCTCCCCAGCACTCACGTCCAGCAGCGCCATCTCTGGGTGGTCCTCCCCGAACACCAGCAGCGTGAGGTAGCGGGCGCGGTACAGCAGGCTCAGGGCCGTGGACAGCTGGCTGCTGGCGAAGCAGTACAGGGCCAGGTGCATCTGCGGGGGCAGCGGGGTCAGGCCGGGGGCCCCCAGGCCCAGCGCACCCCCCTTGCCCCCAACCCCACATCGGCCCCGCCCCCAACCGCTCACATATTCCTGGATGGTGTTGGGGTGCTCGATGCCCATCACTCGCTCGCTCATCAGCACAGCCTTCTGTTGGTTACTCAGGGCCTGGGAGAGGTGGGGAACCGTCACCCCGGCGCGGGCACTGCCCTGCATCGAGTCTGTCTGGCCCCCGCAGAGCCCCTGAGAAGCCCAGCCTCCTCAGCAGAGGAGTGTTCACCACGCGGCTGCGGGAGCACGGAATGGCAGGCCCCACTGAGGCCTTTGTAAATAGCTGGTCTTGAGCCTCTTGCCCCTAACAAAATCTATGCTTAAATCTGAAATTAAGCTAAAAATAAAGCAATAGTAATTTTTAAAAGGCATACATAAATGAAAAAATCTACAGTTGAAGGATAAGCGGAGGTCTCCTGTGCCCCGACGCCCCCTGACGAGGCAGGCGGCCACCTGCAGGCCGAGGAATGCTGAGAGACGCTCCTGACAGCTCTGCGCGGTTCTTGTGAGGCCCTGGGCACTGTGAGTCTGAGACTATCCTTCCCACCATCCCCGTGAAGCACTCAGTCTGCGAGCGAGGCGGCTCTCCCAGGCAAGACCAGCAACTCCCCGGGGTCTCCCCGGTCTCTGCCTGCTCCTCCCAGGGGACCCCGAGGAGAACGGGGTCTCAGCCCCGCAGTGAGGGCCCCGGTGCCCAGGCCCGGGCTCCTGCCTCCTGTGGCACAGAGCGAGAACACGGCCCCGGCTCCCTCACGTGCCATCCCCCAGAGCCAGGCCGGGCCCCAAGGCCTCCGGACACAGCCTGGAGGGTGCTCAAGGCCCACCTCGGCGTAGTCACCCATAATGTAGTGGAGACGAGCAAGGAGGCGCAAGCAGGCACAGATCTCCACGTGCATGGCTCCGTACACGTTGTTAAACAGGTTCAGGGCCTCATTGATGAGCTCACAGCCCTCCTTCAGGAAGCCTGCAGGGCACCCCCAAGGGCGGCAAGGTCAGGGCCGGGCCAGGGGACCCCCACCCCCCAGCCACACCTGGCCACGCACCCTGCTGTACTTTGGCCTGCCCACTCTGGAAGAAGTGGAAGGCATCCGAGGCTTTCGGGTTGACGTGCTTGACCACGGGGAAGATATTGAGCACATCCTCCTCGGTGAATGCGGGTTTGTGGCGGCTGTCGAAGCTGTACTCCTTCAGCAGGATCTGGGGGACATAGCCCAACGCCCAAAGACAGCCTCAGCCCTGGGCTCAAACGGCCAATACCTCCCACCTGACCTCCCCCCACATCCCCGCCAGCCCCACGGGAGCTAGGATGGGCCCCCTTAACGATCCACACCTGGATCCCGGTTTTCAGGGAGATTTCCCGCAGCAGGGTTATCTTCTGCAGCCCGTAGGTCTCCACAGCCTGGTCCACGGTCTCGCTGTGGAGGGAGGCGGCAGGTGGGTCTGGGCGGCTGCCTCCCCGCGAGAGGACGGAGACCAAGTACCCGCCCTCAGCTGCCATCCCACCCCCCTCCCAGCAAGCAGCCCTCCACTGTCCTAGCCCACGCCCTGCAACCGCTGCCCCCGCGCCGCCGGGAGCCCGACACCCTGTGCTGCCACGTACCACTCGAGGCTAAAGCCGAAGTAGTTCTTGGCCTCCTGGCAGATGTTCTTCCAGAGCTCCTGGGGGGTCATGACAGCCCAGGCCGTGTTATCTGCTGCCCCTGGGGGCCGGTTTCTCCTCCTCCTGTTCCTCTTCTTAGAGATCAGCTCGTCGGCGGGCAGGTGGGCCACGGGGTTGGGGTAGGAGCTCAGGAAGCAGTTCAGAAAGTGGCTGATGGCAGCCGAGAGGCCCGAGAGCTCCACTCCCTGCGAAGGAGGTTTGACTCAAGTCACAAGGGCCCTCAGGCCCCAACCCGGGACTCTTGCCCAACCTACCACCCACCCTCAGGCTGCGGTGGGAACAGCAGTACCTGTAAGTATGTCTTGAAGATATGCTTGGCAGAGCGGGTGATGAGCTCTCCAATGCCAATTTTCTGCAAGAGTTCAGAGAAGGGAGTCTTGGTTGGGCCCCAGGCCTCCATCCAGCCCAACTGTCCCGTCCCGAGCATCACTCACATAGATGTGGTCCAACTGTTCTCGGGCTGGGCTCCGGAGTACCAGGTCCAGCACCTTGCCCAGGTAGCGCATGTTGATGCCACGCTGGCGCATCACCTCAGCCAGAGTGGCCCCATCCATGGGCAGCACTGCATGGTCGATGCAGTCCTTCACCTGCGGGCTGCAGTAGGTCAGGGCCCCGCAGCCTGAGCCCTCTGCCTCCTCCCACCTTGGGTCTTCCGGGGGCAGGGGGTGGGAAGCTCATGCTATCCTGGGGCCCTGAGGGAAGGAGGGGACTAAGACCCCAGCTCACAGCTGGGAAGAGGGAAGAAAACAAAGCAGCAGCCAGGACGTGAGAATGTGCCCCCGGCCTCTGCAC
The DNA here is from genome assembly GCA_017311185.1 of Proteles cristata cristata. Classification (NCBI taxonomy): domain Eukaryota; kingdom Metazoa; phylum Chordata; class Mammalia; order Carnivora; family Hyaenidae; genus Proteles; species Proteles cristata. Next base: position 568,421 of record JAESUZ010002578.1, read on the forward strand.
AAGAGACAAGAAAATAGAACGGCAGTCAGGGGGAAGCAAATGGGAAGCATCTGCTTCTCCGAAGCGGGGCAGGGGTGAGGGAGCCCTGTCGGCAGAGCCCCACAGGCAGCAAAGACTCTCCCGACCATGCAGGATGGGGCAGTGGCAGCCACTTGGGGGCACAGCTCAGAGAGGTCAGGCAGGGGCCCAGGGCAGCTAGCATAGAACACTGGGCTCGTGGATCCGAGACCAGCGTGCCACCTGACAGCGGGACTACCTCAGTAGGGAACAAATGCCCAATCATCCAAGAAGCCTATGTACAAAGCTTGGGGGGATAAGGACAGGACCCTCCCCCCAATTCTTTCTCCACATGCCCCAATGCCCCCTCAGTCAGCTGTCTCGTCACACAGGGGCTCAGAGGACCAGACCCCCAGCTGCCAGCCGCTGTGGCATGCCGGGCGGAGCAGAGCCTGTGCCAGACGCCTTGCTTGGCCTCTCTGGGTCAGCAACCCCATCTGTACAAGGGTGACAAGCGCTCTGCCCCACCTGCCTCACAGATCAGCAAGTCTAAAGGAGTTACTCCTGCGAAGGTTCCACAAGCTTCCAGAATCGGACGGATGAAGCACCAGGGCCTCCCCCACCCCTGCGGCCCCTCCCTCACCAAGCCGGGGATCTGGCAGGAGAGCAAGAAGGCAGCAGCGTCTTTCAGCAGCTGCTTCTGGTCCCGAACTTCCTCCTGGCAGGACTCAGGGAAACGAACCCCTGTGGGAGGGACGGCAGAGGCCTGAGCCGGGCAGAAGAGAGGCCAGCGCACACCAGACCCAGGGCCCCAAGACAGCCCGCGCACTCTTCTGCCCGGCTAACGGACACCTGCCTGGGGAGAAGATGTCAGGGTTGAAGCGGACGTCAAAGGCTGTGCTGCTGATGGAGCCGACTGCCTTGCATGCGTTGCGGATCACCTCCCGGCTCCGAGGGTCTGCTGTGGAGACACGGCCGGCTCGGAGGCAGCCCCACTCCGCCATCAGTGGGGGCGGCTGTGCTGCCCCGAGCCTTCTCCAGCTCCGCACAGAGATACCCACCGGCCTCTCCCCCGGCTGGGGCAAGCCACCGCCGGCACCAGCCATGGGGGCAGAACCGGGGCTCCCCACGCCCCGCAGGCACAGCAACCCCACCTGTCCCGTCGTCCGAGGCGATGGTCTCTGCCAGCTCCTTCACCTTGGCGAGGCCGCTGGCACTGCCACCTTCCTCCTCGCTTCCTGCCTCGGGCCCTGGAGGGTCTTCAGGCTTCGATTCCGAGGCGAGGGGGTCACCGTTTTCCAGTGAGGTGGGGTTCTCCATCTTGCTAGCTTTCTGCTGCATCAACTGCAGGGCGGCCAGCTTCATGAAGAGAAGGTACCTGGAACGCGGCAGACAGGGCAGAGCGTGAGATGGGAAAACGGTACCAGAAGCCTCGGTGGCTTCCCGCTGGCGGCAGGGACCAGGGCAGCCCCCAGACTCCCGGCCTGTGTCGGCATGGGGCCACATCCCACCCCAACAACTCCAGCAGGCGACGGCAGGTCACAGACAAAGCTGAGACCCTCCCAACAGAAAGGATGGCTGGAGCATCAGCGGAGAAGCCAGGGGCTCCACGCAGGCCAAGCTCGAAAGTGACAGCATCCCCACAGGCTCTGAGGAAACTGATCGTGGTGAGGGGCACTCAGTGTGGCAGACAAAGAAGCAATAAATGTCAGCGGTGGTGACACGGCCTGGTACCAGGGCATTAAAAACACAGCAGCAGATTTCCAGATGTTCCTCAGAGAAACAGCGCCACTTTGGTCGAGAGCCACCAAGCTAGCTGACTGCTACCTTGTGACCCACGTAAAGCTCTCGGACGACCGTGCTGTGGAGCCTGAGGTCAGTGGGCGGGGCTGGGACTGTCGTGACCGGGGTCAGGGGCCAAAGTTGGCTCTTCTTCACCTTCCGAAGTGCTTCCCGTCAAGGATCAGACCCCAGAACCAGTCAACTGGCTAGGTGCCCTCAAAGGCCTGGCCCCTTACCTGTGCTCCACGAAGGCATCCACCAGTTCCTGGCGCAGGCAGCAGAGCTTGTGCCGGTGGGCCCGGGGGAAGCCGGCGCGGGTGCACTCCTCGGGCAGCACCTCGCCGGGCACAGGCAGGAAGTTGAGGTCAGGGGGGAAGGTGCGCAGCAGATCGAGGATGTAGTGACGCCCATCATTGCCAATGATGCCCTTGCACTCCACGGAAGAGCAGAGTTCCACCTCCTCACCGCGGTCGTTGAGCACCCGGTGCCTCAGGATCTTGAGCGGCCGACTGGTGCGCTCCAGCAGCTCCAGGTACCGAGGGTGCGACATCACTGTCTTGCCAAAGTCAATGGAGCCATAGATGACACTCTGCTCCTGGTCCCGCTCCAGGATGCCAGGGATGATGGACTGGGCTGTGACGCGGTAGCCACGGTAATCCACCACCACCGTCCCCAGCGTGTACAGCCCCTCCACATCCACGGCATTGTACGTGCGCACACCGTTCAGGTCATTGGTGGGCGCCACGTAGGCCGCCACGTCCCCACCAAAGTCCTTGTAGTGGTCGCGAACATCAAAGCCCAGGCTAAAGAAGATGTTATTCCAGATGAACATCTGCATCTTGGTCTCCTCGCTGGGGTTGATGGCCATCACGTTGCCGTCGATGACCGCCATGGCACCCCGTGTGGCTGCAGCCGTGAAGTCACTGTGCACCTGAGAGGGGCCAAGGTAGGGAGGGTGAGAGGTGCCATCCTGAGAGTCCCAGGTTTGGGCACACCTGGCCACGCTCACCTAGACAGTGGAGGCCAGGTGGATGGCTCCGAGGGCCAAGGGGCGCGAACCTTAGCTTCCTCACACTTGGAAAGGGCAAGAAACCCATTTTTTGAAATAAATGTAATACTTGTGTTCAGAAACAGCACAGCTTAGTGATTAACAAAGAGGAGAAGGGCTGGACCAGATCTTGGGTCCACCAATTATGTACAAGGTGAACTTGGCCAGCTCACCTCTCAGACCTGTTTCCCCTGTCTGTAAAGCAGCGACGATGCAAGTATGGACCTTCACAAGGTGTCTGAGAGATTACAGGAGATGATGCTGATCACATGCCTGACCCAACCCCCGGCAATGTTAGTACTCAAACCACTTGGATCTGATTTTTACCATTGCCATCCCTAGGCAGGAAAACTATGGGAGATTAAAAACAGCTTTTCTGAAAGCTTTTCCTCATCTCTCCAGACAACATCACGTGTGTGCCCAGGCAAGGTCCCGAAAGCAGACAGTGGCAGGCAGGAGGCTGGAAGAACCCGGTTACACAGCCCACAATGGAGCAGGTCCCCCCTCCCCACCCAGCCGGTGGACAGCAAGTCCCACAGAGGCCAAAAGAAAAAAAGAACTGGGGTGGCCTGCTCTGCTGGCAGGTGAGAAGTCAGCCAGCACCCTGCAGGCACCCTGACTGCACTTCTCGGCAGGCGGCAAACGGGCCTGAGGCTGCGAGCCAGGCACAAGAGCCGTAGGCACCTTGAATATAGCTCTTTCCCGGAGCAGCCGCTCAGGCAGGTTCTTGCGGGGCAGTTCCCTTGTCGTCTGCAGCTCCTCGTTCCAGTCCCGGGTCTGCAAAGGGAGGGGATGCCGGCTCAGCCCGAGCCCCAAGCCCTGCTCTGGGCGGCCCCCTCCCCCACCTCCCTGTGGACGGCCTCACAGGCTCGCAAGTGAACAAGACAGACAAGCAGATGGAGCCTGCAGGGAGGTGCACGGAACCCAGCCTGGCCCCCACCAGGGGAGCGGAGAGAGGAGCCCAGGGCGGGCGGGGCCGGGGTGCAGGCACCTGTCCAGGGATGTGCTCCTCGTAGCCCAGCCTGGAGGTGTAGGCGTCCTCCGCTCGCACACAGTCCATTGCGTGCTCTGCCTGGGGCGCTGTCCAGCTGTACACCTGGAACGGGGTGGCAATCCTCTCGAATGGGTGGCGCTGGACCCTGTGGCAGGGAGAGGGGGAGATGGCGAAGCCTGCCAAGCTCAGAGCCCTGCTGCAGGTTCCTTCTCAGAAGCCCCCACCAGCGCCTGTGTCTTCTTGCCCTGAGACCCCGCCCCTGGCAAGCCTAACAGAAGCAAATGAGCACCTCTCCTAAGGCTGCTGTCTTGAGGCCTGGCTAACAGCTCCCTGAACGGAGGCTCTGGGCTGCTGGGGGCTGAGGGCACGGCTCCTTGGGGCAGAAGTGCTGGAGCGCACACTGGCAGCTTCACCCCACCCTCTCGTGGGGTGGGAGACAAGGGGCAGAGATGGAGCAAAGACACCACCTTTTCTTCTGCAGCACGGCGAAGTTTTTTTTGAAGGTCGGGCTGATCTGGTTGAGCAGCTCCACGAGGGAATGGCTGAGGAAGCGGGGGCTGGCGGGCTTGGGATTGAAGTGATAGGCCGTGGACCTGCGGGGACAGGGCGGTTGCTGCACAGGGCACCCTGGGCGGCTGCCCAAAAACCTGGAGCAGGCTCACATGGGGACTCACTGGTTCAGGTAAAAGCCCCGTGTGGACGCCGTGATGCTGACTTGCCGGTCCTCGGCTGTGATCACAAACAGGTACATGAGGTCCCCGTGCATCTTACGGTTCCCGGGGGGTGGGTTCCAGCCACTCATGGTAAGCACTTTCAGGCACTGCAGGGGCTGCAAGAGGGGCCAAGAATGAGCAGGTCAGGCCTCCAGGTAGATGGCCCCTGCCCGGCCAGAGACCTGCTCCCTGGCTCTGCTCCAGAGTCCTACCTTCCAGTCACGGTTCTGGGGCTGTAGGGGACACAATGGCCGCTCCCGGCTCCCTGGAAGGATGTACTCGGGGGGTGTGCAGTCAATGGGGTCCATCTCCAAGCCCTTCTTCCGCTTCCCGCTGTCTAAGGGACCCGAGGCTGGTGGTCAGCACAGGGCCACCCGGGGGCAACTATCTCCCCACTTAAAATGGCCCGTCTGGATGCTTCCAGCCCTACCCGCTCCTGCTAGTAAGGCCTGGCGCCTGGCCCCTTCACCAGCCCTGGGCCAATCAGCTATAAGATCCTCTGCCCAAGCCCCAGCCCCAATGCCTCCTGCACCTCCCAGGTCGCCATCGGTAAAGACACTCAGGAAGGACAATGAGTTGCAGTCAACCCCGTTGAAGGCATCGGACGGGTCCAGGCTCTTGAGCAGGTCTCGGACATGGCGTACGTGGATGCGGGCCTCACGTACCGTGTACGGCTCTGTTGGGGGGGTGAGAGGCAGGATATCAGCAGGGCCCACTCCCCACCGCAACAGCCCCACCGAGCACAGAGAAGTCTGCCATGGTGCTTCCATGATGGTCTTGATTTTCAAATTTTAGGCCACCAATTACCAACTCCATTGTAAGCACATAAGCTGGAAACACACACACACACACACACACACACACACACACACACACGCACACACCCCGCCTGCTGACAGGCAGAGATCCTTGTTTGCAAAGAACCTTCTGCCAAAGGACGCAAGAAATGCCTCTGGCAGCACACCTGGGCCTCGGGGAGTCACCCAAAGGCCCCTGCTCTCTTTCACAAGGGTCACAGGCAGCCTCAGTGCTGTTCTCCCAGGGCCGCCCTTGCACAGGGGTGGCCTGAGGACTTACCAGGACCCATAACTACAACACTGCCCCCCAGTATATGCTTTGTGAACTTCAATGGGGACTCTTGGGGAAGAAGAAAAGTTTCCTCAAGTCTGGGCACAGCTGGGTTACATCTTTCCATGTGTGTTCTTAATAACCTCACACTGCCCAGAACCTCTGAGCCACTTCTCCCCTGGGGGCCCAAGTTCACAGGAGCTTTTATTTTATAGCCAACCAGTCTTAGCACACCAGCTGCTCTCCACACTGGGCCTGGCCTGTGTACTTGGGGGCTATGAAACTGGAGTTTCCTTATGTGATTTAACTTTTCTATCTACAAAATTTGACTGAGCTGATTTCAAGCCCTTGGTTGGTACTGTGTTTTAAAAAATAATCATGGGGCACCTGGATGACTCAGTCGGTTAAGCGTCTGACTTCGGCTCAGGTCATGATCTCAAGTTTCGTGGGTTCGAGCCCCGCGTCGGGCTCTGTGCTAACAGCTAGCTTAGAGCCTGGAGCCTGTTTCATATTTTGTGTCTCCCTCTCTCTGACCCTCCCCTGCTCATGTTCTCTCTCTCAGAAACAAATAAAAAACATTAAAAAAAATTTTTTTTTTAATCACGGCTCTGATATTTAACCAATAATGGGGGAGGGCACATGTGTGAAGGACTGAGGAACAGACCTGGCCTCCAATCCTGCCCCCACAAGGTCCATACTGTCCTGAGCCTCCACACACTCATCTGTGACACGGAGATAGCAGCCAGGGTAGGTGCAGTGTCACCTGGCCCCAGCTCTGCGTGCCCTCCCTTGGCAGACTGCCCAACTTCCAGACAAACCTTCCACCACGCGGAGCACCGAGCCCTCCTGCAGCCCCTCGACGCTGCGCAGCTCTGAGAAGTGGTCCAGCATGTTGCCGTCCAGGTGCAGCGAGAAGCAGGTGCGATGACACGTGTCTTCACGGTCCATGAGTACCTGGTGGATCTCCTGTACCATCTCCTGGGGGGACACCTACCAGGGAAAAGGACCCAGCCACCCTGGTGAAGATGTACTGCTTTCCCTACAGTATGAGGCTAGGACAAGCGACAGCCAAGGCATGGCTTTCCAGCCTTGTCCTAACAGGCTCATGCTCTAGTCCCCAGCACCCATCCTCCACTTAACCTGTAAGGAGAAGGGCTCAATCCCAGGTGCCAGGATCTTCACAGAAAAGCCTGTGTCCTGAATGACAATGACCTCCTGTCCAGTCGTCTCCTCTCCCGGCTCAGACTCGTCCAGCCCATTTTCCTTGGGCGGCTCAGCAGCCCTTTCCTCCTTCTTTAGGCTCTCTGGACAGTCCCCATTAAGTAGCATGACTGATGGCAGCTCTGCGGGTAACGAGAAAGGAGCTGAGTCAAGTGGGGCCATCCACCTCATCCACCTGGATGGACGTGGGCCCCAGCCAAGGCGTCTGCCATTTCCTCCCAAGGCTCACTCAGCACTCACCCAGTCGCCACAGTCCCACTCACACTGGGCACAACTTTCCCTCGCACCTGGCCACCGACAGGCCGCTGCCTTCTCCCTTCCACATCCTGTGCTCTCCCTTCCCATCTGCCCCTCAGTCCTCTAGCCTGGCTTCCATCTGAGCACACCACCCAAATAAGTCTCCCCAGAGTCACCGGTGCCCTACCAAGGGCCAAACCCAACTGTCTTCTCTGGCCTCAAGATGTCTGACTTCTCAGTGGCAGCCACCACTGCTCAGTCTCTCCTCCCCTTTCCTGGTAGCTACTGATCCCTTGCCTCTCCAGCTCCATCCCCCTCGGGCAGTCCAGACTGTGGGCGTCCCAGGGCCCCCGCCACTCCTCATCTCACCTGATCTCCTAGGATGTCAAACGCCCTCCGGCCATGCAGCTAACCTGGCCAATCCTGGCCTCACTCAACCTTTTCAGCACGTGGCCATCTCTTAGGCATCACCAAAGACTCATCCTGTTGACATGGAATCCCCCTTCCTCCACAAGCTGGCCTCCACTCGATGAATGGCCCTCCATCCCCAGTCACCCAACCTAATCTCCAAGCAGGTCATGGAACGCAGCCTCTGCAGCCCTGGCCCCAATACAACCCACGATCCCCTATTTCAAGAGCACCACTTAGAACCCACTGCGAGCCAGATCCAAGCTTCTTAGGCCAATGCTCTCAGGCAGCCTGAGGTACATCTCAACTCTTGCCGCTCTCCCTGTCAAGGTCCGAGATACAGTAAACTACCAGGAAGTCCGATATACAGGCTACACATCTTCCTTCCCACTTCTGTGCTTTTGCGGAGTTTACGCTGCCTTCAATATACCAGCGAACTCCTACTCATCGTCAAGGCCCAGGTGAAATAAACGCCCCTCTCTAAAGCCTGCCCAAATGCTCCCTGACAACAGGATTACTGCCCCCAGAGACATGGGGACACCTCCCAGAACACTGTTCTTTGACATTCTGGGGGAATCTTATGCTGGCACCTCTATCTTCCTTCCATCTTTCTGGCGCTCCACAGACAGGCACTGAATTAATGAATTAATTACTGCAAATGGGGAGTTAAGTCCAATATTTGTGAACACTCAATTCACAAGCTGTGGGGAAGAGAAGAAAGCAGGTGACAAAACTTTCCTTTATACCCAGACACTAAAGGGAATAAGGAAGAGCCCTCTCCGTGCCATGGGGAGCAAGGACCTCTCGTCACAAACACTCCGGCAAAACACAAGGCTGCCTGGATATCCATTTGGCCCAGGAGCCTTTCCACCCAGGGCTGGCCTGGCAACCAAACTGGCCCCTTGCTTGTCTGAGAGCTCCAGGCAGGTCAGCTCACCCAGCTCTGCTCCCACCTCCTCTTCCCTACTACTAGGGGTGAGGTGCTTCTCCCCAGACCTGTGTGGGCCCTACCTAGACCCACCATCAACCTGGAGCTGGGGGCCTCAGGAAAGGAGATAAGCCCAGCACAGAAGGGCACACCACGGAGAATGCAGAAAAGCCACTCCCTCTTCTCTTCCCCGTGTCCCCTCAGCTTAGTGATAAACAGGAGCACCAGGGGCTGAGATACAGCTCCAACCTCCTTTCCCCAAATAAGGATGTCTGAGGTCCAGAAAAGTTCAGAGGCTTCTACAAGGTCAACAGTGGACCCCAGATCCCCTATCAAGAGCCCACACCACCATGCCAACACACTGGCCTCAATCCTGGCGCCCTCAATCCTGGCCACTATTAATCTTCAAGGATCTTCCAGTCCCTGTCCCTGTCCCCAGCACACCCCTCCAGACCTGAAGGAAAACTCTGGAAAACCACAAGGACGCACAGGACCTCTCTCTAGTGAGCTCGCAGCCCCAGGCAGTGACACCCCAAGCCCCTAAGGTGAGAAGCCACTCCAAAGGGAGAATTTGGCTGACTCCACGACAAGCAGGCAGGAGGGTGGAGGGAAGGGCGGTGCTTGGTCAGCTTCCAAAAGGCAGCAAGAGGAATGGCAGATAAGAGGAGGCACTTCCCCTAACTGGGTCCTTGAGAAAGATGCTATTGGAAAGACCCTGGGATTGAGAGGAGATGCAAGAAGGGCTCCCCCCAGCATAGTACTGCAGTTTTGAGGTCTAAGACCCCAGAAGCAAAAGGTCAGATGCCCAGACTGAGACAGACAGCCTGCGCTGAGCCTGGGCTATGAAGGATGGGAAAGGGGGGCAGGGAAGAAAGGCAAGGGTGGCCACAGCTCCCACCCCTCTTCCCTAGGATGGGGAGCTTGCCTGCGCAGAAGGGACCTCAGCACCAGTTTATGTCCCAGGGGTACCCAATCCCCTATCAGATTTCAAAGGACCGTGGCTGGTTCCCAGGGGCCTCCATTCTCCTCCTCCTTCCTCTGAGAAACCCTTGAAGGTCTCCCCACCCTGGATTAAGGCTAGGTCATCTCCCCACAACAGGCTGCCCCCCACAGCCCACCTGGTGCAGCTGGAGGCTGCCCTCTCCCGGGCTCTGGAGTCTCGGGGCCACCATGGCAGCGAGGCGGCCAGCTCTCCGGCTCAGGCTCGGCGCTGCCCGAGTCCCCCGTTCTGGCCTCTGCCACTGTCCTCACCCCCATGCAGCTGGTCGGCCCAGGGCTGGAGCTCGGGCTGGCTTCGGGTTTCAGTGGGGCCAGGCCTGCCGGGGCAGCCCTGGGAAGGGCACACTCCCCCTGCCTCGCATCCTGCTCAAGGTCGGCCAGAAGGACGGCTGTGGGCCAGGAGGCCCCAGTGGCTCCAGGACCCCAGGTGGAGCTGCTACCAGTGCTCAGGCCTACTTCCTTGTACCCACCAAAAAGGGGGTCACTGCTAGCGAAGCCATTAGGGGGGCAGGAGCACCCAGCCCAGCCTGGGCTACCTGGGCCCCTCACGATAGAGAGCCCTGAGGACAGGTTGGCAGGGGCAAGGCCCAGCAAAGGGGTCCTCTCGTCAGCCCCAACCCCAGAGGAGGGGGGCAGGACCGCTTCAGCCAGCTGCCGGCAACAGCTGGTGCAGACCCAGGCCCAGGCCATGAGGTGGCCACCCCGTCCACCAGTCACACACTGAGCACCTCGCCTGCCTCCTGGGTCAGGTGGCTGGCTGAGGCCTCTGGCTCATGCTGCCCCCTGCAGGTGACCTGGCAATTCTCCCCTTTCTGGCAGCCCCTGGTTCTGGAGGGAGGGGGATGGGCCCTGGTCTCCCAGAGGACAACTGCACCCGTGCCCCAGGCCTCCAGCTCCACCACGAAACTGGCAGGCTCCGTCTTCCCTTCCCAGCAGCCCCTGCGCTGCCAGGAGAAAACCAAGTCTCTCCCTCAGGGAAAACAGAGCTGGCAGCAAGAGGCCGAAGGCCGTTCCGCTGTGGAGAAGGAACATGCCCAGCCTCGCCAGGGCGCCTTCCCAGGGCCTCTGACTTGTTGCCAGGGCCCAGCCGGCACCGCTCCGGCATCCATACTAACCAGAGTGGGGGCGGCGGAGAGCCAGGCTCACTCCAGGCCCCCTCCCCTCCAGTCCAGTCCCATCCCAGGCAGCTCTGGTGGCCAGGCACACAGCAGGTCCTCAGCCTGTCCACAGGCCTCACCAAGGGGCCTATACACACACTGACCCAGTGGAGAGCCCCTCTTATCCTGCCCTCTTCCCAATCACACTCTAACCCTCTGGAAAAGGGGGTGGGGCAGAGCAGCCTGGCAATGACCTCTAAGTAGCAACAACAACCATTTCCATTCTGGTTCCCAGAAAGCCGATGCTCATTCTAGGCCCATCCCACAGCAAGTCCCTCAGTCAGCTCAACCAGCTCATCTCACTTGAGGAAACTGAGGCTCCAGAAGGCTAGCAAGAAAGCTGCCCCAAGACACAGAGGCAAGCCAGGTCAAGAGAAAATGAGGTCTGTGAGACGTGCAAATCCATGCCTCTGAGTGCCACTCCTCCAGGCCACAGCACCCACCGGGTAGGCAGTGCCCCTCCTCCTCCAGGCCTCAGGGCTTAGTCCTGGAGGCAGATCCATCTCCAGCCATAGCAACCCTCTACATCCCCTCCTCTCCTACCCCAGGGGGCACCCCTGAGGATCTGGGCCTTAGGGAAAGGACCAAAGATGGTCTTCTGCAGAATGGGCAGGGGTGGCCCAAACTGCACACTGCATATACACACCCCTAGTCCTCACTGGCCGGGGCAGAATGTAGAGATAAAGTGTACCCCTATCCTGGCAGCAGAGACCCCATGGGCATCAGAAAGGAAGAGTTGGAAAGAAACTTAGGTCATCCCAGGTGGCCTGTGTCTTCCCTAGCCTGGCACGGCCTCACTCAGTAGACTGTGCCAGAGCCAGGCCCCGCCCCAGTCGAGGCCTCAGCAGGTGAGGCTCCAGGAGGAAGTAAGGCCCTGAAAGACACATCATCCCCTCCCAGGGAACAGGGCTGCAAGGGAAAGGAGTAGTGGTTGGCAGGCAGCCTACAGAAGACCCTGATGATATGGGTATCTGTCTCCTTCCTGTCCCCCCAGGCCAGAGACAGGTCTGCAAGGTCTGGAGAAGGTCTCATGATCCTCAAGCCAGTCTACTCAGATCTCCCCAAATGAAGAGCTTTAGCATTTGGTCAGGGAGTGGAAGCCTTCAAGCTCCTCCCCAGTCTGCCAGCCCCCTTCTCCATTCTGGGCCTCAACTCCAAGGAGCCCTCCCCTAGGCAGAAGGAACTTGACACACCACTGTGAACTTGAAAAACCTGCCTGTTCTCTTAACCCCTAAAAGCAGCTTTATTCCCAAGAAGGTAACTGACCCTTGCCCCCCACCCCAAAAGACCTTGATTACCTCCTCAAAGGGAATGGAGAGCCTTCCTCAGCTAGGTCCTAAGGGTCAGAAGCCTGGATGGGAGCGTGAGGCCGGGGGGGGTCGCCATTTAAGGCCACTCTACTTCTTTGAATAGATTCAGGCTGGCTGTAATTCAAAGCCTAACTATCTATCCTAACTTTCCAGAGACATAAGGAGCCAATGTCCCATCTCTAGCATGCTCCCAGTTTCCAGAAAATGAACAGCTGTGGCCTTCCCCTGACCCAGGTTGTCCCAAACAGAGCCTCTCAGCACAGAGTGGAGATTGGGCTTTTTAACACAAGCCCTTGGAGAAATCCTCTGACAGACTCTGCTCTCCTTAGTCCCCACGTTCTCAACATAGAACCAGACCAACATGCGTGTCCCAGCTTCCTCTGGGATAGATAGAGGAGGCCTTGACATGCTGACCATAAGCTAGAAATCCAAATGCCCCCCACAGCTAAAGCGCTGTGTGACCTTGGGCTAGTCACTTTATCTCTTCAGGTCTCTATGCTAGGAGGGAAATCAGCCAGACCAGACCTCTTCTTATCTGGCCTGCCCCACTGATTCAGAGCCACATCAGGGCAAAGCCTGGCAAGTTGGAGTCATCAGCATCTGCCCAAACCTTGGCCTCATCTAGGCAATCAGCAAAGCTGCTATAGTACCTACCCCCAATGCAAGGTAAATACACTGTGACAGGGTCAGAGAGCCTACTTAATACTGTTCCCATCCTGACTCACTGAAGTTAGGAAGGGAGATGAAGATGACAAGTCCCTGCTGAGAAGAGTTGGGGGGAGTGGAAGACAGGGGCAGTTCTACATTCCCGCCACCACCCAGGGGAGAGAAGGACCACAACCCAGCCCTGAGGATGATTTGGAGACGACAACTGACGCGCTGGGAAAGGGCGTCCAGTCTCAAGGCTGCAGTCTAAGACATGATGGAAGGAACAGAGGAAGCCCAGGAGAAACTGAGGCAAGCCCCACCAGAGAAGAGCTGCAGCCACTCCCAAAGCAACCTCCAAAAAGCCCCCATGGGGGCAGCTAGGAGCTCCACTCCACACTAATGACCTTTGCCTTAAAAACAGCAACCCTGGGCTGATCCACTTTTCGCAATAAGGCGGGTTAATGATCAAGTTCTGGCACAAACACCTCCTCCTGCCAATGAGTTTGGCTTTGCCCCCACATGCAAGCAGACCCCTAGGTCTGCCGATCCCGCCAATACCTAAGAGGAAAGACACGAGAGCCTGAAGACCTGGGGTTAAAGCACCGTTTCTCGGAATGAACCAGAGGAGCCCCCTCACAATACACACCCACCCCCAGCTCGCGCTCTTCCCACAGACCAAGCCTGGAAGTCCCAGGTTGAGCCTTACTCGCAGGGCTGCAGCCCTGTGTACAGGCAATGCTTGAGATCCTTGCGCGAAGGGTGCCAGACGGAAAAAGTGTCAGTGACCCCCAGCCCTGAGGGCTCCCCATGCCCGCGCGCGGAGGGGGTGGGGCACCGATTCCATCAGTCTGCGGCGGCGGCGCACCCTGAAACCGCGTGTGGGGCGCACGTGTCCCCCCTACCGCTGTCCTCCCCGGGACCCCACGTGCGAAACCCAGGCCGCAGCCGGGGGCGACAGTGAAGGTGACCTTCAGGGCGGGGGCGGCCCGGTGAGACAGAACCTGGCCCGGAGCGGAGGGAAAGTGGCGGTCCCCGTAAACCGCGAACCCACCTGCCCGCTCTGCCCCGTCCAGCCTCCCCGCCCAGCTGTCCGCTGGCCCCGGCCCCGCTCACCGGCCGCGCCCGGCCGCCCCTTGCCACCGGCCTGCGAACTGGGCTCCCGGGCGCCGTCGGCCGGGGCGGCCGCCGGCAACTCGTCCGTTTTGATGACCATGGCGGCGGGAGCAGGCGTCCGGCTTAGCTGTCCGCGCCGCCCGCCGCGCCACTAACCCAAGTGCCCTGCGCGCCGCGGCCGCTGCGGGAAGGACGGAGTCACCGGCCCACGTGGTGCGCGCTGTAGCCTTTGACCCCACCGCCGCTCCCCTGCTCCGCCCCCGCGCCCGGCCCGGTCCACGGAAGCCCGCGAGGGACAAAACGCACCGCACCTCATTGGCGGTCCACCAAGGCGGTGACTTTCCGGAACGCCTTAAAGGGAACGTACTGTGACTCAGGGTACTGAAAGGCTCTGGCCCTCTTGAGGGGCGGGGCTGCGGAGAGACGTCCTTGCGGTTCTCAGCTTGTCCCGCGGGCGCCCTGACCTTGGGTGGTGACTCTTCTAGGACTGCCGTTTCTCACCGTCCCCTCCCCCAATGGCCCTTTGCTTCCTATTGCAAATCAGCCAAATGACCACGCGGTCTCTAATCTGCGGTGTCAGTGTGACCCACAGCGCCCTTCTCACCAAGCTTGAAAGGGTGGGTCTGGGTGGGTCTAGATTCTTGAGGAAGGGGTGCAGGGCAGCTAAAGGGTAAGCAGTGTCAGAAATGGAAGCACCAAGCTTTGCCCTGAGCTACAATGTGCTCCCCACCTAATAGCGGCCTCAACATTTCCTACCAGATGGGTCCTTACGACCGGGCTGGTACATTATGCCCATTTGCAGTGGAGGAAGCTGAGACTAAGGTCACACGGAGAGTAGGAACTAGAGGTGGGCCAGGCTAAATCTACAGACTGGACATTTACGGTCTTTCATTAGTTTAAGTGTTTGAGCATTGGTGGGGACTGAGGAGTGAGGTCAGAGAATGCTACCCAGGTGACATCTTACCAGGTCTTGCCAGTGAGGTGACATTCTCCAGGTGGAGAGAGTGGAGAGGGTCTTTCATGCACAGGCCTGGGAATTGTTTAAGGCATATTCCTGACATTTGCCAGGATCTCGTGGGAACTGGGAAGCTGAAGTTGCAGAGGCGGGCTGGGGCGGGTTCTGGGGCCTTGTAAAAATTGCAAAGGAAAGTGGACTTTGTCCTGGAGTACAGGTGCTGGAAAGAGGAACTAGTGAAAGTCTTTAAGCATTTAAGCAGGAGGAAGGAGAGAAATGCTCTGGCTGATGTGTGGGGGATTAGGCGGCACCGAACTAGACTAGGTGCAGATAAATTTGGACCATTGCACAAGAACCCTAGGAATAAAAGCAAGACCCGACTACTGGGTGTACAAGGAAAGGCAGCACTCAGGAAGGCGAATGAACCTATTACTTGATTAGATTGGAAATTCGCATCCTGCAGCCTCTACCTTGTCCCTTTTTGTAACCTTGAGTATAGCACTTGACTTTCACCCCATTAAATCTCAGGACCTTCGTGTGTCAAATAAAAACGCCCACCTGCCTAGCCTCTCACCTAACTGTTGTGAGGACATAGTAGTCATCAAAGCACTTTAGATAGTGTAAACCACTTGTGATTTACTCAGTCTTTCCAGTACAGTTTGCAAAAGCTCAGTGCTGCAGGAAGATCAGAAATGATCAGGCCCAGGGGCCCCTGTGTGGCTCAATCAGGTAAGCATCCCACTTCGGCTCGGGTCATGATCTCATGGTTCATGTGTTCGAGCCCTGGTTGGGCTCTGTGCTGACAGCTCTCGGAACCTGGAGCCTGCAGATGGCCCAGAGCCACACAAATGGTAACACTCTGTACCTGCTATTTTTTACACTGGTATTTTTACTTAGCAATACATTCTGGAGATTGTTCTATATCATACACAAAGAGCCTTCTCATTCCATTTCATGGCTGGATTATATTCTTTCAACCAGTATCCCAGCTGATGGATACTTTGTAGCCACAAAACTCAAGGAATGTGGAGAACTGTACCTAGTCCAGTGCAGCTTCCTTCCAGTGAACCCCCTTCCATGTTGGTAAAGTTACTCACAACCAGAAACATAGCTCAATTTTAACACTAGGAGCAGTAAGCCTGGTGACAGGAAAACAGATACACACACAAAAAGCATCATCTTCTTGCCATTTTCTCTGTAGTCTGGTGGTCTGACCGCCAATAACATAGTAAGCAGTTTCTTGATTTCAAGCTGCCTCCACCAATGTCTCTTCCTCATAGTCTTTAGAGGTACATATATTTACTCATTTTGAGGGGGGAGGGCAGAGAGACAGGGACTCGGGCTCCGTGCTGACAGCACTGTGGGGCTCCCAGCTCAGCCTCGAGCTTGATCTCAAGAACTGTGAGAGCATGACCTGAGCTGAAATCGAGTCGGCTGTTTAACCAAGTGAGCCACCCAGGCGCCCCTCTTCATCATGGTCTTTACAGCAACTATTTCCAACAGTGCCTATACTTATCCTGTGGTTAAGGTGACTGTATAATTTATCCTCCAAACCAGGACACTTTTGAGACTGAAAGTGGACACTATTGATAATGGCATTGGGATAACCAGCATAACCCAAGACTGGCTTGGCCAAGCTGGCATGTCTGGTTCTCGAATGAGGCATCCAGCATCTAAACCGGGGAACTTCTTCTTTTTTTTTTTTCTTTTTTTTTTAAATTTTTTTTAATGTTTTATTTATTTCTAGGAGAGACAGAGAGAGACAGCGTGAGCAGGGAGGGTCAGAGAGAGAGGGAGTCACAGACTGAAACAGGCTCCAGGCTCTGAGCTGGCAGTCAGCACAGAGCCCGACGCGGGGCTCGAACCCACGAACCGCGAGATCATGACCTAAGCGAAAGTCGGACGCTTAACCGACTAAGCCCCCCAGGCGCCCCTCTTTTTTTTTTTTTTTTTTAATGTTTTATTTATGTTTGAGAGAGAGAGAGTAGGGGAGGGGCTGAGAGAGAGGGAGACAGAATCTGAAGCAGGCTCCAGCTCTGAGCTGTCAGCACAGAGCCGCCGGATGTGGGGCTCGAACTCACAACAGCGAGATCATGACCTGAGTGAGCTGAAGTCCGACACTCAACCAACTGAGCCACCCAGGCGCCCCTAGACTGGGAGACCTCTTAAAAGCAAGACTGCCTTATTTATCTCTACGTCTCCAGCATCTTCCCAAAGCCTGGTGCAGCATAGGTGCTCAATGCACATTTGCTGGTTGAATGAATGAGTCAGGTGTAGAGAGTCCTAAGCAGTCCTTTGTGAGGGCTCCATAGGATGCTGAGGACTGAGTGCTGGTAGCAACCCAGGGGCTCACCTTTGACCGCCCCCATCATTGTTTGTAATATGTGGGTTTTCCTTGCAGATGTCCTTTTTGCCAATTGTATGCTCTGACTTTTGTATCCGGAGCTTCAGATCATTTCCACAATACCTGGCTGAGACCCAGGCTGAGCCTTGGAGAAAGATGTACCAGCCTGTACCATGCCCTGGCCTTCCCCTCCTGCCCTCTCTGTGGTCAGAAGCTGAGTGCCTACTGGTCAGCATGGGTACTAGTCACCAACGTGTCCATGGGCCTAGTGACTAACCAGTCCCAGCAGCCTTAGAACGTGCAAGTTAGCTTCCATGGACTCCCTGCCCCTTTCCCTAGCAGGCTTCTGTTACCTAGTCCTCATCCCCAGGGCTGCCTCGTGACACTCCTGAGCATTTCATTTTCCCCATCTTTATGGCTCCTGAGTAAAGATGCTAACTAAGTAGGAAGGGAAGTTCATCAAGGCTGAGACCTAGCCTGCATAATTAGCTTGCCTAAAGCCTCCCACCACCCTAATTAGTGTTATGATGGATCCACCCACTTGGCTGGGCATTCCTACTTCCGCCCTCCTTTTCAGAGTTCCCAAGGGGTTGGAGAGGTGAGCAGGAACCCAAACTCCTGCATTGCAGGAGGGATGCCACTACCTCGCTGACTTGACTCTAGTCCCATAAGGGAGAAATGCTCCCCTACTTCCTCCTTCCACCCCAAACCCGTGTGGGCAAAACTGGGAGGAGGGAGGGGATGACTGTCATAGAGATGCCGTGGGCCTCAGTCTCCCCATCTGTAAAGTGAGGGGGTTGCGTACACGATCTCTGGGTTACCTGGCACCGACATTGCACATCTCAACTCTGTACAATGTCTCTGGGCTAGGGTCAGCCGAGATCCCCCAGAGGTTTGTGAGGGGACCCTACAATTCCTTCTCTCTCTTCTCTCCTTTTTTTCGAATTGATCACGGGACCCCAGAGACCTGGGCAAGTGTTTATCTACAGCTGGGCTTTCCCTCTCATAAAAGGCAACAGACAAGCAGACACCTGGGCCACCCTTCTCAGAATGGGAACTGCCACAGGTGTGTTCCTAGTGCATCCTGGGTTCCAATGTGATCCCCAGGGGCTGGAGCAAGGAGCAGAGATGGGATAGCCCAGACCCGCTTGCCTGCTCCATCTGGACACACTGAGAAGGAATCAGTACATGTGACTTCAAGCCTAGCTCCACCCCTGACTCCTTCACTATAACTTCCTTACTTGCCTTGAGTAAGCTGTTTATCTTTTCTTGATGCCAGCTTCCCTGGGAAGAGTGTTATAGGCTGGATATTGAAGCCATCCCAGATCTACAGTCAAAGCTCAGATATCACTGTTTCTGTCAAACTCCTTTTAAGTCTCGGCTGGAAGCGGTTACTCCCTCCCTAGAGCTCTACAAATCTTTTATTCAATGTAATTTATTGGCTGGGGTCCATGTGTTCCCCCCCACCTCCACACACACACACACACACACACACACACACACACACACACACACACACACTGATTGTTTGTTCTTATTCTTGGGGTTAGCAAGCCAGTAAAACCAAACTCAAAATGGCTTTAAAAGGTGTGTCACAGAGGCGCCTGGGTGGCTCAGTCGGTTGAATGTCAGGCTTCGGCTCAAGTCATGATCTCGTGGTTCATGAGTTCAAGCCCTGCTTCGTGCTCTGTGCTGACAGGCTCAGAGCCTGGAGCCTGCTTCAGATTCTGTGTCCCCCTCTGTCTCTGCCTCTCCCCCATTGGTGTTTGCATGTTCTCTCTCTCCAAAATATTAATAAATAAACATTTAAAAATTAATAAATAAAGGTAAAAAGTATGTCACAGATTGAAGAGAGTAAGGAAAGGTAACTAAGTACAATGGGATCCTGGATGAAACATATGGAACAAGGGGGCCTAGGTGGCTCAGTCGGTTAAACATCTGACTAGATTTTGGCTCAGGTCATGATCTCGTAGTTTGTGAGTTCAAGCCCCGCATCAGACTCCATGCTTGGAATTCTCTCCCTCTCTCTGCCCCTCCCCAGCTCGCTCACTCTCTCAAAGTAAATAAGTGAACTTAAAAAAAAAAAAACACTTGGAACAGAAAAAGGGCACTGGTGGAAAAGCTGGTGAAATTTAAATAAGGTCTGTGGTCTTTTTTTTTTTTTAATTTTTAATATTTTTATGTATTTTTGAGAGAGAGAGACAGAGCACAAGTTGGGAAGGGGCAGAGAGAGAGGAAGACACAGAATTTGACGCAGGCTCCAGGCTCTGAGCTGTCAGCACAGACTGGGGTCTCTAACCCATGAGCCACGAGACCATCACCCCAGCCGAGTCAGAAGCTCAACCAACTGAGCCACTCAGGCTCCCCTAAGGTCTGTGGTCTTGAAAATCATGTACCAATGTCAATTTCTTGGTTTTAATTGTACTATGATAAAGTAAAATGTTAATATTAGGGGAAGCTGGGTAAAAGGTATACAGGAACTCTGTGTTATATTTGCAATTTTTCTCTAAGTCTACAACTTGCTCGGGGCATCTGGGCAGCTCAGTCGGTTGAGGGTGGTTGAAGGTCTGACTTAGGCTCAGGTCATGGTCTTGGGTTTTCTGCATTTGAGCTCCATATTGGTCTCTCAGCTGTCAGCCCGGTCAGCGGTCAGCAAAGAGCCTGCTTAGGATCCATTGTTCCCCTGCTTCTGCCCCTCGCCCGCTTGTGCTCTCCTTAAAATAAACAAATATTTTTTAAAAACTAGCTCAAAAAAATAGTTAGAAAATGCAAAAGTTAATGCTGACTACCTAAAAACAAAAGTATGGGAGAGGAAAAAAGTATAGGAGGAGGAGGAGGCTTATTGGTCCATATAACTGGAAAGGGCAGGGGTATATGGGATCAAGGCATAGCTGGATCCAGAAGCTTAATTATTAGGAACAGTCTCCATCTCTCCTGCTTCTGCTTCTGGTACGATAGCTTCATATTCAGGCATCCCTATTCCTTGCGATGGCAAACAGCCCGCCAGACCTCCAGACTCATATTCTGCCCTTTAGCCACTCAAGAGTTTCTATTTCTCAATAGTCTTATTTTGTTCACCGACAGATCCCTAGCATCTAACTTGGTGTGTTGAACGAATGGCTCCAGTGAAGTCCTGAGAATGAGTCTCATTGGCTCATACTGAGTCAAGTGCCCATCTCTAACCCAATCAGTGTGACTTACTTTACCTGGGTCACACTGGTAGAGTCAGCAACCCCCTCCTCCCCAGCACAGGGATCTGAGATGATAGAAAGGCAGTTCCCCAAAAGGAAGCAATGGGCCCCATTATCAGAAGGGTTGCAGGCAAACCAGGATTTCCCCCCAGTCCTGCCAATGCAGGGCTGCTGCCCTTCTTCCTGGAGCCATACTGAGATGCGCGGGCTTGAATCCTCGTGGGTGCTTGGTTTGCTGAACTCCCCAAACTGCGGTCTCAGGAGAACCCTCATTAGCGGAAGGTAAGCGTAGGGCTCAGCTCCAGATGCTGGGCTTCTTACAGCTGGGTCACATGGGCGTGGGTGTCAGGAAAAGGGAACCAGCATGGCCAAAGATGCCCGATGGCAGGATTCTCCCCTGCTGAGACACTGGGCAATTCCAGGCCTGGAACCCTTCCAGTCTCTCTCTCCCAACGCTAGTCAGGAGCTTCAGATCTAAGGTCTGATTTGTTCATTCGGTTTGGGGGGCCATGGGGAGAGGGACAGGCTAGCCTGAGCATTGGGACACCTCAGATGAGTGCCTTGTGCCTTGCGAGCAACATGCAGGGAGAAGACCGCAGAGTCTCGGCTCCCAGTCTTTACCCAGCCCGCAGGCGGACTCCCAAACCGCCATGTCCTCCACAGCCTCCCCCACACCTGCAGGAGCACACTTGCCCACGGAGAAGAGGTCTCACGCGTGCGTTTTTCAGATATTTTATTAAGAATAAGGCATACGACAGTCACCCCTAAAGCACAGGGCTCTATTTCTGTAGGTGAGTGAATACACTCTGAAAAGCATTGGATTAAAAAGCGCAGCCAACAGAGAATTTGGAGCAGGATCCCTCTGCCCCACCAATGGGGCCCCTGCCAGGTGGTTCGGAAGCCCCAAATGTCCCCTATTCAAGGGTGGCACCTCAGGGAGAGGATGCGCAGAGATCCCCAGCTCTCCACACTAGGGAGACGCTGTTCCATACCCTCCTGGCCTCCTCCTTCTCCACGAGGAGACCTCTATTCTGCTGCTGGCTTGGGGAAGGGCTACCCCATTTCAGCCCTGGAGTGGTCCCCCAAACTACAGGCCACCGTAGGTCAGATGGGGGGGCAGGGGTATAGAGCCTCATGCTGCATTGCCCCCTGGTCCCTGGCTGGCTTCCAGAACAGAGAGGGGCCCCCACTTGCAGCTCTCCTTCCTGGGTCTATTCACACTCGGGGTGTGGCTGGAACTCCACCTTGGGGCCCCTGAGTTCTTGTCAACAAGCCCCTCCCCCAGTGGGAATTCATGCTGCAGAGAAGAGGGGAGGAGCAGGGAGGAGACACAATCCTTTCCCTTCTAGTCACCCACACATTCCAGGGGCTTATGGGAGGAGGTCTTTCCTTTGGCAGGGTGGGTCCCCCCAGGCCAGGAGAGGGAGAGAGCTGGAGGTTAAAGAATTTGGGGCTCCTAGGCCAAGGACAGGCTACCGACTCCAAGTCCCATTCTGCTGCACTGACAGTTCTGTTCCAAACCCAGGGGCAGGTGGATAGAGGGAAGGCTTTAGTCTATTATTTCTAGGAGAAGAATGGGGAAGAGGAATTTGTTAAAACTGGAACTCTCCATCTGCCTCAGCCCTCAGCCCCTCCCCCAGCTTGCTAAATGGAGGAAGAGGGTTGGCTTATTTCCTTTCCCAGACCCTCAACTCCTCTGGTAAGAGTCAGCAAGTCAGGCACCCCAGCACTCAGTACCTTTCATCTGGGGGATCTCCAAGCACCCCACAAATAATTAAGTGTCATTACCTCTGGTTGCTAGAAGAGGGATAGGAGTTTGGAGGTGCTGATGGGGTCACTTGGGGAGAGGCAGCCGGGTCTGGAGGCTCCCTGGGGGAGGGGTGTGGTGGAGGCCGCCTGGCTAGACACCCTGGGTACCCAGGAGGGAAGGCGGAGAAGGGCTATTGCTATAGAGCTGGGGGAGGCCAGGCAGGCATAGCTATGGCTTTTAGTAGGCGGGGGGAAGGGTGGATAAAGTACTTCACCATCTCTGTAGAAGAATCAACAGAACAAAGTCACCCTGTTTACCCCAAAAGTGTGATTGTGGAAGCTCAGGGTCTAGGTGGGTTGCTCTAGAAAGACACCCTTTCCCTCCTTCCCACAGTCCTTTGGGCCCCTTCAGGAGCATGCAGCCAAGAGAGGAGAGAGGCTTGCTCACACAGACACCTCTGAAAGGGAGCCTAGAGGACCAGGGGTACAGTGAGTCACACACACTTGAGGGGAGACATGGAGGGCAGAGGCACAACCGCGGGGCAGGAGAGGGGGCTAAGAGGCCAGGGCGGGGCAAGGACCCCAGGCCACCACAGTGGCCCAACCTAGACTCAGCGAGAGAGCATTGTCTGTCCTGTCTGTCCCAAGGGTGTGCACACCTTGGGCATCCGCGTCCCAGGGGCTGGACTCCTGGAAGAGGCCTGGTAATTGCTCAGTGGCCTCAGCAGTCCCGAGTGCAATCAGCTGGGAATGGACAGCGCATTTGTGGGAGCCGAGCGTGCGCTCACTGGTTTGGCTTCTTGCGGATTTCCCACTCCCTCTAACATACAGAGTGAAAGAGAACAGGATTGGGGGTTTCCCTGTTCATCACAGGGGCCGTGAGGGAAGAAGGGCTCACCACCCCTGGAGACGGGCTCTGTTCGACTTCCGGGTCCTGGGTGACACACAGAACGCTCGGCCTCGGCCAGGACAGGATCTCCCACGATGTGCTACTTACTTGTGAGTGAGGGAAGGGCCTCTCCCTGCCCCACAGCCTCCCTCAGCAGCCCCTGGAAGACCTCACAGGCACTTAGGACCATCAGAGGAGCCATGGTATGGGGGAGGGGGCTCTGAGGGCTTGTCTTTCTAGGGCTTGGGCTCGGGGTGGGGGCCACGATGGACCAAGAACTGCA
Organism: Proteles cristata cristata; assembly: GCA_017311185.1. Classification (NCBI taxonomy): domain Eukaryota; kingdom Metazoa; phylum Chordata; class Mammalia; order Carnivora; family Hyaenidae; genus Proteles; species Proteles cristata. The sequence goes on from JAESUZ010002578.1 coordinate 591,455, forward strand.
CTTCTGCCTTTGGTCAGGAGAGGAGAGCTGGAGGGAAAGTAGCTAGGATGTGGGGTGTCTCATTTGCCATCTCACCACTCCCCACGCTAGACAGCAGGGTTACATTGAGCACCCAGTCACTGCCAGTTCTGGTACGATTGGGGGCATCCCTAGAGGGGACCAGCTGTGCTCCTACCTTCCCCTTCCACCACCCCCCCTCCCCCCCGCAGCAAACCCAAACCTCTCTCGACAACCGCCACTTCCAAGAACCTGGCCTTTCTTCCCGGCTCTGGGTGCAGCTGGGCAAAATTAGCACCAATAAACAGGACTAGGGAAGCTCCCAAGGCAGCCTTCAGGCTCCCGGCTACATCCGGAAGGGGCCAGCCGGCCCTTCGTGCCCTTCCACACGCCCGACGGGACAGCGGAGTACGGAGTGTCGCCCTCGCTTCCCTAGCGCAGCTCCGCGTCGAAACTATTCGATGAGCATCCTGGGGAAGGACTGAGCTGGAGACAGCTCTAGACCAGGTTCTGCCACCAAACCCGTTCTGTACTCCTCTCCAAGGGTCTATGGGTGCAACCTTCCAGAAGTTCAAACTTCCATCGCGTGACACTTACCCTACCAGGGGCTCTGGCAGGAAATGCCTTTAAAGTGTTGGGTGCTCACCGGTAAGGACCTATCAGCGGGGTAGGGGGAGGAGAAGCGGCATCAGAGGAAAGAGGTCCAGCCGCTAGCCCGTAGCCCGAGTCTCCCCTCGAAGGAAGGCTTGGCGGGCAGGGCGGCCGTGCGGGGCTGGAGGAGGCCCGGGGAGGGGGGGGGGGCGGGAGGCCTAGGGGTGCTAAGTGCCACTGCGTTCCCTTTGTAGGCCAGCCCGGCCTTCCCCCTCCCGTCCAACGATTGTCAGCTTTCCCGGGGCAGGGCGTGACCCGCGCCCCCTCCCCTCCCTGTAGCGGGGCGGGGAACACAGAAGCATCCAAGTCCTGTCCACAAAAAAGGTGCGCTCTCTCAGCCCCGCGGAGGAGCTCCCTCGGGGGAAGACGGTGCAAAAGGCGGGGGCGCTCGAGCGGGGTAGGGGAGCTGGGGCCGCCTCGGTCTGCTCCCCGGAGGAGCGCCGGCTCCCGCGGCCCCCGGGACCTGCCTGCGCGGCCCGAGCGGCGGCCCCAGCCCGAGGCCGGGCCGGCCTTCCGCGCTCCCCACCCCGCCGCCCCGCGCCTATTCCGGCTCCCCGGGCGCGGCGGGCGGGCCAGCTCGGTCCGGCGGCTCCTGAGGAGGCGGCTGGCGCGGGCCGCGGCCACTGGGCCGCGGGGGCCTGCGGGCGTGGAGGAAGAGCGCGGGGTCGGGCATGGGGTCGATGTCGTCCAGCGCGCGGGCCGCGCGGTCCCAGGCGGCCCAGTCCCGGCCCGGGCCCTTGGCGGCGGCCTCGGCGGCGGGCGGGCGGCAGGCCCGCTGTGCGCGCCGGCGGGGCCGGGGCTCGGCGGCGGCGGCGGCGGCGGCGCCCGGGCGCGGAGTCTGCAGTCTCTGGCGCGCCGCGTGCAGCTGGCAGGAGAGGTAGGCGGCCGCCTCGGTGTGCTTCTGCAGCTCGGTGCCCAGCACCGTGGCGCGGTGGCTGCGGCGCCGCAGCTCCTCCAGGAAGCGGCGCTCCTCGGCGCGCAGGCTGCAGCGCAGCGCGGACACCAGCGCCTCCCGCTGCGCCACCTCGCGCCGCAGCTCAGCGTTGGCTGCCGCCCGCGCCGCCAGCTGCGACTCCAGCGCGCGGCACTTGCTCTCCAGCTCCCGGGACGCCGCCTCTGGAGAGGGGAGACGGAGAGGAGAGGTGACGGCCCCCGCCTGGCCGCGCCACATTACGGAGCCCCGCACCTCCCCGACCACCCGTCCTGTCGCGCCCTCCCTCACTGCCACTCGTGGGCTACACTGGCCTTCCTTTCACTTCCTCAGGGCGCTAGCCCCTATCCTACCGTCTGGCCTCTCCTCTAATACTTCAGGTCTCAGCTTAAATGCAAAACTCTCCCTGACCATTGTTCATACATGCACACCCACAAAATTTGTTGAGCCCTTATTATATACATTGTTTTAGGCACCGGGGATATGGTGGATAATAGAACATTCCTCATGAAGCTTGCAGAAAGCATAGTGGGAGAGGTACAGTACATAATCACAAATGAATGTGAGGCTGCATCAGTGACATGGGCCAATGCCACGACTAACTGGCGACTGTGACCTAATCAGGCGTCTCAGTACAAGAACCACTTGGGCTAGGCGGAGTTGGAAGAATGAGTTGGAGTGAAGTAGGGAAGAGGGGAGAGGAGGGTGCTCTGCATCCACCCACGGTAGAGGGTAGGAGAGACCTGCAAAAGTGAGGGACTGAAAGACCTGGCACTTGGGAATGTGGGCAGGAAAGGGCAATCGGTGTGGCCTGAACCTTGCTGTTTCCTTCATAGGGCATTTGTTCTGTTTTGTACTTTCTTGCTGTTACTTGTTTATTGTTTGCCTTTGCCCAGCGCACTGGGTTTCAACACTGTATATATATTGGAACAATCCAGAGAGCTTTACAAAATAGTTTCCTGGGCCCTACCACACAACAGTGGAAGCAGGATCTCTGGGATGGGACCTGGGAACTGGTACTTCTTCAGTGTTCCCAGGTGATTCTAATGTACCCCCAGAGCTGGGGACCTTGCCTCCTGGATCGTAATTCTCTCCATTTCAGCAGGCAGCACACCCGGGGATTAACACATGTGAGTGACTGTAGGGACATAGATGGCTGAAAGGTGACAAAAGGTCATCAAAAGGTGACTCAGAAAGGATATGGAAATCAGCAAGTGGTAGGAGAACAAAGAAAGGGAGCTGTGGACCCCACTGAGAAAGAAGATAACAACCAGGACACTGGGCAGTGCCTTGAGCTCAGATGACCCCAGACACCCTTTCATAGGAAGGACAGTAGGTGGGGTGAAGGTTGCCGTTGTCACAGAGCTGGTGTTTGGGATGTATGCCTCCTTCCTCCAAGCACCGAGGCGTGAAGAGGTTGCCCATGGCTGCCACTTAAAGAAGTGGGCAGAATTTGTTCAAGTCTATAAATGTTAGAACTGTATGAACAAATATGGAAAGGATTTGTAGGGCTTTCAATATTTTACCTGAAATTTCCAGCCTTCTCCATGCCTAAGTCCTGGTCTTGTATGTAGCTTTTTTTTTTTAATTAAAAATTTTTCTTTTTAATTTTAGAGAGTGCCCGAAAGGGAGTGGGGCACGGGGACAGAGGAGTCCCTTCCCAGCTAACTTCCTCCCTGGTAAGAAAGACTACATAGTGATTCATTTTAAATTAAGCATTTACTGAGTCCTTCTCCTCTGGCACTTGGAGACAATGAAAAACATCCAGGTTCCAGTTCTCAGAGATCATATAATTTTGGTGGTTAAGAGCTCAACAATGGAACCCCTCCCTTAAAAGAAAAGTTTTAATCATAGCAAAACGCAACATAAAGTTTACCTTCTTAACCGTTTTTAAGTGTACAGTTCAGTAGCGTAAACTCACGTTGCTTTGAGTTTTGCAAAACCAAAACTTCGTACCCATTGAACACCATCTCCCCTCCCCATTTTTATGGGTGAAGTAATAATCTGTAAACAGATATTTTAGTGGAATTGCTACAATGGCAAGAAGTCACGCTTTTGTCAAATGAAGGATTTGCTGATGTGTTTCTTTTTTCTTCTCATCTAGGCAAAGTTCCTTGGGCCATGGACTCCATATTGCCATTGTGTTGCATCTCAACATTCAGCATCTTGGAGGGTGTGAACATTGACTGTGGAGATCAATTATGCAAGGATGGGAAGGATTAGGGAGGTGGGTCACAGAAAGGAATGAAGTTGATCAGGTGGACTTCCAAGATACCATCTCCTTCCTGCCTTCATTTTCCTATTTTGAACAGAGACATGGATAGAAGGTATGGTGGTACAAGTTGTTCACTGTGCAGTGTTACCCAGATGAGTCGGCAAGTGGGGCTGACATCCTGCACTCTGCCCAAGAGTAGCTGTCTCTCAAGTCTGGACTGGGGACAGAGGAGGAGTCTGATCAAATGATGGGGAAAAGGTAACCTGTTGGCCCCCATGGCATTTCCCCACTAGTCATCCTTCTCTTACCTTGCTGGTGAAATTGGGCCTCTCTCATCTCCAGGTCATGAGTTAGTTCTGGGGGGAGAGAAAATAAAAGGCAGTGGTGTGTGTATGTGTGTGTGAGAGAGAGAGAGACAGAGACAGAGACAAAGACAGAGACAGACAGAGAGATATCAGGGAATCACAGCTCAGTACAAGTGACAATATTACCATCCTTAGAAACGATCTAAACCACCTCCTATGCCTATTTTACTGTAGTCCAGTGAGGGGAAGAGGTGAAGAGAGGTGCAAAGCACAGGTTGAAACTGATTGGCCTGATTCTAAGCCCAGAGATCTTTCCAGCGCAAGCAAGGTGGCCTGCGTTTGGAGGTTAGCCCATCCCTGTGGGATGGAGGAGCCTGGCTCGCTTTTGAGGCTGGGGGAGGTACTAGCTCCTGTTCAGAGGTGATATACAAATATCAGAGCCATTCTGGAGGACCCCCGCTGTGCAGGGCACAGCCCCTTTAGTGTTGATGCATTGGGAAGTCTGGAGTGTCTGGGCTGCTTGGGGGCACTGGAGAGGGACTCAGGGCAGTGGCTCTTTACCAACACGTGTTTCACTGGTTTCACAGCCAGTACGGCCTTGCCTGTGTTATTTTCTGAACATCATCCCTGCTCCTTTTCAACTCTGTTTTCCGCCATATTCCACAGGGCAAGAAGAGGGGCTTCAAGGAGGACAGCGCCACCTGGTGATGGAAGGCCTGCATGGCACTTGGCTTGCGCTGAGGAGGCGGGGTCAGCCAGCTAAGGGCACATTGTCCCGGAAGTTTCCTCCTGGGTTGTGGCAGCCCAGCCACCACCTGGGGGAGGGCGGGGCGGGGGGAAGACTCCTGTCTACTCAGTCCCCATTACTCATTCCCCATTCCTCACAGCCCAGAATGCCCCGCCCCTCAGCCAGCTGAGTTTGATCATTTTTTCAGCCCCACCCCAACTCCCCTGACTCCACCATGACTCCACCATGGCTCACAAGCTGGGAAAAGGTCAGGAGAGAGTCTGGCTGCATCAGTGACAGAAAGCACCTGTCCTGGAGCACGTGTGTGTACCTGTAGGGGTGCAGTCGGGTACCTAAAGGAAGTGTGAACCAGGGAGTGGGATAATGCATCAATGCCCACAGCACCTACACAGTCTAGTCCTGTGGGCCCTCACCTGGCTCTTCCCTTGGGAGGCCAGCCGTTGCTAAGGTACTGGGCCTTTTGCTGTGACCTGAGTCTGAACCTGCTTCCTGGAGCCCCAGGGAGGACCCTGATGACTCCACCCTCCAGGGCTTCCTGGAGCCAACTAGGCCCCTCCTGCAAGGCCCTGGAGTAGCCCAAGGGACTTTGGCTTTGCCACTAACTCCCTGTGGGCCAGTTTCACCCTTAACCAGGGAAGTTGGGGGAGAGGAGATAGAATCCAAGTTGGGCTCCACTCTCTCACCCATCAAATCTCCCTGACCATCTTCTTTTTAGAAGAGCATGCAGTGAGGTCAGATACCCGGTGTGACCTTGGGCCGGTCACAGCACCTCTCTGAGCCTCAGTTTTCTCATCTGTGAAATGGAGACAAAATCACACCTGCCTCTCAAGGGGCTGTTGCTAGAATAAACAGAGGGCCCAACCCAGGACGGCGTGGGGGCAGAGAGTCAGGACGACCAGCCTCTCGAGTCACAGAGTGAGAAGCCAAGCAGGTCACTGAGTTTCCCTCCGGAGAATGGGGAGCCTCCCAGGAGCAGAGGCTAGAACGGAGGTTGAAACCTGAGCATCCTAGGGAGAGATTTGCAGAAAGCTGCAAGAGGCATGCACAGCTGGGAATCTGCAGCTCTGGATTCTAATCTTGGCTCTGTCACTGACATATTGTGTGGCATGTGCTCTCTTTCTTGGAGTCTCAGTTTGCCTAGTTGTATAATAAAGAGGTTGGGCTGTTCCAGGTGACACATTCTATGAGTCGTTGACTCTAACACCCAGCCTCTGAGAGAGGCAAGCAGCTGAAGCCTGAAGTCCAAGAGCAGGGGTCAGGTCTGGGAGGTGGCTTCCTTCTTGGTGCCTCCTTCTGTCTTGTTCACAAATCCAGCTGGTTGCCGAGTCCTTCCCTTTACCCTGTCTCCCACTGGTCTTCCCCTTTTTGCCCCTTTCATCTCTCCCCCAGACCATCTCTTGGCCCATCACTGGTATCCCTGCCTCCCTTTCCCTCCAATTCATCTTTTACACAACTGCTGAGTTTTGTTAATAGGGCATGATGCTGCTTAGAAACCTTCAGTGGCTCCCTACTACCTGGGAGGGCAGGCCAGACTTCTTAGCCATCCTGATACTCTTCCATGATCGGGCTCCAGCTGTACTGCTCACCAGCCTTAAGCACAGCTCTATCCAATCAAATAGAACTTTCCCTGCGCTTTTGGCTTTCTACCTTCTGGACTTTGCCATGCCGCTTCCTTCATTTGGATTGCTTTCCCCACCTTCATTCCCCCATAATGCCTCAGCAGGTCTACATCGGAGTCTCAGGGAGTGGAAATGCTCCCTCCTCCGGGGAGCCTGGGGTGCCTGGTCTCCTCCATCACCCACACCTTAGCCTGGACATGATCCTACTCATGACCTCTCATTGGCCCTCTTCATTTTCTCTCTTTTTTTTTTTAATTTTTAATTTTATTTATTTATTTTGAGAGAGAGAGAGCACGCGTGTGAGAGTGAGCATGGGGGAGGGGCAGACAGAGGGAGAGAGGGAGAGAGAGAGAATCCCAAGCAGGCTCTGCACTGCCAGCACAGAGCCTGACGTGGGACTCGAACCTGCGAACCATGAGATCATGACCTGAGCCAGAATCAAGAGTCGGGTGCTCAACTGACTGAGCCACCCAGGTGCCTGGCCCTCTTCATTTTCTGTATGTCTTAATATTACCTCCCCAACTAGCCTGAGGGCTTGTAAGGTTTGGGAGATGCTTGATGAACACTTAGTGGAAAAGGACAGGAATCCCTTAGAGTGGGCCCCAGGGTTGCTTCTGCTGCTAAACCAGAGCCCTTGGCTCTGATACTCGTGCCTCACCTCCCCAGACGTTTCCTCAGCGAGAGAAAGGGGTGCTGAACACTTACCTGGCAGCATTGTCATGAAGTTTAGAGAGGCTCACGGTGGGCCCTCCAGCAGAGCATCCCCCCCCCACCCCCCCCCACCCCCCGCTGCCCACCATCCCTCCGGCCTCACCTGAACAGCGTTTCTGCAGCCTCAGGATCTCCAGGTGCAAGTCTCGCAGCAGGGCCATCTGCTCTTTTTTCAGGAAGCTAATGTGGCGTTGCACACTCTGGATCTGATGCTCCAGGGACACGGTATCCATGGCAACCCAGCCCTGGGCCCCACCTGGGGGAAAGACGAGAAGGTAAACCCACATTTTGTGGGGCCATCTGCCCTGCCCCCCCCCTCAGATCCCTCATAATGTCCTGCAGTCTGGACTCCCATTGCCACCAGGTAGATGATTCTACCTCTGCGGCTGTTTCCCCCACGTTTATTCACTGAATCTTCATGCATGTGTTGTCAGGGGAGCATAATTATTCCCATTTAATAGATGAAGAGCCAGAGGTCTTCAGGAACCAGGAAAAAAAATGGCTTCACTCCCCGGCCTGCATGTAACTTTAGCCTTTCTACTTCTCAGAGAGGAACAGAAATGGAGCAGCAAAGTCAGTAAAGAGAGACGGAGGCAGTTTCTAGGCTGCTTCTTAACCAGGTGTGTGACTGGGCATGCCCTCTCCCTCTCTGGGCTCTTTGTTTTCTCATGGCTAAAATGAGGGAGTTGTGGAGTAGGAAAACCCATCCCGCCAGCCTCCCAGCTCACCCACCAGCTGGTAGACCAGTGTAATGGTTAGAGCACACCCTCTTCCGGTTCTAATCCATTTTTCTGACTTAACATTAGTCCAGGACTCTGGGTTCTTCCAGATCACAGACGAGGAAGATCTGATGTATGTTTTACTAAGACCAACTCTATGGGCTGAAGGCAGGTGGCAGAGTCCCTTTAAAATTTTTTTAAAATGTTTTTATTATGGAGAGACAGAGAGAGAGCATGAGCATGGGAGGGGCAGAGAGAGGGGGAAACTCAGAATCTGAAGGAGACTCCAGGCTCTGAGCTGTCAGCACAGAGCCCAACTTGGGGCTCGAACTCACAAACCGTAAGATTATGACTTGAGCCAAAGTCACTTAACTGACTGAGCCACCCAGGCACCCCCCAGAGTCCCTTTTTAAAAGAGGAGTTGGATGGGGCACCGGCTAGCTCAGCTGGAGGGCATATGACCCTTAATCTCAGGGTTGTGAGTTCGAGCCGCACACTGGGGTGTGGAGATTACTTAAAAATAAAATCTGGGGCGCCTGGGTGCCTCAGTTGGTTAGCATCAGACTCTTGATATCAGGTAAGGTCATGAGATCGAGCCCGCCTGTTGGGCTCTGTGCCCTTGCCCCACTCACACATGTGCTCTCTCTCTC